>JAVKLA010000073.1:44632352-44682867 GCA_034782735.1 Sagittarius serpentarius | reverse complement strand
CCGGGAGAGCCTGTCGTGGGACCCCGCTCCCTCGGAGCCGCGGTGGCTCGCGGCCGGTGCCCCGCGTCCATGTTTACGCCGAGGCGAGCTGCAACGGTAACTTTCTTGTGCGGGCAAGTCCCGGCTCCGCTTGCCAGGATTTTATACGGGTTTCACTTAAACCGCACCCCTGAAGTGTTTAAAAAAAGGAAGAGGAGGGAAAAAAAACCCCCAAACCCCCCACAAAACACCGCAGAAACCTCCCCATCGTTCGCGCTTTTCAGAGCGGCGTTTCGCCGAACGAGGGGCGCGTGAAAAGCTCTGCGGGTCTTGCTTCTACTTACGGCGGGTTCGCTTTTCGGTGGTGTCGTCGCTGGCTGTATTGCCCGTGTCCTCGTCCTCTTTCACACGCTTTGCTGTGTTCTCTGCTTCTTTGCTTGCTTTTCAAGTGTCTTTCCTGTATCGTGATTTTGTGACTTTCTTTCAGTATCTAAGCCTTGAAAGATAACCTGACTTGAACTTGGCAGAAGACGGATAAATCTGTCTAGACAGCTTTGTAGCAATCCAAGGAAGAGCATTAGCTGGGGCAGAGCAGTGTTAAGGGGAGATGCTGGACAACCTAAAGGTGCCGTAGTCTCTGTATGTACCCGAGATTTGCAGTCCGTCCCTCATTTCTTCGGTAGGTCGGGTGTCAGGAACCCCCGGACAAGTTTGCCTGTTGCTCTGCGGGTGCTGTTGGTTGGATTATTTGTGTGGCAGTGCTCTGAAATGGGTATCTGAACTGATCTGGGTTAAAAACCAGAACACGTTCAGAGGCGTGTTTTACCGGTCCTTCCACATAGCTTGTTTTAGCGTAGCCACGTACAGTCGAATCAGCACAATGGGGCGGAGGTCGTCGTTTGAGTGAGCAGCTTCAGCTATTTATGTTGATAAGGAAATTGTAACTGAAAAAAATGTGCCTGTAGTTTGACTTTGTTTAGGTTGTGCTTCTCTGCTGTTTCTAGACTTCTGAGGAGGAGCGTTCTTTCCTTTGATTTTCGTAACTGAATACCCACAAGAACACAATAAACTTTTGAAATAACTTTGAACTGTCACCTGCCATTTTTGCAGAAGAGCAAGTCACCTTATTAAAAGCATTAGCGGTTATTGTCACTTGCTGTTGTGAATCGAAACTACCTAGATGAGCCCGTTCTCACCTTACTGACCTGGCAGGGCCTCTTATCTAGTTCAAGAATGGGAGCTTTCCTTTTGTATGCCGAAGAAAACCTCCTTTATTGTAATTGGTTTACGCAGTATTATTGGTTATAAAGATTAGATGGTTCTATTTCTTTCGTAAACTCTGGAAGGTAATTAGAATTGGGCTAAGAAGTCGTCTTTACTGGGCAAGTGAATTTCAAAATACTGCAGTGTAAAATCCTTGAAAAAAAATGGAAAATTATTTTTGCTTTGGGAAACAAGGAAACTGATACTGGCGTTTAAAGATGTATCGTTAATACTCTAAATGGAAGTGTTAATTCCTTTTTGATGTGCAGTAAACACTCTAGTTCATCTTGCGTCTATTTTCATCTTGCTGTGACTTCTGTCAGAAAAGTACATGGTGATTATAGCTGACTTTTGTCCAGTTTATACTCTTAAAAATGGATACACGTACATCTCGGCAGTGGTGAAGCAGTCAGCTGTAATAGGTGTTGTGTTCAGCTCTGGGAGCTCCAGGGACATTGGGCACCGGTCAGAGAGAATCCCGAGAGCAGCAGCGAGCTCGGTCAAAGATCTGGAAGTCACGATAGGCAAGGGGAGAGTTAGAGAATTACAATTACAAATCTTCTCATTCTTGTTTCTAGATTAGACGGGTCTTCAAATATGTGCAAGTTCTCCAGGTCTCTAGAGTATAACTAAAAAAGTAAGAGGTTTAAACAGTAGTATGGAAGACTCACACTGGACACTGGAAAACTCATAGATGGGGAGGAGTGGGCTGCCTAGGCAGTGTGGTCAGTCTCTGCCAGAGATCTTTTGATGGTAAAGTCTGTTGAGCAGCGATGTGGGTTTTGTAACCCTGCGTTGCTGTGATGTACTGTTTTCCTGACGCAAATCTTCTGGGCCCGTTTCTTCTTGGCTAATGTGCTGGCAGTGAGGAGGGCTCTTCCCTGGGCGTGCAGAAAGACGGTGTGTGTTGGGAGCTTGTGCTGGGGAGGCTCAGGTGGCTGGGTAAAGGATGCCTATAAAGATGGAAGGAACGGTGGAGGGGCTGTTAGTGACAACAAACATAACGACAGAAAACAAAATTGTTTAGTCCAAACTTCCTCCCGGTCCCTATTTTTGTGTCTGTGTGACGTACAGAAGTCATTTTGCGCTGTGTGTCTGCACGGAGAGTTGCAGGAGGTCCCCCACTTCTTCCCAGGCCTTGGACTGCAGTAGGGCTGTTTGAGCCATTCTCCCTGTGAGCTGGAAAGAAGTTTGTGCTGTGGTTTTCAAGGCCTGGGGGATCTGACAGGCTTTCATAGCATTTGGGTAGACTAACTCTGGTGACATCAAGGTGTCTGCTATAAGTAGAAATTTATAGTTCGAAAGTAAACTGAGCAATTCACTTCCTATTAATGCTCAGTGATCTCTAATATTACATGTTGTTTAGGTAGTTCCTTTGACATCAAGCAACAAATTGCTTGTATTAAAAGGACTTGTTGTAAAGCAGAGTTATTTCTTGTATTTAAAATATCTTCCTCAGATAGTTTGGGGTTGGGGTTTTTTTTCTGCATATGTGTTATGAAGGATGCAGAAACTAACCTTGGCCTTACAGCTGTAGTCCCTAAGGACCGTTCCTGATGTGTTGTCCGGTTCAATATATTGGCCTGTAGGAGCTTCAGCTACTCAGCGTCTCTGGAAGCTGCACCCTGCTCCTCTGAGACAGAAGGCTGGAAAACTGATTTTTCTGGGGGCAGGGAGGAGGGTGTTTTGTTTTCATTTTTAAAGAACAAGTGGAGTGTTGTCTTAAAGGGTGAGTTAGAGGAGAAGACGGCATGGGCTGACCGTATAGATGCTAAACTGCGCAGAGGACGAGGAGATACCATCGCTCGGAAGTCGGGGTGGTTGGTTGAGTATCTGGGACCCACTTGCACTAGTGCTAAGTGTAGAATAATAAGTTTTTGTTCCGCATTAATGGAGTGTAGCGCTGTTTTAAGGTGTTGGACTGATGCCGGTGGAGCACGTCCGTTGTACAGCAGGACGGTAACGACGGGCAGCAGCGTGGGATCCCTTTATGCCCTATTAATAAGCCTCAGCCTGACACTGAGGACAGGCGAGCCGTTTCTTGGCAGCTGTTACGAAATGGCAGTTGTTACGACTGAAGATGTCTGTTTGGAGACCACCTGCTTGTTCACCACCAGCCAGGAGCTGAATTTAGAGCATTTGTAGTTACTTTTTGGCTGGCTCTGACTTCTCGCATCGGTGCTAACCTTATCAAGTATTTCTTCAGTGACTGACTGTGATTTAATCTGAGGGAGGATTTTCTCTGTGTTTGCAGCTCTTTTGTGTTCTCACCTTTAAAAAAGGAACAAGGGTTATAACCTAAAGCAAAGTATTTTAATGTTGGTTTTCCATTCCCTGTTACTTAGTGATCTGAGCTGAAATGTTCTTTGTTTTGGGGGAAGGAAAGGATTTTGTGCGTCAGGGCTACAATGTAGAGCCATAATGTGGTTATTTGAGGTCAGTAACCACATCAAAACCGGGTGTATGAATCTGTCCCTTACGCCTGTGACAAAGGCTTTCCAGTGCAGCTGCAGAGGCAAATCTTGCTTGTGAAGGGAAGTGAATTTCTCTTATTCTTGAATTATTTGAGTTATACTGAAAGGCTTCTGACATACATGTTTTCTTACTTAAGGATATGCGGGTATTTTTGTATTTCTAATTGACGTGGAAATGTTAGAAGAATCTTTGCTGTGTCAAGAGGGCTTTGGTATTTCAGCATTTGAACAAAGTCCTCATGCCAAAGCTGTGTGCCGAGGAACAGGGCATCATTTCTGTCTTCTGGAATTACCTGTTTAAAAACCTTTATTTGCTGCAGAACTGTTTTCTGCGTCTGTCTGCTGTGGAGAGTAGTGGAAAACAGGCAGATAGGTTGTGACTTCAGTCCTCTACGGTCCCCTCAAACCCACTGCGTATCGATCAGGAAATCATCTTAGTGATTTTGCTGCTTTAAAGATCCATTTGTATTGCTGGTTAGTGTGCTTAAGTGATTGAGAGGAGTCTTCTGTGTTTCCTTTTGAAGTTATTCCCCCCCCTCTTATTGTTTAGGGGGAACCTCAGGCAAAATAATGAGTTTCCTGTAAAAAAAAAATTGCAAGCTAGTGGCAATGCGAACTAGAATCAGGGGTTCCTAATGTTATCTTCCTTTCTGATAGCTTCCAGTGCCTCCTGCAAGAGGTAAAAATGGGATCTGCAAGTAAAGGAATAAATGCCTGAAAAATTTCACATGCCTAAGAATATGCTTTCCCAGGCATATGCTCATATGAATGTTTTGTGATTTGTTTTTTTTTCCTGAAGGAAAACATTTGAAGAAAAAATTACAGTAAGCCGGTAGAAGAATACCACCTCCTCTGGGTTCGGTTTTTTGACTGAGGTTGCAGTGCTGGGTGCTGCCAGTCATCATGTATTTTACAGCAGGCAGCGTTGTCTTGGTGACCCTTATTTACGAGCGACAAAGAAACCCTGCTAGAAAACCCTAAACTTTAACTATTTCCTTATTGATTTAGATTTTCTGTTTTTATTGGCTTGTTTCTGTGAAGAATAAGTTCCTTCTCTGGTTATCTTTTTCATGAATTATCTTCCCATGGTTTATTGGATCCTCAAATTGGAAGTTGAGAGGACCTTGGCTAGAGGGTTATGTTGGAGGCAGTTTTGTTCTAGGTGCCCTAAAGTAGCTGTGAGTTTAAATAGACAGACTATGGGTTGAGTGCTGGATTAGTGAAATTCCAAGTTTTCGGATTGGTGATTGGGTTTGTTGTTTTGTTTTAAATGATGGCCATAAATACAGAATTGCTTTATACTTCTGTTTCATTGTTAGTAGGAGCCATCAGTACTTTCTGTCTTGTTGCATTTTATGCATTTTTGGCGCTTTATTAATTTAAAATACTGTGTTAAACTTGGTGCAAAAAGCTTTAAGACTTTTAACCTGTACAAAAAAAGCAAATGTAGCAATACAGAGTTCCCCCCTCCACCCCCGACTAAATGAATTATAATGGTTATGAGGGTTTACCCTCTGTTCGATGTTACCAGAATGACGACTGTAGCTTCAGAGAAGATCTGCAAAAGCAACTTTTGCGTTTTCTTATCTTCCTGGAGTATGCGTCCCATGCAAAACTAAAAGCCTACTACTACAATGTACTTAGTTATACTGGGGAAAAAAATTTTTATCTGTCGCTCTAGATATGCGTGTAGAGGAAGTGCTGCAGCTAGGTGGGTAGACAGTCTTAAATAGCGGGGCTTAAGTTGGAACCAGCAGCTTTGCTTTTTGAACATATTTAATGTGTATGGCATGTGCATGTGTTCAAAGCTGTCTCAGTAATAGAAATCGGATTTAATATGAAGTCTGGCACTTGATCTGCTATGCTTTTGTTTCCACGTTTGTGCAAACCCTAAATCTGTAGTTCAGCAGATACCTGTTTTGCCTGCACCTTTTAATGTACGTTTGTTTGATTGCATTATAATTGGCATAGCTGAACTAAAAGCTCAGTTTTACTCAGGCTTGCATAAGGTGGTGGTGCAAAGGTGGAACACGCAAAATGATGGGAGCTTCAGGGCTAGTAGCTGTGGAACGCTACATCTGTGCACATCCTGGGTGTGATAGTTATTTTTAAACTGTACAAAAAATAATACAAGGTAAATCTTTTATTAACAGATACAAAAATACACAGCACTGTATGCATTTTGGTAATCATCCTTCTTGGTTTAGCAGCCCTTAGGACACTGATTAAAAGGGTTCTGGCACATTCAGTGAGAGGGCTTTAAGTATTACTCTGTGCCTCTCTGCTGGAGGATTTTACCACTTGTAACAAAGGCAAGAGAAGGGCATGCTTCCCGCTGAGCTGCAGCACCTGGTAAGCTAATACAGAGGCTGGGGTGGCTTTTTCAGTAAAGATGCTCGATTAATTGGGGCACCTGAGTGATTCACGTGCTCCCTTTTGCCATCCTGTCTGGGATCGGTAATTCCAACAAAAGATGGCTTAAACGGCTCTGAAGAATTCAGCTGCAGCACCCAGAGCTTCTAGTCCAAAAATTACAAAGAAACTAGTTGCTAGCTAAGAGGAGCATGAGGGTCTAGAGGTTTTTAAAAAGCCTAAGAGCAAAAGTCTTTCTCTTCAGCTAGATTGTAACAGCGATAAAGACTGACTGTTATTGCTGCCTCGTATCTCTGGGGTAGCTGATGTGAATTGATAGGAGTTACTAATTGGATAAAATTGCCACAATTGCCTGCCTTTCCTGTGGGGAGGGAAGAGGGCTAAGAAAAATGCAGCTTTGGAAATTTAGCCTTCTGTTCTTTATAGGCTCGTATTTCTAGATTAGATTTTATACACAGGGAAGGGCACCTGGGGAGTCTTACAGGTATTTGTGTCCTCCAAGTTGAGAAGATTTAGTTTCTCAGATACGTCTGTCTGCTTCTTAACAAGTGCTGAAGGAATTTGCATCTCGAGGTAGTCAGATACTGTAAAATTGTCACGGAAAAGTCAATGCCTTTGAAGTGTCTTTTGCTATGTAGATGGTTCTTTGGAAAGCTCAGATTTGACTGCTATTTAACACCACTGCTTTAAACTTTTGAGGGTTCTGGCTCTAAACATTTTTTTTTTTAAGGGGCTTTAGAAGAATCTGATTTGAGGGAAGAACAAAAGCCTTGTGGTTCATAGTGTTACCCAGGTAAATGACGCTAGGGTAGCTAATATTACTCCATATTCTACACAAACAAGTAATGTTTGTTCTGCTCTTAGAAGTCTTCTGGCATGGTGAGGAGATTACATCCAGCGAGTGAATATTGTAATATTAGGAGTAATGAAAACTCAAAAGCCACAGAAGTTTTTCGTTTTATATTCCATGCTGTGATTTCTCCTTTTACATATGTGCATTTTAGTAGAAGTATAACCTTGGGAAATGCTTAATTGTCTCAAGGTATCGCAAATGTAGCTGTCCAGATCATTTTTTCTTCTTTGTACGTGACATGCTATATAGTACCAAATGGATGCACTTAGGATTAATGTGTAGTAGCTGATTACAGAATGAGCTTGCAAAGTTGCTGTAGAAAGCTTTTGTGTATGTGTGGGCCAGAATTAGTCTGTTCCTTCAGTAGGAACTACAAATCAGATTGAAGTAGTTAACCTCTATCTGTAAAACGCCATCAGCTATGATGAACTGATGATGATTCACAGATACGTGCTATATTTTAAGACTAGAGCTTGAAAAATGTTTGTGCTTGGTGTTCCTCCTGTGCGCACACACACACACACACCTCCCCCCCCCCCAGCCACAGAGTGATCCTTAAATCCTTAACTGTACTCTACAAGTGATAAAGTGGTCTGGGGAATTAGTAAACCGGTCTTCGTGTTTTACTATCCTCTATCCCAAGTAAGTGCATGATTTTTGTCTTTCAGTACGTTCAAGCAGATGCTCCTACCAATAAAACACTGGCTGGGCTGGTGGTGCAGCTGCTGCAATTCCAGGAAGATGCCTTTGGAAAACATGTCACCAATCCTGCCTTCACAAAGCTTCCTGTGAGTATTGGGATTAACCCACTGCTATTATAACAGCGTATTTTGTTCTGCTCCGGTATCTGTGCTGCTGGCGTTGCTTCCAGGTGATTGGGAGATTGGTGCTTAGTCTGAGGCTTTTGTTGGTGCATCCTCTGGAAGGGGTGAAATAGCACAGTCCTTCTAAAAAGCAGATTTTCAGTGTAAAACAGCTTATTTTCTATACATTTAGAAGTGATTTCCTGAATAGCATGGGAAGGTTTTAAAATCTACACGTTTGCATAGATTTTTACTAGAAGTTAAGTCAGATCTGTTTGGACTGATTATCCTAAACGGACTGAATAACCTGCACTTTCCAAAGCAAACAAGTTTCCCTTGGGCACTGCTGTTGATTAAACTTCAAACTTGTAATGCTGTCAACACTGAAAAGTGGCTTTACCATGTTCTTTGGTAGTACGTAGTTACCTGATTAGTCTGGGATAGCTTTCCAGTCACTCAGGGTATTGGTATACAGAAACAATATCAACATTGCTTGTTTAAAGTTCAAACTGGGCACATCTTTAGCGGTGGTATCCTAGTGATTGTGTTCAGAGATCAGCCCCATTGTGCTTGGAACCCTGCCTACCGCCAGAAGAATCTTGTCACGGTAGGCGTGAAGTCTAAACAACTGATAGAAGGAAGAGGGATGTGGCAAATGGTAAGGACAAAGTAACACAGGGATTTCAGTTGTGAGGGTCAAGGACTGCAGCGTGGTATCAAGTGCCCGGTTGGCTGATTTGAGGTAGGTTTTGTGGACCAAGACAGCTGTCATAAATGTGTATGTAAGCATTGTGGACATCAGCAGGACAGTCTTTGCTTATCTTTGCCACAGAGTGCTTACTGGGAACCTAAGGTCATGCAGTCTAGGGTTCTGTTTAGATATACGTACTAAGTTGGAAACATGTATAACTGATTACAATATCATAAACGGAAATTGTTCCGAAAACTATTGTAAGTACTCCCATCTTCTTTAGTCCACCACTTACAGAACAGTATCTTTAATTATTTTATGGTGATTTTTTTCCCCACGTTTTGCTTATGTAACTTCTTTTGTGAGGAGCGTGAATTAATTCATGCATGTTTTCTTCAGAAGAAGGGTTTTCAAACTTACTTATTGGGTGAATCTCTTAGTGCTTAGGAACACACACAGAAGCACCGCAAGATGCCATTAAGATGTAGGTCACCATCTCTTCCGTTCTGATCACCTGATGCCTCAGTGGTGATGAAAAGCTTTAGGGACAGAGGTGAACATGGTGGTGCTTTATTTTGATATGTAGAGCGTAAAACTACCCATATTCAGCAAGTTGATAAAACATTTGAGTGCTCTGAAGTCTTAAATCAATTTGTCATATCTTAAAAATGGGTAATAAATATTTCAGTGGCATTGTAAATATGTTGTTCCTGTGTTTAACTATTCTTGCTGTTTCGAAGGTCTAATCTGATCAAATTTGCTCGGTTTAAGTTTACAGCAGTTGGATCTTTCTGCTCTCAGTTACTTCCCACAGAAGGCAACTCATCAGTACATCTTCCTTTATGTTGCTTTTATGAGAAAATGCAATACGTACTCTTAAGACGAGGTTCGCGTTCACTTTCTTAGACATGTAATTCAAGATACTGGTTCCGGCTGCAAAGGAGGCTTTGTTATTCTACCATAGCGCTTTGAAGATGTGCAGAATGCTTCATTTCTACAGGACTTTGACCTGGGAAGAGAGGTGGGGCACAGGGATGTCGTAAGTGGCATTGCTAAGCTCCAAAAATATATTGAAAAGCCATTGCAGACTTCCACTGAAAAGAAACTGAACGAAGCTAAAAGAGGTTGAAAGTTTGTAGTTGCCTTAGTGACTGTTCAGTATTACCATGTTCCTGACAAGGGAGGATCTGAAGTTGAAGAGGGAGGCGGTCATGCTTGTGTAAAAGAAACAAGCCCCAAGCCATCAAAACTTTGAGTGCTATGTACCTGCCAGATGACTGCCGAAATCCTCAGTTTGTGACTACTGCTCATAACTACCGTCGCTCAAGGCTGCCGTTAATAGTCCATTCCTTGTGTGAGGCTGTTCTCCATTAACACACACTGCAGTGTTTCCCTTATCAGTGCAGTTTATTTGAGATGGTTGGTCTTGAGAACTGCAGTTGTTGCAAAACACAGGGACGTGGCTCACCAGGAGCACTTGCTGACGGGAACGTGTCAAACCAAGATGGTTCTTCCCGTTCACGTGAGAGCCTTTCTGTTCATTTTCCGAGTACTAGCCAGTGTACCTCGCCCTCGTTCTCTGAAGTGTCTGCTCTGCAATGCTGGAGCAGTCGGTGACGAAGGGAGGCTGGTCTCTTCCATCAGTATTCAAGGTAAACCTCTCTGACCTGGACTGCACCTGAATCGCTGCAGACTACATCTGTTGAAATAAAGCTCAAACTTTCTGCTTAGTGCTTTGAGTGGATGAAATAGACCTTGCATTTGAGAGAGGGTTGTTACTTCTGTGTTTAAGCTCCTGTTCTTGGCAAGGATGTCGTATAGTACAGGACCTGAGAATGGATCTAGAGTACATGAAGGACTGTTACAGCTTGACTTCTGTGCCTGTCTTCTCATTATTGTATTTAAACGCATACTGTCTAACCTTACTGATGCTGAAAAAAGAAAAAGCTGATTAATTCTCTTAAAGGCAGTGTTGCATGTTTCAAATAAAGGGTTAATTAAGATATTAACTCTTAAGACAGCAAATTGTAAGGCCAGTTGATCTTAATTGCCTTGTTATGATGGGTTTTGGTTAAAAATGTTGAAGGGAATCTGGTTAACGGACCACTGCATCTCTTCTGAGGAACAGGTTTTGTCTAATTGTTAAAAGCAATTTCCTTTTTTGCTAGTAGCAGCGACCACAGTTTAATAAGGTCTTGCTAGAGTCTGCTGACACTTTAAAAAAGTGACATGTCTATGAAAGAGATTTGTATACTGGTTTTCATGGTTAAGTATTGGCTGAACTTCCTGTGTATGGTAGTAAAATCCTGACTTGCCGGAGTCGCTGCGATTGCTTGTTCTGCCGGGGACTCCTGGATCGCTGAGCCCTGTGCCAGGCTGCAGGACTGCCTTCCAGAATTGCCCCGGTAGTGCAGAAAGGTGTGGCCTTGTCACTGAAAAATTTAACGCGGGCTACTGACGGGCAGCTTGATGAAGGCGAAGCTGCAGCAGCAGCCCCTGAACATGAAGCAGGGGACATTGGTTACAACAGTGGGATCGACAGTTTCCCAAAATGCAGACGAGGCAGGCTTTGCTGCAGCGAATTCATTCAGTTGCCTGATACGTCCCTCATGTCGGCAAAAAGGGAAAGGTCGATTCTGGATGAGCTGAAGATAAGTAACAGCAACTTGCATGCTAGTGCTGCAAAAATATTGCTTACAGTGGGTCTTCTGGCTTCATGTTGAGATTTATTTTTATTTCTAGAGCAGCTAGTGTTCGCATGTTTGTAAACCAACACTTGTATTCTCAGAGCCAAGTCTTATGGCAATAAAATCATTCAGCATGTTAAAACATTTTGTTTTAGTTCAGGCTTCTGATCAGAGACTGCTCCATCCATAGAGGACTTCATTTTGCTAAGAATAGTGCTGAAATACATGGAGCTCGTAAACTGGCAAGTACCCGTACGGCAGCTTTGAGCTCTCTTTATTACTTTCTGTGCACAGTAGGGCTCTAAACAGATGGTAGACCAGGAGCCGTTCTGTTCTTGTTGAATGCTTATGAAGGATCTTTTTTTACGTTGTTCTTGGACACTGGTGTATTTGATATCTCACAGAACTACTTTGCTTTCCATTAGTGGCTGTAGAGCCAAGGAAGGCTCGTTCAGATCCCATGCTACCATTTTAGCTGCCTGGCTGCAGAGTGAATTTAAAATGCTTGTCAGCAATGCTAAGACTGTCTGTAATTTGGTGTTCGTTCTGTGTTAGCAAATACTCCTGAGGTGTAATGTAATAGTGTTTAAAGAAAATGACCTGTTCTGATCTAAAAAGTAAGACAGAAGCTAGATCAGAAACATTCCTAATGTAGAAAAACTGCTAGGAAGGCTGTTGTCTGTGCGGTGTCTCCAGCTTTGTGCTTTCTCTAGTTCCAAAGCCATTCAGCAACTCCCCAAGATTCGGTTTGTGAATTGTACGAGTTGTTTTTTTTTCACTGAGAAATAGAAAATAGACCGATCTTGGTCTATATGTTTAGCATGCGTATGGAAAGATAGGTTTCATTTCCTATTCCAGTAAATAGTTGGGCATCTTACACTGAATGGAGCAACGTTAGAAGGGTTCAGCCCCGGAATGCCCCTTGACACGGCCGTTGTGCGCTTCCGACGGGGCGGGGAGGCCCGGGTCTGTGTTTCTGTACGTGGGTCCTTCCTCGTTAGTGCCAGGGGATACCGACTTCAAGGCAGAATATACCCTCCTGTTGTGGAAGCTTAGCTAGGTGATGGATCTGCCTCGTTGTTGTCACTTCGGTTTGTTGTTAGAACAGCTTGCTTTAAATGTATCTGAAGTTGTCTGGGAAAGGGACCTGCTTGCCCAAATAAGCTTTTTTTAAAGTCCTCCTGATCCTATATAAAAGTTGCCAAAAGCAGTTTGGCGCTGCAGTCAATAGAAAGAAGTGTTCCAGGGTAGTCTTTACTTGAGTGCGTGTTTGTAAGTAAATTTTTATGTCTTACAATAACAAAAAAAAAAAATTTAACCCCCCCCAACACTTTTTTGTGGTTCAGATTGATTTATCAGTCATATTGGAAAGGAATCTGTAGCTGTAAAGAGAAGACCTGGTTGGACAGAAAGAGTTTTTATTTGTTCTATTATGTCATACGTTGCTTTCTTTATCACTGGTTATAGTTCATCAATGCTGTTGCTTATTTTTCTTCTTCTGGTTCCAAATCCTGTATTGAGAACCTCAGATACCCTGTGTATCAATAGTCTGCGAATCATGCTTGGAAATAGATTCTAGTGTTGCCTTTCTCTGGTCCTGGCTTCAGCTGAGCTATCCAGTTGTCTCCCATTTCTGAGATGACTCTGACGGTAGCTTGCTTTTTCCGAGCACAAACAAACATCCTGACCAGACCAGAGATACTAGTAAAACAGCAAAGATAATTCCAGACTAAAATTTATCAGACAAATGTAGCTTTCTGTGTAGGAAACAGTCCTGGTTTTTAATAACCTTTTGGAGGAAGGACTTAGTGTGGGACTCGGAGCTTTTCAGTCTCCTTGTGCTGCTGTTTGAATTTCGGTTCTTGAATTTGGAGTACATGTTGACGAATACGTGACTCAGCTGTACTCTACTGAAACTGGTAGTGAAAAAATGAGTTGGATTTAGTATTTTAGGGCAGATCTGCACAGTAACTTTTTTCAGATCTTGCCAAACAGCTTTTTGTTGTGGTGGAAGAGGGACGTGAATGGAGAGCTTTAGGAGCCGTAGTGAATACGGAGCCCGGGTTTTAGATGTTCATTTCTAATGATTTATTTAGGTCTGCTTAATACAGATGAAGAGCTTCTTAACTGACAGCTACAATTTTAGGTTTAATTTACTGTGAGATGGATGTTAAAAGAGTAGTTTGGATTTTTGTTTTACAGCTGTGCAAGGAAATTTTTGCAAGCTACTCACGTAAGGACGGACTTGGAGCTTTCAGATGCATCGGGTTCTGCTTGCAAACATGAAGAATTCTGCTTAAACCAAATGCATTTAATCTTCTCGAAACATTCTTAAAGGAGAATGTAAAACTCCAAAAGTGATTAATCTGAAAATTAAACGACGCATTTGATAAGTTAGCTGAGTTTTAGACATCTAACAAGTATGTATTAATTTAAAATAATTACATAAAAGTCAATGTCTGTGTGTTTTCACTTTTCTTTTGGGTTCTAGGCAAAGTGCTTCATGGATTTCAAAGCTGGAGGTACATTATGTCACATTCTTGGTGCTGCTTACAAATATAAGAATGAACAGGGCTGGTAAGTTTTTATTTTTGATTTATACACCTTTTGCATGAAATTAAGCACATGAAATGCCTATGCAAACTACTTGAAGTTTAATACTTGCTGGAGAATTGGGTAGGCAAGGGAGTTGGAGATGGGAAGAGGAAATTTTTTTCCTGTTTTGCTGATGGTAGCTTTTTTAAGACACGCCCCCACACTTCTAAATTTAAAGAGAAGTTGTCCAAGTTTATGGTCTTGAGCCTGTAGGTTAGGAGTTAATTACAGGCTTGAGGCGCTTTTTTTTTTGCCGTTTACTTGCCATATGACTGAGCAAATTAACCAGTATCTTAGAATCGCCGATTCCCATCTGTAAGATGTAAATCTTTGTTACTGTATTGAGTATAGGGTTTAGTTGCAACTGGGAAAACATGAAGCATTGCATAGATACTGATAATTGCTCAGTTTTCCATTGCTTATCAGCCTCCATGAATGGGGAGTGTAAGTAGTTAGAAACACGGCCCGTGTAGCTATTGACATTAGTATTAGAACTATTCACCTGACATCCCGGTAGCGCTTTGACCTGTGTGTTTCTAAGTTATAATCCTCTTTCCAAGACAGCAGTAGCATGAATTACTATATTTGAGAACACCAGAAAAAATCCGAGGATGAAAAGTCGATAGATAAAAGTAAGCAGAGATTGTTCTCGTACATGAATTTAAATAGTTTCTGATCTGATGTTGTACAGACCTGTAACAGCATTCCTGGAATTGACTGTGTTTCTGTTACCCACGAGAGCAAATTAAAAGGCGAAAATAAAGTTGTTTTAGTATGGTTGGCTGGTTTTAGGCGTTGTTTATACTCATATCGGCTAAATGGATATCTGAGGTGGATATATCGGAAAGCTGTTGTGAGTAAGCTCCTGTCAGGCTTTCTCCTACTCCAATATTGCCAACACCTAGGACATGATACCTATTTGTAGCGTTCTGTGTGGTGTATCTTTCAGGAGTGTCTTGCTACCTCTGTGTCTTAAGATAGAGGAGTTAAGTGGCTCCTACTTCGTGAATATTTAAAAATTCCATTTTTTTCCAAACAAATTTAGTTTTCCGTCGTTGAAATTTGTCAGCAAAACTCTGATACGTGATTGCCTCCTCTCTTCTCACTCTCTTGCTCATTCCTCAAAACTAGCGTGGGTAGTGTCTTGTGTTTGTGCATGTGGGATGTAGAGGGAAGTAATACTTGAATTTAACTCTGAGGATCAGACTTAGAGCTTGGAATGTATCCTTCACTGACTCAACCAAATAATATGTGGTGTTTTGCCTGAAATATGATTTTATTTTTTTTAATGGTATGCATTGTCGCTCTTGCTTAACCTGTTTGTGAATGATCTGTCTTATAGGAGAAGTACCTTTCCTCGTCATAATAGGTATGTCTGAAAAATGCACTTATCCAGTGCAGCTGGACATACCTTGTCTATCACTGCAATTCAAGTAGTTTGTTTGCTAAAACCTGTCAGAGGGTATCAGTTAAACTAAGGACAGGAGGAATTAGTACTACTACTTTTATCTAAATGGGCAACTAAAAAAAAGTGCTATTTCTTAATATATTGACATGCTTCTCTTGAAGTATGGGTTCCAAAAGTAGGCAGGAATGTGGGGACATATATAGCATTAAATGAATACGTAATGCAGATTTTAGGCAAGCAAATGGAAAAATTTTGGTCAGCCTTCAATGCCTTAAGTGTCTTTGTTTCATAAGTACTGAAGACTTTATTAGGTGTCTAGGTTAGTTTCTGTTTATTTGGCATTTATGTTCCTTCACTTCCTTGAAACTATTATGTTTGTTCTTAACGCATATGTTTTGAATACAGACTATGAAGCTGTCCAGTGGCTGAATACTGGAGAACTGGCTTGGTCTTGGCTCTTAAAAATCCTGTGTATTGTAGGTGTAAAATAACTTACTAAATGGTGTTGTGCAGTGAACTGACAGACTTACTAATTACTGGCTGTACTTCTAGAAGTCAGTGTAAACTTTTCAACATGCACAACGCTACTTAAAGGTCATAAATTTCTTTTAAAATTGAAAGACAATTCTAATAAATACGCCAGAATATTATCTTTAACTTGTTTGTCATGTCCTTAGTGTGAAGGGAGGACTCGTAATACTGCTTTAGGATGGAAGCCATCATTCAGTAATAGAGACTATTTCTAGTGCTGCCCAACACTACGGCGTATTTATGCAGTAGCCCCTGTGTGGGCAGCTTCTTTCTGAAAATGCTAGAGAGCCTCAGGTGGAGAAAACCACAGTAGTCTCAGCTGAAGTGTCTTTGTGTAATTTAGTAGTGTAGTATTGATGCGATGCCATTGTTGTGGTAATGGATGTTGTGAGTAAAAATCAATCTTGCTTTGGTTTACCTTCATTGTATATTTATAAAGTTTAAAAATTGATGTGTTACTGGAAACAAGCATGTGTTTAAAAGAAACTGTCATTAGATACGGGCACAGGAATGAATTCTTGTATTTTAAGTTGGAGTGTTAACTTAAAGCCTATCAGTCACTGCATGGTAATGATGTGCATGGCTTTTTCGCTGTGTTAAGTGTACAGGGTACGTTTTATCTTATACGCTGAAATCCTTTCTGCCAGTATTGCTGCTCCTCAACACCAACTCCAGTTAAGAGCACTTTCAGACCCTAGCAACGGCTTTTCCCAAAACTTGGGTGGTACAGAAGTGCACCAGAGAGTGCTGTACATCTAAGAGTCAACAACCTGGTTATCTAAACCTATCATTGTGCTTTGGAAAAGGCGGAATTCTTAAGGATCAGGCCCAGATGTGTTTCAGAGGCTCTTACAGCACTGCTTACCCTGGCTGGTGGCGACGAGCCTGCGCGATAGTGCGGGTGCAGATACCGGCGGGTGCTGAACTTGGCGAGGGACTGGCGTTACTGCTGTTATTGTCCCACCTCTCAGGTTCTTGGGGGTGGCCATTCAAATTCTTCATTTGAGTTGATTCATCCATGACTTCTGAATATGTGTACGGTTCAGGTGGATATGGCAGAATGCCTTTGGGGGGGCTCCTGTAGTTCTTCCCAGAAGGAAGTCTCAGATTTTTTTGTTACCCCCCCCGCCACCATTTCTGATAGACACTTAAATCTGCATTATTTCAAGAATTTTGATTATGTTGTCAATGAAATAGCAAATGTTAAAGTACCAGAGTCCAAGAAGAATGATCATAAAATGCTTACATGGATTATTAGCTACCTGTATGCTGGGGGAGGCGGGGGGCTTATTCTCAAATAGGTAAGTAGTTTAGAAAGTCTCAGGCAGACGATTTACTGTGGTTTTCCTGGATTAGAATCTGGGACTGGTGGATGGGTGCAACTAGAAGTAAGAGAAGCGTGATAGCTTGTTCATGAATTTTCTCATCTAGTTGTTGAAATCCATCCATTTGATTATGTTTCTGTTTAATTATCCTTTGTGACTGTAGTGGAATGTGCAGCCCTTGTTACAGGGTTTTGTTGGACAATGTCAATCTTCATTTTTCCTAAACGTTTCACAAATCAATTGCATTTTGTTGACTTGGTTCATTGTGATTTTTTTCTTGCTTGTGAGGGCTGCCAAGTGAAGCAAAGATATTTGTGACTGTGCTTTAAGTGTTCTTATGTAGCTACCATGATACGCTGTTTTCTATGTGGAACGTGAAAGATTCTTTACTGCTGAATGGAGGAGAGTTGATTTTAATATTCTTGAATAATTTTCCTTAACAGGCGGAGGTTTGACCTGCAGAATCCATCCCGAATGGATCGAAATGTGGAGATGTTCATGAACATTGAGAAAACACTAGTGCAGGCAAGAAACTTATATACAAAACTGTGTTTTCACATGCTCAGGGGAAGGGATTCCCTAGCTTTTTATGTACCTCAGTTGTGACCCACTGAAGAGTTTCATCCTGGACTTCTGCAGGAATATAGTACCCTTCCCTCCCTCTCCCACCTGTTTTAGTCACAATTCCATGTTATCACTTAAAAACTTCAGAATGTTTTCACTGATATTCTGTGGATACGCATAGAGTGAGAAAAAGCTGTTCGTAAGGTAGGAGAAAGCATCCCGAGTGTCTCCGTCTTCCTGTAAAAGTAGCACCCTTAGGATTGAGTAACTAGTTCTGTACGTATCCATTCAATTGCTTTCTCGAGACTTTCGGCTTGATTTAAGTTTGTCTGTTTTCAGGGTTAGGGTACATCTTAGACTCTCTCGCTTGCTTTATCAAACAAGTTACTGCCAGAAGAGAGCAGATAATAGCTGTATGGAATCTAATTTGAAGTTAATTTTTTTAACTGCTGTGTGTGAATAACAGAAATTATTTTTTTTTCCAAACTCTAAAACCAAGCTCAGTGTGTAATGTAGTCAAGATGTAACTTTTGGGTGCTTGTCAAAAATGGAAATAGGAGGAAGGACAGCGGAAGAAACTATAATCTCACTATAAAAAACTGTTGTCATTGTATGGTGGTTTCAATACATAATAGAGTACCTGTTAAAATTCAAAATGAAATGAATGTATACCTGTCAGTATTGTAGAAGTGCATGAATCTGCATGTCAGTGCAACAGGGCAGATTCAGGTTTGGAAGTTGACAGGCAAGGGACTTAAATTCCCTTTCAAGTGAAGTCTTCCAGAGCCTGTAAAAAATTATTTGAAATCAAAGACATGGTTTCCATTAAAGATGCTGTTGTGAAAGCGGGAACATGAGAACAGCTACGCTGAGTCACGTTCCCTTTATCCTTAATAATGTCTCCGACAGAGCTAACAGCAGATCTGCAGAGACCGGAAAGAAACCCAGGATAAGACTTGGACGGGGAAGTGTGCAAAGGAAATATTGCTGTCATAGGGGTGTCTGGAGCTAGAGTTAGTGTGCCATGTCACAACCTGATACGTGTTCCTCTTGAGCTTTTTCAAGCATGGGTAGTCTTAATAGGAATTTTTTGATTTATGTCACAGGTGGCCTACTAATTTCTTATTTAACTTCCTATTCTCTCCGCTAGAACAACTGTCTGAGCAGACCGACCATCTACCTCATTCCAGATATAGAATTGAAGTTGGCTAATAAATTGAAGGATATTGTCAAACGTCACCAGGTAACTGTTAAATAGCATATCTTAAAACAAATGTTTTGTCAGTTGTAAGATAAAATGTATTTGCCTGATTTACCAGTTACATCTGGATTGAGTCTGACAACACAAGGCAGCAGCAGCAGCAGCACTTAAGACCAGAAGTTCACCATTTGTAAAATGCCATTCGGAGTTATCCTGTTATGGAGACTGAATCATAACTCTGTTCTAAAAGTAAAGTTGAAATTGCTATTGAAGTGGAAATTAGTTACGGTGTCTCAATGAGTTGGCTTCAGGCCCTAGCTGATTTAATGTTGAATACCTGCTTATATAAAGCAGAAGCTCACTATTTATCCAAATCTGAGACCAAAGAAGGTAGGGTGTAATATAGCTGTTCTAGGTATGTGGAGACAGCATAAGGAAGCTTTAATCTTAAAATTATTGCTGCCTTTTTTTGCTCTATTATACTTGGTTTTTTTCTTGCTCGTGCTGAACGGAACGCAAGCAGCAACGGTCTCTTGCTTGTTAGGTAGTCGGCATATTTCCAAGAGAGTCAGCATCTTGCCATTGCAGCTTAATATACTAAATGGTGAACTGAACAAGATGGATAGCTTCATCTCTTGAAAATGTAAACAGTCTTTTCACTTCTCTTGGGAGAAATATCCTGGAATGTGAGCTCTAGATGGTCCGAGAGCCTTTTGTGTTGTGGTAATTCATGGCTGTAGCCAAAGTAAACTGTTTCTTTTCCAGTTTAAATGTATTTCCTGTGTTGTAATTATGAACCATCGTCTCAACTTCATCCATGTAATTTTTCACAGCTTACTCTTAATTGTTCAGCTGATTCAGGATGCTTGCTATTGCTTAAATTGGTGATTGAATTTTCCGTTCATAAAGGAATTCTATAGTGAACTCAAAGCATGCTAGATCCATGAATGATTTAAGGGACTTTTAAAGCAGGCAGCTTTGTCTCTAAAGGGATGTGAAGAACTGAAAACAGAAATTGTCCCTAATTCTGCTGTTTGGGCTGTTTTCCTTTGCCCTACCTCTGAATTCTCATCTTGTATTTGTGTTGTTACCTGTGCTTGCTCACTATCTTGTGGGGGTTTTTGTGTTGGTTTGGTTTTTTTTTTTTAACCCTTTGCTGTCATCTTTCCTCTACCCCATCCCTAGTACCTGTAGTTTCCTCCTCTCTGGCGTTTCCAAGTCCTCGCTGCTCTGACTGCAGCCTGTGCAGAAGAGTTTTGCATATCTCTTGTCCCAGCACAGTGCTAGTGTGATCTGTGGGCTTATAAAAAGAGGTCTCAGTAAGATGTTATGTCTGCTGATGAAAATGCAGTTACTGTTAGTCACGCTTTTTCTGATTTTCTTTATAAATATTGAGGATTCTTCTCAGAAGAGCCAGAATAATTTAGGAACTTGAAAGCAGGTAATGAGTGAGATTTAGCATTTATATCTACCTACTTCAAGAAAAGTGTTTTGTCGGTAGAGAACTATTCCATCTTGTTATGTCTTTAGCTTCCAGTCACAGTCAGTTTAGCAGAGGCAAGGGATAAGCCTTACAATCTGTTTACATCTTTCAGAAAGCTGTTTTAATGTAAAGTTATCCATCCCTTTGTTTTCAGTTAAAATAGCATCTAAGAGAGACTTCCTCTTGATCTATTGTGTATTTTACTGTGATTTTTTTTAAAGCTTCGTAGGAAATAAATAAAACTTACTGATCTGATTTACAAAGCTCAGATTAGATAGCTAGAAAAGCGTCTTTAGCTCATGGGGAATGAAGGGAGAATTTCCATTGTTGTTCCTTAAACACTTTGCAGGTTCTTTGTTCATGCCAGGGCTCTTCCCTTTCCATTTGAATGCTTTGAAATTATTCTTACTTTCCAGCCTTTTTTTGCTGTTGCTCGCAGCACCTCCTCTCCCTTTAGTTGGTGTAGGAACTGTTGCTCTTCAGCCCCTGATATCGGAGTAGTCTCCAAATATTGCTACCATAATGCAATGCAACTTAATGCTTTTTTAATTTTCCTCCTTTTGATGCTGTCTTCAAAGTAAGTTGTTTGCATATTGTTGGCTGTAACCTATCCCATCTGTTCTTAAGTCCTTTAAATAAATCTGAAGTATTTATGGAATATAAATTTTGAATAACATTTTCATACAAACTGTTCCAATACATAACTCGTCTGCAGACTGTGAATTTCTGCCGCCCTTGAAAATGACTCTTTGTATCTGGAGACTGGAGGTGTCTCTGCAGCACGTAGGAGAATCCTTATGGTTCTCTGTGTGAGGGAAGGACAGGGTTTTCTTGACTGGCCACACTAAGCAGTGTTACGTATTTATTTAACAGATACCTAATTATCTAGTAGAATTTTCTTGCATGACGTAGGTCCAATAGGAATACAGTTATGGCGTATACTCATATGTAGAAAAATTGCTTTATGTACCACTGTTGGTGGCATCTGCATAAGCGTGAGAAATACATCTGTTGATTCTCATGTGTCAAGAAAATAATGTCTTAACCAGCAAGAAGTAGTAGTATTCTCATGTTTGAATATTTGACAACAATGATATCATGTTAAGTATTTCTGATTTATTCCCTTTGCTCTATGATTTAGGAGGCTTTTTTGAAAGAATGGGTGTTTATTCTGTCTTTTGACATACAGCCTTTCTTTTAATACTAAGGATGTTCTACTCAAGGCAGCCATTTCTAGTTAAGTTTCGCATAGAATTTATCGTATGTAAATTGTCATATTTAGAAATTGTTTTGGACCAAAATGTGTACTTAGTGGAAAAAAGTTACAGAGGCTGTCTTACAAAGTATTCAGCGATGGGTTGGTATGACCTGATAGTGGAACAATTTATGATGAAAATTGAGGCAGAAGGAACTAGGAGGAGGAAGGATCTGAGATGAAAAGAATGAGAGATGATAAAGTAGTTTGGCAGCAGTCTTAAAATAATTGCCTTTTTCTGGTGCTTCCTAGAAGTGGTATTCTTCATTGCATTGAAGTTAGCCTTGAATAATTCTAGGTTGCATGGGATGTGGGTAAAAAGAAGCAGCTGAAAAGTTTGGGGTAATGCGTTGAAGTTCTCATGCAGTTTCTTCTCTTCTTCGACCTTTCCCACAGGGAACAGTAACGGAAGAGAAATCAAAGGCTACCCACCATGTTTATCCAAGTCCTACCTCAATGGATGATGGTAAAGTTGCTTTCCTATTTTTAAGTGGAAATAGTCTTGGAACTAAATTCCATTAGCACTTACAGGAGCTTTTGCACAGACACAGAATGTTCCTAGCCTGCTCCTGAGAGCCACTGGAAAAGTATTTCTAGGATTAACAACTCCAAATAAAATCATTGTTTCCTGCTTCTAACTATTGGGTGTAACATTCACATTTCGAATTGATCCAACATTTTCAGATTAAGGTGTGTAACAGTGACTACTATTCAGTGATTGCACTGGAAATTGAGATGTTATTTATTTATTGCTGAATGCAGGTAGACGTTTTGTTTGTCCCAAATATCTCGCAGTCTGAAGGGGAGTGAAGCTAAGGGTCTGGAAGAACTTAAAAAAGAAATTATCTTACATTTAAATTGAAAAGGAAGGATAGTGAAAGTAGGGGGCTTGAAACTAAAGTTTCCATTAATTTTTTTCTTTTGTTGCTTTCTTGGTGTCCCCCAGTATGTAAGTTTAGGTCAAAATGTTGAGTGAAGCATTATTATGAATCAACTAGACGTAGCAAAGGTAGTGTAGATGCTAAAGTAAATGAGAATCAAAGAACTTTTTGCCATGGTCTTGTTTTTCCAGGAGACAGGTTGGGAATGCTGATACATATCATTGCAGGCAGGTGGTTTGGCAAGGTGGATAAAATAACAAGCAGACCTGATAAATTGGAGATTGTTGGCTTTATTATAATGCAGTCTCCCTCTATATGAACTACATAGGTTCCACACAAGCAATTTAACAGCTGTATCCTTCAGCAAACAGCAAAAAAAATAAGCTCCTAATTTTATTATCTTAAATACATTTAAATGTCTAATGGATTGTCTGAGTTTCACTGACATAAATAAGCTTTTTCTGATACACCCTGGCATCTGATGGCCACTAGATGGAAATGTTCACTTCTGTATATGAACGATCATGGATTGTTTGTCCTCTGGTGCTTGTCTCTGTTCTGTACTTCTGGTAATATCATGCCTAGCCCCAGGTTTGTATTTATTTTTCCGCGCCAGGTTCTCGGAAGAGGGTTGAGCATAGCAGGTTCCATCTGTCTTGTAGTCAGTGAACATGTAGATGTGCTAGACAGACCTCTCTTAACCCCTGGTTATACTAACATGAGAAAACAGCCATGAATTCAAGCAGTGTGACTATACAGGTTCAAATTCTCAGGATTTCTCTTTTAATGCTGCTTTGGACTATATTCTTGATACTTGGATTGCAGGGGGTAGGTTATTACACTGTGTCAGATGTGCAGTTTAAAAGAAAAAACTTTAGAACACCGGTCAGACTGAGCGTATGCCTTATTGCAAAATCAGCAAAGTATTAGTGTCGCTCAGTAAGTCTGTATTAACTTGAAGTCCTTGTTATCGCTGGCGTGAAAGAAGAAAGCAGAAATCCAAGTTTTGTTAGACTCTTGGAAGTTTTTTATTAAAATCTGTTTCACCACCACTCCCTGCCCTGACGTTCTTCCTTCAAACCAGTTCAGAGTAGAATTTAGTACTGGGAAGAGGGTCTTTTGAAATAAATGTAAATCAACAGAAGCAGTTAATGAGGGAATTCAGATGTCTAACAAGGATACAAAAAGACAGAGGAGATATTTACCACTTAACAAGAAGGCATTTTGGGAGAAGTTTAGTCTTTTTGTTTATACAGAGATTTAAAAAAAAGTGACAAATGGAGCGTGTCTGTCTCTCTCCATGTTACTTCTGCTGTCTTTACCGAGTGTCATCTTGGAGGATTTGCTCTTCCATTCTGAGTTCCGGGCCCAACTGGGCAAGGAGTTTGGGAGACTGAGATGGGACAAGATGAGCTGGCAGAGGATGGTGCTTCCACCTGTCAGCCAGAAATGCCTCTTGCTTCTGTTGAGGAACAGATGACTGTTTCAAGCCTCTTTGCATCTTAATCTGGTGTGTGTTAGGGTACGAATGTATGTGGCCAGGAAAGGAAATGCAATAGTTCTTAGCGTTAAAATGACTTCTCTAATGTAACATCTGTGTCATAGGCAAAGCACATGCATGCTTAGACACGGCAAAGATAGTGCAGGGAAGTGTATTACTGTGGCAGGCCGGGCCATGGCAATTGCACTACAATAGACTTTATGAGAGGTGATTGCAATAAATTTACTATGACTGACTATGGAAAAACAAAATAGTGTTTAATGTGCTTTACACTCTGAATCTGATGCTAATCTTTTTCCCCTTTGCAGATGAGTGGTTGAGACCTGTGATGAAAAAAGACAAGCAGGTGCTGGTACACTGGGGCTTTTTTCCAGACAGGTAAAGAAAAGTGGGGGAAGAAAGCAGACCCCAGATCTTAAGTTTGTTGAAGGGAAAGTCTTGATTAAAACTTGCAAGTAGGAAAATCCATGTCCTCGAACAAACTGCTCCTTCAGCTTACTGAGTCTAACCTCTCCTGAGAGCAGTGCTCTGTGGTTATCAGTAGTGAACCTGTATGGGGAATGTCCCAGCTGCGTGGGCTACAACTATGCTCTTTTCTTGTTCTGCACAATATGACGGGCTCAGGCATATCTCATGCTGGCTCGTCTAAAAACTTAACGCAAATACACAGTACTGCATTCCTGTTTGATTCTGAATGATTGTACATCGCTGTTCATATTACGAGACAAGCAGTGGTTGTCTTAAGGAGTATAACCACGCAGTGATTTAGTATTGCTACCCTTTACCTCGATGTCCAAAGCTTGAAAAGACTTAATCAGTGGTTTAAAACCGATATATGCATGCACATCTATGATACTGCCACGTGGGCGAGGTTAGAAAAGGAGAGTCTGTTTTTCTGCAGAGTCACTAGTAAGGTTGCAAATTGAACCAGGCTTTCAAAGGGCAGAGTGAGCCTTTCCATAAAGTTAGTAAGACCTTAAAGCCAAAAGGGAGAACTTGTAGTCACCTAGATGAACTTTCTTTGACAAAGAGAGATTTCACTCTGTGGGTTGCCTTCAGTCAAGTGCAAGTGACTGTTGAAAGCATGTATTTGAGAAAGCTGACCTGTGTTGTTAGAAGATGTTGAAAGACAGCATATGTACTGTTAGTAATGTGAATGTATTTGTAATAACTGGTTTCTGAGTCCGGGTTTTGGAAAACTGAAAAGATTGATAACCCAGCACTGACTTCTATTTAAATAACTTTTTCAGGGTACTAAAATCTGCTCTGCTGTGCATGCACAGAATTCTCAGGAACCATATGTGTATTTCAGTGGAAGAGAACAAACAACCGTCACGCTTAAGTTTCTTTCTTCATACAGATGAAGAACCTTTAAATATTTCTGTATTTATATCGTATCAGTAGTCAAGTTTGTGTTGACTCTGTGTGTGTGTATATGCATTTATAAATATCAGTATAAACATGAGGAATGCTATATACACATCTTTTCTTGCATATGACTTACCCCAGTTGCTCAGTACATGCCTGGTGTTGATTACAAGGTATTTTGGCTTTTGCTGTTACTGGGTGCAGTTTCTTAGTATTTATAAATAGGCTTTTGAGGAAATAGCGTGTGGAAAGTGAATGTGAATAATAAATGGATTCTACAGCAGCAGGCATTGAAGGACAGGATGCATACTCCTTTGTTCTAGGAATCCAGTACCTCTTGCTTTAAACTCATAAAAACAGAAGCAAGTTAATTAACTTAATGCCAGGGTTTGAACAAGTGACTCAAACTGCATTCGTACCCCTGAATCTAGAGAGTAGATTTGCAATTTTAAGCTGTAGCTGGCTTCACTGGGCTGGCTTTTAAATTCAGAAAGTTAAAAACGTGCATTAAATGCCTGGGACCCCTCCCTTTTCAGTGTGTCCTATTCCTGTAGCAGAAACCAGTGATTATTCCTTTAACATTTCATTGCGTGGAAAATACTTTACTATTCTATCCTAGCAATATGATTTACATGTGTCAAAATTGATGATTAAATATTCCTGCTGGTGATCATTCTGGATGAACAGCCCAGGGGACCAATTTTGTTTTCTCTTGACTCCCCTCATTAGCTATGACACTTGGGTTCATGCCAATGAAATAGATGCTGAAATTGAGGATCCTCCAATTCCTGAAAAGCCATGGAAGGTAAGTCTCTCTTAAACAGTTTCCCAAAGTTACTGTATTTGTATACCTCATGCTCAGGTGCTACTAGATAGATGTTTTAACGTGCTGCTTAGTAACAATGGCTGCATTTCCATATATATGGAAAACCAGAGTGATATTTCTAGAGCCGTAATGAAAATGTCAAAAACATTTCTTTGGTCTGGGTAGGAATGCTGTTGAAAAAATACTTTATTTTTTGAGTGAGGAGGACAGGCTTATGCATCCCTGCTTGTGCCAAAAATACCATGTTTATTTTGGCCTGACTTGAGTCGTTTTCTGTTAAAGGTAAGTCCTTCCCTTACTGCTGACATGCAGTCATCTCTGGGATGGAACCTGACAATTCGTTAGAAGGCATAATGTCATTGTACAGTGTTTAAGGAGAGGAAGTGGGGAAAATACCATTATCTTCCTGATGTTTTTGGAAGAATATTGTTAGTGAAAAGAACTATCAGGTTAGAAACATGAGATTACCACACATGTATTACAGGGCTTAAAACGTACTTTGTGTGCAGAAAGTTAATCTTCTTCTGTAATACAGAAATGGCCAAAAATATTAGGAGTTAGATAATATGGAAATTAAGAAGCTGCTTTAGGAGAACAAATCTGAATTTTTGACACCTGCGGTACCATTGAAATCTTGTCCTTTCTCTTTGAGTTACTGTAATGGCAATGTTATTTCCAGCAGATTCAGCTGTTGGGATCAAAACAGAGCTGTGGTCTTGTTGACAGATTGTGTGTGGCCGTGGGCTCCCCCATCCCCTGATTTCACACTGCTACAGAAGCTCTTAAGTTCATTTGTCTTAGCTCACTACCACTGTAGATACCAGCTTCTGTATGCTCTTAGTACAGGGCAGAGTTTACGTTTCTTGATTTTAGTAAAAAATCCTTGGCATTGCTGATGAATTGCAGCGTATGAATACAACTGCCCCTAGAGTTAGAGCCAACGTGGAAGTGAATGAGAAAACTGGTAGCTGTTTAAAGAATCCCTGAGGGTCACCTACCTCACTTTCTTCATGGAAAGGTTCGACTTAATGGGAACTCTGCGCTTAACTCCTGTTGTAATGATGCAAAAAGTCAGCGCTTCTAAATCTGTCGAACATGTGAGCGCCCAAACCAACATCAGCCTTGTTTGGGTTCTCTACATAATTTTTGTAGAAAGAAAACTAGTTATTTGCTCTTCTGATTTAGCTCATTGCAAGTGAACGATAGAGAACAGTTATAATCAAACAGTAGTAAATACTACTTTATTGTCCTTTTATTGGACTTTATTATATAGAACGTGCATTGTTGTTCTGTGTGTGTGTGCTGTTGATCTGAACAGCAGAGTTAGAGCAGCTGAGGTAGAAAATAACTTGATATCTGTTTAAACTACTTATTCCAAGTAGTTACCTGTAAATAACTGGAACACGTGCTTTTTGTGTATAAATCATACTAAAGCTCAAGAACTTATTTTCAGCTGTGTAAACTAGAACTTTATTTGAAGATGGATATTTTAAGTCAAGATAGTCAATCTTTCCAAGATACGGCCAGCTCTTCTTTTTTTTTTTTTTTGTCTTTTGTGACCCATCTGCTAAGGTGATCTGTATATCCAGAAGATTTTTATGGTAATTTTCAGCATCCAAAGTACGCTTTTAATACAGAGCCATTGTCCCAGCTGTGAGAACTGACCTCACACTTCAGAAGGCTTACAAATGATGGAGGAACAGACATGGCATTCAGTAGGCTTACAGGCATGTTCATCCTTTATTGTATTGCCTCATGAAACTGTTGTGTCACGTGTAAAACCATTACAAGATATTTAGATGTTCAGACTGTGATAACAAAGCCGCAAGTACTTCACCCTATGAGGTCTGTCACGGAGTTCTTTTTTCAAAAAAACATCAGCAAGTCGATATGTTGTTCTGTTCTTTAGGTTCATGCCAAGTGGATTTTGGACACAGATATATTCAATGAATGGATGAATGAAGAGGATTATGAGGTAGATGAGAACAGGAAATCAGTGAGTTTTCGACAGAGAATCTCCATGAAAAATGAAGAAGTAGGTGCTTCTTTGCTTAATGGGTGACCTCTTGATACATTAATATTCTTTATCTCTGCATAAGTCAAATTTTTTGGCACTCAAAGTTGCTAAGATTAAGCTAGTTGAACAGTTTGAGGTGCCTGTGATAAGACAGTCTAGATTTAACTTTCTTCTGACATATGTCCTTTATCCAGATATTTAAGTGTGCAGGTTGATTTTTATCTCCCCCCACCCCCGCTCCCTGAGGATGGTAAGGGATAAGACCCACTCTGTGCTTTCTCATAAATGAAGCCAGGAGTGTGTTAACCAGCATCAGTGAATACTTGATTTCCAAATTCTCTGTACTTGTTGAAACTTGATTTTTGTATCCTCCCAATGCAGGAAGTTAGGACTCTGAAAACATGTTCAATATACTCTATCCAACAGGAGAAATTGCCAAGTGAGTAGCCTGGCCTCAAGGTTAAATGAACAAGTCACCTGTTAGCTTTTGAATCTTGCTCTGTTTTGAGAGCGCAGTTCCGAAGTACATAGCCATTGCAGCATCTGGGGGATGGCTGTTGAAAATTTAGAGGTTTTCACCTTGAAAAATGGAAGTATTCTGGAGCTGAACGTGGTGCATGTCATGGTATTTATTATTGCTTTTAGCTTCTTTGTTGTAGGATGCGTTAAGAAAGAGTGTAGCCTACAGCATTTCAATAACTGTAGTATTTGGGACGAGCTAACCACTTCGCTTTTCTAACAGCCTGTACGTAGTCCGGAGAGGAGAGACAGGAAAGCAGCAGCAAGTACAAGGAAGAGAAAGCATTCTCCTTCTCCACCCCCCACTCCTGTGGAGTCGAGAAAAAAGACAGGGAAGAAAGGGTGAGTGTCTTAAGTCCTGGAATTTGAGGCAGATTTTCTTGAAAAAATGCTGGGGGAGGGAGGGGGGAATCTCTGTCGCCTTTCGTTTGTCTCGCCTTAGATTACAGTAGAATAAGTCTTTCTACAGTAGACTTGAGTGATTTTGCTTGTGCGGTATATGTAACTTCTTTACTCCTCTGTAGAAATGTGTTGCCTGCAGGTGGAGGAGCATCTAGTGCAAGTTGTCACGTTATTTGTGTCAGTGACAGGATTCATTGCTGCATCAAGAGTAGAACTTCTCGAATGAAAGTTACTCAGCTGCTTCTAAAATAACTCAGACGCATTCCGTTAGTGCAGTGTACATGTACACTTTTTGAAGTATAGCCCCATAAATTACTGCATTTAATAGAGGAGGTTTTTTTTATCTACATAGCCAGGTATTTTAAAGTCTGCTTCTTAAAAGCAACTTTAATAGAGTAGCATTTGTGGCCTACAGAGTAGGTTTTTTTCCAATTCTAGTTTGATCTCTTCAAACAAACAAAAAAAGCCAGTATTATATCCCAATAAAAGCTTATTTATGGGGTTTTTGTGTGGATATGGAGGAGAGGACTTCTGAACTGAAAAACCAAGTCTTGTTTAATAGAACTCTTGGGCTCTAATAAGACAAACCTGGAAATTTATCATCTGAGGTGAGAAAGGATTCATTGATGATCTCGGTTACTTATTTGTTTCAAATATAAAGCCTGAGGTAGATTCTGTAAGGAGAGGTGTGGGTGATTCTGCCTTTGTTCTCAAAATGGCTTCCTCGGTACACAGAATCGATGGTACAAGCCAGCCTTTCTCCTGAAATAAGGCAGCATGCCTTGAAATGGTCTGTTGCTGCTTCCGTTCTGTGCAGCAGATGCCCTTATTGCAATTTTAAACAGGACAAATGTAAGTGAATCGCTGCTCCCTTGAGTCTCTCTAGTATGCAAGTGCTGCCAACACGTTGGAGACAGTTTTGGGTTGGAATCAAGATTGATATACAGTGGTGGTTTCCAGTCTTGAAACAGTGGAAAAGACTTTTCTTTTTTTTTTCCGGAAACTTCGTTTTAGTAATACACAGAGAATATTTTTCATAACTCTACCAGCACCACTTCCTACAGCATTCATGTTTTTATAAGTGTTTTAACCCAGTCCTTTAATCCGGGTATCTGAAGAATAACATCAAGATGAGAACATCTGACAGTTGCAGCTGGCAGAGAATTTGTGTATGATCTGTTTTAGACAAGCAGCCTTATATGGGAAAAGGAGAGGGCAGAAAGAAGAAGATGAGCAAGAAGATCTTACAAAGGACATGGAAGATCCCACACCAGTACCTAATATAGAAGAAGTGGTACTTCCCAAAAATGGTAAAAAAATGCATACACTGGATTCTTTGAATGTTAAAACAATCTCTTAAACTGCACTGAAAAATACACACGTATTTTGTCAAATCTTTGAAGTACTTTGTGGCCATGGGGCCAGGTGATCTGTGCCCATCTAAATTTACCTAGTCAGGGATTTGAAAGTGACAGCTGAGAAGGGCGTCAGATTCACCTTCTTTCGGCTTTTTGAAATGTATTTACGAAAATCCACTGAAATGTTTAGTTTCACCTATTTTAGGATTGCTCTTGCCTGTTATACAGAGTTCATGTTTTGCAGGGTGGAGTTTTCTGGAGGAAAATAAATGCATGCCAAGTACCCAAGATAAACACATTAAATGAGTGGAAACTCTAGCAACATGCCACATGTATTCAGTTCTTAATCCTTTTCAGGAAAGCGTTGATCTGTGCAATACCTGTTAAGTAAAGACAAGTCAGAAAAATAATTCTTTCTATCAAGTCCTTGACATCAGACCCTTTTGAGTGTCACACCATTTGGTTTCTACCTGGTTTGAACTTGCATGTAGGAATTGTTACGTGTCGTACAGGTGGAAAAAGTACAGTACTTAGTCCACTAACTGCATGAATAGAAGCTGCTTTGTGTTCAGATGTGAAATTACAGAGAAATCAAACAAATGGTCTGTTGTACTGAAACTGCACAGATGAACTCTTTTGAACTGGAAAGATATGACCAATAAAACTGTTTGCTAAGATAGTAAAAGCATGCTAGACTTAGATAATTGTATCTTGTCTGGTGGTTACTCATCAGAGTTTCAATCTTGCTTACTTTTGTAGTGAACCCAAAGAAAGACAGTGAAAACACGCCTGTGAAAGGAGGAACAGTAGCAGACCTTGGTAAAACACACAACACCTTCCAGCACCCCCTCTCCTAAGTTTTACAGTAAAATCTTGCTTGCAGGCCAACAGAGTAGATATTTTTAAATCTCTCCATTTAAAAAGGAATCTCCAATTCTGCTCTTTTATTGAATTAATTCAGGTTTTGTATGTATTTGAGATGAAATGTGTTGACTCTTTTTCACTTGCAAGGCTGTTCCCTTGTAGGCTTTTTTTTTTTAATATGAGATATAAGCTCTTTCCTGGCAGAATTTTTCTTTTCTTGCTGGGAATCAAGGTGAATCACAGGTTTCCTGAGCTTTGCGAAGCCTTCAGCATAAGAGATACAAACTAGTGTCCTGTACCCTATTATACAAAGCTACATCTAGGGCCCTGGGAAGGCAGTAATTAGGTATGGATCCCTAAAGTGTGGAAAAATTCTAATTATCCTTCCTCTGTATTCTTACCTGCTCTCTTGTCTGGGATAGTTGAGTGCCTGCATAAGGATGAGATTGCCTTAATGATGTGTGGTCCACTTTGTTTTCCTCCTCACTTCCCTTCCAAAACAAATAAAATACTCTTTCCAGTTAAGCAGTCGCATTGCTAGAAAGGCTTATGAGCAATCGGATGCTTTTTATTAGTGTAATTCTCAATGCTTTTACTTTTCAGATGAACAGGATGAGGAGACAGTGGCAGCTGGTGGAAAGGTAACAGCAGCCATTTCTTACTAAGTTTGGTAGAAACTGAGATCGTAGAACCATAGAATGGTTTGGATCAGAAGGGACCTTTAAAGTTCATCTAGTCCAACCCCCCTGCCATCAGCAGGGACATCTTCAACTCGATCAGGTTGCACAGAGCCCCGTCCAGCCTGGCCTTGAATGTTTCTGGGTATGGGGCATCTTCCACCTCTCTGGGCACAGGGTTTCACCACCCTCAGCGTAAAAATTTTTTTCCTTATGTGTAGTCTGATATCTCCCCTCTTTTAGTTTAAAACCATTATCCCTTGTCCTATCAAGATCTTAATCTCATCTTCAGTAACTTAGCCTGTAGTGTTTTTCAAGTGATATATAAGATTAAATTCGTTACTGATAGGAATGTTTTGTTTTGCTATTATAAAAATTCTACAAATGCTGTGAGATTATTTTGTATTTTTAAATCTAGTATATTAAAAATGAGAGTGAGGAGACAGATGCAAATTATTTTCAAAGAAGCATTTTTCAGATGCAAGATTTTTCAAAGGTTATGCTTTTTCTTTAGGATTCAGGACGAAATCTAAACCATGAGTAGGCTTCCTGATCATTTTAATAGAGTTGCTGGGGTAGTTTCTGTATTGAATTGCATTTTTGGTACGCCAGGCACTATTTTTCACAGCTTGCCAAGTATAAGATGGCTGCCTGATCATGCAGGTAAGAAGAGATCCCATCTGTGTCAGGTTTGTAGAGGTGCAGGCCTGCACAGACACAGATGTTTGGATGTGACCTTAGTTATAACATAATTAAGAAAATCTGACTTTCCATACTGGCATATTTCTAGTTTTACTGTATTTCAGTTCATACGTCCAATCTTTTATGTGTTTTCAGAAATGCTAAAAAATCCTTTCTCATGCTTTAAAATGGGGCAGATAACTCTGGGTGTGCAGACCACTGGCTAGCTAGTAAGCAGCCTTTCTTTTAGGTTTTAGGCGCAGGTATCACACTAAGGAACAGCGGGGTTAAGTATCTAGATACAGATGTGTGAACAGAGATTGCCAAAATACAATTCTTAGGCAAGCGCTGTTTTCCAGGGTAAGGAAGCCTACTCGGAAGGAATGCAACAGCAGGCTTTTCCAGTATGGGAAATGCTGGGGTTTTTTTCTGGTGTAACTTCTCCATCCCTGGGTGTAGAATGACCTGGAACTGTGGGACTCATGCAGCGACCTTAGTGTTTGTTCCATGTTAGATTGGAAGAGGTTTGCTTTTTATGTCCTATCTTAAATGGTGTTTTCTGGGGGGCTGTGGTCTGTTTCTAGTGAATGCATTTTGAGAGGATAAGGGTGTTTTGAAGTTGAGGGGACGATGAGAAGAAGGACGGCTTTTCTGGATAGCTATTGTCAGATCACTACGTATATTTAGAATGATACCCTGTTGTCTTTGGCAAGTTTAGTCCTAGACAAAGATACATCACTGATACCAGGGACTCTTTAAGGTCTTGCTTTAGGGACTGTTATTTTTAACAGTCTGTTCTGTTTCTCTGAAATCTGTCTGGATTAGTAATTCAGGTAAAGAGAAAAATTCAATGTTGAGTTGCCTTACAGGCTCTTCAAATAGCACCTGAGGGTTTCTTGTACAGTTTGTATCATGTCCTGACCCTCTTTTTATACTACCTCTGTGCCCTTCTCTTCATCGTTTTGGATCAGGAAGCGAACGTGTGCTGGAGCTCAAGTTGCAGAACTCCTAGTGTTCACAGGAGGCTTCTGTTGTGAAGTGACCAAAAACTTGTCCTCTGCTTGGGAATCCTAGAAAATCTTGCTTGCTGGCGTCTTCGCAGCCGTGTATGAGTAAATTCATGGGTCTGTTCACCCGCAGAGTGGAAGCAGGTGCAGGGATGTGCAGAGTTACAAGTTGAATTTAGTATCTTTTCTTCACGAGAGAAATATCCAAGACCAGATTTAAGACTGAACAAAGTTGAGTTTATCCAAGCAAAAATTTAGTGTAATGAGACACAGTTTTGCAGACATGAAACTGTTACTGCTGACAAGTGTCTCCCAGTAAAACTAGAAGTAATGAATCGGATTTCCTTTAATGCTCTTTTGAGGAGCGAGAAGGTTATTGGGGGAAGAGTGGCAAAAAATACCACCCGTCTTAGACAGTATTAAAAGTTGGTGCAGTGTCAGTAACTGGAGGTGGCAGCAAGACCTAGGCTGACAGCTTACAAAGTTCTCTAGATTTGTGCTGTATTCATTACACGTGGTTGCAGTATACTGCAGAATTGAAATGCAGTGTTTTCTCCAATAGAGCATGCTTAATTTTATGAACAGGATGCGAAACCTGATCTAACTGTACAGCCAAGTATGTCCTTGAGATTTGAGAGCTGGCTCTGTAAAAACTTCTTGCTGGGCTTATGCTTTATTTAATATTTTTATGAACACAGATTACACTTTCTGTGGTCCCTGAGATTTTTCCCACTGACCAGAGACTGCATCAGGAATAGTTTATTCTGGACAGGGTTGGAAAGCACTTGTTTGGGACTAACTTTGTGTGGGCTGAGAGTTGTTAGGTATGTCTCTTGCAACCTACTAACTGTTGTATTCTGTCCATGATACAGGAAGATGAAGATCCTAACAAAGGCGATCAAAGTCGGTCCATTGATCCAGGTGAAGATAACGTCACAGAACAAACCAACCACATCATTATTCCAAGCTATGCATCTTGGTTTGACTACAACTGGTAAGAAAGTAATTTGGAACTGGGGGAAGACTCAGAGTTTTGGTGATCATTTCTCATAAATCAAGCTGAGAGCTGAAAGAAATTACTTTTGTTTAGGTCTAGTTCCCACATATGGGTACATCTCGTCCATTTAAAAATCTTTCTGAGCTGACGTCTGGCAGTTTTCAGGGACTGGGAATCAGGAAGAGAACTTCAAACGGCATAGATCTTCAGTCTACCTTCTTGGCATTTTTTGCTTTATATTGGTTTTTATTCCTCGCCCCCACCTTGGGAAAACAATTCCTTTCTCTCGCTTACTCCTCTAGTCCTGGTATGACCTTTCTATGTGTGTATCTACTTCTGAAAGCTGGTGGCTTTCTGTTTTGCTTCAGATCTTGACTTTGAGGATAAGTCGCTGATTATAGAGGGAGGATACTTGTTTCATTTTGGAATCCTCCTTGGAGTCAGAGGTTTGTGGTGTGCTATGACCATGTAACTCACTATAGTAACCCTAATGTTCTCTGTATACTCAAACTTTTGTGGTGTGGGAAGAGAAACAAGTGATTGGGAATGAAAGTCCCTGTACAAGTTAAATGCTTAACATAGTACTTTTTAAAAATAAAAGCTGCTTTGGAAACAGAATAAGGAATAGTCAGTTGTCTGGAAGGGCTGTCATTTGAGTGTGAATTTTGTCTTAGCTCTAAGAGTTGAGACATTTTTTTAGGCTGGAATCTGAAAAGGCATGCTATGACACTTGACTGTTAGGATTCGTGTGCAACTTTCTAAAGTGGCTAAGTTTTTATAGTAGTGAATTAAGATGGGATGTGAACTGTTAGTGTAAGGGTTGGTTCAATTTCCAGCTGTGGCAAGCTTTGTTACCTTGAGTCAGTTGCTTAGCCTATGTCTGTTAGTGGCTTGAGTTGACGTAAATCCCCATAAATAGAACCATCTGTTTCCTCAGCCCCCCTTCTCTCCCACTCTGAGATGATTCTGGAAGGAGAACAACCAAGGATCACATAGTCTGAATTTATAGGTGCTCCAGTTGCTTTGTGACTGGAAAAGCTTGAGGTGTAGTTCTGTTACGCACGCAGAATGAAACGCTGCACTGATGGACTTCATAAAGGGATAAAGAACTGTGGATCTGCTGTAGATCAGGAAAGGCAACTTTGCGTAGCTTGAGCTAATTGAGGTTTAATTTAAACCAAAGTAGGCATATCTGTAGTCTCTGCTTCAATTCCTTGTTTGTAAAGTGAAGGTACAATAATACTTCCCTACTGAGAAAATGATGACAATGACATTTTGTCACGAGATCACTGACGCTATTGTACAAGTACCTTTTGGGCCTGACTGGTAATAATGGTTTGGTAAAAAAGTCTTGATGGGCGCATGTGTAGTAGCAGCAGTCGTTCTAATGGCATTCCTGAGAGCTAAATCTGTCTGTGAAACAGCTAAAAGACTAATGCGGTATTTCTGAAGAGACAGAATAAACTTCTCATTGCATCGGGTGTACTTGTTCTGACCTTGTGAAAGGCACACGTAAAGCATCTGGCAGGGACAGCGGACATCCACAAGCTAGCAGGATGATGTGAAAAGAAGCTTTGATTTTGGAATTCTAGTGCTCCAGAAAGAGCATGTTAAGCTTATTTGGATTTAAGGCTGAAATAACAGCACACTTGCGAGACTGACGTTTTCCTGTCGCTGAGCACTTCTTTTCCATTCAGAGGTAGGTTTTTGTAGTTCTGGAGGACTAGAGAGCATGTATGGAGCACTGTCCCCCCTCAGAGTGCAGGTGCTAACTGCTGTTGCTGTCCCAGCAAGATGCTTCTTGGGTCATCGTAGACTCATCGAATTGCCTAGATTGGAAAAGACCTGTAAGATCATCTAGTCCAATCATTATATGTAAATATATAAAGAAACCCCTGTCTGCAGACCTCCCAAATTGCAAGTACTTCTTTAATGTGTCCAGTTGCAACTAATTTAAAGCAAGCTGAAGAATAATTCTAATCTACTTCTCCCAAAATGTTTTATAAACTGCTGTTTTAGAATAGTCCTTGCTAAAATTAACTTTCCAGTAAAAAGATAAAATTTATTTAATGCTCAATTCAGTTTCAATGTAATCTCATGCTTTGGGCAACCGCATTGCAAGAACTAGATGGTTTGTTACTAAAATCCGAAAAGTTTTTTGGTTAATCTGCACCTTCAAGTTAGAGTATTTTCCTGTGAATCACAAGTTAAGAGTAAGCGGTATCAGCGTAAAAGAACAATTGCATGGTAGGCTGAAACCTGACCATATAGGAGGAAGGAAGATTTGTAAAGAATATATTTTTCTGTGTTTCCTTTAAAAGTAACAATTCTTAAAGGACCATTGTAGTTCTCCAGATTTTAACTTGCATAAAGTATATGCTGTTCTACAAGTTTCTGTCTTAAGTTACTCTAGCGAGCCCTGCATTTCTAACACTTTTTTATAAAATGGATGTTTTTTTAATCTTGAAGCTACTTCCTCACTTAGTAATAGGTGGGTTGAATCTTAGGACCTGCAGAATTTGCATATTAAGATCTTTGAAAAGAAAAATGAGTTGACTAATCAAGTTCCATATACTCTGGCTGTTTACTTGCATTATAACTTTGCTTTGCAGTGAAAACCCTCTTACATATCACATTATATGCCACGGATAACACAAAATTATCTTGTTCGTTTGTTGCTGGAAGAACTCCACAGATGCAATCACCCTGCAATTAAAATGTTTCAGGACCAAATTTCCTTATGTTTGTTAAAATAAATTATATAACTTCCTCCAGTCCTTTATTTAGGAAATAGGAGAATGGGATTTCCTAAGTCTCTGCAGTGCTATTGACATTGTCAGGCTAGTAGTACGTGCAGATTGGAAGATTCTACTGAAAGAACATTTAAACTTAAACACTTCACCTGGAACAGCAATGGAAGGAAAAAAAAAAATGTCTCTGTTAAATAACTAAAACTGTATTTTCTGTCATCTTTACCTTAGTTTATTTGATATAATGCATAGCATCTCATGTGTCGTTAGTTCTGCTCTTCCATACGTGATCAGGTTTTGCTCCATATTTCCTCCTTGGAGTGCAAAGGGGAAGAATTATTTTTAAGACTGTGTTTAGTTGCTCCAAATATCCGTACTTTGGATTTTATTTTCCCAACTGACCGGGGAGGTACTAGCTATGTTCTTGAAGCCAGTCTCCTACGTGACTTGTAAGCACTAGTAATTACTGTAGATCCAACTTTGGAGGTGGACTCAAAGCACTTACTGGCACTCCCATCTTTTAAGTATATACCGTAAAAGCTTGGTTTCTTTGAGGTAATGGTACTTTGCTCAATGTTTGCACTGCCTAGGTTGGAGAATAAAGATGCTTCTGTCAGGATACAGAGCTTGTGAAAGTACAGTTGAAAATGGGCTGCTGCTCAGTACTTTTCAGAGTTTGATTAGAGCAGCATTGGGTGCATAGCTTTGCTTTGATCAGTGACTGAATTTTGTGATGCTTTTTTAATGCAGCTTTGCTTATTTGGTGAAAGAAGCAAATTTCAAAGGGTCAAGCTAGAATACTAGGGTTTCAAAAAAAAAAAAACAAACCAACAAACCAAAACAAAAAAAAACACCACCAAAAAAACCAAACGCCCAAACCAAACAACCAACAAAAAACTCACCTTGCTATTCTCCCTCAAAATAGTTATTTGAAAGTATGCAAAGTACTTCAAGATTATGTAATATTTGGCATCTGAATTGTACACTTTTGTTACAGTATTCATGTGATTGAACGTCGTGCTCTTCCTGAATTCTTCAATGGAAAAAACAAGTCCAAGACTCCAGAAATGTAAGTAAAACATGTGAATGTAGGCGTATAAGAGTGCAGCAAGATAAAGGAGCTTCCAGTTTCATGAATTCTGTGGTGGCTTCAGCTATGCACGTTTTAAGCAGATACTGTCTTTAGGGGTGTGAAAGAAGGAAAGAGCACCTGTACAACCACTTCATGTAGTTTGATAACATCTGTGCATTATTGTTGTAGAGGTAAAAGTTTTTAAATATCGAAGTAGTAAATAGTGGTTGTCTAGGAAAAATAAAACTAGTTTCTCCCAAGTAACGTTGGAACAAATTCCTGAACTTTTTGTGTGGTACAAGGCATGATCATCTTCCAAAGACATCTGAAAAATTTCATGATACCGTAGAAACTTAATAATCCTCCTTATTTTTCACTCTCTTCTCATGACATGCTATATTTCTAAGACTCAGGAGTTTAGTATGTAAGCAGTGATCACAGAGTCTGTTGTAGGATGCTGTGTCAGACTGTGGAATGGATTTTGCATGCTTACCTCTCTTGGTTTCACAGTTCCCTGAGCAGCTGATGGGTAATTCTGAAAGTGCAGGTAAGGGTCAGAAAGTGAATCTTCACAGGCCTGAGATGTGTGTTTTCAAATAATAGGTAGTCCAATTTAAATTGGAGAGCTGGAGTTGTGCACTGCAAGAAGTAAAATACTTCTTTCTTATATAGCTCTTCCAAAGCCTCTAGTGACATTTTAATTCTGGACCTGCCTATTAAATCCGTGTGAAGTTCTCTCAGTTTAATTTAGATCCAGTTTGTACCTATCTCCTCTCCTTGTGCAATCTGGTTTCTACTGCAGAACGTAAGTGTTCTTAATTCAAAATTATACACACATAGCTATTTAAACAGCTTCCCGAAAGCTGTTTAAAAATAAATAAAAAAAAAGACAAGCTGATTATTGTCTTGAGGTATTGCAGGTTTTTTCATACATCGGATGATTAACTTCTCATCTGACTTAGCAGTGTAACAAGATAAGCTGCTGATTTTGCATCAAATGCTTATCTTGAGAATCTACTGCAAGGCTTGTTATGTGCATTAGTAAAAGTACACCTCCTCTTCTCTGAGAATTTTCTGTTATAACAGTAAATTTAGTTATCAGAGCAATGATGAAATCATAGAATGGTTTGGGTCGGAAGGGACCTTAAAGATCATCCAGTTCCAACTCCCCTGGCATGGGCAGGGCTACCTTCCACTAGACCAGGTTGCCCAGAGCCCTGTCCAACCTGGCCTTGGACACCTCCAGGGATGGGGCATCCACAGCCTCTCTGGGCAGCCTGGGCCAGTGCCTCACTGCCCTCACGGGGAAGAATTTCTTCCTAATGTCTAAGCTATATCTGCCTTCTTTCAGTTTAAAGCTGTTACCCCTCGTCCTATGGCTACATGCCCTTGTAAAAAGTCCTTCCCTGGCTTTCTTGTAGGCCCCCTTTAGGTACTGGAAGGCTGCTATGAGGTGTCCACAGAGCCTTCTCTTCTCCAGGCTGAACAACCCCAACGCTCTCAGCCTGTCTTCATAGAAGAGGTGCTCCAGCCCCCTGATCATCTTCATGGCCCTCCTCTGGACTCGCTCCAACAGGTCCTTGTCCCTCTTATGCTGGGGGCCCCAGAGATGCATGTAATATTCCTGGCGGGGTCTCACAAGAGCGGAGCAGAGGGGAAGAATCACCTTCCTCAACCTGTTGGCTACACTTCTCTTGATGCAGCCCAGGATACAGTTGGTTTTCTGGGCTGCAAGCACGCATTGCTGGGTCACATTGAGCTTCTCATCTACCAACATCCCAAGGCCTTCTCCGCAGGGCTGCTCTCAATCCACTCATCGCCCAGCCTGTATTTGTGCTTGGGATTGCCCCGGCCCATGTGCAGGACCTTGCACTTGGCCTCGTTGAACTTCATGAGGTTTGCACCTTAAAATTTTGAAAACTTTGCAGTCTTGAAAGGTGATTGATTAAAGGAAGATGGTCAACATCAGGCTTTTGAACAATGTGTTTGTTTCTATTAAAATTATAATCCTAAAACCTGGGAGTTCACAAAAAAAAATCATAAATCTGAACACCATTGTATGCACTGTTGGACAGTGGCACTAGGCTAGTTGTGTTCACTTTAACTTGGTATCAAGTCTTGGTCTAGTTGCAAAGCAGCTTTTGGGGATTTTTAAACCAGGTTTTTTGAATGAACTACTAAATGAAGCATTTGAGGTGTCTACTCAGCCCTTTGTCTTAACATCAGCAAAGCCATGCATTTTTCATACACAACATTTCTTCAAACTAACTTTCTTCCTCAGTTTCTTCTTGGTGCAAATGAGAGTGGTAATACCATCCTGCATTGCTCTTCCAGCAGGTAAACAAGGCAGACTTCACAGAGAGTGTTCTTGTGCTTGAATCTCCTCTTCTCAGGCATGACTGTAATTTTGTGAGGCTTCTGATATAATATTGAGATAGAAACTAAGCTTTTTCAGCCTGAAGAAGAGAAGGATTGGGACATCTTGTAGTAGTTGCCCAGTGCAGAAGGAGGTTACTGAGAAGATGGAGCCAGGCTCATTATTGAGGTGTGTGGCAGGAGAAAAGTAAGTCGAACTGAAACACAGTGAGTTCTGTCTTGATATAAGGGGAATTTTTAACTGTGAAGAAGATGAAGCACTGGGGATGGGGCCCTGAGAAGTTGGGCATGTTCTTCCTTGGAGTCTTTCAGGCCTTGCTGGACAAAGCCCTAAGCAACCTGGTCAAAAGTCAGTGCTGACTGTGGTTTGAGTAGGAGATTGGCTTAGAGACCTCCTGAAGTCCCTGGCACCCTGAATGATTTTCATTCTATAATCTTTACTTGCAACTTCTCTACATGTCTGAGTTGCAGAGGTAGCTATAGCTGCATCATAGCTATATTCCAAAATGTATTTGACACAAAATGTATGTGACAATAACTCTGCTCCATCATTTTTAGTAGTCAGCATATTTTTGTTTGGGGGTTTCTAGGACTTGGTGTTTAAGACTGCAAACAGATTGAGTTGTGAAAGAATGCTTATCTTTCATATTTGGCATTGATGTGGTCATGTGTACTCCCATGCTTCCTTTTTCAGTTGACATCAGGTCTCCTGATACTCATCCATGAGCTGCTACTGGTTATTGCCGATGAGTGAAGCAAATTAGGGACTCCTCCCAATCCTAGAGATGTATTATTCTTGCCATTTAGGGATTGTAGGAGTAGCATGTGGTCTTCGCTTTGTGTTTCCTTTTTAAATAAAATAGAAACATCCTTCTGAATGGAAATGTCTTGCCTCCAGCTTAGTTTTCAGGCCAAACAAAATACCATTTCAGACGCTCACACAGGTTAGTTCTTGTGACAGTAGTGCCTGGGGGGTGGTTTCTGTCTTAAGAGGGGTTTTAACTAAATACTAGTTGACTTATCTTTCTTGCTGTTGACAAGTTTTAGCTGATGGGTCATGTCATTGTTGAAAACAGACTCCCTTCAGGATAAACTTTAGGGATGTTTCTGTCTTAGGCTTCCCTCTTCACCTGCTAATGTGACTTTAACTAATAAATATAAACTAATTTCTGCAGCCAGAACCGCTTTAAAGTACATATTCTTGAGCACGTGGTAACCCAGTTCTCTCCAGGAGCATTCAGAAATGTTCCCAAATATTCCTCTATGGAAGAAGCTCCCTTTTTGTTTCTTGCCTACCAAACATTCAGCATGGAGGAACCCAACATCTAGTTCCAGAACTTTTTTTCCATCAAGTTTCATATATAATTTGGTCAGAATGAAGGTGTGGGATTTTGGCAGGAATGTGTACCTGTGGCATCTGTCTGCTTATGTCTTGCCTGTGAAAGGCATTGGTGTTCTATGTACGTGTGATTTGTACTTTTCGTTACCAGCTGCTTTCGCACACTGCATCTGCGAGATCCCCATGTTGAATTTTCCAAAGGCAGAAACCTGCTTATAATGTGCTCTTTTGAACACATCTTTGCATAGGATACTCATTTGTATTTGGCAGATTGGTTTTGTTCCATCTAAGGAACAGGGCTAGCAATAATTTTATGGTAGCTTATTTTGTTCTGAACAACTTGTATTAGGAAGCATTAGTACATTCCAGAAACTTACTGAAAAAGCCTGCAAAGCAATGTCTGCAGTGCAGGAAACGGGCTGAACCCCAAAACCTGCTTACTTAGACTGCTGTTGTGCACTGAAATATGGGAATCTCACGGGGGTCATTTCTGCTTTAGCTGTTCGCAGCTCAGTGAGTAGGGAGTGCTGTGCTAGCTTCTGGGTTCTTGCCCTCTGCTTTTCAAAGATCTTGTCTTCGCCATTTTGCTGTTCTCTGACCTTTCTTTACTGATCTTCTTGTGCATTTAAAAAGTCCCCATGTAGAAACAGGAGTGTTCCATCCTGTGTACTACTTCTGCTTTTTCTGTGCAGTTGTTTTCCTTCCAGGTTCACAGAGGAGACTGATGAGGATTATTTAGCCTGTTTCTGTTTGTAGACCAGACCCTAGTAATTTTTTCTGCGGCTCGTAGTCGATTGAGTGAGTACTTGGTTAGTGACCGAGCTACGGCTGTAGTCACAGAGCGATTTGTAGTGGGGGAAGGATCTATATTTGGCCTGTTTCCGCTAAGGATTCAATGTCAGTCTTTTAGAAAATGAGAAAATACGACCATCTACACATCCCTGATCTTTGCACATGTCACATGCTTGCAGTAGAGCTGCAGCAAAGGCATGAGAGTAGGTGCTTGCTTTCCTTTTTGTATTATTAGTACTGGAAGAGCAGGTGTTTCAAGTTGTGCTGTCTTTTACCTTCTGACACATCCGGTGCTAGACTTACTACTGCTGCTTTTGGTTGCAACTTTCAAAGTACTCAAGGTAGCCATTTGAGTTGCTTAATTTTTTAATTTTACTTGCTCACGACTATTTGTGTGCTTTGTAATTTAAGTTTGCTTCCATGTACTGCTAATCCAAATACAGACAGAATCCAGAGTGAAACAATCTGGAAGAAATGGGTCGTATTCATTATATATATTTATTATAAAAATAAATTCTACTTACCTATTGCTTTTGATACCAATTCATAAATGTCATCGATAAAAATTTTCTGTTGCTGTTTGCTTGTCAGTAATACAGGTGTTTGGAGAAGGTGAATCCTGACACACATTCTAAACTTTGTTAGACATGTACATGAACGTTAGAATGTACATGGACTATGTATCAATTGTCTTTCAGATACCTGGCTTACCGCAACTTCATGATTGACACCTATCGCTTAAACCCTCAAGAGTATTTGACCAGCACTGCCTGCAGAAGGAATCTGACTGGAGATGTGTGTGCCGTCATGAGGTAAAAGCCATCACTCTTTCAGCCACTGCCTTCACTTTTAACAAAAAGAAATAGGAGCTGTGTTAGAAATGGAAGTGCTCCAGTATGACAGCGTAGGTGTGGGCAGTAGGTGTCGTGCTGTTGATTAGCAGTTTCCCCACTTTTCTGGTAGCCAGACTATTTTATACTGTTCTTTGCTTAGAATATTCTGTCTGCTTGCTGAACCATGCCTACAGAGTTTGGATCTTAACTTGTGATTATTTAGGTTCTGCTGTTCAGTAAGTATGTGGAGTTTTTTTAGAAATTCTGGTTTTGCAGTTCAGTTGTGTCAGTTTTATGGCTGTGCAGCCCTCACAGTCTGTACGTTGCCTGCACATGGTTCCATGCGTGCAGCCCTAGCTTTGCTTTGCCTTTGTCCTTAATTAATTAATTTCCCATTCTCTATAACCAAAAATGTCATGTTTTTGTTTTATGCAACATGCTGAAGTGCAGTCAAGTCCACACAAAGCTCACGCTATGTGATTTGTATTGCTGTTTGTGATTAGAGAAGGTTTATAGAAGATTCTGGAACTGTGTTTGATCCAGAAACATAAACTTCTTCCTTTGCTGTCTCCTTTCTGCAATGTCAAGCATAAGCAAGGCTTTGGTTCTTCAGATTTTAATTTGTCACATCATTTCATAGAGTACATGCTTTTCTGGAGCAGTGGGGTCTTATTAACTACCAAGTGGATCCAGAAAGCCGTCCCATGGCAATGGGCCCTCCCCCAACTCCTCACTTCAATGTGCTGGCTGATACACCCTCTGGACTTATGCCTCTCCATATCCGCACTCCGCAGGTGAGCCCCGCTGGTTGCACTAACGTGTGTTTGCCTTAGCTCTAGCCAGTATACATCTCGGTAGAATAATTTGTGCATGATTTGTTGAAATGTTCGCTTTTTTGTCCATCTAGGTTGAGAGGTTGTGGTAGTTGGAATCTCCAAAACAAATCTGCTAGTATTGCGTGCAAGTGGTATTATGTAAAGTCATCTCACGTTCAGCTTCTTTGTTCAGTTCATGTTCTGTTTACCATTGGTCTGAAAACCTTGAAAAACTTCCAATTCCTGCCTCTCTTGCCTTTCTCTCATAATGTTTGTTCACAGGTTCCAGCTGCTCAGCAGATGTTGAGTTTTCCTGAGAAAAACAAAGAGAAGCCTACTGATCTGCAGAACTTCGGACTTCGCACAGACATTTACTCAAAAAAGACTTTAGCAAAGGCAAGTATGTTGGGATTTTTTTTTCCCCTGCGCCTTCTATTAAGCTTTCTTCCTCAAGTGTCCTCCACTAAATGACACTGAGATGACTTCTGTTACTCTTGCGTTCGTGTTTTAGATTTCTTTTGTCTCAGTGTAGGACACTAAGATAGGTGGTTGTGTTGGATATCTGATTTTGTAGAAATAAAGACAGGTACCTCTCCCAGGGTAGCCACTACTGTCAGTCTTCAGACACCAAGCTCTTGCTATGTTGTTGCATATTTTACCTGAATGGTTCAGAATCGACAAACTGTCCAGTAATTCAGTACAGAAACTGAGATCTTTCAGCAGGGTTTTTAACTATCCTGTTTTCCAAGTCCAAGCAGGGTTTCCCAGACTGAGAGAACTAGAAAGTTGCTTGATTACAAAAGGTGTCACAAAATCATTGCAGGGGATGTTTTAGCACTGCCATTGCAGTATAGTATATTGGGTAGTTAAAGTTTTGAGATATCATTGCAGTGATATCGGTAATTCCATAACCTCTTACCTTTCTCCTGCTGCCCGATACCTCTGTGGTACCTCGGAGGTATTGCAGGACTACCATGTCAGTACCGCAGCAGAGCTGTCAGTCTGGAAGTCTGCGGTGTTCTGCTGATTAGCGCCTCTCTTGGGCAGACATCAGGCTAATTCTGTGTAACTGGTTTCTGTAAGTACAATGTTCATTGTCCTAAGAGATCCTGAGGTAACTATTGAAAAAAAAACAACAAAATGAAAACACAAGAGATCAGGATTTTATTTATAAAGCCTGATTCCATATCACGTTTCATGGACTGACTTTTTCTCATAGTTTAGGGAGGTAAAAGCATTTACCAAATTCATAAATCTCTTACTGGTTCTAGACTCTGGTTCTGTTTACAAGCATCTATACCAATGAACTTGAGCAGATTTGTTTGCAGAAGTAGATTTCCCTTTTTGGTTTCTGTGTGTGGCATTTGCTTTTTTGGCTGTTCATACCAGCCTGTTAGAGAACTGATCAGCTGCTGGATGACTCACTTTAATTACTGTTCTATTTGGGTTAATGATCTGTTTGAAATGCATCTTGAGATAGGATAGATTTGCTTATCCTAAATACTCTTTTCCTTTTGCTGTGGTCTTGCACAGAGACATCCAATCTAGATAATGTTCTTTCATAAGCAGGTGACAAGCTGCTTTGGTCTTTATTTGGCATATAATGGATTAAGGTGTCTAATCGTGGAAGGGGAAGTTTTCACCAAGAGTTTTGTAACTTCTAGAAGATCTTGGGAGTTAACCATGAGGTGTAGATTTGGGAGCAGCAACCCTTGGAGCAAGCGATTGCTGAATATGCAGATTATCTTGCTGTAATTACTCTGTCTTTTCAGATAGCTCATCTCACTTGTAAAGACTTCTTATTTTTTTGTTACCAAGTTACTGATGAACTTTTAGATAGATGAGCTTTTTTTGGACCAGCATGCACCTTACACACTCCAGTCTCTGCCTTGGAAGCAGAGGTTTGATGGGGACTAAAGTTATGTTGACATAAACCCTATGCTGTTGAGAAAGGTGCCCTTCAAGCTGAGAGAATCCCAGGTGTGCCTGAAGTGAGGAATACCGTCTCCTCAACAGACAGCAGCCTCCTCCGGCTGTACGGCAGCTGGTGAGGGGGTTAGCTGCTCCGTTGTGTCTGTTGGCTGCCGCTGTCCTTCGGTGTGAACTGCAGAATGCTGTTCTTGGCGTAATTTTACTGGCCAAAGTCAAGCTGACCAGAATGCCATGAGCGCTCCTACAGGTTTTTATTATTTAGGAAAATCCTCTGTTCTGTTTGCTGTATGTGCAAGCAAAGATAGCTGGGAGCCAGGAGAAAAGGGTACCAAATCACTTTGCTTTAGCTTGGAATAAAAGAGGAGTTGCAGGTTCTCCTAGACGTGATGGGAAGGTGGGATCTGTAAGCCCCCAGCCTCTGCAGAAACTGCAGGAATGTACTCGCCTGCGTGCGTTAGCTACGTAAGTAAATCATGTGAGCTGAACCACTGTACAAGACAACCAGGGATTGGTTAGCTGTAGTAGGAAGGTTGTTGAAAGGTACATATTTGAGTGTATTAAAGAACAGATCCTTCCCCTTTCCTTCTTAATGTTTTCTTTTCAAAAGTTCTGTGCAAAGAAACCTGTATTTCACTTTGTTTTTCCTGTCTTTTGTAGAGTAAAGGTGCAAGTGCTGGAAGAGAATGGACAGAACAAGAGACATTGCTGCTATTAGAAGTAAGTTCATGGAGGGTGTGGGCTAGGAAACCAAAACATACAGGATATTACATGCTTTAAAAATCTACATATAGGTTAATAATTTCTTTGCAGTGGAGTTAGGTGACAACTGCATGCTTTTACAGGAACTGGGGTAGAAAAGCAAAGTTTTGGGAAGTAGCAAAGTAATGGGAAGCAATCTCTTGAGACCCAGCTGGTGTAGCTGGAGGAGGGGGGTGGTTGAGTATCCGTGTATGCAAGGCTGCCTTTCTCTCTGTTGCGGTTATGGCTTTTGAATTGGTTAAAGGTTACAGCTGTACCTCCAAACCATATCTCTTTATTTGACCGTCATGGCTACGAGACTGTTAGTACTAAAAAGAGATGACAGTAACATCAGAGGGGCTTTGTGTACTTTAAGGTTCAGTTCTGTCTGACTTCTATCTGCAAAGCAGAAATTAAGTGTTTAAGAATGTTTGCGTAAACTCAGGAACAGATCTTGCAGTGCAGAGAGGTCTTTTCATTAACAGAAGTTACTAACAGTATGAAATAAATGCCCTTCAAGTAATGGTTTACCTGCCACTAAGATGAATATTTTGAAACTCTGGTAAATTTAAAGGTTCCTGGCTACGCCACAGCACGTTAAGGGAAACCACTAATTTTTGAAGTTGAAATAGTTAGGAAACACAGGAGTCTATTTCCTGCCTCCTGCCACGAAGAAGGGAAACTCTATTTAGTAGCTCTTTAATCCCATACATCTACTCATTCCTTTTGCCACGTAGCTGCACTTGATGTGTTCTTTAAGCTTTTTCCGAAGTCTACAAGAAATATATATGAGATGACTTAAATCACATTGGTACTGTAAAAATGAGGTCAGAGAACTGTTAGCACAGTAGAATCTGGTCTTTGTCCCCAGATTAAGGAATCTGATGCTCTTGAACCACGTGGTAATTGTCAGGTCTCTTGGAGTTCCAGTCTAGGATGAAAACCCATCACAAGGTGCACTGCAGAAATATGTTCTAGGCTTTCACACTCACATCAGGGCAGCATTGTTTTTCATAGTTCTTTGTCAGAAGAAGAATCTTGGTGGCCTGAAATAATTAATGTGCTGCCACTTCCTATAAAGAAATTATCATCTACCTAGCTTTCTTTTACAGGGACATTTTCCTGATGTTGATGTTGGGTGGTTGATTTTTTTTTTCCCCCCCCCTTTTATGTAATCCAGGGTTCTGGTATAAGAATTGCAGTTGGGGGGAGGGGGTGTTTGTTTTTACTCAGAGAGAGAGCTCAAAGCAGACTGCAGTTGCGTGATTGTTCTGGCTTTGTCTTTACATGTGTCAGTAAACCCATTGAAAAGTTAATTTCATTAGGAAAAGCATGGACAATGGGTCTTGACAGTGCTTGACGGTGCTGAACAATACTCGGCTTCTGTGTGTGGCTTCTTTTCTGAGCCAGTCAAAGTGCCTAATCAGCAGCAAACTTTGATTCAGCCTTCACAGATATGGCAGTGTGTTCATTGAACAGCCAAAACAGATTTTAATTTTTTTTTTTTACAGTAGGTTGATACACACTCTTTAGGTGATGCTTTTCTGTTGGCATGTGGAAAAATTTTGCTTGTAGGGTGAAAACAGCTAACGTCTTTCATGGCATTCTTGTATGGAGAAACAAGACTAATATCTTGATATGCTGGCTTCTTCGCTTCTAGTATTGTTATTTAAAATGCATTCTTTTGTATATTTGTAGCTTATGGTCATACATAGCAAGCAGTAGCCTAGTGAAATAATCCAGGTGCATATTCTTCTTTGTTTTAAAAAAACCAAAAAGCCCGTAAGTCTTGGGATTACAATTTTATTTAATGTGTGTTTAAATTAATAATGTTTTTGTTCTTCATTCTTCGTGGATTTAGCCTGTGACTACATCTGTAAAGAGTATATCAGTTCAAGCATAAGTAACTCAGCTATAACAAGCCAGCTCAGTCCAATTAAATCCTCAGGGTAGCTTTGGGCAAATATATATGCAGTGAAGTTCCGAAGAGTAAATCTTATCTAAAATAATTATTGTCCTTCTGCCTGTTGACTGAATAAATTGGGGGGAGGAAATAGTGCTCCTTCCCAGAATCATCTTCCCTGTCACACTGCTGCTCCATATCTCCATGGAGTACTATTCTTGTATAGTTAAGTGCATTTTCAGTTATTTATAGTAAGGACAACTATTGTGAGAGCTAGTTCGTTTAGCAGAAAAATAACAAGCAATGAAGGAGAATGAGCAAAAAAACCCTGCATGGCCGTGAGAAGCGGAACTGGTTTAATATGCTGGTGTGATTAAAAATGGATAGACAGTGACATGTAACTTCGAGCACAGAGATGAAATTAGGGAGAGTGAAATGAAGGTTGAATGTTGAATAAATATTTCCCCGTGAGTATGACCTAGTGAACTAAGCAGTTTCTTGTTTCTTTAAACACTTGGGCAAGATCACACAGAGGTCAGGAGAACGGTTCATAAGCAGTTAGGGACCGTTGATTCCTGCGGTATGGACCAGGCTGTCCAATGTAGTCTGTCCTTGGTTCATTCCCGAACCAAATTATTCTTTCCACTCAGTTTTCAAAAACCCGTCATGTTGTCAAGCTCATGGTCTTCAACAGTTCCCGTATTGTTCTTTCTGTCCAGCTAAGCTGGAGCACAGTGTTCCTGTAGTCTGGTACTTGCCCAGCTAATCTTACACCCAGTGTTTACAGGGAAGGTTCCCTCAAAAGATCCCCCTATCCAGCATATCTGAAGATATTCTGGGGTTTCTTTCCACATCCCCACCCAATTTAAGCAGTGAGACCTAGCTATGAGAGAGAGAAACTGAAAATTTTAGCCAGGTAAAGCTTAAATTGTTTTCAGATCGGGGGGCTAAAAAAACTCCACCCGCTGCAGGCAACTTGGTCTTTTTTTCTCTAATTTGTTCCATGCCGGTCGGATCTCGACCACTTTTGGATTTCACTCGTCTGTCTTTTTAGTTAGTCTACTTCCACATCTTTGAAAATGCTGTTCAGTTTGCGTTTTTCCCCAACTGACCTTCAATATCCATGACATGCCGAGAGGTCCTGTTCAGGTAGACTGCTTTGTCTTTGAAGAATTCTCATAGCTTATGTTTTTAGCTGCAAAAACACTAAACCACTTTTCTTCAAGAACTGCTGTGAAGAAAACAGTATGTTTGGAAACTCCTGGGTTTTTTTTAAAATATTTTTGTGTTGATGAAAAAGACTGGCTTATGTATAGTCCTGCAGGCAAATAGGCGAATGTCTTCTGAATGCACAACCTTCATATGTGTGTATATAGATATAT
>JAVKLA010000073.1:44580492-44632252 GCA_034782735.1 Sagittarius serpentarius | reverse complement strand
ACCTTCATATGTGTGTATATAGATATATATATATATATATATAGTAACTTGTTTTGTGGAAATGTCCCTGCCCAGATCCGGGAACTCTTAACACGTGAGGCTGATGGCTCAGTTTTTTCTACTTGTCACTAGTAACGCTGCTGAAACATCCAGCATATGAACTTCGTGTATTTGTGCTTACTACTCGGACTTGTTGGATGTATCATCATCATGATGTCTGACAGATATGGACCAGTTGAGTAGCCCACTTGCTCTGGTGAAATCTCCCTTTATGCTATGAAAGGTCGTGCATGTGGAAAGTTAAGTCAGTCTTGTGTGTTACCCTGAAGGTTGAGGTTTCTGGTAGTTCTCAGCCTTGTGGGAAAGAGTTGAAGTATTGAAAAGCCATTAACTTTATTTGTTCTTAACATTCACGCTTAAATGGGCATACTGCTTAGTAGGGGAGACTCGGTTGTCATGAGTAGTTAGTTAAGGAGTAGGATGATTTCTGTGTCTTCTGAACTATATTATACCTGCAAACAGGTGCCTCAAAGTCCAAGGCAGCCTGCCTGATGGCCCGCAAGTCAGTAAGCACATGCCATAGGGATCCTCCAAGCAGTCTACTAATACCTACTTCAAACTCTGTTCTTCCTTCCCCTGCTCCCAGCTGTTGCTAAAACACCTGCTCGCTTGCTGTGAAGCAGGGCGGAAGCTATTACCTTTATGTTTGTTGTAGGGTAAGTACAGTCTACGGTGAAAAAACAGCTTGGCTTCTTGGTCAGATATGAAAACGAGCTCTGCAACTCAAACAGAAAGGTGTCTGGCCACCCTTGCTCAGGCCTCTGGTATTAAATATTTTCAGAAGACTTCTGTTATGCCTGTGAGTTGCAGATCCCATTTTTAAGTTTAACATATTTTGCCTAGATCACAAATGGCTTTTTACTTTTTTCTAGGTGGCTAGACCATGTATCATCTCAGTAATGTAAAAGTTAGCAGTTCAGGATACTTCAGCACTTATTTTACGCTATCTAAATGCTTAAATAACTAAAACAGTTTTCAGGAAAAAAACCCGCTTGTTAAGGGATAATATTCTATTAGGCTACGACTTTGGGCTTTGACGGTACTGATTTGTTAGCTTTTCAGAAACTGGTGCAGGGACTTCAGTAGGTCATTGTTGTTAAATTGTTTCATTAAGACTTAAGTAATTTTAAAAGCGACTAAAATTCTGAATTATAAAATCTTTGATTTAATCCAGAAGTTCTTTATCAGGTGGCTTATCTACATCATAATGATTTGTTAACTTGAATGCGTAACAAAAATCAGACGGGTTAACAGTCGCTAGAGAACTGATCTCTTCTGGCTTCTTGATACAGAACATATTTTCTTCTTTTCCCCTGGCATATTGGTCTGATGCTCTTTCATTTTAATAACATCTGTTGGATCTAAAAACTGGACTTTACCACCATAGCTAGTATATATGTGCGGAATAACTCCTGTTCCTGCCCCAAAGAGCTTAGTATGTTAAGACGTAAATGAGAACACAGGAGTGCCCTCGGGGGGAGTAGTTACGGGAATTAAAAGAATTAGTGAGACTTGGTAGGATAAGCAAACTTATTTCTCTGTAAAGCTTTTCATGTGGAAGCAAAATGGGGAAACACTAGCTATGCAAATATTATTAGTAAATCCCAAATCTTTTGACAATTCTTCTTGATACAGTAACAGCATAAAATTCATGTGATGATGCCTGCAGTTTAAATTTAGCTGATGTCCCAGTGAGGTGTTCGTATTTCTTATGTAGAAGAATTTTGCTACCAGAAAAAATACAGTTTTAAACAGTTGTCTGATCCCAATTTATTGTTCCATCACCAAAATAACTAGCATTGAAAATCTTTTTGCATAAAGCAGGGTTTTTTTTCCCAGGAGCAGTCAGTTTACATACAATGATTTTTGTCTTTTGCAGGCTCTGGAGATGTACAAAGATGACTGGAACAAAGTCTCAGAGCATGTTGGGAGCCGTACCCAAGATGAGTGCATTCTCCATTTTCTGAGACTTCCGATCGAAGACCCTTATTTGGAGAACTCTGATGCGTCTCTGGGCCCGCTGGCTTACCAGCCGGTACCTTTCAGCCAATCTGGCAATCCAGTGATGAGCACCGTTGCTTTTCTGGCATCGGTGGTGGATCCCCGGGTGGCATCAGCCGCAGCAAAGGCTGCGTTAGGTATGGGTTTGCCCCAGCAATTTTTTTTTTGCCTTGTCTCTATTTTGCTCTTTGTTAGCCTGCTCTCAAAATCGACTGTTTCTAGAGTTTCTTAAGGATGAGTAATAAGTTGTAAAAATAAATTTGCATGTATGTAGAAAACAGGTCTACTGATACCCAGTTTTGTGTTCCGTTCTTACTGAAACAGCCAATTTACAGGAAAGTTAGAATAGCTCTTGAAGACCCCTGAATGTCTGAAGATGGCTTGCATTCCCCTTTTGTGCTCATTGACTATTGATAGTGTTTGCAAGCACCACCTAGTAGTTGGTGTTACTGTGACCACTGTCATTAATAGTTCCTTTCACTTTTTTCCTTATTTTTCCATGTAAAAGACAATTTTATGTAATTGGGAAGAGACTTTTTCCTATCACACTTGAGAGAGAAAATTAACTAGCTAATGTGAAAGAAGAATTCACTTTGTCACAAGACTTACCTGAGCATTGATCGGACAAAATCGTAACTTTTCATTTGCCATAAACCCCTCACAGTATAACACTTTCTGTGTAATTTTTAACAGAGGAATTTTCTCGAGTCAGAGAGGAGGTACCGCTGGAGCTTGTTGAAGCTCATGTAAAGAAAGTACAGGAAGCAGCAAGAGCTTCTGGGAAGGTGGATCCAACGTACGGACTAGAGAGCAGCTGCATTGCCGGAACAGGTCCAGATGAGCCAGAGAAAATCGGTAGGCTGTCCATCAAAATGCAGAAATCTCTGCAGATGATGTTCCTTAGGCATTTTCTTCTGACTCGTAATAAACTGTAAGTTCACCTCCAATAGGAGATGGAAATTGTGGGCAATTCCACAGGTCATTCCACTTCTGCTTGCTGCAGGATTATTAACTCTTGACACTGAATTAAAGAACTTAGGACCCGCTTTAGTTGTAGAAATTTGCTTTCCTGCTCTCGCTACCTGGAAATGCCGTTGCTTGGGATGCACGGAGTTGAGTGAGCAAAAAAATACCAGAGCAGAACATTTCATCCTAATTCTGTGGATATAAGAGGAGTTAGAGGATGCTGCCTTTCTAGCACTATTAATTACAATCAAGCAAACTGACTCTTATTGGCTCTTTGTGCTGCAGCTGAATCTATAATGTTGTATCACACCTTTTGGTAATCAGTTTTAATGTAAGTCTTGTACTCTGAGCACGTTGCTAGCCGTGGTGGTAGCAGAAGAAGAACTTCTTATTAAATGGTGGACTGGTACATGGTAATGCCACAGTTCTTGGCTCTTGTTGTACATTACACTGCCATACTAACAAGCTCCTGGGTTAGAGCTCAGTTTCAGTTCAGCTATTTTCTGTAATATTCAGCAGGTACTCTGGTATTAAGTCTCTTACCTGAAACCTTGATAGGTGCAAATTGTTTATTCATTACTATGGAGAGTAAAAGCGTATCTCGTGGCATCTCCCTATAAAGTGAAACCACTTTGTGTAACCCCTTCCTGTTTGACTCCATTTTGGTTCTCCTTCAACAGTAAAATGAGTAGACACGCTTGGTTTGCTACGTACCTGCTGACTTTCTCAAAGACTGATCTGCCATCTCGTCACTAGATCTTTATTTTTCTCTCCAGCATTGTTGGCTGCTGTTTTGTTCAGCTTATCACAAGTCATTTTCGTGAGTTTAGTGACTAGATATTTAAAGGCACATATAGCTTTGGATAAAACTGAACAGAATGTAATCTAGATTGACTGGAAGGTTTGATTTGGGCTGTGCTTGTGCATCTCATAGTTGACCTGCTGTCACCCTGTCTAGAGACGTGAGGAAGGTGCCAAATGGCGTGATGGGATCGTAAGGGATCTGTGGGTTCCAGCGCTGTTCAGTTATCAACTGCTAGTCATACAGGTGAAGGTGCAGGTCTACTGTTAATAGTACTTAATGTCCATTGTAAAACCACGCTTCTAAATTTAGATTTAAAAGTACCACTTAACTCACAAAGATATTTTTTTAAATAGAAAAGAAGTTAACAGACCACTCAATCCTTCTGTTCCGTTTTTTCAGTTCTACGCTCAGTGGGACAGTCTTAATGTGAGGCAGCTTAGTGCTTTGGGAAGATGAGTATGTGCTGAAAGGGGAACGCTGGCATCTGGAATATCTGCTTGGCCCTGTTCTGCGGTGCTCTGTTGCACAAAACTGATAGCAGGCGTCGAAGTTCTGTTGAAAGGGCAAGGCTTTGGGGTTTATTTTCAAGTCTGTTATAAAACAAATCTAGGTGTTATTCCGTCTGGGACGAAGTTTAATTTGATAGCTATTTTAAAATAATAAGCTCAGCTTCAGTTAAATTTTTTTCTTCCTGGGGCTTTGTTTCCCTCTTCCGTATTCTCCAAGTCCAAGCATCACTGTAGTATGTTAAGGACCCCTGTAACGTGTACGCCACTTTGAGTTTTAATTCGTAATCCTGCAGCACGACTGTGGAAGTTTACCAGTCCTAGTCTGTAGGTTAACCCTTTCTCTCAAAGGAGAATTTGCGCACAAGTTGCAAATAGAGATTGAAGTGCTTGTCACTTAATTTGGGGAGTCGGATAGCGGATGACTACAACACGATTATTTCTGAATGAGCTGTGTGGTGAGTTCTATAAGTAATACTGTCCTGTTATAGTTAATGCGATTTGTATTGGGCTGTGACTAATGGAATAAATTAGGACAACAGCAGATGGTTCTCCCTGGGGGAGCTGCTCAGCAAGAGTGAACTGGGTCACTCGACAATCTGCGGTGCCTTCCACCACCAAAACAGCTTTGCACTGGAGGGCATGGGGGAATCCATAGCTTGCACTTGCAGAGGTGTGTTTAATACGTTGGAAGTGTAGCGCTGCGGTGTGTGCAACTGCTGACATGGAGCTGTGTTTTTGCATGGCTAGACCTGAAGTTTTATATTTAAATGTCGCTATGGAGAACTAAAAATAGCTACTTAAGGTTCCATTCTATAATTAAGGTTCATTGGTTGTTATATTCTAGAAACAAAATTATATCACAACTCATCATAATTTTAAAGCTCTTAACATTGGTGAATTACAGGCAATACGGAATGCGAAAGGGGAAAATATGACTGGAACAGATTGCAGGAGCTTACGTTAATATCCAAGAATCTCCTCTCAAGTCTTCATTGTTAGTTTCTCTAACAGCTGATGCTGGTTCCTTTTAAATTGAAGTAGTCAGGCTTCAACAGACTTAAGAGGAGACTCAAGTGGTTCAGATGCTGTGGTAAGCGTGGTAGACACTGTCTTTTGCGTTCCAAGGTAGTGCCCTACTGTAGATTACAGAGTACGATAGATGAAGATGCTCCGCATCTCTTTTAGTCAAAATGAATTGAGGAGAGCAAACAAGGGCTGCTAGCTCTTTAGGCTAGTGGTTAAGCTCCAGAGAAGGGAAATACTCAGTACGCCTGTGGTACTTAGTAGTTTCAGTTAAGTCTTCACTGCGTATGTGTGCTTTCTTAACGACTTTCTGAAGATGATTAACTACATTGCTTGCATACATGCCTGTGCTGGAGGCAGTTACTTGTGCATTTTAGGTCTTATTCTAACAAGTGTTTCACTGAAGGTATTTCCACTGACACAAGTGTGTGGATGCTTCAAGCTGTAGCTCATCTGTGACAGTAAACACTGAGGGAATGGTGGTCTGATTTACTGGCTCTGCTACAACTGTAAGCAACTGAAGAGGATGATTAAATTTAACATTTTATGGATGATTTTGTATTATGCTCAAATACACATGCTAGAAGACTACACACAAGTATTGATACACGGGAGAAGTTATTTTGCTTCATTTTTTGGCAGGATGATTTCTCTTGTGGTCTCCAGGGTGTGCTTTAACTCTGAAATAATGCAAACATTGCTAAAATGAACAGACTCCAAGTACTTCATTCACTTTGCGTGTATCCAGGTGCCTGTGAGCTAGTTCTGCACCACTGGAGGACTGAGCCCATCAATCCTCCTGCGGTGGACTCGTGCAGCTCGCACGAAAGCGGCAGCAGCTTTCTGTGAACTCTCCCCTCTTCTCCGTGGAAGCCCACCTGGTTGTTGTGCTGTACACCTGTGAGCTGCGTGAAGCAGAAGCAGAGGAAGCTCTGGTGGCTGTGGAGTCAGGACTTACTGTGGAAAATGTAAATTATGGTTTAGATAATAGCATAATTATCATATTCAGACCCAGGAATTTTCCATAGCTATAGCATATTTCCTCTCAATTAAATACCAATATTCAAGCCTGACTTTTACAGGTTGTGTGTGTTGCCTTAGTGAAAACAAAGGAGAATAGGATGTCTTGAGGGCGTCTTTAAACTATTTGCTGAGCTGAAACTCACACTAGTGATCCTGTGCATTTCTGTGTGGGGTTTTGCTTATTGTTCTTACAGTGACAGTGCAGGTTACGTATCTGCTCATGCTGCAAGTGTCCGCTTGTAATGCGGTAAATTCTTAATAGGGAAATACTTTATAGTTTTACTTATTGACTTAAAAGTCAATTTAACTTCTCCGTAAAGTCACTGGGCTTTGTCAGAAGTCGTAGTTCTTAAGTCGTAGTTCTTCCATGTATTAGAAAACAGGGCTTTGTGTTCTTGGAGATAATAGGCAAAACAGAACATGCTTCCATAGAGACGGAAAATATTTGCTGCTTCAGGTTTGAAGAGGGGCATGGAGAGGCAATGTTCCTGGTCTCCAAGTGGTTTCTCATTGCTCCCTCTTGAAAGATGTCTTGTGGTGTCTCACAACCATCTGCCTCTTGCTGATTTAAGAAATACAGTTAATTTGATTCCCCTCATCCTGCAAGGTATAATACCAAACCTGCTGAAGAGGGTTATAGAGCATCATTGTTGCCATGTAAAAGGGATTATGGAGTCTTTCTCATTAAAGTGAAGTCTTCCCCTTTTGTAAGAGGGACGTGTATCTCCAACTAATCAGTTCCTGTTTGTATTGTCTGTTAGGTATGTTCACTAATCTCATTAGATCATTAGATTGTACAGGAAAATCAGTAGGGTTGTGTTTTGTATCCAGTGGAAAGGCAGGAGTCATTTCTGTCATTCTCACGTAGAGAGTCAGAAATGTTTGGGGGTTTTTTCCTGATCCTTTCGTATTTGAATTGGAGATTAATTTTTATGGGGCTCTGAATTGTTTTGAAGTACTTTCAGCAGCCTGTAATTTAGAAGCACAAATCTGCTTCAACCCAGGTAAACTTATTTGACCCCCAAACTAATAACTGATAGCTTTCATCTTCCTTTTCCTTATACATATAGTATTTTGGCATGATCCCCTCAATGTACACAAGTGCAGAATGGCTTATGCCGGTGGGAACTGCAGAGGCATAGCGCTGCCACTGCAAATAAGGGCTTAGTAGCTAATATGAGAAAACAGTTTTCAAAAACCATTGACTACAACCTGCCTAAAGTTGTCATCCTAATTTTAAAGTAACATTTATTATTACAGCCAGGACTAGAAAACCTAAGTTAAATCAGGATGTTCGCAATAATCTTACTGTCACACATACATACCTTCTGACTCTTTGTAGTGGAATGTGTCCCTCTGTAATATAAAAGAACACTTTGTTTTGGAAAGTGTCTGTCAAATGTATTATGACACAAGGGAGAGTCCAAGGGCAGTTTTCCTTACTGTGAGATGCTCTATGTGCTTTTTGCTTTAAGAAAATTTTCTCTCAAGGTTGGATGGGAAGGAGTTTGTCTTTCTGGGGTGTCCTTTTTGCCTTGGAACTTCTTCCGCAGCAGTAGTCGCTGAACAACTCTTACCATGGTCTACAGATTTGCCTAGAGAAGCTGTGGCTGCCCCATCCCTGGAAGTGTTCAAGGCCAGGTTGGATGAGGCTTTTGGCAACCTGATCTAGTAGAAGGTGTCCCTTCCCGTGCCAGGGGGATTGGACTGGATGATCTTTAAAGGTTCCTTCTAACCCAAACCTTCCTATGATTCTGTGGAATAAGAAAGGAACGTTTAATGAAACTTGCCCCAGTACTTGCAGGGAATTAACAGCAAACGCTTAGAATCTGTGATAATGCTTGATGTGTAGTGCATCGCAAACCTACACAAACGAATCCTGCGCTCGTGTCTTCGACTGCCACAGCGACTCATGCGCTGCTGGACGCTGCTTTTCTTACTTTACCTTAAGATGGGGGACTTTGAAATGCGTTGTAATCGGAAAGCAAAACCCACCACAATCAAAATAGAGTTTAGAGTAGAAAGGCAGTTCTGTCTTACTGAATGACACAAGAACAAACTGCCTTTCTGAGTAGAGCAGAAAAGTGTGTGTCTTCTAGGACTTGATTTTGTGGCATTTGTAGGGGCGGCTTACATGATCATTGCCTTGCAGCTTTCTCGGTGTGATTCAGAATCTAGCAAGGAGTATTGTCACCTGTGAAGTTTTGCATTCCTGAGAAATTCATGTGCAGTTGTGTGACAAGAACCTTTTAGGGAATTTTTTCCCCTCCCTCAGCGTGTAAATGTGAAGCTGCAGGTTGCTGTGGGAACTCCTTTGGACTAGAAACCTTCAAAAGATGAGGTGGTAGCTTGGTGGTTGAGATGCTAGCTGCTGATACGGGATGCTGAGGCTTGAGTCTCTGCTCAGCCTGATTCTAGTCTGGAGAACTTGAGCTCGAGGTTCTCATCTTCCAGAAAAGTGAACAAATAATCAAGTCATTAGCTTTTAAGAGACGGGAGCCTCCCCGTTTTGACTTGAAATTGTCCACAGACTAGAGCTTTTTTGGCCAGTTTCCCTCTGACTTGGAGTTTTGTACAAAGCAGAACCTCAGAATTGCTCCACTTCTCCCTGTGGTTAAGTTTTGGATTGTTTATACAAAATTACAGACTTTTTTCTTTCAATTACGCTGTATCCTAATACTAGGAATCTTGGAAGTTCTTGGTGTTTGGGCTAAGCCACACCAGAATGAAAATTTGTGTATTCCTGTGCAGTATTTTTGTAGTTTGAGCTCCTGATCTTCCACTCTACCAACCCAAGCACGCTTGGAGTGTTCTGCACTTTGTCTCCGCTTTTTTTCGCTAAAGGAGAAAATAAAGCTTTCTTTGTAAAGCTTTCTCTTTCATTTACTAGGAGGAATGACACTTCTAAGCCCATTTTGGAGCTCTGCTTCTAGGCTTGAAATAGCTGTCTGACAAAATCTAATCTAGATTTTCCCTGTGACATTATTAGGTCACTAAATCCTAACTCTGAAATAAAACTTCTGAGGAGGCATGTCCCCAGCCTCCATAAATTGAATTATGGTGGCAGATACTTCAGGTAAGTAGGTTTATCATCTTAAAATAAGCCAACAGGAAAACTGTTATCTTTCAATCGGACATTTTAGTATGTTTTTCTTCTACTTGGAAGGGACTTTTTTAAAATCTTCTCTACAGAACTGTTGCTGTTAAAGCAAAACACTTTGTACACCTCTTTCTTCAATGTAGCACACGGGAATTACCAGTAAAATGAGGATTAATGAAAATGAGCACCCAGCACCAGCTAATGTCTTCAGAAGCTTAGAGATGGATCAGGGCTTTTCACCAGAAGTTTTGTATTGGTATGGCAGCATGTGTTGGAGTCCATGATCTAAATAAGCTCCTTTTTTTTTAATGTCCTGTACATGAAATTGTCCTAGAGTTTCTGTTCTGCGAGAACGGAAACTAAGACCCTAGACAAGGCATACGAGATTGTGCTGACACTTCCCTCTTGTCCATTCTTGCAGAACAGCTGGATGCTGCAAATAAATTGGGATTTCTTGGGCTTTTAAACAGTCCATATGCAAAATATTAGGAAGTGGTAGTACGTTATACAGACACCTTCATGGTATTCTCCATCAATATGCTTCTTGTTACCCTCTTATATCACAGGCCTGCTGTTACTAGTAGGAACACTTTAAATAAGTGCTTTGTAAAGGAATAACGTAATGAATGAACCAGGGGCTAGCAGTGAGATGTGTCCTAAGCACAAGAATATACTAACTGCTGTTAAAACACTCACTTGTCTTATGATGTGCATGCATCCAGCACATGGTACCAGTGATTTTATTTTTTCAATTATTTTTATTTCTTTTTCCTTCCTCATTTTGGTCTTGCTTGTATGCCAGTTAGGCTATTACCTATTCTTCTGTTGTAGGTGTTGAAGTTAGATGGGATGATAACTCGTCAGCTGCTACTCAAAAAGCAATCTGTAACGCAAGGGTGCCTGGCTGTGTTTTGGCAGAACTCTTCAGATATCTCTGTAATAGCTATTTGAATGGCAAACAGACAGTAAATAAGAGGTTACAAGCCTGAAGAGCTCAGTCTAGTCAGCCAAAAACAAACAAACAAAATGAGCAATAGCAGAAAGCATGTAGTGTGTATTGAAGCTAAGGGTTTTTTCATGCCTGGTGTTAGGGCACTCTGAAAGTGCTTGTGGTCAAGGTCAGGTTTTTATGGGTGTCTGGCAAACTTGTTTTGGGTTCCAAATACGAAGGCATAAGAGGCAGCGGGTGCTGTCTGGACCCATGCATCCACGGCAGTGAGAGAACCTGCCAAGTGTCTAAACAGCTCGTATTATATACTTGCAGCTTCTTATGAGTGTTTCCCAAATGACTTGTACTCTTCTGTTTTGAGCTCTGAGGAGAAGATGACTTCTTTGGTCAGACACTAGACAGAGATTTTTGACCAATTCAGAACCAGAGGCTGTAGTGGTGTAGGTGAGCTGCCTCTGCTCCCTGTAGAGGTGTCCTCCTGAACATGTGCTTGGCACGCTTCTCTTTTTCCGTAAGGAAGTACTTCATGACTCCAGTATGGGAGCCTTGGCTTGGAGCCGGTCTTGGCAGAGGCTGTCTCCTGTGAGTCCTCTGAAGATTCAGGTCATGGTATAAGGCTGAGGCTCCACCTCCTGGAGAAGTCCGGGAAACAAGTTATTGCCCAGAGAACCCAACTGGTGATGTTACGGAGAGCCCCGCACATCTTGCAACATCTGTCGGCAATACCTGAAGCCTGCGGGGAGACGTAAGAGCTCACCCAGTGCTATTATCTTCTTCAGCATTAGCACTGAAGGTGCAACTCAGCTCTGGTTTTTCAGAGCATCCCGGAAAGCATGCTTTTTAAAAAGCTGGGAGTTGAGCAGGCCATCCTGTGACAACATTGTCAGGAGGTGTGTTCATTCATCCTCAGCTCTGTTTCTCATTTGGTTGGCTGGCTGTATTTTGGGTGCAGAGGAAACTCAGAGCTTTCAGCTGCTAATTTATGTGCTTTTCTTGCTTTATATCTAACCAACAACCAGCTCTTGTGCTCAGTGTGATTCATATCTAGTTTAGCACCTAACTAGGCAGCTGCAGTTGGGCTCGTGAGCTGCAATAGGGCTTTTTTTCAGTGAGGAGGCAGAGAAAGTGTTAGGGTTTGACTCGGGACATTTCATTGATCCACTTCTCAGTACAGACCCACAAGTATTGGTGGTATTACAGCTGAGGAAGAAGCAAGGGAATGAACGATCGAGGTCTGAGTGAGAGGGACCATCCAGGAACGCTCCTACCATAGGACTACACCTTTTGGGCCAGTTTCTTTGATTTAAGCTTCATTGTTCAGTTCAGACTCAAACATGTGCTTTGACTGTATTTCTGAGGGCTTGGATACAATTTCAGAGTGCTTTGGGGAGAGATGTGTTTGGAGGAACAGGAAAAAGAGCCCTACAGGACTGGAGAACCAGTTGGTGGTCGTCTTTTTGCAGAGCAGCAGGTACGAAGGGTGTGAAATGAGGTTTCACTGTGCAGGGTTTCCCGTCAAACCAGTGCGGAGGATAACTGCTCGCGGCCTTGAACTCTGGTGGGTTTTGGAGCCAGAAATAACGAGATCCTTAGTCTTTAAGAACAGTGTCAGTGCTTTAACAAGCTTGCTGCTGCTTAATATTACTCTAGTACTGAATAATTATTTTGAAGTCTGCTTTGGAGAATTCTGGTATTTGCACCACCTGCAAAACGGAATTTAAATCTTTGGTTGACCTGCGGCGCATGACAATGCCTCTGGATAGACCTTTCATCGAAAGCAGCTCAGGGGATCTTGTGCTAGGAGGAATTACAAGTCTGGCAGCACCGTGATTGAAGTTAATCACGTAACTGACAGCCATCTACAGAATCAAATTGGCTGTATCGGGAAAAAGGCTTTATAATACTGCAACTTATCAATGGGAATTACTGTATGACTTGAATACTGCAGAACTGTGCATCGAACTGTCCTTTGTGTAGCTAAAATTGATAGATTTGGTGGTTTCTCTCCACATGGGTAAACTGGGGGTTTCAGCAGAGCATAGATAATTTAATGTTTTGTCCTGCTTGTTGGACTGAAAAGAAAAACCAGTTAAATTTAGATTTGCAAGTAAACTTAATTTTTAAACTAGAATTAGTGTAATAAGCTTTTAGTCTTCCAGGAGTTTAGTGTTGTGGCTTTATTTAAACCACTGTTAGTAGAGAACAGAAAATTTTACTTAACCCTGAAATAGATGTTGAGTGTGATAAATGGATGTTATGGGAATTCTAAATATTTTACTTACTTGTTCTCTCAGATGGAGCTGAAGAAGAAAAGATGGAAACCGAGACAGATGGGCAACAGTCTGAGAAGGTAAGCTTGGCTCAGTACACTGGTTCTGAAAAGATACTTCTGACACTTAGGAACCTGAATTACTACATTCTAAAATGCCTGATAAGAAAGGTAGACGGTAGTGTGCTGGTCCACGTATGTGTCCACAGGGAACAGTTTTCAGTCTCCATAGTGCTTCACTTTCTTGTGAGTGATTTAGTCTCAAACCGTACAGAGACATTTCTTTTGCTGGCCAAACGGCAGCGAGACATCCGTGTGTTGCTTTCTAGTCCTGAGGAAAAAAGGTTGGACTGGGAAGAAATGTAAACTGGGTGGTATCAAACAAATTAGAGAGTTAAGCTGCAGAAGGACATTGGTACAGTATGGTTCGTGACTCATAGTGGTCTAAAGCAAGCATCGCTTTGAAGTCTTGCCCTAGAAGAGTTGGTCTTGTGACAAATTGCCTTCCCAAAGTTGAATGCAGCTTTCAGTTCTGACAAGATCAGAGAGGTCAGGGCTTTCCAGGAAATGGAAGGGTGAGTTTGGATTACTCGCAGTATTTGGCAGCCAACCATTTCTGAGTGCGGTGTGTGGAGCTGAATGGAGAACCTGAAGGAAGCTATTGCCCCAGCTGCATCGCAGCTCTGCAGTGACGGTGCGAGTTAGGTACCTGTTTGGTCTGCACGATTGCTTGTAGCGTAGTGGGTGTGGGAGGATGAGATCTGTCTAAGATAGCTGTAGCTGAGCTGGTCAATAAAACTCTTCCTTCCAAGAAGTCTGGGCTAACTCTTGGTTATAGACGTGTGTATTGTGTGCTGTTGATGTTAGGTATGATGCATCCTGCCCATAAAGATCAGATGTTTAGAAATTAATTCCTTCAGCCTGTTGATAGGGCCTACAAGAGTGCAGTTGTTTGGGGCTTTTTCAGAACCTCATGTCTATACACACAGTACCTCTTTTCAGATAGTGTACAGTAATGGCACTGGCTGTGTTTGTTTCAGACCTGAACTGGAATTAAACTCATATCTTGGAATTAGAACATCACCCTGCTAAATGGTGGTAGGTGCTTATTGAGTCTGCAGCAACAGGTGGTATTTCTGTGTTGTCTGGTTCATCAAATGAATGAGAGAAAACTAACCTAATGGCTGCTGAGTGCAGTCCTGATGTTACTTCTCACTGTTTTCAGGTAGTTCCTTTGCCTTTCTGATAGTCAGGTACACTTAGGGAGATGCAAGCGTAGAAGACTTGGTCAGAGCTTGAAAAGACGCGTTATTCTGTAGAGCAGAGTAAGGGAGAAACGTACAGGTCAGTTTGGGGTATTTCCAAGGGGAAATTGATCCTTCCAGTGGTAAGCATGAAGCTGCTGCTTGCTCTTTTCCACCGATTCCTGGACAGAAGCACCTTCCTGCAACATGTAGTGTAGTTGTAGCATTTATTGCCACAGGAGGCTGTTGTGACCATGAGTTCTGCAGAATTTGGAGCTGTGTGGATAGGTGAATATTGTGTAAATTATTAACATTGACACTGGAAAGGATATAACACTTACGCACAAACTACTAGAATAAATGGGGGCAGCACAGCGGGGAAGAACATGTTCTTGTCTGTCATCTTAGTCCAGGATTTCTTGTACTTTCAGATGAACCCAGGTTGGCCTGGGTTACTGAATCTGGTAGACTTTGTCCAATATAGCAGTTACTTTGTTTATTCGGATTTCAGTTATGATTGTCAAATGGACTTAAGTAGCAGTCAACTTTTAAAATTTAATTTTTTCCTTTATGTGAATTAATTTGAAAGCTATAAACCAAGTTAACATGGAATGTCTTCTATAGCTGTCATTCTTCAAACAATCTTTCATCCCATTTAGGTTGAAAACAAAGCGGAGAGTGAAATTGAGGAAGGTGATAAAGTACAAGAAGGAGAAAATGAGAGAAATCCAGAAAAAGAGCAAGATAGTGAAGTGACTGCAGACCCCAAGCCAGGTAATGATTCCCAGCTGTTCCTCAGGCTGTGTTAGCTTTAATAGTCTTCCTCTAAAGTGGCTGGAATAGACTATAAACTCAGCTGTGGCAGAAATATTTCCTCTTGCACATCAGGCTGCTTCATGGTTCAGTAGTAAATATTCTAGTTTAATTTCACTGCAGAGTTCAGGCACTAAATTCTTTCTTGAACTCATTTTAGCCCTCAGCTGAGCTTTCTTTCACTGTGTGTAGTGACTGGGTGAAGAAATCACAGTAGCAAAGTGCATGTAGGTCATATAAATTATTTTCTTTTGCCTGTTTTGCACACCATTTGATCATTTTTGATGCAAAGAAATGGGACTGCTCACTTCTACCCTTAGGAGGTAATATGTTAGATCAGTTTCCCTGTGAAGTGATGCAGAGCCTTTATTTTGACAGTCTAAGGAGTACTGGGTTTTTTTCTACATAAGACACTACTCTTCTTACTTATTTTTAACATGTTCCCCTTCTACCACGTGGATATATCGTTTTTTCCTGGAACTTACATTCAGTACTTTAGCACCAGATAGAACAAGAAGCGTTTGGATCTGATGTAATAATGGAGTTGATTTGGAAATGCGGCTGGAATTGTTCTGATGAGAGTAAGCTGATGGCAGAGATGAGTTGACAGGTTGGAAACTAAAAGCATTTGAAGCTGCCCCATTTGTTGAATCAGATCCTCTTAGACTGGAATTGTTTCCCTGTCAGCATTTGGACGAGTAGCAGTACTATAACGTAGGAATGTGACAGCGTGTGGATGAATTAATTTGTTTGACTAACAGCAGCGTGCGTAGTACAATTCCTGTCCTGACGCGATACTGTTAACAAGGGGAGAACGCATGTAACGGACTTGGCGGGAAATCTCTTTCAGAAGAAAAGGAGGCAGAAGAGAACAAGGAGAACGTTGATGCAAGCAAAGACAAAGAAAACGAGGCTGGGAAGAAGAAAGTGGAACATGAAATCTCGGAAGGAAACGTAGCTACAGCTGCAGCTGCTGCCCTTGCCTCAGCTGCCACCAAAGCAAAGGTTTGTTTGGTACAAATACCCATTGGCTTGGTTTCCAGGTCACATCAGAACTCTTCTGAGAGTGGTCCTTTGTTCCAGATCTGTGTAGCTTCATGTTCTAATCTCTAATACCTTGAAGGAGCACAAGTGCCATCTTCAGTTTCTTCTGCTTGAACCTTTAAGTGAAACAGTGTACAATTTTAATTTAGGCAGCTACTTTTATGATTATGAAGTGGATGAACATCCCTAAGAAATAGCCCCAAAATTGACTTGTCATTTTTGGCAAGACTTCTCTCTGCTCGGTAGGTCTGGCTGTAATGCCGAGGACGTAGGTCTGGGTGATGAAACCCTTATGTTGCCTTTTTTTGCGGTGCCACCAGCTGTTCGGTGGACTTCACACAAGCCTTCTGCGCTTGGACTCTTTGTCTGTAAAAACAATGTGATACTCAGTTCTAGCATTACATTTTTTATAGACAGTTTAATGATTTTTGTGTTGAGATACCATGTGTCTGTTAAAAGCACGTTCTTGTCTTCCTGTCATTAAACTTCTGTTTGTCTGTAGTCTCTTAATGAGCTGTGGTTTGAGTCAGTGTCCTATCTAATAGCTTTTCTTTACCCTATAATTACTAATTGCATGTTGTCTATGATTTTCTCTTTGCAAGAACCAGACTGCCTTTGCTTTCAGAATATCTTTTTCAAAATCTGTTTTCTCTTTACGTGGGGTTTTTTTTCGGGGGTTTTTGGTTTGTTTCTGGTTTTTTGATTCAAGTTGTTGTTTGGGTCTCTTAATCACTCTTGGATTCAGTACCATGTTGCATGTCACCTACTTTATAGATGCCAAAAGCAAAGCATGGATGGTGTTTATTTCCTCGTGGATTTCCAGGACGTAATAGTGGATGTAATGAGGTGTTGCATGTGTCCTACTGACTTTCCCAGTCTAATGTTTGACTCTTGTAACTTTAGACTTTTTTTCCAACTGCATCATATATATTGACGATAGTGCGGTGATAGGTTTTGTCATGAGGATACAGCCCCTCCTTTATGAACCCATGAGATTTGAGGATGTTTTCACTTACTATCTTTGAAGCCAGGTTCTAAAATCACAAGTTGTCCGATTTCAGCGTTACTTAGTGTCAGAGCTAGGCACCCTAGCTGTGTGGAATCCCACTTCGCAGGCAAACTTTGGGTTCATTATTTCGGTGAAGTGCGGAGTCCTAGCTGGCTCCCTTGCGCATCACTTTGCCTGTCTGCGTCTGAACCTATGGTGCTTCAAGCACCGAGCTCTTTTGCTGAGAGTAACTTACTTTCAGTTCAATCAGGCTTACAGATATTTTCAGCTAAGTTGAAAAAACCCTGCGTGTATATGTATAAGGAGGCATGAAATGTAATCTCTGTTTTATGGAAGGCTACTTGCTCCAAATAAAGATGATCTCCGACTTTCCTTCCTTTGGTGATAACGAGTGCTAGAGGGAGAAGGGACTTGGCAGTTTTCATTATGGTAGTAATAATATTCTAGAAGAATTTTAGCTTTATATTACAGGAAATAATATATTATAATTAGGATGTTCACACTTCAGAGTAGAATTCAGGTTCAACAGGGATTTCTCTTTCTACTTGCACTTAAACCCAGACAGTATTAAGGCTTTCAGTGAGCTGTATCTTGTCTGAGAGAGTAATTCAGTTCTTCTTAATAAACTCAAGACCTGGTCATGTGAAGAGCTGTTACAAAGTTGTTTTTCTTACGATTTTAAATCAGAGGAATATTGCAGTTGGCTTCTAAGGAGAAACAGGGGTTAAAGACAGGCACTTGAAGTGTTTTGGTGAGTTTTTTTTGTTTGTTTGTTTGTTTTCTTTTGGGATAAGTGGCTTTCCCAGTAAGTTGTGCTATTTGAGAAATGGTATCCAGTGAATGTGTACATTTAGGGGTGAGACTCTATATTACTACATATAGAATAGAGCAACAATTTTAAATGTGTTTTTACAGGTTATGGCTTCTGTACAAAGAAATTTAAAAGTCCCTTTTCCTCATTTTCTTCTCAGATTCCTAAATGAGTGTAAGCTATTTTTTCCTTCCTGTGCATAAGATGTCCTCTGTCCTGCAGATTGCTCTCAGCTTTTGTCCAGTTGTGACTGAGCTGCAGAGCTCCAGCTGTAGCTCTTGATCCGTCGCTTACACTGCCAGCGAGGACTGTCCTGGCCATAATTTGACCTCCTGCATAACACTGATGTCGTGACTCCCTGAATTCATTTTGCCGTAGCTGTGATTGAATACGTCTTTGCTAGGAGACGCTGATATCAAAACTGCCAGCGATGCAAAACTTCCTATATTTGTCCATAAGTTTTTCCATGGGTGGTAAATTTTGCAGTTAAGCTTTATTCCTAGTCGGATATGCTTCAGCCACTACCCATTGTACCATTGCAGCACTTTGCCTACTGAATTAAAAAGCCTTCAGTTTTTAACCGCTTTTTTCATGTGTTGTAGGTATTTGGAAAGGTAAAATTCAGGAATAGAAGGGACCGTGTTGCTAAAATCACGTTTCTTCTTTTTGCAGGCAGCTACATCCCGTCTTCTGTTTATAGGCAAATCAAATTATGTCTTTAATTGGTTCCTTTTTGCTGCTGCTCTAGAAACTCGCTGTGGGACCTTTTGCATCTCATGCTTGAACGTATGCATGACAGGACTTAGTTTTCCACATTGTGTGCCTTAATTTAGATAATTCTGTGTTATCTGCCACCTTTATTTCTTCTGCTTCATTTGTGAAAGACAGTCTTTTCCCCTCTTGGCCTCACAAAACAAAAGCTAGGTGAAGCATCTAGTCTCTGTTCACAAAATGGGAAGAAAGAGTAATTTTCTCTGCCTGTTGCAATTTCAGCTAACCTCTTGCGCGTGGATGAGAAGACTTCAGCACAGTATCCGAGTGAGATGGTGCTAGGATGCTGTCTGTTTTCCAGAGGTCTCTTGCGGTCTAGTTTTACGGTTGTCTATACCAGTTGTCACTCTCATGCTCTTGCTGTGATTCGCTAAATTTCACAACTCCAGCTGGGTTTAAGAAGATTAGGGGATGGGCTGGGTTCTGTCAAACTGCCTGTAAGGTGTGCGTGCTAGGTCAGTAGCTAGTCTTGTGATTCCTCCCGGGTTTATCAGTATTCACCCAGAAATACAATTTCTGAGCAGCGAAACTAGACTCAGTACTGTGGCAACGGGCAAAGCCCAGGTGCAGAGGTGGCTGTGCTTGGGTTTAGGACTCCCGTGTTTAAATAGTAAACCAAAGCATTGTTCCGTATCCACCCTCAGCCAGAGGCCAGGTCCACTGGCTGGCTTAGTGATGCTCCGGTCGTTCAGAATTGCCGTATCCCAGGATAATGTCACATACCATCTTTTTTTTTTTTTTTTTTTTTTTGCTTATTTATGACTTAAGGTGGATGCAGCAATGTGTTTATCAGGTGATTTAAATCACTGTTAATTTTGTCTTACTATTTTTTTTTGTCAGCTGCAGAGTTAGTAGTGACTTGTTCTTTGTCCATGTGAAAGCAGTGGGTAATGCCAGGCTAAGGAACAGTCTCTTCAGGAAAAAACTTGAATGATGATTTCCTTTCTAATGTGTGTTGTGAGACCTGTCTTTTACCTACCTAATTGTGTGCCTTGCTGATTTTATGTTAATCTGGTTTCATTATTAAAATTGCACAGATCAAGGAAGGCAAAATGACTGTCAGAAGGCTATGTGTATCAACAAAGGTACTTCTGTCACTCTGACTTTTCATACAAATGAGTTTGTTTTACCAAACAGTATTAATTGATGTCTAAATTTTCAGCCATTCAGTTACTTTATTTCAAATGTGTGCACCACTGGTCAGTATTTAACTGAATAGCCTACTTGAATTTCACAGTGGCATGCTGTTAGATGAGCTTGGGGGATCACTCTGGTTCTCTCAAACTGTACCTGATTTAAAAATAAACTTAGTGAGAGCCTTGAATGGATGTTATCTAGATTTACTGAAGACTTGCTTGAAGACTTCTGGATTACCAGAGGTGAATGCTGTCAAATGACACAACATATTAGTGATGGAAACAATATCCTATGTTCTTGAGAAATGCTGTTTATAATTAGGATTACCAGGGAGTTTTATAATGCTTCCTTTCTCTAGCTCGGTATTTCTCCCAGTTCTGAGCCAAGGTTTGGGGCACAGCTTGCTAAATATGAGTCTCTGTTTTGCAGCTTGGGCTGGATGAGATCCAGCTTTCTCCTTTTTCCTTCTTCCCCTCGGCCCTCACCTTTTCCCTTCTCAATAGCCAACCCTCCTTCCCACTCAGCCCTTGGATGTGTCAGTAAGGCTTTGCTTGGACGCTGTGGTCAGGAAACATCCTTTGACTATTAATACAGAAACTCCCAAGCAGTACATGACGGGTGTGTTGAGTGTATTTTCTTTTTGAAAAGCAGGCTTTTAACAAAAGCTAGTAGAAAGCATCGTTAACATGCCTTTCACACTCGGAGAATGTGAAACTCTTCTATAAACTGTCTCATATCTCACATAGAGAGATATATATATCCCCTGTATCATTTATGTTTAAGTGTGTATATGTAAGTGGGATAAAGCTAAAGCCTTGTGAAGCATCTGTTTGCCTTTTTCTGCAGTTCACTTTTGCAGTTTAAATACAGCTTTGCCTTCAGCTTTCTTCTGCAGTAGGAATACTATGCAACCTGGTTATAAAAGGAAACTGGAGATTTTTTTTTTTAACAGTTTCTTCTAATACCTGTGTAGAGATTTCTCTGCAAGCTCTCCCTAGCCTGAGGTGGAACTGCTGTGCTGAGAAAGCTTATGGTTTAGTGGTGTGGTGGTGCATGTAATGGGAATATGCTTAACTAGGTACATAGCTTCTGATTTACTTGAGAGAAAAATATTTTAATGGCAAAGGCATGCAAGAGTCTTCTCACTGTTTTTGTGGGTCGTTCCAGGTAAAAGCCTCCTGTGTGTGTTTCGGTGAAAGCTTTTTGGGTGACCTACAGCTGACTCGGTACAACATACCCTTGCTCCCTCATTTGCATTTCCACTGAAAGTGCTCTCTGTTGCACAGCACTCGGAAGGCTTCGAGGCAAAGCTGGGTTGCTTATGAGTACTGAGCATCCACAATACCTCTTGTATTAAAACTTGACACCTATTTATTTGATTAAAAGCTTAATAATCTTCCAAGGGCTTCTGGTTCCGATCATAAGATTGATAATCTAATGCCCTGTTTTCTGTCCGGAAGTGGAATAGGACGGCTAAAGCTAGATGCAGGCATAGTTGGCTTACTTGTTCCCTTAAAGCACTTTATTGTGTGAGATGTGTGTAAAGCAAACAACTTGTGTTTTATCCTCAGCACCTAGCAGCAGTGGAAGAAAGAAAGATCAAGTCCCTGGTCGCCCTTTTGGTGGAAACGCAGATGAAGAAGCTGGAGATAAAACTTCGCCATTTTGAGGAGTTGGAAACCATTATGGACAGAGAGAAAGAGGCAGTAAGTAGGGATCCTGGATTAAATCAGTCACTGCAAAGAGTTGTGTATGCTAACAGCTGGAAAATGAGCAACTTCAGCTGTTCCTCACCTTTGTGCAGGTCTTTCTGCTTCAGCTGGAATTATAATTACTCCCTACAGTAGCATTTGAGGCCTCTCCTTCTTTATCCAGCATCTTCCCTTTATCATAAGCAGCAAACTGGTGGTATCCTAGATTTGCTTTCTAACCCGTACTCCTGTCATCCAAGCGTGAGTGTGGAATTGGTCCTGAGCCTTTACGTAGGCCTTGTCACATGAATGATGTCTGACATAAGAATGGCTTTTCCCCATAAAGAGAGCGAAATGGGTGGAAACCTTACTTCCCTACGGGATGGGAAACCAGCTCTCTCTGTCTTTCCTTCCTGACCCAGTTTAGACTGGAGATTTGGGTTTAAGCATGTAGTTCAGTTTTTTTGGAGGGCATTCTCAGTAGCTCTTGGAAAAATGCTCAAAGTGAGATGCGATAGCAGAAGGATGTGCGCTCAGGAGTAACAGCTTCTCATTTTGTGGTGACGATGGGTTTGCCTGAGCTGGAGAGGGCAACAGCAGCTTCAAGAGAAGGGAAGGAAGCAGTGACGTCAGGAGATGGGAAAAGGTCATAGGGACCAGAAAAGTATCAAAATAGAACAAAGCTGAATTGACAGACCTAATGATGATGTGTGACTGAGGAGGAGGAGGAGGAGGAGCTGGGCAAGTTAAGCAAGAAGGTGGTTAGTTTCTGTCCTCAATCTAGTGAGGCTGTAAGCCAGGGCACAGGTCTTGATTGAGGTCTAGCCAGCTGAAGAAGGTGGTGACACTAAGAGAGCATCTATACGGTGCATCCCAAGCATGGCTGTATTTATATTGTGGCACTATTTAATGACACCTCACTGGAAACTTGTGTATCCCTAAAATCAGGGTATAATGTGGAAGAGATGCTGTCTCTGCCTGTCAGCGGCTGGGTTACGCATCAGTTACCAAGTGTCCTTTCATACATAGTGCAGCGTACTTTCAGAGAAGCAGTTTCTCTCCAGCTGCTGTAAATATGACCCAAAACTTCATTATTTTTTTTTTTTTATCAGAGAGCAGTCAATTTTTTTCCTGTTGTATAGCTTGCTCATTTTTGTCAATAAGCAATTACTCTAGACATGTGTTGAAGATATTGACTCATCATGTAAGGGGTTTTCACATTTGTCCTGCCACGTGAATTTAATGGAATTTACATCCTCACTTTGGCATGAATCACATCGATAGTTTGACAAACTGTGGTCTTCTGTTGTAGCAGAACATCAGCAAGAATTTCTAGATTGCTCAGCATCCTCAACCATTTCAGTGTGGTGTTTGACACTGATTGGCAGCTCAAGAAGTGGACCTAACTATTTTGAAAAGGTTCTCTGTAGATTTCTTTCTTTGGGGGTATATTCTATTAGTGACAGGGTTTTTTTTCTGTTTTGAGGCATACAGCATTTTCCTTTTTTAAAATGTGCATACACATTTTTTCCCTTGGCTTTCTGGTGGTTAAATTCAGTCTCTTCACCTGTCATTGTGGATATTTAGTGGAATAATTAAAGCAAAAAAATTCCTTGGTGCCATTGCACGCTATGCATACGTCCTTATTTGCTGCACTGGCTTTATCTTGCGGTAAAGGTAAGGCAATTCTAAGTGTTGAAAGAAATCTGTGCTGCAGATGGGAGGCAAAACACATTTACTTCAGAGTTTTAAGCTAAAGTAATTTCAGTGCTGCCAAGTCTGTGTGTAACCAGGGATCCTGTTGGTAGGAGCCTTGTTGACCCAGAAGTTATAACAGCACATGAATGCTTTCTTTACTGTTTCTGTTTAGGGAGGAGTTACTGCTGAAGGTGAAATTGTAGTACGATGATGGTTATTGTATGCGTATACATTAAGTGCTTGTAATAGTCCCTTCTAATCGTGAATCACTTTGCAACAGTGCAGAAACACGCTGTTGCAAATGTGAAGATCGTCCAGAGTTTAGTATTCGTGACTACGTACCTAAAATTGGCCGATTCCCTGAATCGCGCTGTGTAGGGAGATTGTGTGGCCAACTGATACGTGCTGATCTTCGTTAAGGAGCCCAGCCTCACTCTTGCCTGACATCTACTGCAGGTATAACTGAGTTTTGAGAGCTGAAGAGCAAGTGCAAGTTACTGATAGACTGCCCACCAGAAAATGTGCTACTACCAGTTGTCTTAATGCTCATCGCGGGGGTACGACTGTAGGTTGTGTCCGTAAACCTGCTTCTGAAATGATTACAACAAATGCAAGAACCTAGTACAGAGCCAGATGTTTTGGGCTCTGCATCAGTTTTAAGACTAGCTCATGTTATAACTTGCGTTGATGTGGCTTTTTTCTCTGTCCAACTGTCTTTTCTCATCCTGAGGGGAGGGAATGTGTAGAAGGGAAGTTTTCACTGGTTTTCCTAAGTACAAGGTGTATTTGCAGGCACTGGATGCTGTTTGGGGATACTTGTAAAGACTTTTGGGGGGGTTTTTTAAGTGTAGCAGGATAGGGTACCTTGAAGAGAGCGAAGCAGGAATACAAAGGAGGATAAAAAGAAGGTAAAAAGTATGGTGTAGCCGTACTTCTTCTCTAAGCCTTTATTTCAGGTCATTTGCCGTAATTCTTCTCTGAACTGCCTGCCACCTACTGAATCTGTTTCCACACATGCACGATTACACCATTGGTGTACGTGCCTTTTCATTTTATCAAGTTCTTCCCGCTAACGTATCAGATTGGTCAAGGAAAAAGGAGTCATGGCAGCATGAATAATCACATTGTAGTCTCTACATGCAGAAAACCAGCCCCCAACAAGGAGGATGTATTATTCATTAGGCTCTGTCCCCATCCGGTTCTGTTGGTGAATGCGTGCTCTGTAGTATTGTGTTTCCGTCCATGCTTTGTCAGCAGTCAAACTGCCAACACAAAGTATTGATGGAGCTTTGGGATTTTTGGAGAACTTCTGCTAGGTGGAAGTCTCCTTGGCAACCTGCTTTTCAGATAAATTATGGAGTATATCTTAAAATACTCATTAAATATTTGTAAACTAATCACGCAAATCTGTGTCTCCAGTTGCTTAAGAGTAATAGATGTAGAAATGAGTTACAATTTTTGAAGTCGAATGACATACACTTCCTTAACTGGGACAGTGATTAATCATATAAATGCCCAAAACTAAGAAATATTTTCTGTAGCTTTTTTGTCTTTTCATTTTGGGCTTGCTTACTCTCTACATGGCTTCATTATTAAACAAAGTAGACTGTTTTATGTTAATTGGCCTAAATTACATGAGGTTTTACATAATGCTCTTCTTAATAGTGCAAATCGTTCCTGTGTGGCTATCGTGATGTCCAAGTCCTACATTTAAAGTTACAGACTGGGATCCTGCCTGTAAGCACTGAGCTCGTGCTGTTGCACACATGTTCTGCTTTGGTCTTGCCCTGGAAAATCTCTTCCGTTTCCTGTTCCAACATACAGAAGACTGAGAGAAAAACATTAACCGTTTCTTCTAGCATTGTGTTAAGGCTGCACGCTCTGCACATTACTCATTGAGTAATGTGTTATATTGCTGAGAGATTCTTTAGGACAGAGCAAGGTGGGTTCATCTGTTCCAGCTGGAAAATGGCCTCAACCCTTTACCAAAACCCGTTGCCCATCAGACAGTTGTGTATCAATCGGACAGGTGTTTGATTTGCAGAAGCGTGTTTTAAATGTATAGTTCTTAACTTCGCTTTGCCTTTTTTCCCTTATTTTTGACATAGTTAGAGCAGCAGAGACAACAGTTGCTGACAGAACGCCAGAATTTTCACATGGAGCAGCTGAAATACGCTGAATTAAGGGCTCGTCAGCAAATGGAGCAGCAGCACAGTCAAAACCCACAGCAGTCTCACCAGCACTCCAGTGGGCCTGGGATGAACCCCCTTGGGGCAGCAGCACATCCAGGCTTACTGCCTCATCAGCAGCCCCCACCGTACCCTATGATGCACCACCAAATGCCACCACCTCACCCACCACAGCCCGGTAAGCTCTGGAAGGAGAAAATCCCCTTCCGTTAATCACTGTTCATAATAGAGTAAAATCAGAGGAAGAGGTACTGCCAGGTAAAATTGCACAAGGTGTAATGGATGCTCTGTGTTACGCAGTGTTTTGTAATGGTGCTGCTTATGAAAGAGAAACGCAGCTTGCTAGGAAGATGAGCTCTGCTTGTACTGCAGCTTCACTTTTACAGCTTTTGCCCCTGTACCAGATGTGCGGGTGGAGTTTGGGGGGGAGGTATCTCACCGATGTGTATGAATACCCAAAAGGAGGGAACGAAACAGAGCGCCAGACTCTTCTCAGTAGCACCCAGTGGCAGGGCAAGAGGCAACGGGCACCTACTAAAACACGGGAAGTTCCATCCGGACACAGAAATATCCTCCCCCCTCACCCCCATGAGGCTCATTGAATCCCAGAGCAGGTTGCCCGGCAAGGTTGTGGAGTCTCCAGCCTTGGAGATAGTCATGCCAAGCTCTGAAGTAAAAAATGGAGCTGCCACAAAGTATCATTTTCAGATGTTTTTAGCTTGTTTGTATTTTCTTTGACTTTTTTTTTACACCCAGTGATCTCCGCTCCTTCAGAAACAATCTTTCCCTCAAATGTGCTGGTTCATGACGCCCCTAACCGTGTAGAAGAGCTTAGGGGAAAGGACCTGAGCGAGAAGCAGAGGCAGGAAGCTCCTTAAGCGGTTTCCTCTGGCAGGAGACCCGATTCTAATATGCTCCCGTGCCCTACTCAGGGCTTGGCTTTCCGGCTTCTGCCCTTCAGTTGTTCTTGATGGCAGACGAGAGTCGCAGACCCGTGTCCGTCAGAAGGGCCACTTGGAAGTCTCCAGTCCAGCCTCCTGCTCAGAGCAAGGCCAGCTGGGTCGGATTGCTCAGGGACTTGTCCTCTTGAGGTCTGGCGATCTCCAAGGGTGGAGATATTCCTAATACTGAGGGATGGAGAAATTAGGTGGCGACATGACTGTGCCTCACCTCAGGAGAAAGAACATCCACTGGGCATGAAAAGCATTACTGCCATTTATTCAAAACAACTATTTGTGCTTAATGGCGAAACCAACAGCCCTCTTGTTAAGTAATTAAGTTGCTAACAGTATTTGCATTCTCACCTTTAAACCATTTTACTGTTAAAAGGGATTGAGACTACCAAATATTGTACTTCTGCTGTGAAGATGTTTATGGGAATTAGAATTGGTGGCTTTACTGTACTTGGTAAATGTTGTTGAAACGATAATTTAAAACAGAATAGCAGCACCTGGCCTGTAGTAACCTGATTGACTAGAGCACGGCGAAGGAGAAATAGCTTTTGTCAGTTGTCAACTGCTTGACCAAAAACTCTTCTAAAAGACGACCTGATTGGTTGTTAGCTGAAAATATTTTGGAAGATCTTGCATAGGCTGCTATTGAAGAAACTGAAGAGTTTGGGCTATGGTAATCAAAAATAGGACGTGACAACAGAAGGCCTGCAGGAGCTTGAGTTTTCATCTTGGGAAGAGACCTGTGTTAAGTGTATGGTTTGGAAAAGAGCAGAAGTGCGTAGTAAACTAGCAGGATTTGCAGATGACTCTGAAAATGTGAGGCATCTAATCCAGCTGCGTGAATCTCCAAAGTAATAAAACCTGATTCAATCAACAGATGCAAAGTAATGCTTGGACAGGAAGGTAAGAGTTAGTCATCTTGTGATCTAGATGCTTAAGCTAATTATCTTTTTAAGGGACCAGAGTCAGTGAGTTCCTGGCTTCATTGTGCACTTGTGGACAAAAAACGCTGCCATTGTTTTGGGAGCTGTTTTGGTTTTTGCTGAAAATGAATGGAGAGTGTGATAAAATACAGTCTATTGGGGTTTTTAGATTCAAGTAATACTGTAGCTTGATTTGTCTGTTGTATGCTGCGTTGACAACTCAGGTCTATTTACTTAGCAGTAGAATGAAGAAACATTCTGTGAAATGGAAACATGGCAAATTGGAAACAGATTAAAGGGGAGAATCATTGCATACCATTAGACTAACTCTTCCTTACAAGCTGCTATTGAGACTGAAAACGTAACAAGATTAAATGCATTATTGTATTCGCTAGGGGACTAATAAAACTTGATTTCTAATATATTCACATCCTTGGTTCACATAATACCTTATTACTTCAGGTCCATCGTAATCATCCAGGCCCTCTGTATCCCCAGTGATCCTTTTCAGCGTGTATTGTGGGGAGTGTGGTACTGTGTTAATTAGTCAGTACATCTCTTTTTCAGTTTTGATTAAAGTTAGTCAATAGATTGACTTTTCCACCACCACCACCCCTCCTCCTCTAAGAGGGCAGCAAACTGATGAATGAGGCGCAGCACTTCTGGCTCCCGTGACAGTGAAGCATCTGATGCTGTCTCATGCCGTAGAGATAGAGGACTAGGATCTTGCCTTTTACCTAGTCTGACAGTTTGCTGGTTTGATATTTTTGTGAAGGTGAGAATTCAGAGGCCCTTCGAGAGTTCAAAGGCAAACCTCTCTGCTGCTTCTACCATATCCCATCTGATCGAGAAAGCAAAATAGTCCCGTTTCCTCAGGCTCTTCAGTGGAAGTTTGTTAGAAATGCGTGGGAAATCCACAAGTGCCAAAGCTCTTTGGCTTCACAGTGGAGTTTTGTATAACTCGAGGGCAAGGAGAAAAAAATGGGAAAGTTCACTCTTTCCTCAAGTGAGTTCAGCACTTAAACTCTGAGCCAGTCCCGTAGTTGTGTGTGTAAATAGTAACTTGGGGATCCTTCGGACCCCAGAGATAGTGACTCACAAATTGACCTGATTTTCTGTTTAGGTAGTTTAAGATGCCCAGAGTTTGACTTCCCTTGACAAATGAGTACATCGTCGCAGGGTGAATCTCTGCCAGAAATCTCTGTTGCATGCAGCAGCCTCCAGAAATCTTACTGACATGCTGAAGCGGTCAGCAGTTGTGTTTTGTGGACAGCCCCCCATTGTGTATTATATACGTTAAAGAATAATGCCTTATCACATTGGTCGTGTTGGATCTGTGATAAATACTACAGAACTTCTATTGCATCCTCCGTGTTTTCCTTACTTTCACATTTTCAGAGCAATTGTGGTGTATTTATTGGACTTGTAAGTCTAGGAGCATTAATATCCAGTACTTTAATGACAGACCTGTACATACATAGATCAGTAGCAATTTTTGCTGCTTGGTTGCTCATTTGGGATCCTTTGAAACAAACTGGTGAACTTCACCTTAACGACCACACATCCGTAAGTTCCCTTACTGCGTGTCTGCCCATGAGTCTTCTGCAGTCTTGGTGGAGATGCCAAAATACGGAGGGTGTGGGTAGATGAATTTCACCCTGCTAGAGAGGGCTGAGATACACTTGCAGAAGAAATCTGAAAGCTCTTTTTTTGCTGCTTTGGTCTTGTAGAGGAACCCCTGGCTTCAGAGCTGATGGTGTACAGCTTCCCAGTGCAGAGCTTGGCATGGTTTTGTAAGAAAAAGGAGCAGTTTCTTTACCCGAGTTCTCGGCTTCTCTCCAGTAACAACCTGCTGTCCCTAAGGAGGCCGATTTAAGACACCTCAGTGATGAATACCACAGTGTAATTCTTCATTCAGGTATAAAGATGTTACTGGAGACTTAGACAAGTTGCTGCCTGCTGGTCTGTCTTAACAGCTCTGCAGGAAGAACTGACCCATTCAGTTTGCGTTAGAGAAAAATCCCAAAACAACTTAGCAGTAACTGAGAAGCACCAGTGGGCAACCTTCCAAAGCACAGCCCCGAGGGGAAGCGGGAGATGGAAATACCCTGCACAATTTCCTGTTCAGCTCCGTGGTTTTTAACTCCAGACTTTACCTTGGTTCTCACTGCTGTTTTCAAACAGGTTTCTGACCTTAATAGTGACTAAAAGTGCAACTGTTGGTTCAGTAGACTGTGAACAAAATGCTAAGTCGGATGTCTTTAAAGTGATTGATGAAAGCTGAAGAGATGGTAGGAAACAAAGTGATGAAAGGATCTGAAAAGGCATTTATAAATGGAAGAAAAAAAAAATTGCTGCTTACAGCTTTTCTGGGTTCAGAGACAAAAGCAGTTAAGCCAAATCTCTTGACTAAAAGTTAACAGTGAAGCTTTTTCCAGAAAAACGTTCTTTAGCTTAGTTGTCAGTCTCTGGAAACAGCTGGTGAACATCTGCAGTCGAGGGTCGGTCTTTGCAGTGAGCTGCTTTTCATCGGCACAGCCGCGTCTCGTTCTGCTGGACCGTAGAATGTATTAGGACATGCTGAAGAGCTGAAATCAGTCCAGACGGCAGTGCCAGTGGGCAGGTTTGGTGAGAGAGAAAGCGAGGCGAGCCAGGAGGGCTCCTCCGGAGAGGAGAGCTGTTGGTCAGCTCCCCGTAAAGCAAAGCTTATGCAGCGGACAGCATACAATGCGCAGCCAGAGAGGCTGCTTAGAAGCTTTTGCTGCTTCTCCCAGGGCTTTTCTTCCTGGGGCTGGGTTAACTGTCTTTTTGCTAGTCATAGCAAGCAACATGGCTTGATGGTTAAAGCTTGGAGTTGAAAAACTTGAAATAGGAGTCAGTTACCAGTTTGCTGTGATGTACGGTTTAACTTGCTGCCTGCTTCTCCAGGGCAAGCCTGCGTTCCGAGTTTGGCTGCCTTCCGTTTGTCCTTTGGTGCCCGGGTGCGATGAGATTCTGGTCAGCTCGGTGACCAGAAGTATGTTGCCGTTCTCAGGCACAGGCACTGCTTTCAGACAAGTCCCATTACTAGTTCCTTTCCTAACTTCAGTTTGAGCTTATTTTTTTTTTTCTCCTTTCTCCTGGAATGAAGACTTTTAAAATAGAAAAGTAAAATTCAATTCCGATTTCACTGTGAAAAGCTGTACCTTGTAATTGGAACGGAAAAATAAAGTTCCCAATTTTTTCCTGTGTTACTAGCCTTGCTGCTGGTTGTATCATTTGAAGCACATTATTGATTTCTCTTTGTGCGCTATTCTGGTTACCTGTGAAATGCTAAGTGCCCTGTACAAGTGATTCTTGTATTGCACACCACAAGTAACTTTGTGAAATTCTTGGAGGAAGAGAGGTAGGTACGTATTAATAGTTGTCATTAATTCTTCCCTTCAGGGAGGATTTTCAGCTAGTAAATGATTTCTGACCCTAAGCAGAAATGGAATAAGGTGGTAAGGACACACTTTCCACTACAGCTGGATGAGTAACTTTAATAACCTTTCTCCTCCAATATATTTTGCATAATTTTCTGTCGATGGTTGAAATGCGCAAAAGAATGTTTTGTCAGTAATTTTGGGCTTGTGGTTTTTCAAGAAAGTGGTGAGCATTTCATTATTTAGAACTTGTGGTTTTAAACTGAGCTACTGGATGCTATTTACTTTCCTGTTGGACTGATTGCAATTCCAGGATTTTTTGGTACAGATAAGGATTTTGAGTTCACTTCCTTTTGGTAAATACTTTCTAAGAACTGTCAGTGCTTTCTGTTTTATCCGTGTATGTAATGAGCTTGCTGGCAGGAGACATGCAGGGAGTAGTCAGATAAAAGGAAGGAAAGCAAAGTCATACGGGTGTAAATGGGTTTGCAGTATTCACCCACAGTGCCTTAATGCGTGCGTAGTTGTGGGTTTGCAAGGTGTTACGGTGGTTGGTAATACAGAAACGTTAAGGCCACGTTGGGCCCTCTCTGGTATATTCTTGACTCTGAAAACCCGACCAGGCAAGAGGCATTATGGGCTGGAATAGTAAATAAGAGTCAGCCAGCGGTTCCACTGAGGGTGCCGGATGGTATTTTAGTGACTTGCACTGTACTGTCATCTTAACATCTGCAGAGCTTCTCCGGTAAGTTTGAGCAGCTCCTAACTCCTTACAACAATGCATTATTGAAGATGCATTAATATTTCAAGGTTACCAGTGCTGCCCTGCAGAACGGTTGTCCTCGCTGGTGTGGCACACTAAGCAGCTTCTCGACAAAGTATGTTCTGTTGTACGTGCTTTGTTGAAGGAAAATAATGGTGAGCCCTCAGCTAAGAGGCATTGTGGGTGTTGGGGCCCCGCGAGCCCGGCACGGTGCACCTCGGCATTCGGAGGTGTCTGACTTCAGCACGCCGATGCCTCTGTCGTCAGCGCTGGATGAATCACGCCAGAGGGGAGTGACAGAAACACAATATGCAAGTGAAGTGGAAATTCTGCCTCTCCCCCGAGACGCGATGCTAAATGAGTTATTGTGGTTAATTATTCACAGTTCTTGGCTACGGGATTGTCTGCTGCAGCGCGTGTGGGGAGAGGACGTGCTGAAGGAAAGGACGTGTCTGGGAGGTTGGTTAGAAGTACAGATTTCTGGGTTTTCTGAGAACTGTTCCCAGTGGGAAGGAGCGCACCTTGCAGTGCTGCAGAGCTGCTCTGCAGTGAAGCTAGCAGGCATTCCCTGGAGCAGTTCTCTGCTTGTTCCCATACGAGGACTGTGAAACAACTCATTCGGTAGGAGGAGAGTGAGATTTCGGCAAGGCACGTCCCCTGCGGAGAGATCAGAGGAACGTCGGAGCGCAGCCTGCTTTTCCCCGCTCCGAAATCCTGGCTGCCAAAGTGGGGACTCCCTTCCCGTAGCACTGGCTGCGTTTGCAGATTTCCTCTTTGAATGGTAAACAGGGAGAGGTGTGCAGGAGGATTTGAATCGGCTCCAAGCTTTGTGCATCGTGCCCCGCTGGCTGCTACAGTGAAACAAAAATACTAAAACTGTTTACCACTCCAGTGCCCCTCAAGTAGCTGATTTAATAGAGGTAGAGGCTTATTTAATAGAGATAAATGCCTTGGAGATCCTTTAAAAACTGTTCCTCATCCATTTCACTGTAATGTGAATCTGCAGTTGGCAGTTTGCTAATAATGGAATGCTTCAGAGCACGCATTAGACAATGTCTACAATCTCTTAACGTGTAAAGGATTTAGTCTGCTAAATCTCGTTTTATTGAACCTTTTGGCTTTATCTCTTCCTGTGTCTGCTGTTTTTAAGCTCTCCCCCTTATGTAGGTCACACTTCCACATTTTATGCTTGAGCCACTGTCTTGAAGCGGTATCGCTTGTAAAATGAAAAAAAAGTACAATCTCTATAGAAACAGAACTTCATTTTTGCCATAGTGATAGTAGTATTTTCCCCTTGCTTAATCCCCGTTTGGTTGGGTGTTGCTTGATTACTGCTCAACTTCAGCATTTTGGAGTTCTAGTATGTGATAGGATTGTTCCTCTGCAAGTACCCTCAGCTAATTTTGAGACAAAATTGTCGCCTACCATGTCAGGAAGGCAAAAAATGGGCAGCCAACCCTCAACTCAAACACAGACGAACTTCTCAGTTTATGGGCATCTTCAGAAAAACTGCAGTGCTGCTTATTTTTTACACTTCCAAGATTTGAGAGGAAAAAAAGCTCTACAGACTCCTTGGTCCAGGTAGGAGGGTGCTTCCCAATGAGCATCGTTAAGGCATTTGGAGTCATGGTGTACTTTAAATTTATGAAGAAACACATTTTTTTAAAGTTGATTTAATTTCTGCTTAGTGGTGATTTTAGCTTGACTGTGGTTAATTGGAGTATAACACATAGTCCTTGACTCTTTGCATTACTGCAGGCTTGACAGCCTTTCTCTCACAGAAGGAATACTTGCCCAGTGTTAGAGCTTAAGACCTCATGTGAAGCCACTCAGTGTGTAGTAAGTCTGATCCAGCTTCAGGTGTTTCAGAAGAGGTTTTTTAATATTAATCACTTCATTAATGCAGAGAGGATCTTGTACGCATGTGGTGTTAGAAGGAGAATGGCCAAATTACGCTTGGAGAGGTTGAGGCTCCTGTCACGCGGCAGCTCCCAGGCTGGGGATTTCTCAGTTCCCAGCTTTCCTGGTCTTCCGAAACACAGCTCTGTTGTTTGAGTTTTTATATCTTTAATCCCTGATCAACGTTAATTTTGCCAGTGAGTAACATCCATCATAGCTGTGAATATCTTCTCCTTTTGCTACGAAGCCCTCTACATCTTTGGGCCATGTTTTATCTCCAGTTTCTTGGTTTGGCAAGGTTCAGCCCCTGCAACCCTTCTGCCCCCGGCAGTCTGAGTTGCCTTAATCTGCTTCTGCTAGTCTGCCTTTGCTTCTGCATGCTTGTAGCTGCACTTGTTTGGGCTTTTCTTTTTGGAGTTCATTAAAAATCAAAGATCTACTCAAACCAGAGTTCTTAAGAGCATAATAATGTTGTCTTGATGTACCTAGTGGCTGCGGTTCTTGTGCGGTACCTGTTCAGAGTGCAACGCTGGAGTCAAAGCGTGAGAGGAGGGCGAGGATGCGGACATAGGAGGAAGCAGTGCTCGTCTCCCTTGTGTGAGCTAATCTAGCTCCAGACATAGTTTCCATTGTTAAAGCTCGGTGTGCCAGCTCCATTGCTCTGTTCTCCGGCAAACTTGACTTTTCACGAGTAGGTTGTGAGTGCGCGTGTATACTGGGTCAGCCCAGAGGATCACATCGCTGTCTTTGATCCGATAGATAGCAAATGCTTTGTGAAGACAGTAAGAAACGGGGTAGACGCAGATCAAGCCTTCCACAGTCATGCTCCGTGAGCATTTTGACACTCAGTGCTTAGGGCCTGCTTTGAACTGGTGTGTTCATAGCCACCGGTAGACCTACCCTCTGCAAATTTGTGTTAGTGAGTTCCACGGTGTAACTAAGTTCTGTGAAAGCGAATTTTTAAACCTGCAGCATAAGAATTGCAGTGGCTACCTTTAATTCTATATTCAAGGAAATAAAGGTTTCCTATTCACTTTTGCCGTACCTCTTATGATCTTAGACATGTAATAAGCTGTCATCTCTTCCTCCATACAGACTTTCTCCCAAGTACCTGGATGGGCATTAGTTACATGCCTAAGTCTCTACGCTGAGTCCACTGCTCTATTAAATACTATTTTGAGTCATAGAATCATAGAATGGCTTCGGTTGGAAGGGACCTTCAAAGATCACCTAGTCCCACTCCCCTGCCGTGGGCCACCCACTAGATCAGGCTGCCCAGGGTCTCATCCAGCCTGGCCTTGAACACCTCCAGGGATGGGGCATCCACAGCCTCTCTGGGCAGCCTGTGCCAGGGCCTCACCGCCCTCTGAGTAAAGAATTTCCTCCCAACGTCTAACCTAAATTTCCCCTCTTTTAGTTTAAAACCACTCCCCCTCATCCTATCGCTATCTGCCCGTGTAAAAAGTCGCTCCCCCTCCCGTTTATAGGCCCCCTTTAAGTACTGGAAGGCCGCAATGAGGTCTCCCCGCAGCCTTCTCTTCTCCAAGCTGAACAAACCCAGTTGCCTCAACCTTTCTTCACAGGAGAGGTGCTCCAGTCCTCTGATCACCTTTGTGGTCCTCCTCTGGACCCGCTCCAGCAGCTCCAGATCCTTCTTGTGCTGGGGACCCCAGGCCTACACGCAGTATTCCAGATGGGGCTTCATGAGGGCAGAGTAGAGGGGGACAGCCACCTCCCTCGCACCGCTGGCCACCCCTCTTGATGCAGCCCAAGAGCCAGTTGGCCTTCCGGGCTGCAAGCGCACACTGCTGGCTCACGTCAAGCCTCTCGTCCATCAGGACCCCCAAGTCCTCTTCCACAGGGCTGCTCTCAATGAATTCTTCTCCCAGTCTGTACACGTCTGGGGTTGCCCCATCCCAAGTGCAACACCTTGCACTTGGCCTTGTTGAACTTCATCAGGTTGCCGAGGGCCCACTGTTCAAGCTTGTCCAGGTCCCTTTGGATGGCACCCCTTCCTGCCGGTGTATCAGCCACACCCCTCAGCTTAGTGTCATGAGCAAACTTGCTGAGGGTGCACTCGGTCTCGCTGTCTGTGTCGTTGATGAAGATGAAGAGCACCGGTCCCAAGACAGACCCCTGGGGGCCACCATTCGTCACCAGCCTCCACCTGGACATAGAGCCATTGACCACAACCCTCTGGCTGTGACCATCCAGCCAATTCTTTATCCATCAAATAGCCCACCCTTCAAATCTGTGTGTCTCCAATTTAGAGATAAGGATGTGGTGTGGGACTGTGTCAGAGGCCTTGCAGAAGCCTAGATAGATGACATCCATTGCCCTCCCTTTATCCGCTGATGCTGTCACTCCATCACAGAAAGCCGCCAGACTGGTCATGCAAGACCTGCCCTTGGCGAAGCCATGCTGGCTGTCTCGGATCACCTCCTCGTCTTGCACTTGAAGACTTAAAACTGACCAGGAATACGCAGCTTATCAGTAGAGTGAGGCAGGTGTTCAAATTCCCTCTTCACCTCTGAAACAAAACCAACCTGCGGTGTTCTTCTGTTCTGGGCTCTAAGGAACAGACTGTATTTGCAAAAGCAGCTGCTGAAGATACAAGTTACTCTTGGAGGACTTCTTGCACAGGCAAATGGAGCAGAAGAGTATAAATTTTTCCTGGGAGGTAACTCCTTTGAGTTGAAGCTGTCAGGACGTTTCACAAGTGAAGAGGACAGGATATCAGTTACTGAAGTGGCCAGGTCAGCCGCCTTTTCTTCTGTGTAGATCGAGATTGCTGGTGATACAGGATTTTTTTTCACGTATCTATTTTTTTTAATATATATATTTCACCCAGAACTTCCAGCAACTGAAACTCAAGCTGCTGTGTCATATGTTGTGACTGTAGTGCCACAGGTCATCACATAACATTGGGCATGTCAGAAGTTCTTCCATCTGTCTCCTGCAAATCGGGGAAAATCCCAACTTCTGGAGCTTGACCAGCCGTCCTTGTGTGGCCGCGTGCTCTGACAGGCTGTGCTTCAGAGCTGATCTGTTCAGACTGAGGTCATATGTACCCCCAGACTGGTTTCTGCACGTAGGCAGCCTTGCAGGATGGAGAAGAGCTGCTTGCTTGTTGTCTGCCCGCTGTGCTCATGTGTGAAGCTCCAAGCTGAAGTTTCCTAGAAGCTCAGCACTAGCGCAGAACCGGTGACAAAGACTCTGCAAATGAGCAGTTTGGGGCTGTTTGAAAACCCAACAGTGTTTTGTTTCGCAACAGCACTCGTCCTGTAGCACTTGACCCACTTCTAATACTAATAGATTACTGTGTCTTTAAGTGTCAGGCTGTGCCTGGCTGTTGCTTTCGGTGACAGTGTTGTCGTGTTGCCTGCCATGCCCTTTCTGCCCACTCCTCATCTCAGAGTGAACTGGACCAAAACAGATGCACAGATGCCAGCAGCAGTAAATTCATGCCGCGTCTGCTTAAATCTTCAGTTATCTGTGTCTTATCCGTTGATACGCTTGAGGGCAGGGCTGCCATTCAGGAGGGCTGAGGCAGGCTGGAGGAACGGGCTGACAGAAGCCTTGTGAAATTCAGCGAGGACAAATGCAAAGTCCCGTACCTGGGAGGACTAACCCCGAGCAGCAGCTCTGCAGAGAAGACCCTGTGGGTCCTGGTGGGCAGCAAGCCCAGCGCGAGCCTGGGCCGGCTGTACGAAGAGGAGCACAGGCAGCGGGCTGAGGGGTGTGATTATCCCCCCGCTCTTTGCTCAGCAGTTGTTAGACTGCATCTGGAGGACTGGGTGTCCCAGTACAAGAAAGGCATCAATTAAACTGGAGTGAGTTCAGCAGAGGGCCACCAAAGGTGGTCCAAGGGCCTGAGCCCTTGCCCCATGGAGAGGCCGAAGGAACTGGGCTTGTTCAGCCCAGGGAGGAGAAGGCTTTGGAGGGACCTACCAGCAGCCCTCCAGTACCTGTGAGGAGGTCATCAAGAAGACAGAGACAGGCTTTTCAGTGGTGCGTGGTGGGAGTGAGAGAGACGTAAGCTGGAACACGAGAGGTTTCAACTGGATATAAGGAGGCCAAGCACTAAATGGGTTGTACAGGGAGGTGGTGCAGTCTCGGTTCCTGGCGCTTCTAGAGATCAGTCAGGTCTTGACAAAGCCTTGAGCAGCCTGGTCTGACCTCAGAGCTGACCCTGCCTTGAGAGGAGGTTGGACCAGAGGCCTCCTGAGGTCCCTTCCAAACCGAGTTATTCTGTGACGGAGGTAACGCTTCAGTCCTCTTGCAGCCTGCTGCTGCTGCTGAGGAGGGGACGGTGAACAGGCGACACAGCCAGTTCAACTGCTCTGCAAAAGGGAGACCAGTCACTGGAGCTCTTGTGTATGGGCCTTGGTCACCTGGAGTTACCCACAAGAGGCATGCCACGTAATTTTAGGAAATGTCCCACCTTTTCTTTCTTCTTTAGGCTGTTGACTGGAGGCGTATGGATTTCAAGGGGCTTCTTCAAAACCTCCTATTCACCATCACCAAAGCAGAAAATATTTTGTTAATAGTGGGGACAAAGGAGGGGATTAGAGGCTTAAATGTATGCAGTTTTTCTGGTTGGCTGCTGCTCTTTATAGCGATGGAAATGCCACGATGTGTGCTGCAGGCTGCTGATCAGCGATGGACTGTGTCCAGGGATAAACTTACACAGTTCTTTTCCTTTGTAAATATTTGAGAAATCTGATGGTTTCTGTAGAGCTTTGTATCTGCTGCTTGTAGGTATGCTAGTCTTGCTCGTGTGATCAAGCAGCGTCAAGTTGGCACGTGGACCTCTTGCTTAGGCTGTGGTGTGTTTTGATTCTTTTGCACTGGGACTGTCAGTGGCTCCGGTTTCAGAAGCTAGTACTCCTTACACTGTCATCCCGCCTTGCCTTTTTGCAAGGATAGCCTGTCTTTCTCAAAGAGCAGGGTATTGGTTTAAAGTAGCATGAAACTACAGGCAGAGACCAGCAACCCAAGGGCTAGACAAGCTACCGAGTGCTTTAGATAGATACCCAAGATGGGCATCTTCTGGAGGGACATGGCTGAGCAGGGCAGACTTGTGTGGTTAGCAAAGGTGCCAGACATTGGGGAAGTGGAGCAAGTTCATCTATTTGTGTTGTATTTTTTCTTTTTTAATGCTTGTTCAGTAGGTATTCCTGCATGCTCGGAGTGGTGTCCCTAGCTTTCTGCAGAAGGGCAGTGGTGGAGAAGGATTTGGGATGGCTGGTGGACTTCACCTCTGTGAGAGCGTGGGACATGGCATCCAGGCAGAGGTGTCTGTACAGGCATTAAGTAGGGACAGTTCCCAAAGAGCAGGGTTATTTGAAAATGCAGATTATTACTCTTCTAGGTCATAAATTCCCAAGCATTCAGGCATAGACCAGCCCGCTGTTTCCTCTTTGATGGAGCTCTGTCTTAGGCCGCTTTGTCTCCTGTCCAGCGTGGCTGTGCTGACTTGCTGGTGGGCTCGTGTGGTCCTACCGCTGACCGGAGCGTGTTTGCTAGGAGCAGTAACCTGCCTGCTTCAGGCAACAGCTTGCGAGCCGGTGCAATTTCCTGACATCTTAGAAAATGGAAGTAACAGGTATCAATAAAATATTGCTCAAAGCTCTTGTTCCGAAGCTGAGCATAAGTAAGAGTTAATAGTGTTTGCGCCGAAGTATTGACTTGGTCCCAAATCCAGAGCTCCCGCTTTCTTGGCTTTCACAGCCGGTGTGGCTGTCGTGCTTTTTTTGTATGTTCAGAGTCTATTTTTTGTTCGGGGGTTCTGTCATCGCACTTTATTTCACGTAATTGCCTGGGGTAAGCTCTTCTGAAGGACGCCTTCACAATCCATGGCTAATAGCTGCTTTTCTAACTAAAATACTGTACCTTTATGTAAGTGTGTAAAAGTAAATGTAATTGGATTATGCAAAATAATCTCTTCAAATGAGGTTTTAAAGCATCAATCAGCAAGTTGTAGGTGTCCGAAGCTGGGCGATTCTAACAGTTCCTTTGTGCAGCTGAAACATAAGTCTCTTACACAGCTGATCTGTAAGGAAAACTTATTGGAACCCTCCCTCATGTCAGAATAGGGTTTTTAATGGTAGAAATTTCTGTGCGGTCTGATTTTTAACTGTATGATTTCAGTTTTCCCATTAAATTAATCCATTAGGCTTTGTGGCTGCTCTTTTTCATCAAACGTTCTTACTTTGATGCCTTGTTACTCTCTGCAATTTGTTTCCCGCGCCTTCATTTAGATTGCTACCAAATGCCTTTTTAGTAGGGGTTCACCTAAAATGTTGGGTTTTGACTGTGAGCGTTACCTTCCACTTGCTTCTTGTGCTGATGTTTTTGAGGTAAGTGCCCTGTGGCTTTTCCGGAAGGGAGTGTGTTGGTTTTGGGCGGGGGTGAAAAGGTATTTCCTTTGGCGTTTGGACCATGTATTGAGTTGGCTCTCATGCTCCACAAGACTCTTTTTTTCTCGTTGCTCGGAGAAGAACTAGGCTCTGTTTTTGTCTTCTGATCACTTCCATGTTTCACATGAGTCTCACGGTCATGTCTCTTCGCTGCTCTTGCAGGTCAGATGCCGGGGCCTGGTTCGATGATACCTGGACAGCCCATGCCAGGCAGGATGATGCCAAGCGTGTCAGCCAACATCCATCCAGCTGGCGGTGGTCCCCCCCCACCTGGCATGTCACCGATGTCAGGAAATCTAATTGGACCTCGCGTTCCTCTAGCAGCTCCGAATGGCATGTGTAAGTGGATCTCCAGCAGAAGACGTTTTGAATATACCTGGTGTGGCTTTTCTGTCGCTTGTCTTTTTGCTGGAAAAGTCATTGTGGTTGAAACCCCTTTATCTGCTGCAGGAATAATAGGATCTGAGCACGTTGTCAGCCAGAGACTGGTGCCAGAGGTGTGCTTGAAGCTTTTAAGTGCTTGTCTCCCCTCTAGGCATCCAAACATACTCCATTGTCCTTTATTTTATTTATAACATCCTTTATTTTATTTATAATGACACTAAGGCTCTGTGGCCATCGTGAAAAACCTCTCTCGACTTCGTCTGGAAGAATGCACAGTAGAGGTTCGGAAATTAACTTACAGCTAAATCCTTAAATAGTGGAGGTCAGAATATAATTGGGTTCAACGATACCTTACAGAAAACTTAGCACCGTGAAATTAGAAGGAGGAAGTCCTAATTAGGAAGAAGTAAAAGGTATATTTGGAATCTTCCTTACATGGTGTAAATACTTACACCTCCGAAAACGTAGTTGATTTATACCAGCCAAATAAAAGCAGCTGAAGTCAGTAGCTGCTGCGTGGGTGTTAGTCGAATGAGCGTGAGAATGTCGCCAAACCCAGAAAGCAAAAGAAAAGCTGGCGTGGCTGGTGCAGGCTGCTCTGCCATGAATTCCTCAATAAATTTGTCTATATTAGTTGCAGCCTGGGACAAGCTGTTGGTCTGCTTCAGCGCAGCAGTCTTAACCCCAAAGATGTTATTTAGCGTAACTATCACCGGACGGGCAGGAATTGCGATCGCTTGTAGTACCTCTCCCAAAAAATTAATAGGAAACGCCATCCCATTTTGGCTTCAGCTGAAGGGAGTTGCTGAGGAGTACTGACTCATCGGTGTTAGCCAGCATAAGCATGAAATACTCCGTTCTGATGCTATTTTAGTTCAGATATTTGCTCCTTATTCTTCTGGTGCTCTAGCTTTCCTTAGTTTTCCTTCCCTTTTTCTGAGCCTCTACCGCTGGGAATATCTTATGTCAGGTTGTATTCCTGCTTGCTCTCTTCCCTTATCTTAATTTCTTTTTTTTCTCCCCTACTAAACAAGTCAGTCATGTTCCATTAACATCTCCTCTCTGTGCATGAAAGCTGGCCTTTTGTATCCTTCATTTCTTTCCTCCTACTTGCTGCATCTGTGGATTCCTCTACTTTAACCTACATACACTGTTCAGAGCTTAAGTGCAGGCTCTGTTTATATAAAAGTCTATTGTTCCATCCATTTTAAATAGAAAAGAGCCATAATCTAAAGGCTGGAGCACAGAGCTGGGAGATGAGAAATGCTAATTCCAGCTCTGAAAGTTGCTTGATGTGAACTTTGCCAGCTACTGAGCTGCATGCCTGTCATCTTTTCTATAAAAAACGGGATTTTTTTTTTTCCCCTCTTTCACAGAGTCCACGTGGTGCTTAGTGGCTGAAAAGCACAATAAAACGTGCAGCGGAGCTTCACGTGAAGCTTAAGAGACAGGGAAGCCGCGGTCATGGCCATTTCTGGCAACAGTTCCCCTTGCTGCGTTCCCCTCGGCCAGCCGTGTCTCCCGTGGCCTACAGACATCCGTTTGTGTTGGCTTCCCTTTCCACGTTCAGCCCCTCCTGGCGTCCTGCTCACTGTTCCTCTGCTATTTTTTTTGCAGATCCCCCTCCTGCACAGCCGCCTCCGCCAGCGGAAGGGGTGACCCCACCTCCGGCAGGAGCCCCCCCGGCCTCAGCCGCTCCCTAAGCAGTCAAGGAAGAAGGAACTTCTACAGCAACATAGTGGTGACCAAAAATGAATTCCTCAGTTACCTTCTGTTCCCTTGGGAGGTTTTCATCTCCCGTTGGCCTGCCCCGGTCGTGTATGTGTGCATATACACACACATATACAAGCACATACGTACACACAGCGTGGTTTTTTTTTCCCCGGCCCCCGTCTCCCCACCACTCGTAACCTGGCAGTACTTGGCATTCCTTTGGGAAAGCTTTAGATCAAAGATGCCAGCAGTGCCTCCATGTTGCTGGTGGGAAGTCCTTTACGCTTTGGTCTGCTTGCCTTTCAGAGTGTGCTCGACTCTGGTTTCTTTCGTCTTGGTGTTTTGAGCTGTAGGTTCTCCCGGGGAGGGTAAAAAACCCAAGCTTTTAAGGTGGAGGTATTCACTGAGCTTTAGGATGTAGCACGTTGCCCGCTCCACCTGTGATTTAATGTTTCAGGTTCTCCGGGTAGAGCAAAGCATCAAGATGGGATGCCAAACCAGTGTTTTGAGCAAAGAAGGAAAATGAGGGCGTGCTGTAGCACAGAAGGTGCAGGAATGCCAGCCGTGTTCATTACAGATACCTGGTCATTAAGGACCGTAGCCGAGTCCTGGGGCTGCCTCGCTAACTTATTAAAGAAAATATTGATCCAGTGCGAATGAAGCCAGGAGTGAATCAGTTGGAATAAAACCACTCAATGGTAGGAGTTTTCTTGCTCCAGTTTTTACCTTTCTTTTGCCTTTGAAGGTGGTAGTTGAACCTTCCCTCTGAGTAGTTTGGTACAGTAGCCAACTGAGGAATAAAACCATGATTTTTAGTCCCTCTTTTTGGAGCATATACTTTTTACTTTTTAAAATGAACAAAACAACAAAAAAAAAAAGAGTAGATAGCGAAGAAGTGCTAGCATACGGGATTGGGTTGGGATGGCTGGGATGCGAATGCCAGAACTACCTCCTGCGGACAGCCGAGGTGGGCAGAGTCAGCGACCGTGGTACGAGTCTTGGGGACAACTCACACATCACCTTCCGCTCGCTGAGCTTCCTTGGTCTGGGGGGGTTGCGGGTAAGGGAGCAGCTTCAGCAGGCAAACCTAGGAGCACTCGTTGAGCGAGACCACCAGCGTGGTACTGCTGATGCAGACCTCCAGCCCGCCGAAACTGCTTGTTTGCTCGTCGTTAGTGACTGCAAAAAATCCTTGGCCGACCGTGGTTCGGATTCTTGCCCTCTGCCTGGCGTAAGAGGGTTTGACAGCTTTCCTTGCCAAAGGTCTGAAGACTGCTCGCTTATTTGAAGGGTGGCTTTCAGCGACCGAGTGCAAGGTGGTGGTCTAAGGCTTGACTGGAGAGAGATCTCCCAAATAATCTGAAACCAAAAGAACCGATTATACCATTTTAAAAAGAAAAAAAAAAAAAAAAAAAAAGGATTTGCTTTGAAGAGCACTCAGGTGATAGACTCATCGATGTTAACGGTTGAACTTCCCAGGTCCTGAGAGTGCATGAGTGTGGAGTAACCATTTCTGGGCTGCCTGCACATCCGCTGCGTGCTCAGACCATCGTCTGCAGCCTTGTTACTTCCAGTGCGTAGGAACGATGCTTTCCACCGTCGAGCTCTAAGAATCCACAGTGCCTAGCAGAGAACGGTCAGGGCCTGCCTGCCTTCCACCTCCCACAAAGGAAATTCATCCCCAATTTACCTTTCCCTCCAGGGTCTTTGGGGTGAGCATGGGATTTTGTGGTTCAGACCGTAGTCCAGTTTAGAATAACCTCAGGTTGTTTTTAGCGTGATCAACTTCAAGTGTAAAGGATCCAGATGGAGACTATTTTTTACTGTGCTAGTGATGATCCTGCAGAGTACCTGAATTCTTGACACTGTTGTGTTTCTGTATAAATAATACATGTGCTGACTTTTTCATCTGATCCTATGTATAGGGCCGGTTTTATTCCTGCAACACAGCCACCCAATTTTGTGAAATAAAAAAAAAAAAACGTGTTTTTTTTGTACAAAGCTTGTGCCAGTTTGGAGTCTCCTTTCCCTCCCTGTGTGTTGTGGATGAGCTAAGAATTGTTAATATGATACGGGTCTATTTTGGGGCTGCATCTTAACCACAATGGAGTAAACGCAAAGCCTGAGCTTGTTACCCGGCAAGGTGGGAGACACCAAAGTAACGCAGGTAAGTGAGCGCATAGTGAAGGGCCTTCGGCGATCCGCCGCTTTGGAACATGGTATTTCACATTTAAAAAGCTTAATGAATGTGGACAAAGTAAAACAGCATTCGAGGCCTAATGGGATTATTTCTGTTTGATTCCTGCTTCCCCACCGTCTTGCTGTGCTAACTTGGACGATAGCTCAGGTTTGTGTTCCCAGTTGAATCACACACTTGAAAGAAGTGCTCTGAAGTGGCAGATTTTAATAGAGGAGGACTGGGCACGCTGACCTAGCAGGGTCCCACTGTTCCTCTATTCCCGTACCAGCTTCACTGTTAATTGTTTCATTCAGATGCCTGTTCAGATCTTTTGTCCTCTTCTGCAGGGCTCCAGAAGCTGCCAGGGTAGTTTGCCTTTTTGATTAAACGGAAACCGGGAGTCCAATCTGGATTATATTCCTGCTACTTCGCCAAGTAAGAGCCTTTTCCTCTGAAGAAGCGTACTAATGGCACTTCTTCCCCGGCACCCCGTGTGTGTAATGCCCGCAGTCCCTAACTCCCCGAAGCCGAAGAAGGAAAAGCACAAGGGTGGGGATGTGCCCCCAGGTCCAGGACACCCCACGAAAGCCCCGTCCCCAGCTGGGGATTCCTCCTTCGCTGGCGTGGGAGGTCCCTGGGGTCTTCCGCGGAACGCTCCCTTGGTGGGCGCCTTGGGGCTCCTCCTGCTTAGGGCCAGGTAGGAAAGGTGGGGAGCTCTTTGTGCCTTTGCACTCCAGATGCCTTCAGCAAGGCTTGTCCCTTGCGATTGCACCCTTCTCATCCCGCCACACGGTCAGCGATTTGTCATTTTTTTTCCTCCTCTCGTCTTGAAGACCTTTTTCCTAAGGAATGCGAAAAATACGGTAGATCGTAGTGTCCATTTTCGAACAGTTTTTCCTATTTATGGGCCTTTGAAGCTTTGCGGCCACAGAAGATGGCTGAGGCTGGGCTGTTGTCTAGACAGTAATTAAAAGTGAAGCTGAGTGGAGGTCTAGATGCGGTTTGGGACCACACTTTGGATGTATGGATGTTCAGATCCCCCCCCAGCTGGCCCTAGTGATGGGGTGGGGGCCAGTACTGGAGGGCCGCGGAGTGGTGTGGGGTTAGAACAACTTCATTCCCGTTCACCGCTGTATGATACGAACACAGCAAGCTTGAAGGCAGGTTTAGGACGGGGCTCTAGACTGTAGCTCTTCTAAACTGGCTCAGTGTCCCCTCCAAAACCCCACTAGGGTTGTTTGAGACCAAGGTGTCGTTAGGGTGAATGGAAGCTTTACCTGCTCGGTGCTGAGCCCTTCTGCCTTGTCCAAAACGTTTGCTGTCCCTCCTGCTAATACACCCTGCTGGGAGGGGCCTGCATCTCCCTCTGAATAATCTGATACGGCCCGCGACCGGAGGTCTGGCGTGCAGATTTCTTTTCTTAGCACCGTTGCCTTGTTGGCAGGAGGAGCGATGGGGCAGCGGATCAGGAATGGGAACAGACGCTCGCACCCCCTGCCTGCGCTTGTCTCCGCTTCCTAATAATATCCTAAAACTCCCCGCCGCCGCTCTGTCCTGTCTGGCGATACCAGCTCCACCATGTGGTTCCTAAAAAGCTGCGTTTTTCTTCACCACCCCACCCCCCGCTCCCCCGGCTGACTTAAAGCCAAAAATGCGCATAGGACACCTGAAGAGTTTGGGGTGTCCAAGTACGCGAGTGCGTGCGTTGTCCTCCGACCCGCTTACTTCAGTTCCTGTGCCTTTCTCATGAGAAACTCTAAAACGAAGGATTTGGCAAGGCTGGAAACTCCTTTTCAAACTCTGCAGGTTTTACAGCAACGAGTGCGATGTGGCTGGGGATAACCCCGATGGCTATTGCCCATCCCGTGGATTAATCCCCCTGCCAGATCCCGGTAGGAAACGCTGTGCCCCAGACGGTGGGTGGCGGCGCGGATCTGGGTGACCTGCCAGCAGCTCGGCTGTGCCAGAGCCGGTCCCTTGCCCGGCTCTCTAGGAAGAGTGTTGCTCTTTGTCTGCGCCGTCTCCCGTCCGGCCCCGTGGGAATTCCCCCTTTCATTAGAACCTCCTGCCGCTGCCGGGGGTCACAGGGCAGGGACCCTTTTCGGCAGCCCTGGGAGCTCTCGGGCAGCGGCATGTTGCCCGCAACGGGAAACCTGGGGGTGATTGTTTGGAACTTTTTTCCCCCAAATCCCTCATTTTCTGTCCTTCCAAGTTGAAGAGTGGTAAGAACAACGTGGTGTCTGCCAAAACCAGCAGCCCTTCTAGCATGCTCCCAGGTTTCTAGCACTGGGATGTTTGGCAGTGCTGGTGGTCACCGTGGGCCAGTGCCGAGGTTGCCCACACGGGTCGGTGTTGCTGAGCCGCGGGGAGGAGCCGGTGCTCCGGTGCCGGACAAAGACCTGGGCCGGCAACTTCCACAATGCAGGTTCAGCCCAAGTGCCGTTGGGGACGCTGAGGGACATCTCCTTGCTGAGCACTTGTCCTCGTGCTGCTGTTGGAAGAGCCACCAGATCCCAGCAGGATCCATTTCATGGGAATCCCTTGTTCCCTCCCAGCGCTGGGGACCAGCAGAGACAGGCTCTGCCCTCGGAGGATGCTCGGCGCAGAGCTCACTTCTGGTTCTCCCTGCTGCCGTTAATTTTGGCTTCCCTCTTCCGGATGAAACAGAGGCCGAGTCTTGGAGGTCATTAAATACCCGTGACCTGTCGTGAGAGGGAGGAGGGGTGCGTTCACCGCTCTGTGCACCGTCGGGGTTCGGCTCTTCGTCCCTCCCAAGCTTTTTTCCTTCATTTTTCCCTTGGGTGGAGTGGTGTCTTTGCTCCTTGTCCTTAACTGTGAAACAGCTGCTTTGATGCAGCCTGGTTTCCAGCAGTAATAAAAACGGAAACCTTGAAGATAAAAAGCGTTTCTCAGCTGCGCTTAGTGCCCTCTTTGCAAAATCGCAAGTATTAAACCGGTTTCTTGAGATAGGAAGGAGAGGTGGCAAAGGTGCTATTGCTTGCAGCTGGCTTACCCCCGTCGGTGACAGTTTTATTTGTCACACCTTGCAGACCCTGTGAACATTCGCAAACACAAAAGGGGTTGAACACAACTGGCGGGTGCTGTGCTCCATCCCGGAGACGCAGCTCTCTGCTGGCTCTTCGCCCCAGAGCGGCTCAGGCCCGTTTCACTCAGGTTTTTTTTCCTGGGTCTTTGGAGCTCAGAGCTGTAGTGTGCGAGTATTAAACCTCTCCCATCTTTTCCCTCTGCCGCCGCAGAGGAACGTGGCTCGAAAACGGCCGCTGGCAGGGAGAGCACGAGCCGGGGGCTGCTCGGACGACGGGGCTCTGCCTCCGCGCCACTGCATCCTTGAGCCCAAGGCACCGGCTCCCTGTGCAGACCAGGGAGGGGGTTTTTTTTGGAAGGTACCAGCTCCCTTATCCTCCTGGCCAAAGGTAGGAGCGGGCCTGGAGGGCTCCAGCACTGCAGGGTGCGCAGAGGTTGCAGATCCGCGTGTCTTTACCGGGTGCTGCCAGCATCCTTCCCCGAGCTGCTCGTGCAATCCTAAACATAGCTCCTGTTTCGAGGACTTTGAACGACGGCGATTTTCAGATCAGCTCGGTGTCGGGAGCGGTTTGGTGTGTGAGTGGTAACGTGGTGGGTGAATTTGTTTCCTGCAGAAATGGTTTGGACGGTTTTGTGGGGAGTTTGAGGCTGAAGGTGGCGGGGGAGGCTGAAGGCTGATGTTAAGTCTTGCAGCTGAAGCAGGCGGCCGCTTCCTCCAGCTGTCGGTGCCGCGTCGGGGCTCGTCGCCTGGGAGCCATGATGAGCCAGCCCCAATCGAGGGCAAAGCTGTCCCGCTAAAACGCTGCCTGGCTGAGCTGAGCTTGACCCTGGGCTCAGACTCGCAGTGCTTTGAGAGGGAAGAGCTCGCGTGTGTCCAAGGCGAGCGGTGCCCGAGCCGGGGCAGAAAACACCGACCTCAGCCCTGTCTGTTCGATTCAGCATTTTCTGAAGTTGTGATTTCTTTGCACCTTTCCAATACTTGTAAGTCAAAAAAAAAAAATTGGAAAAAGGGTGGTTTGAACATCTCTGGTAGCTGGAGGAGGAGGGAGGATGTCGAGCAGGCAGCCCAGGGAGAGACGGTGGGGGAAAACAAAAGCTGGCGGAGAAATACCAGTCGCAGCCCATCCTGCACCCTCCGTCGACCCCCGCCCCCGCCTTGTCCCGGGGGCCTGGATGCAGCCCGGTGTGGGTCATACGAGCGCGGGGAGGAGGCGATTCCCCCGCGCTCAGGTAATGGGAAGGATCCCATGAAGGTGAGGGGCAGGAGCCCAGTGTGTGCCTCCCGCCAGCCTCCATCTTGTCTGTCTGTCCCCAGGGGGTCCCTGATCTTAATCCAACCTGTCACCTGCACCCAGGCGGCTGCCGGAGCAGGTCGTCCCCCAGCCGCTCTCGGGGACGGCGGGGAGGAAGGTGCCGGTGTGGGGCTGCCCCACGGCTGCCGGCAGGCTCTGGGAGCTGCCAGCCAGGGTAAGGCGGGATGTGGGGCTGAGCCGAGTGCTCCCCACGGCGCAGGCAGCCCGTGCCTGGCAGCTGAAGGCGGGGGACAGGCAGTGGAAAGAAGCAGAGCGGGGGGGTGGGGGATGAGCAAAGCCCCTCCCGTGGGTTTTCGGGGATCCCAAGGCATAGCAGGACCCGTGAGCAAGCTCAGCCCCCGCCGCTGAACGGGGCAGAGAAGGGATTTGGGGTGAGATCCCTCCCCAGCTGCGTGTGACCCTCTCACAGGACGGACAGACTGACAGACCTCATGCTGATTTCTTCTGGAAATGCCCAAAACGGGATGCCACTGTCACTCGCTGCATTTCATAACCTTTTCATTCACCTTCAGCGCTTTGAGTAACTCCCCCAGGAAAACACACGCTCGGTGGCAGCAGCCGGTTCTGCCCGAGAGGAGGGAGCTGCCGCTCGATTTCTTCCGCGAGACTGAAGAGCCGTCACTGTCGTCTGTCTGTCTGTCCTGCTGCCCCTCGTCCAGCCCTCTGCTGCTGCTGCTCCTGCCTCTGACGAAGACAAACCTGAGGCAGGTTTGTACGAAACGTGGTGGAAGCAGACTCGCGAGATGGCTCCGACACCTGCGTTGGGCTCTGCTGCCTTGTCTGGTCCTAAATTTAAGCGTAGTGACGGAGCCCGACGCATTAAGGCTCTGCCACGCTTTGTCCGCTGCGTGTCCAGGGGCTGTGGGAGGGGGGAGGCTCCGAAATTCATCCCCCCCCAGCTGGATGTCCCTGCCTGGTGCACGGCATCGACTGCCGTCCCTCCTCTCCCTGAAGCAGCAGCTGAGCTCTGCCCACGGAGGGTGGCGAGACCCTCCGGCCCCCCCCTTGCCCCGCTGGGGCGGCCTGATCCGGAGCTGCTGGTGCGGGGATGGGTGCGGCGCCTGCACCGGAGCGGGGGGCTCTTCCCGCGCGAAAGGTGCTCTTGTGGGGAAATGCCATGGGCGCCGTCCCCCGGGACTGGGGGGGGGGAGCAGCCTCCAGCTTGGGTGGGGGGTGCTGACGCCCCCTTGTCCCCAACAGATCCCATGGGATCCAGGGCAAGGTCCCTCCTCCCTGCGGCGCTCGGCACCCTGGGGTGATGCCGGCTGCGGCTGGAGCTCTCGGGGTGTCGATCCCCTGAGGGGACACCGCTGAGCGGCCGGTTGACCACAGCCGGTGGCCCAGGCGTGGGAGGAGGGTGTCCCCTCTGCGGCGGGGCCAGGGGCGGGGGGGATGCTCCTGGGCGAGGTGACGTGGGCCAGAGCCGCACAGCCGCAGCGGAGAGGAGGAGCTGGTGCTCCAGGACACCGGCACGGGCTGCCCCGAGGGCTGGCGGAGCCTCCCGCCATGCAGAGGTCCAGGACCCGACCAGGCGTGGTCCCGGGCAACCTGCTCCAGGCTTGAGCAGGGGTTGGCCCAGGGGGTCCCCAGGGGTCCCTGCCAGCCCCACGAGCTTCCTGCCCCCAGGAGTTACTGCGGGTGCTGGAAGCTTCCGTGGGCTCAACTAGCACCAACCACCTGAGCCCAAACAGCTCGAGCCATCGCTGCCGCGTGCCGGCACCGGTGCTGGGGAAGGGCTTTGGGTGCAGGATGGGTGCTGCCACCCTGCCCGGGCTCCATCTCCCTGCCCCGTGTGGCTTCCTCAGCATCATCCCCACCCCCAGGATCCCACCCGTCTTCCCTCGGCCTCTCGCTGCGATGGCGGCGACCCGGCGGAGGGACTTCCAGCCCCGGGCAGCGCGTGGGACCCCAGTGCCTCTTCCCAACCCTTTTCCCCGGCTGTCGCGGCCGTGTCCCCCCATCCATCCCGGCGGCCCCTCGGACGGTCCCCTTGGAAACGCATCCAGGGGCGGAAGCGCGGGGAATATTAAGCAGGTGCAGCCCCTTCAATCCCCCTTTGAGCGGGGACAGAGCGGGGCTTGTTCCCGGCACGGGAAGCCTGGCCAGGCGCAGCGGCTGCTGCGGGGGGAGAGGGGACCCCCGGCCCCACCGGCCCCCCGCAGCCCGGCTCCCCCAGTCCCTGCAGCACCCCCTGCACATGCGCCCCACGGCTGCCCCTCTGCGCGGGACGGGGGTAGCGTGGGTGAGGGGTGCACGGTGGATGGTGGCGAGGGGGGGTCGCGGCTGAGCTGACGGGGGTCCCACCCAGGGGCCCGGGGGCACCGAAATGGGCTCCTTCGGGATCACCCGCTGCTTCCCCAGGACCCCCGGCCTGAGCATCCTTCCCTGGTGGGGGATGCGGGAGCAGCCATTGCCGGCACGTTCCTGCGCCGCGGGTGGAGGAGGACACGCGGTGGGTGACCTTGGAAAGCCTTGGCCAGCCGGGAGCTCGCGCCGGCCCCGGGAGGACGGGGTGGCCGTGGGGTGAGCGGTGCAGGGGGCGGCGGATGGCAAAGGCGAGCCCCTCTCCTGCGCTGTGGGTCTGGGCTGAGCCCCCACCCCAGGTGCAGCTCAGAGAGTCCCCACACCTGTGGGTGTCCCCAATACAGCCACGACATCCCCTGCAGCGGTGGGATTCGGGGCAGCGATGGGCTGGGTGTCCCCTGGGTAGGCAGCGGCACCCGCAAGGTTCGGGTGCTGCCCCGGCTCTGTGCCCCCCCCCCCGCCCCCCAGCCCCACGTGGCTTCGGGCAGCGTGAAGGCAGAGCAGGAGGCTGGGGGGGTGGTGGGTCCCAGGGGGTTCTGGGTGCCCCTCCACGCCCGTGCACACCCCCGCGTGCACCCACGGCCGTGCGCGTTCCTGGCCCCGCAGTGCGTGCTTGTCCGCTTGGCCCTGCCCCAGCGTGCACGCCACGGGGCTCCTGCCCGCTGCCTGCCCGCTGCCTGCCCGCGGCCTGCCCGCGGCCTGCCCGCGGCCCCCCTGGGCTCGCCCTGGCCCCATTGCTAGGCCGGTCACGTCTGCGCGGCTTCTCCTCTCCCGGCTCTTCCCCTGCTCGATCCAGCTGCTGCGTCGGCTCGGCCTCCCCGCCTCACGCTGGGCCACAGCCTGGAGCACCCCCCTGCCCGCACCCCCTGCCCGCACCCCCTGCCCGCACCCCCAGCCTGTTGGAGAGAGCCCCGTCCGTGGCACCCGCGTGGACGGGTCAAGGGTGATGGAGGCCGCGGTGGCACCCAGTGGCCTCTGGGCCAGTTTGGCACTGGGACGTGGCGCCGTGGCCGTGGGGGGCCCCACTTGGGGGATGAGGAGGGTCTGAGCCGACACTGGGACCTTCGCCCCGCGGTGCCCCTGGGGCAACGGCTTCACCCCGGGATTTTGGTGCTCTGCCCTCACCTCGCTGCTGCTGGGCGGGTGCTACCAGCCCCCCCCCCCCCGGCTGTGCATGAGTCAGGGGCTCGGGGGTGCAGGGTGGGGGTCCCAGTTGAGGGTGCTGAGGGGGGGGGTGTCCCACTGCTGGTGCAGGGATGGCCCCCCCCCCCCCATGCAGAAGCCGTTTTGGGGGAGGTCGTCAATGAGGAATCCCGGTGCTGATGGGGGTGTCCCAGTGCAGGGGT
>JAVKLA010000073.1:44558311-44574189 GCA_034782735.1 Sagittarius serpentarius | reverse complement strand
CCCCCCCCCGCCCCGAGCGGCGGCTGGGCAGGAATTAGGTCAGGGCCTTGCAGCCGAGGCTCCGGGGCCTCCGTGCTAATCGGCCCCGGCAGATTGCGCCCGGGGAGGGCCGACACCGGCTGTGCCGTACGGCTCGGCACGCGTCGCGCGGCTGGCGCCGAGCCCGCCTGCACGGGGGGGGGACGTGGGTGTGTGGCGTGACGGGGCTGTGTCCGTCGTCGTCCCCCCCCCCCATCCCTGACGGCCACTCTGCTTCCCACCGCCTCCAGGGTGGGGTGTGGGGGACGAGCATCGCCTGGGGGACCCCCACCCCACTCCCGGCACCCCCGACTGTCATCCATCTCGCTTGGCCCCAGTGTTTGGGGGGGGGGGGTGTCACCCCTCTCAGGGTGGCCCTTGGGGACCTATTAATCTCATCCCCCCATAATCTCCCTGATCCTTGGTGTCCCCCGAGGATGCTCTGTGGGACGGGGAGACGTTTTTGGGGAGGGGGGTCCCTAACCGCCTCCCCTTGCAGGTGCAACACGCAGGACTACACGTGGCACAAGGGCACGCGCTGCGAGGCCATCGTCACCGACTTCCAAGTGATGTGCGTGGCCGTGGGCTCGGCCGCCCTCGTGGTGCTGCTGCTCTTCATGCTCACCGTCTTCTTCGCCAAGAAGCTCTACCTGCTCAAGACGGAGAACAGCAAACTGCGCAAGACCAAGTGAGTGGCATCGGGACAGGGCTGGCGCCCCTAAAAGTGTCCCCAACCGCTTTGGGGTGGCACCCCGATAGCCCCAGTGCTCTGGGTGGTCTCAGCTCCTGGCGGCGGCACTGGGGCTGGATGCGGTCCCGTCCCCGCGCAGTGTCGTCGGGACCCCCTATGCCAATGGGGACAAGGTGACGGTGGGTGGGAAAGCTCCCGGAGGCGGGCGCCCTGCGGGGACGTGGCTTGTGGCTCCTGCTCCACAGTTAATCCTTTAAAGCTGCTCCTGACTGGCACCAGTTAATCTGCTGTACTGGGAGCCGGGGCCACGGGCTGCGCTCGCCACCCTGCCTGGGGACCACCGGAGACCGTCCTGACCGTGCCGCAGGGGACAGGGCTGGGGGGGGGGGTGACAGGGCTGGCATGGGCAAAGGTTGGGGTCACCCCCACCCCCGCCCCGAGCCAGGGAGGAGAAAGCCCTCCCAGCCTGGGTCCCTAATGAGCTGTTAATTAGTGTTTGGAAGTGCCAAGTGTAATTAGCGGCGAAGCTCGGTGCCAGCCCACGGGTCTCCCTCTCAGGCCCTGGGAGCCGGCGGCTCCTGCCTGCCCTGGGCTGCCCTCCCCGCTCGCCTGCCTGCGCCTGCCTGCGCCTTCCCCGACCTGCGGGCATTCAGCGCCCCCCCAAACCCCCAGCTCTAGGGGCATTTAGGCCCCCCCCCCAAAATGCCAGAGCTGGGGTCATTTAGCCCCCAAACCTCCGTCCCAGGGGATATTTAGTCCCAAACCCCAGAGCTGGGGTAATTCAGCCCCCAAATCTCCATAGCTGGGGGCATTTAGCCCCCACACCCCCAGATCTGGGAGTATTTAGCCCCAACCCTCCATCCCTGGGGACATTCAGCCCCCAGGCCTGCGGCGCTGGGAACATTTACCCCCCCAACACTGGCTTCACCCCGAAACGCAGCCGGGGGTGCTCGGCAGCATCCCCAGTCTCACCGCCGTGCTCTCCTCTCCCCCCGGCAGATACCGCACCCCGTCCGAGCTGCACAACGACAACTTCTCCCTCTCCACCATCGCCGAGGGCTCCCACCCAAACGTAAGAGGCACTGTCCCCACCCCGCTCCCGCTTGCTGTCCTACCCTTGTCCCTCTGTCCGGTAATGTCTCGTCTGTCCCCCCACATCCATGGTCCTGGCACTGCCTGGGTGACGGTGTCACCGCCGGGTCCCTCTGCACCCTCCTGTCCCCATCTCGCCATGGCCACCGCTCCATCCCCTCCGTCAGGTCCTGCCGTGCCGCATCCTACCCCGACTCCCCAAACCGGAGACGGGACAGGCAGGGGGTCGGGGTCACCCCACTGTCCCCCTGCTCCTCCTGCCCGTGTGGCTCCCCGGGGAACCACCGTCCCAAGTTGCCCGGTGGCTTTGGCCCCGTGTGCGGGTGGCAGCGGCGGCTGTGCTGGCATTTTCAGGGAGGGGACAGCCGGTGCGATGTGGCTCCGGCAGACGATGCTCCTCGGCTGTGGCATCGCTAGGGCAGGAGCGGCGGATGCCGGCCGGCAGCGGCGGGCGATGCTGGAGGATGAAGCACGCCGGGATGTTGCTGGTGTGGTCAGGATGTGACCACCTGCGTCCCCCCCGGGGCTGCCCTTCCAACCTCCTGTCTTCCGAATCGAAACAGAGAGAAGCAAAAGGCTTGGCCGAGCGCGAGCCGGAGGAGGAGCGTAGGTCCCTCTAGCCTTTGCCCTAGCCCGCCACCGGTTTTCCCCGTCTTTCGACCGCCTTTAGCAGCCGTAGCGTCTGCCGCCGCTCGGCCCGGCCATCCCGGCAGGAGGCTCCCGGAGCCGGCTCGCTCCCCGCTGCGGAGAGGATGAATCTTGGGATGAATTCAGTGCCGCTCCCCGGCAGGGCAGTGCCCGGGATGCGGCGCACCGAGGATGCGGAGGCGACAGCGGAGTCAACACCCCTGGGAAAGGGGTTTCTGGGGACACGACGTGGTGCAGCCGCTCTGCCGGGCGATGGAGCTCGGTGCCCCTCCCGCGGGGTTTGCCGTGGAGTCGATAGCGTGACCCCGGACCAGCTGGGAATTGCTCATAGGGTCACTGCCCGGAAGATGAAGGTTTCCCGTCCTCGTATGAGCACGGCTGTGTGACACCGGCCCTTGGGTGTCTCCATCCACCCGCCGCTCGCCGCGCCATAGCTGCTACGATGCCGGCGGGTGCCTCACCGCCATGGCCCAGCCCGCCCTCGCAGACCCCCATGCCAGGGCTCATCCTGCCCCACCAGCGACGCCGGGACCATCCCGGCACAGACGTTACCCCACACAGCCAGAGCTCGGCCCCGGTGCCAAGGGGCCCGCTCTCCCCATGGATGTGGGGAAAAACTCGGGGCGCAGCCCAGCCCCGGGAGGGAGATGCTCCCAGCAGCCTTGGGAGAATGTTGGGAAGAGGCGTCCCCGGCTTTGCCGCCGGCAGATCCGGCCAGCGGCACGGCGGGGCCAGCTGTACGCTAACGAACCGCAATAAATCCAACCCCTCGGGCCTCCTGCCAAGCGCCGCTCGGGGAGCTGCTAATTGTCGCTGGGAGGATGAGACGAGCTGGGCTGGAAATGGGAAGAGAAACGGGGTGGTGGGGGGACGGCGGGGGTGGCTGGAGGGGCGGCGGGTGGGATGGCTCCCGTGGCCAATGCGGTTCTTGGGTGCTGTTGGCGAGCGGCTTTGGGTGCTGGAGGCACCCCAAGGTGAGGAACCCGTGGCGGGGAACGGCAGCAAGTCACCGCAGGCGGGTTGGACCCCCTCACCCGCCGTCTCCCCCCGTGCTGTGAGCTCCACTGCCCCCCCCCATGCTGAGATGTGCACTGCGGCGGGGGGACATTTGTATGCACCTTTGGGCAGCCCTGCCTGCTGCCAGAGCCCGGGTCGGGACGCTGGGTCGTCAGCGGGGACATCGGTGCCTTCACCCGGTCCCTGCTGCGGGTCACCCCCCTGCCATTGCAACGGTGTCCCCCACGGCACGGTCGTCTCCTCACCTCCCCGCTCCCCCCTGCTTCCAAATCTCTCCTGGCAGGATGACCCCAGCGCTCCCCACAAGCTGCAGGACTCCCTGAAATCCTGCCTGAAGGACGAGGAGCCATTTAACATCCACAACTCGACGTCGCCCAAGCACGACGGCGGCGGCGGCGGCGGCAAAGGGGAGCAGGACGGCGGCGAGCTCAACTGTCTGCAGAACAACCTGACGTGAGCGGGGAAGGAGAAGGAGGCGCGAGCGGGAGCCAGCCCTCCCATCCCCTGCTGTACAAATCTCCTGTCTCCTCCCCGTCTGGTATCTCTTTTTCCCGCTCCGTGGCATGCTTTGGTGTGTTTTGTACAGAGGAAAACAAAAATTAATTAATAATAATACAAAGCCAAAGGCTGTAAATGGTCTTTGGCCGCGTCGTGTCGTGGGGGTGTTTGGTTTGTGCTCCGTGTCTATCGCTTGGGTTAGTTCAGCGCTGTGATTTCTAAACCTTTGCCATTCCGCAACTGACTTTTTTTGTACTTTTACCCCACTTTTTTTGAAATACAAGTAAAAACAACAAAAAAAAGAAAAAAAGGAAGATCTTGAAATAAAACATTTTTTTTTTTTAAAGTTAAGCCTCTTGCCAGTGCCTGCGCTCTCCCGACACAGACACAGCAGCTTCGGTCCCTGCCCCTCCAGGTCCCGCCTGAGGGTCACCTGGGAGGGGTGGGGGGTGCCCGCCCCCCCGCCCCCGGCTTTGCCAAGTCAGGGGCACAACGCGTCCCACCGGAGCGGGGACCCTGCGGGGTGCTGCCAGCCCAGACACGCTCACGTGCCGATGGGACCCCCCGGGATGTTTGGTGGAGGGCGCCTGGGCTGCACCCTGCTCACAGGGTCTGCTCCATCCCTGTCCCCATCCATCACGGGGTCCCCCTGCAAAGGCATGGGGGCACAGGGCGGGGCACCTGTCACCCACAGCGTGCTCCCGGCCACCTCCTGCCCAAACAACCTCCTTTTGATGGAGCCGCCCGGGATGTCGGTGGGATTTCGGGCTGTGCAGCCGAAAAGCCCCGGGGTTGTCACCCCGCAGCTCCTCGTCTCCCTCCAGCAGAACCCCCGGCAATGCTGGCTGAGCTTCTGCCGGCACAAATCAGAAGCAGGCCCCCCCCCAACTGCCATCACCCTACCCTGGGACTGAGCGTGGAGCGGGGGGGGGGGGGGGGGGGGGGGGGGGGTGTCTCTCCCCAGGGAACCCCAGAACTCCCGCCGCCCGCCCCTCCGGCCGCGGCTCCGTCTCGCTTCCCGCAGAAGCCGATTTCTTCCAGAGACGGATTCACGCACGAGCCAAAACTCACAGCTCCTCGGGAGAGAGGAAATGAAGCAATTAATCAACATACAATATTAAGCGTGCCGTGCGTTAGGGATGCAGCCGGCGATCTCCCCAGGGCAGGTAGGAGCTAAAGCCGCAGCTCAGCATGTTTTAGGTGTTCCTGATGCTTTCTGCGTGCTGCTAAATAATTAATTCTCAGCTCACTCGGGGAGATTAAAAAATGAGCGGTGGCGGTGGGAGCCGGCAGACGATCCCGGGGGTCAAGCAAAGAGCGAGCGGCTGACCAGCACCGTCGGGGCTTTGGTTTTTGCCATTCCCCTTCCGGCATGGAGCTGTACGACAGGTGAAACTGTGGATAAAGCACAAGGGCAGCAGGGACACAGTGCTAAAAGATAGCCAGGGCCAAGCCCGGGAGGGAGAGCGATGTGCTGGGGGAGCAGGAGCCCGGCTGAGCGGAGAGGAGCTGCCGATGCCCAAGAAAACCTCACGGAAAGGCAGGCTGTCCTGGCATGGGCAGAGGCTGGGCACAAGCTTCCCGTGGGACTGGGTGGGAGGGAAAGGGAGCCGGAGCGGGATGAGCATCGCTGTGAGAGGAGGGAGAGGACCTGTGCTTGTGTACGAGGAGCGAGGGGAGAAGAAACGGTTATGGGCATGCGTAAGGAAGGGGATGTTGGAGGGGACTGGGAATGACATGGGGTTGTGGGTGAGAAACGCCTGCGGGGCTGCGGGGAAGAGGAGGGAAAGGGCACTGCGGGGACGGGGGAGGCCACCCCACATCTCCAGCTGCCCTCGGAGGGGGTCGGCGGGGCTGGATGCAGGGAGACGTGGGGTGGGATGGGGCGGCCAAGGAGCGAGTCCAACCGGTGAATGTGCGGCTGCATGGTGGGCTCTGGAAACCCTCCGCTCCTCACTGGGATCCTTCCTGACGGCGCCTGCGGGTCCAGCCGGATGCTGCCTGGGGAGAGAAGAAAAATCTCCTCGGCGGAGAAGCAGCAGCCGGCGTAATGCTGGTCTCCTGACCAGACAGAGAAACCTCATCCCTGCTTTGCTGGCCAACAGCAGGCGGGTCCCCTGCCTGGGGACAGGGCAGCCTTCACCCTCCGGGTGATGCGGGGAAGCAGCCGTCCCTGCCACGCTCCTTCTTCTGCTTGGAGGTGAGGCTGGCACGGCACAGCCCATCCATCGCGCGGCCGGCACGGCACAGCCCATCCATCCCGGCGCAGCCCATCCATCATGGATCTGCCCCGGCTTGACACGGAGGTGCCCACCCTGGGAGCCTCCAAGGTGGGCAAAGTGGCAGCTGGGGTTGCCCGTCCTTTTCCACCCTTTTTTTTTTTTTTTTTTTTTTTTGTCCTTCCAGAGGAGCCAGCACGTGGTCAAGGTGGGCAGCGAAGGGCAGCAGGGGACCAGCCTCTCCGCAAAGCTGAGGCGGTAACTCCGCGGTGTTAACCCCTCGTTTAAGAGCAGTGAGGGGTGGACCCGAGGAAGACTCGAGGCGACGGGTGTCATCCTCGGCCCGGCACTCTCGGCTGCAGCTGCTCACCCACACGGGTTGTAGGGACTTATCGGGATTGAAGGCAAAACTGGGTCATGAGGATTTAAGCAGGTCTAAGGATGCTCCTGTTCATAATACGCACGTTAAGAGAGCGGGGGGGGCGTATTCGTCCCCCTGTCCCTCTGCTCTGGGGTATCAGTCTGACCCCCAGAATTCCCCTCCTTGCTGTGCCCCCTGCTTCGGACCCTACTCACCCACCCGGCACGCTCCTGGTTCCTGCATGAAGACGCAACCTCCATCCCCCATCTCGCTCCAGCCGGCCACGAGCCCCATCTCGCTCTGGGGTCAGCGTCCCTCGCCGTGCCTCGGTTTCTCCCCTGGGCGACGGCACGTCCCCAGCCTGCGGGCTGGCCTCCTGCTCTGGCTTTGCCGGAGCACCGACGGAGGGAGGAGCGCTGTTCGCACGCGCGGGTGCATAGGGATGGAGGGGGCAGCCGGGGTTACCCAAGGGGCCAGGCTCCCTGTCAGCACCTCGTCCAGCACGGGGAGAGCGGGGAGGGGGACGGCAAAGAGCATCTGCCGTGTGCCGTGCCGGTCACCGGAGCCGATTTCATGGGCCCTGTGTGAAGGAATTTGCCTCCCAGCCAGCAAAGCAACACATGGGCTTTAATCAAACGTCTAATCACTTTGAAGCGGCGAGGTTGCGGAGAGCTATTAAATTTAAATGCTTGGTTAGTTTGCCGGGAGGGGAGGCGGCCTTTTGTGGCTGGGCAAGGGCTGGCATGGGACGCGGGGTGCGAAGGGAAGGGAATTGGCTTCGGCACCAGGTCTGTCCTCCTCGCGCTCTCGTCCTCTTTTCTCTCGCAGACACATAACAGGATTAGAGCCACGACCTCGAGACAAGGAGCCTTTCTTCCTTTTGACAAGCTCCGGCTGCCTGAAACAAAATAGTCAGAGTCCTGATTCACGGGCTGAGCCCTGGCTGGGAGAGCGAAGGAGGGGAGAAGGGGTCGGATCGGCGGCTCCGTGGTCCCCGGCAGGCTGTGCGCACCCCGAGCCGTGCTCGATGCCCTCGGTGCGACACGCCGCTCCTTTCGGACCCGGGGTTTGGCCGTCCTTCTCCGAGCTGCTGGGAGCTTTCCCTGGGAGCGGAGGCTGGGGATTTATTTGATACCTGGAGCTGGTGGGGTGGGAGCCCTGTGCCTTTGCTGGCTTGGGTTTGTACACGCCGAGCACAGCCGTGGCTGTCGTCGTGGGGTGCTGCCACCCACCGCGCTGGCAGAGGCACCCGCGTCACCCGAGGCACAGCCCCACCACAAGCCCGCGTCCTGCTGCCTCGCCGGACCGCACCGGTGTGGCAATGCCGTGTCTTCCCCATGTGGCCTTTTAAACACCCCCGACGCCATTTCCTTGCCCGAGAGCTGGCCCCACAGCCCCGGCAGCTCCCCTCGCCTTTGAGGAATATGTGGGAAAGGAGGCCGGCTGTCTCCTTTCCCCTTGGTCGGTGCTTATCTGACCCACGTCCGCCACCACGGTACGGTCTGGCTCCCTTTGACTACAGCTGCAGCCCAGATGTGCTCTGGCTGTACGCATCTACAGGTGGTCAGATGAATCTCACCCTTGCCGTCCCACCTCCAGCCTCCCAGGACCTGGGGAAAGGAGGGTCAGGCTTGAGGGACCATTCCCAAACCCTCCTGACCCACCTGGGCCATCCCTGGGAGCTGCTCTGGCAACCCCCAGCACAGGACCGCCGCACGGGGAGCTCGGGGGACGCTTCCCGGTGACCCAAAGGCACATTCGGGAGAAGACATGTCCTGTAGGTCAGCGTGGGGAGCTTGTGGGGGCATCTCTGCTGACATCCAGGTCTTCCCACCACTGCTGGGCTGCCTCCTGGCTTGTAGGAGTCCTTAACTGGTTATTTGCACAGCCAGAAAGCATCAGGACCTCAGTATTTAGTGATGGGAAATGCCAATTACTCCATTATTCTCAGTCTCACTGTAACAGGGAGCGAATCCAGTATTAAACTGACTCTGCGTTGGATTTAAAGAGAGGAGAAAAGGAAAATCCTCTTAGCTTCATAAACTGTAAAATGCTCAGTGTGGGAAAGAACAGCTGGGCCTGCGTTCGCTGACGCTAGTGAAGCTCTGGGGCTGGCTTTAACCATGGCAGTCACTGCTTTGTGCCGTGCTGGCCAGCACACGGGTTGGGTTAACTGGTTCTGCTGGGGAAGGGTGAGAGCAGGGCGCAGGCAGCCCAAACCGAGGAGGGTGCGGGCAGCCCAGCACGCCTGCAGGCCGCCATGGCGATCAGCCACCCGAGACCGATTCGAAACGTAAAGGCAGGAGGCAAGTTGGCCGAGACTGAGCATGGAGTGACCAAGCTCACAACCCTGATGAAGGGATGGGGAAGAAAAGGGAAATAAAGATGAGGGACCCCGAGACACTTAGAGAACTGGTAAGTGAGATCTCATGGGAGGCACGTTTAAAGGTGAAAGGAGTTAAGGAAATTGGCAGTTCTTCAAAGAAACGACGCAAACAACACACATACAAGCCATCCCAATAGGAAACGTAGTAGGAACCAGCTTGGCTACGTCGCAAGCTCTTCACTGACCTCAGGCTCAAGAAAAAAGTTTACAGAAAGTGGGAACTAGGTCAGATTACTAAGGACAGTTACAAGAGTAGCATAAGCATGTGGGGAAACATCCGAAAGGCCAAGGCACAAAATGAGATGGAAATAGTGAGCGTCATTAAGAGGAAGAAGAAAAGACTACATCAGCAGGAGGAGAAGGAGCAAAGGAGTGTTGGTCCGGACCCAGTGCAGAAGGAAAGCTGCTGACAAAGAAGGCTGAGAATTCAAGGGTTTCACTGTTGTTGTTTTTTAAAACCAGTCTTTAAAAATGTCAACTGCAAGCACTTGCCTACCACAATAAATAAGATAGTGTGCTCTTCTCCACCAAGAGAGTGTTGACTGCAATAAATGAGAATACTAAACAGCGTACACAGATTGGTTAGGCATTTTCTGAACTTCATCCTATGGTACTTAGAAAACTAGTTAAAGCCACCTCAGATTTATTAGGTAGCACAAGGGCTGGATGAGGTTTTACAAGACCGGGTCCAGCGTGAGGCATGCCACTTGAGGAAAGATGCAGCCCATGGGAGAAGGTTCAGGGGAAGTAAGAAGAAAGATGAGAGATCCAGAAAGGCCAGACTCTGCCGGGTGGAGTGGGCAGTGTGGAGAACTGAAGACCAAGGGAGACATGAGAACAGTCTCCAAGGGTGTAAAGGGCTTCTTCAAAAAGGCCGGGAATAACCAGGGTCTGTGGTGGCACGTCAGAAGACACACCCCCCCCCCAAAAAAAATGTGAACTTCAAATGTCAGACTTCAGTTGCCAGAAGAGACAGTACAGCAAGACCTTTGGAGGTATTTCCTAACTGTAAGGAGAAAGAACCACAAGGACCACAAGGCTGCCTGGGGAGGGTGGGCAGCTCTCCTTGTAGAGGTCCTCAGGAGCAGGTTAGACGCATCTCAGGGTGACAGGAACTGCTGACTCTCCCCCGCACGGCGAGGCTGTGGGATTGCCGATCCCCCGCGTCCCCCTCAGCTCCGCTTTCTGTGATTCTGTGTTCTCCAGCCCACCGCTTCTTCGCAGGGACAGAGGTGGGGCTGAACGGTAAGCTCGTCTGGCTTCCCTACCTGCTAGACACTTTACACCCGGCTTTTTGCTTCTTTCTCTCCCCAGTATTCCTAGATCCAGGAATATTGCTCAGATCTCTGTATACAATTTGCATTTATTAAATGAATTAGAATTCATTCTGCAGAAGCACCTAGGAATCTCGGTCTTGAATGAAGATCTCCTTTCGCTATGTGCTACAAAAACACAGCATGAAAATACGGTTCTTGCTTCAGAGAGCTCAGAATTTAACTGCAAGGCAGGAGACAGCAGATGGAGACAATCTGTTGGGTAGAAAAGTACAAAGAAACAGCGAGACAATACTGGCTGGCATGGCAGACAGCGGGGTTTAGCACAAGACAAGCCAAACTTGCTGGGATTTTGTGCAGACATTGGGTATGAGGAGATTTCAGGAAGGATTGGGGAGAAGATGCAGAGATTCTTCTGCAGCTTTAGAGCTCTAGCTTCCGCGTGCTGACCCAGGCCAGGGATACAGATGGGGAGAGGAGAAGTGGATCTCTGAAGTTGCCTGCTCTGTCCCCCTCAGGCTGCTGAGAGCGTGTTGTGCGTGAGACTGGCAGAAACAGGAGAGGGCAGGAAAAAAGGAACCGCTGGGAGAGCTCTGTGAGCAAGAGCTGGGAGGACGAGGAGGAAGAGAGCAGAGAGGCAAGAAGAAAAGCAGGATGGGGCAAAACGAGGAACAGAGTCAGAAGAGGGTAAGAAGTGTGAAGGATGAGGGGATGATGGCGGATGGGAGGGGCAGAAGATCTGGCAGAGAGCGGTGCCTTTAGAGAGCCAAAGACCGGCACCCGGGAGAGGAGAAGGACAGCGTTTTCTCTGCCTGCTTTGATCCCGTTTTGCTCGCAGCCATCCTCAGGATCTCAACGGTTCCTCACTGAGACGACTTTGCTGCCTGATCCCCACTGGTTTCAGCACGTTTCCCAGGGATTTTTCAGTCTCTGCTGGAAAAGGCCTGGAGACCCCTCGTGAAGGCCCAGCAGGCGTTTTGCTTCAAAATGGTAACGTGAACTTTAAAGGTGACCTGAAAGTTGAATCAAAACTCTTTCCCACCCCCCCCGCCTTGCTTTATGAATGCAGTAAATTATTCTTCACAGCCACCGGCAATCGGCAAACAAACCGCGGTTAAATGTAGCACAGGATACTTAGGTTCGACATCAGCGGCAAGCGTCTGAAGTGGGGATAACAAGGCGCCGGAAAGAAATGCCAAGAGAGGGTGCAAAGTCATTGTCGCTGAGGGTTTCTAAGAACAGGTTGGACAAACATCTGTCAAGAAGGGTTTAAGTTGAGCTGATTTTGCCTGGCGGCAGGTGTTGCTCTATCTACACGACCTCTCCGGGTCCCTCCAGTCTTATGCTCAGTGATATTGCAATGCTCCTGCTTTTTTCTCATCAGAAATGTCAGGCCCGCTCTTCTGTCCCTCTGCCAGGGTCGTTGCCTCTGCAAGACAGGTTTATGAGCTTCACCTTCACTGGGGACTGACAGAACGGTAATTCTTAATCCTCTTCTCCTACATTTTCAATAGTTGCTACATACACATCGGGATATATATGTCTACACGCATACAAATAGGTAAAAGGTAAGATTTGAAAAGGGAAAGAATAAAAATCATTGCCCTTCCTATTTTCTCTACTTAACTTGTATTTCTTCTGACCCAGTTGTATCAGTACCCGCTAAAATCTTCCAGGACAACAAATACCCAGATGCGAGACTAACCCCACCCTGAAGTGTGTATCCGGCTTCCTGCAGCCAGTGTAAGGAGAAGGTAAAAGAGGGAGTCGCAGGCACTGATGCTGTCCTGCATTTTTCTTTTGAAGGTGTCTTTTAAAGGCAGCTCAGGTGTCCCGGCTGTTTTACCAGGCATCTAAATTCATGTTTATTTTCCCCATCTCCTCCTTGGCGCTTTGTCCCTACAGCCCAACCCAAACTATTCTATGATTCTGTGATCTGCGGCCTCGGGGAATCACAGACTAGAGGCTGTGTAAATACCTGCAGGACTCGCTTTCATCAGCAGTGATTTTCCCAACCGCTGCCAAGCTAAAGGAGATAGGAACGTGAAAGCCAACGCTCTTCGCTCCCCAGGTGCTTCTTGGCTATTTTACCCTCTGCGTTTCCGAGCCAGTCCCTGAGGAAGACGGCGAGGTCCTGTGCCGGACAGTGTAATACCTATCCACCACTTCCAGCGGGCACAGGGGAGAGCTGCTAGCTGCCGAAAATGGGAAGAGTGGGTCCAGACACAACGAGAGGCAGTGATGTTTGAAATTAGGAGCCAACCATAACCAGCTCTGGTGATGGTGCTCATTTGCAAAGCATAGGCAAGCTGGAAAAAAAATAAGTCAGACGTCTGCACTGCTAGCGTGACCAAAAGAAACCAGTTTTCCCCAAGTTTTCCTACAGAAAAGAGTGCTGTTAATGGCAGAGGGGCGAGGACCGAGGTTACGGCAGGGTGACACGTCTGAGTAACAGCGACAATGGCAGGAGCAGGCAGCAGCCGCCCCCGGAAAACAGCCCTGCCTCTCGCACCGGGCTCCCTGCTCCCTCTTTCCACTGGCTGTCACGGGGAGGGAGCCGGTGGCTTAGAAATTCTTTTCAAAGTCTGGCTCTTGCATTTCTTCAGAGAAATTCGGCACCTGGTTCAGCTCATCCATTATTCCTTCCAGCTGCTTTTTGCCATGTCAAGGCCCGAGCATTGAGCGGGCTGAATTTATCCCCCGAACACAAGCTGAGTTAAAGGGACAACTTGCCCATTTCTTTTCTTACCCGACCATTGACTCAGCCCAACATCTGCTCTCTTATTAACCTTCTCTGGCCTCAAAGCACTAATGATCTTTTATGACTCAAAGCATTACTAAAGCATTTAACGTTCTATCAGCAACAACGGAGTTATCTGAAGACAAGGAAACTCTCCCACTTTGGTACGCTCCTTTCGCTGTGGTGCAATTTGATCTGTGCATTAAAATCCAAAGGGATGGGAATATCCCGGAGAGCTCAGCAATAAGTAACGCAGGCATCGCTGTCGCCACAAACAGATAATCAAAGGAGGTAAATCAAAGTGCCTCCTCCCTAAAAATTGTTTTCCACGCACTCACATCAAGAAGCCCAATGCTTTTAGTTAACCTTCCCTACCATGCTCTTGGGAATTACCTCAAACACCGCAAGATTAATTGTTTTGATTTGTTCAGTTGGGTGTTTTTTTTTTTCTACTCTCGGTCATGAATTGCCTTTCACCCACTGGTCTGACATAGCGGAGGAGCTTAATTGTAAGCAGCATTGTTACCTATGGATGCCATATGGCTCCACTATGCAATACTTACAAGGTTTGCTGCATTGTAAATACTGCAAATAAGCATGAAGCAGATGGGAGGGAAGGGGCAACAGTTTTAACAGCAAAATTCTCACAGCCTTCGCACGGTAACAAGTCATGAAATGTGAGAAGGAATATATTAAGAAGGACAAGAGGTGTTTTGAGAGATGCAGCTGTACTTCGCATGCGGTTTTGGTCCCCTTCCCACTGCAAAGAGAAAAAGAGGATTTTACATTTCATTTACAAGGCATTTAGGGCTCTGCGGCTCCTGAAGGAGCTGGAAGAAAAGTGCTAGAGAGAGCGCAATGTGACAGCGCAGACAAAAGGTGGTCTGCAAATGGCATATTCGCTAGCATACAAATGCAGCACTATAGAGAGCTCTCAGGTAGGAACATCTCCGGGTTCTTCTCCGCCCGTGAACTCCCTTTGCCGTCGTCTGTGCCGCAGCATGGGGCTCTGCAGACAAACCATGTGAACTAGGAGGCCAGGAGCCAGACTGTTTCAAAGGGCGGCGAAGGAATTAAGGCTCTGGCTGCACCAACACACAGAGCAGGGACTTAGCTAGTTACTGGGCTCCCTGAGACCAGACCCAGGTTCCCAGCTCTGTGAATGGCTAGGAAAACAAAAGCAAAGCGATTGGGACTTTTAAAGAAGCTTTCAGCTAAAGCTTTTACAGAAATGAAGCCATCAAAGGGTAAGAGAGGAAGTCCTTTCACAGCTAAATAACTAGTTAAAAGACAGGAAGCAAAGGGCTGACACAAATGATCGGTTTCTGCAACCAACAGAGATTACAGATGGGATATCTCAGGGTCTGGGCTGGGACCTGCCTTATCCAGCATATTCCTAAATACTCTGAAGAAAGGATGGAGAATGGTATGATAAATTTTACAGGTAATACACACGAACATAGGTGATAAAGAGAGACGAACAGCTGCAATGGCTCAACCAAGTCTTCGTACAGCCCACCATCTTTTCTACCAGTCGTCCTAACCAGAAGGTGAGGGAAGACCGAGGCCAAGGCAAGCACTTCTCGTGTTCCCACAGCTCTTCTCCCAGGCCCCAGTAATTTGCAGCTCAGGGACTTCCCGAGCCGGTGGTGGCCCTCAGGAGATCTCTATTCCATGGACTTAGCCCCTTCTCCCATTGATTCACCCTCCTAAACCCACATGCACCTTCAGTAGTGGTAATTTGTGGTTCTGACGAGCCCCACGCCAAACTACACAGGCGTCTCCTCTCTCTTGCTCGGCGCTTGCCATTTATTAGCATCGTTTGATGCCCCCTAATGCTCACAGCAGACGAGACAGCGCAAGGCTGGTGCATCTTCTCCCCAGGCCCCCTGACACATCCAGGGCTCCAGCACGTCTCTCCTCAGCCAGGCAATCCTTGCCTACATCATGCAAATCAAAGGTTACAACAGCTTAGATGGGGCAATGAAATGGAAAGGTGAATTCAGTGTCAACAACATGCAAATTCAGGCAGATGGGCAAAAATAACACTAAATAATGTGGATTTTCGTGGTTATAGGCTGTAAATTTGCTGTTGCTACTCAGCTGCTAGCTGGGAACTGTTGCGGCTCATTCTTTGAGAGTACCAAATTAATGCTCAGCAGCACTCAAATGTGATAATAACGTTAATAGGAAATATTAAGAGAGTAACAGACCCCTCCCAAATGTCCTACTGTCCCCTGGCATATTGTATCTGCCACATAAACCCTGTGACCCGCAGTCGGCAAAGCGGTGTGTGTGTGTGTGTGGGGGGGGACCTCTGGGCCAGCGATCCGGGTGGTGACCAGTGCCACCAAGTCCAGCTGGAGGCCGGTCACTGGTGGTCGGTACTGGGATCCAGTCCCATTTAGCACCTTCATTAACAATCGGGATGGAGGGTCGTGCTGCCGCTGAGGGGCTCTGGGCAGGCTGGAGAGATGAGCTGACAGGATCCTCATGGTGCCCCACCACGTCCTGCAGCGGGGATGAACCCAAAGCAGCTGGAGGCTGCCCAGCCGAAGCCCCCTGGGCCTGGGGGCCTGGCGAGCACCAGGGCGAGTGTGACCAGCGACGATGCTCATCCCCCGCTAGGCCGCCTGAGGGGGAGCATGGCCGGCGAGGGAGGCCGCGGCGCTGGGCCCAGCCGCAGCGGCACAGGCTGCTCGGGAAGACGCTGGAGACGCCTCCAGAGACGTCCTGGACCCCTCGCGGGTCGCCGGCTGGGGCAGGGAAAGACCGGGCAGCCCCCGGGGCCCGGCCGGGCCCCTGAGGGGAGCGGGGAGGGGCGGCCTGAGGCGACCCCCCCCCCCCGGCTCCCCGCCCCTCCAGCAGGCGGCGCCGTCCGCCTCCGCTCAGCGCATGCGCGGGGCCGCACCTCCTCTTGCGCCCCCCCCCGCC
>JAVKLA010000073.1:44544256-44557877 GCA_034782735.1 Sagittarius serpentarius | reverse complement strand
GGGGGGGGGGGGGGGGGCCGGGCTCTGTCCCCTCAGGCCCTGCTGTGTCTGTGTGCGGTGGCTGCCCTATCGTGAATAACAGCTAAACTGGGGGTAAAACCCGCTAGCCGGCGCTCCTCCGGGCCCCGTGGTGTGTTTTGGAGGTTTCTCTTCCTTTAGACCGCTAAATTAATACAGTTCGGCCATGCAGTTTTTGCACTAATGAAGTCACGCAGTAACTAAGCACCCTGGCCTTGTATAAAAGCTGTGAAGTGCTTCAGGTAAAAATAAAATATGTGTGTGTTGTTACACATTACTCCCATGTTTTTCTGATAGATACTAGCTTAGTTAATAAAAGCAGGTTTGGGTTGATAATTTATTTTGTAAGTCTTGAGTTTCTCCTCTCCTTGTAGAGCTTATGATGTGAGTAGGGTAGCTTTCTCCCTGGGCTGGAAAATGCCAGTGAGATAATTCCTCGTCAGCCTGCCCAGAGCGGGGCAGGGCTGGTCTGCTGGGGAAGAAAAGCCAGGGAAAAGCCAGGAGAGCGCTGCTGGGTAGAGGTCAGGTCCTCAAGACTCCAGGCAAACCTGGTAGAGGTTGTTGGCTAAGGCTCGGTGGTAGCGATGTCGTTCTCCGTAAAGGATAGACTGATGCTCTGTGAATTCCCAAGTCCCCGTGGTTCCTGTTGGTTGATGATTATGTTTTTAATGCACCTGAAATGCTAAGCGAGGAGCCCTTGGTGGAGTTGGACTGTTGGCAGAGTGGAGCCTGTGCTCTAAGGTGGGTTTTGATGGTGGGGCCGTGGGATGAATGAGGATGCTGTCACACTCAAGTCCGGTTTTGGAGGCAGGGGGCTCACCTTGATGCAAGTAGGAAATTCTGCAGAGCAAATCCAAAAGGAGATTTGGCCTGAAGATCCTGAGTTTTGACTTGGCAGCCCAGGCAGGACCCGACAGAGGAGCTGAACCAAAGGCTCCTTTATGTGAGGAATTGCCTCGGATTTGTGTCAGCTCTTCCTCTCCCATCAGCTGGGGACTTGGACTTCCCACCACACGCTCCAGATTCCTCTTCGTCGAGGTGTCTGGCACCAGTGTAGCACCAGTATATGGCTGGCTGCAGAACGCGCGGTGTTCCCTGATGACAGAGTTGGAAAATTGAATTTATGCGCTGTGATATGGACTAACCTGGTGGTAAATCACGAGTATTCTTGTTTCACAAGTCCCCCTCTGCGCCGCTCAGTGTTCCCAGTCCCTGTGCAGAGCTGTGCAGTCTGGGGTCTCCCCCTTGGGAGACACGGTCCGTGGGGTGTGCTGAGATGTCTGGCCAAGGCTGGCTAGAAATCGGTGTCCCGCTGTGCTCAAAAAGCATCAGACCTTTGCAAATCTCTTCTTCCCATCTCTGCCATCCCGATGTCTGCATCTCCACGGTTGGTTTATGCCATTTTCAAAGTGCTGACAAATGCTTTCACTGCAGGGCTGGTAGGTGGATGAAGCTGCCGTCTGCGTGGGTGTATCTGACATGTTACCGCTGAATGCTTGTGACACCCGCTGCTGCCCTGCCAAGGGATTTTGGCAGTTTCTAACAAGTAGCTGCAGCTTCTGCCTTGTAGCCTGCAGGTGGAAAGAGTATGAAAGCGGAGTGTGGAGGGAATGGGCTGGGGCAGACGGATGGAGAAGGTGGCACAAGAAGGCCTTGCCTTTGGAAGCGCTTCATCCCCAGCAACGTCCTTCTGGCCTTGAGAAGGATGCACAGAAGGGGGAAGAGACTCAGACTGCACATCTGTGGTGGCAAATCAGGGGCCGTGGGGTCTCTGCATGCTAGCAAACAAGGTCCTGGTGGTGGGGCCAGGACTTGCTTGCTCCTCAGCAGGAGAATTCCGCTTGCCAGGCGGCAAGGGGAAGCTGCCTGCTCTCAGGACCTCCAAGCTCCTGGTTTCTTCCAGCCAGCTGCTAAACAATTTGATATATGTAGTCTGCGGGGATGAGTGCAAGAGGTGCACAGACTTGCGTGAAGACAGCATGACCACTGGGGTTTGCAGACCTTGGAAAGCCTTGCAGATTCCTGCTGGCTTTGTGTGCCTTCCTCCTTGTGTCGACACGACTGGTAGAACCCTGATTCCTGTATTTGTGTCCTGAGCTCTGGAGTTGGTAAAGGTTTTGGGGCAGTTCTGTGACCACAAGCAGGATGCTGGAGTTTCCCTGGAGCTGTTGCCTGCCTTCCTTTCTGCCTTCCACCAGCTGTGCTTTGGTGCAGCTGCTGCCTCTGGAGACGCACGGTTTGGACAATTCCACCCCTGGCTAGCTGGGCATCTAAGCATCAGAAATGCAGAGTTCTGAGTGCTGTCTAAGCAGCTGCGGTGTGACAGCGAAGTGAGGGTTGGCAGGATTGAAGGGTTGATAACTGGAAGATTTGAAAATGCGAAATGATGTATGCTCTGAATGATAGCATCCTGCTGTGTTCTGCGCGGCGTATGTGGGAGCAAAGGAGAGTGCCTTTGGAGAGCTAGCAGGCGAGGGAGGGGACTTGGGGTGGCATTCAGCCTGCTGTTGCAGGGGGCCGTTGCAGGGAAGAGGGGAGTTGCAGGGGATGGAGTCGTGCAGAAGATAAACTGCTGAATGTTTGAGCTTGGGCTGTTTGAACCTAGAGACTCCTCCAGGCTTAGCCATGGAGGATACATCTCCATGAGATGCTCACGGGGGTGGTGCCTCCTCTTACTGTAACGGCCACAGAGGCATAACCCTTTTTTCGGGTGGGAAAGAGCTCTCTCACTGGCTGAGGCAGAGCAGTGCTTCTCTACCCTGGCTTCGGATTTGCGTTCCCTGCAGATGTGTTCAATATTTGCCATTCCATTAGCACTGCTTTATAACGCGTTTTAGGCACTGGGGAGTTAACTCCAATACATGGCTTGTGAATTGCCTATGGGTAGATTGCTTGTTGCTGCAAAAGGCTATTTCTCTTCTTCTAATAGATTTAAAAAGAAAAAAAAAGCATTGATAAGTTCTGTGTGATTAAAAGCAGCCCTTCTATGATTTGTATTGATTAAAGAAACATCTTGGCTAAGGCTTTAATGGAAACAAATGCCTTGATGAGACTGGTACTGATAACAAGCACGCACTGATGAACGGAATTAATTTCCTGCGTGATCAAAACAAGGTGTACACTTTGTGCAGAGAGCTCTGCTCCAGTACACATATTTTGGTGATAAGGTTTTCTGCTCTGAATGTGGCATGTTAGAGGTAAGCCTGGAACAGGGGACAGGGAGGGCTGTTTGGGGACAGGAGAAGCAGCAGCTGTAGCAGGGCTGCCATTTTACGTGCACAGGCGGTGCTGGCTGTGGCAGCGGGAGAATGGACTGGGAACAGAGTGGGTGGCTGTTGTCCCCAACAACCATCTGGGCCACTTGGAGCAGAAAGAAGATGACTGGGAATTGGAGGAGAGGGGGACAAAGCTGGGAGGTGGAAATTGCTCACAGGCACTCATGATGACGGTGTCCAGCACCAGGGGCACGAATACGTGTGCGCTCTGGATGTGCCGGCACTGGAAGGCGCAGTGCTGCTCGTTGGTGACCTCTGCAGCGGCCAGGTGTTTCCATGAGAGGAGGTGACTCTTGGTGGGCACAGAGCGTGGGGGTCCAGTGGGGTCTCAGTCTAGCGCAAGGGCTTTTAGCTTGTGGTCCTGTCTTTCAGAAAGCAGTGCACTTGACATCTTCTGATGCCTCCCTGTGGGCTGTGTCCGGAGGAAGCACTGGCATCTCTTTGTAAATGGACGGGTGGCTGGAGCACTGCTTGTCCACTTCTTTCTCTGACTAATACCGGCAGGGTTTCCTCTAGCCAGAGCAGTCATCTTGTCTACCAAGATAGAACCGGGAGCAGTTTTTTGCCCTCATCTTCCTCTGTTAAGTTATTTTGCTGCTTCTTTTTCAGGGTAAATTCACGCTGCTGCAAGACACCAGAACAGATGGCAGCTTCCTGGTGCACCATTTCCTCTCCTTCTACCTCAGAGGTATGTCAGCAGCAGGACTCTCCAAGGCAAGGGTTTGCCTTTGCCGGCTCCTTGGAGATTCCTTCAACATAAAGTGTTTCTTTGTGAGCAGAGGCTGGTTTTGCAGAGCATGAGGCATCCTTGGATTAGCGCAAAGCTTTGGGGTCAGGATTTAGGGATCCCAGTCCGGACTTGTTCTTGGGACTTGCTCTGTATCCTTGGGTACAGCACGTAATGTCTGTGCGCCTTGTTTCATCATTAGTGCAGTGAACGTTGCAAATCACATGGGCATCTGACAGTGAGGTGTGGACTGTAATTCCTTCACTAGCTAGGTGTTTTGTAATGTAACTAAAAATATCGGGAACAACTGGCTGGTAGTGAGTAAAGAAACAAAGAGCTGGGCAAGTTGCCTGATTGCTCTTCTGCTAACAGTTTCACCTGTGAGTAACCTACCAGCTCCTGCAAAGCAGGTGCTGGACTCATGGACTCCTTCAGCTTTCTGCTGGCAAAGCAGCCAGCCCAGCAAATCTGGTACCTATCAAACTTGAAACTTAGCTCAGAGTGCTGTGCAGGTGGCGGGGCTGAGTGCATCTTGCCCCCCATAACTGCCACTTCCTCAGCTATGGCTTTACCCCATTTTAAAAAAATTGTTTGACTGAATAGAACAGAGTGAAACTGCAGGAAAGCCCGTGGAGAGCAGGTTATTAACAGAGTGAATGGCTCAAAGGGACAGCCCTGCTGAGGCACTGCCTCAGCATCTGCCGACGTCCCCACGTGGCTCTGCTAACATGCAGACCTGCAGCACCGTCCTGGGAGTCGCTGCACGGAGCTGCCCGTCTGCCTGGGAAAGGTCTCACCATCCCTTGTGGGTAGGCAGCCATTTGGGATTATTAATGCAGGTGTGCTTGCTGTCACCCTCTTTTCCACCCCAGGACCTGGGTGCCAGCTACTCTGTGTCTGTAGCTCCCCCATGTTGTCCAAGTACTCGCTTGCTGCCCAAAATGTTTGGGAGCTCTCGAGGGGTCAGTGAAGGCTCAACTGGGGCCACTGGCTTGTTGCACTTGAAATTCATGTCCTGCTCTCTGGCAGGGAGAAACAAATACAGATTTTGTTCATACCCAAACCATAAGGCCAGGTTGTCACGTGCCGGGTTTTCCAAAATCACATTTTAGTGAGGAGTCTTTGCCAAAGTTGCATGTTCTGTGTGTTTTTCCAGGCAAGGTCACTTGCCCTATGAGAGCCAAAACAGGGATTTTTGGCATGTCGGTGGTTTCAGTAGTTCGTGTCACGGTCGTCCGTTGGCCTCCTTGCAGTAATAACAGCAAACAGTGCCAGGAGATCCCAGGGCAGGATGGCACGAAAGAGGAAAGGGGCCTCCTACCTTTCTGATGTCATCTTTTTCTTGTTCTTTCCTTTTCTTTTTAAACTGACTAACATTTTCCCTAATATGGAAATCCTATAGAAAGGTGAAAATTGAAAGCCCAGCCATGAGCAAGTGAGGGACTGCCCAGACCTGTCTCAGTTCAAGGCCTTTCCAGACAGATTTGTAGCCTGGCTGCTGTGATTTATGTGCTTTGATAATGGCAGCTTGCAAAATTGAAATGATAATGTGTCTTTTTGTCTTCTCACCCAGCTGGCTGTAAGGTTTGCTTTGTGGCCCTGCTCCAGTCCTTCAGTCACTATAACATCGTAGCACAGAAGCTGGTAAGTCTCTTGGCGCAGGCTAATAATTACAGGTCTGGGGAGTTTCTGTTGGGTGGAAAGGAATAAGAACGGAGAACAGGAGTTGCATCTGAGCAAATGTTTCCAGATCTTGATGGGGGCAGTCGGGAGCAGTGCTCCTGCGGCTGGGGATGGAGAGCACTTCTTGCTGGAGAAGGAATGTGATATAGGGCAAAAACCTGGCTACGAGGCTCACTGCAAGGGCCCCACCAGGCTCTGACCCGGAGAGGGCAGAGAGCTGAATGGCTGCTTGCTTTCTTTGTGCTTAGAAACGTCTTCCAGAGATCAGCATTCCCCAGACAGGCCCAGACTGGTAGGCGTAGTTTCATTAGTGCTCTGGGAGAAAATTGCCGTGGTGTCCGTGTCCCTGGGGCCTCTCTGCACGCGTGCAGGATGCACTGGCTGTACGGCACAGGAGCTCCTGAGGTGACTTTATCCTCTGTCCTGTGGTTACATTATGATGGAGTGCTTTGGGCTGAATCACCTGTAGATTCAGAAGGACACCTGTATGCCTTTTTTTGGCCTCTGGGCCAAGCCATCACTTTGAGCCATCTGAGGAGCCACAAGCACTGAGAACATTCTTATGGATTTTCTCCCCTTGGTGAGTCAGGCAAGGATTATGTGTACCCTGAAACGAGGAAATGGAGAAATAAAGTAGGCAAGGTCATTCCCAGCATCAGCAAATCAGTCTGAGCTCTGGCTTTAAACTGCATCTCTCAGCTTTTTGTACAATGCTCAGATGTGAAATGCGCCGGTTGGGAAGTCCAGGTGACTTTGCAGTGCCGAAGGGATGAGGGCTTGCTTTGCTCCTCCCTCCTCTGGTTCTGCTGGAAATCCCAGCAGCGCTGCTGCTTATAAGGACTTTCAGGTGTTGAAGAACGAGGTGTTGCATTAATGTTGTACTCCCCACTGTAAATGTGGGTTGAGTTTTGGTGCTTGCTAAACAACTATTTTATTTACTACTCAGCTTTTACCTTTTAAAAGGAGATCAACGGTCTGAGAGCTCAGACCTAAGTTAAATAAAATGGACTGAACAAATGAAGCATTTCCATGTGGAGCTTTAACTTACAGGCAGATACTCAACGTGCGATTTCCTTGCAGAGTGGATTCCCCACTGCTGAGCAAACCACCCTCTGCGAGCACTGGAGAGTTCTGGCATTCATGTTGCAGGGAGGAGGAAATCTTGGGGGGAACTTGCTGAATGGGACAGGAAATATCCCAGAGGCATTATGCTATGCATGGGCCATAGCAACCAGTGTAGGTAGGAGATTCAGCTGTTAAATGTGGGATCCTTGCCTGCTCTAAAAGCAGAATTGTGTTTGTTGGTGTGTTTTCTAATGTGGAGAAATTTCCTGGTGTGCAGCTGGTGCATGTGCTTTTAATAGGTGCTGTTGTCATCTCCCTCGTGGGAGAGTCTGAGAAGGGAGAGAACATGAGGATTAGCTGGAGCGCACGTGCAATGCAAATCGAAATGATATGCTGTCTGATGCTTCAACAAAAAGGTTATTGACATGAAGGGAGGTGATAAGAAGAACAATGCAGCTTGCCCTGGGGAGTTCAGAGAAGCGATTACATCTGCCCACAGCGGTGAGCTGTCCGTGTCCGCTGGTTTCAAGTCTGAGGCAGTCTGATGCTGTAACTTCACAGGTGCCCGTGTGGTTGGTTGTTGTGAATTCTTCGGAAGCTCTGAGGAGTCGGAGGTCATAACATCAGTTATTTATATGTCTGAGTTTCCATAAGATCTTGTCTTTGCTTTAATCCTTCTTTGCCTAAGTGAACACATCAGGCTCAGTAAAGATGGTTTCTGGCAGGGTAGTTTCACTCTTAGGCTTGCTTAAGAATTTGCTGCTGTAGATCTCTACTGGAGACCAGCTGGGATGTCATTTACGTGGCTGCAGCAAACCCCAGTTTCAGGCAGTACCCAGAGCTGTGTCACGCTGCAGTTAGGTGAGCTGCATGCTCCACCAAATGACTGGCCGCTCCCTTCCCATCTCCTCCTCCTCAGTGGCGAGCTTAAGACCAGCTGCCCAGCTCTCTGTGTTGGCCGGGAGAGTTGCAGGGGGTCAGGCTGAAGTTCCTCTGGGAACTGCTTGGAAGAAGCTGGCCCATGGGCAGCCACCTGTGTTATGTTAGCCCACCCACAGGTTGAATCTCCCATGCCTAATCATTCCTAGCGGAAGATTACGCACTTAAGAAAGACTGCAGTTGGGAGAGCTTCGTAACTTAGTGATGCTCCTGTTTCTGCTGGGAACGGGGTGGTCCTGGGCCTGGGAGGAAGGGTCCTGGAGCCAGGGTCGTATTATACAGTCTTTACAGCAACATTTTGTGGATCTGTAGCACCTGATGTATGGTGATATACTGAATATTTATACATGGTTGAAGTAATGCTTACCTTACGTGCTGCTTCCCCACAGTGTTGCCAGGTCTTACCAGTCCAGAACCAGTTCCTTATGAGTTAGCTAAATGCAGTGATGTGTTTTACTCGCAGGAAAAAGCTTCCCTGGATTTTTATGCCTGTACTGGCTCTGCAATGCAGGCTTCACACTTTTCCTTTTCTGCAAAGCCCATTCTTTTCATGAGGATCTGCACTTAATTTTAAGGGACAGTTAATGTTATTTGTCATGACATTGTAGAGAACATGCTGGGCCGTGGCAAGACTCATGGCACCAGGGCAGCTTGCCAGATTGGTGTTCCCACCCTTATTTGTACAATGTTTGTTTTGTTTTAAAGGAAAAGCATATTTGTCCCCATTTGGTCTCTCTCGCCTGCTCCCCTGTCCCCCGCCACAGCACTGAGATCACAGACCAGAGGACATGGTCTGGTCGCCTCTGCTTTCCCCTGCCGGTGTTTGTACTAGAGAAGAGACCTTGGCCGGTTGCCTGATCACAGATCGTCGCACTTTGTACCACGGCTGTGTTTGCTGTTTGAGCTAATGACCGCTGCCTCGCACGCTCCATTACTAGTTCTCCCTTGCAAATATTTTGCTTATGATATGGCCAGCGGCGAGCGGCGGTTCTGGTTTGAAGGGACGTCACTGCTGGCAGGCTGGTGGGCTGCCACACTGCCCGGCTGGCAGCATCCCGGACGGACAAGAACCATTGTGCTCTGTTGCGGAGCTCGCAGCTCCAGTCATGCCGAGCTGCTATTTCAGAAGCATTTCTGGGCTTGATCGATAAATGACAGATTGCCAGAGATAAAGTCTATGTGCTCCCCAGCGATAATGGAGCGTGGTGCTGTGAGATAATGAAAGCTTTCAGGGCTGGTAATGCACGCTATTTGGGTGCTCTGCAGCACCGTGGCTCTGCAGCAGGGACGTGTGTAGTGTCTGTGGCAGTCAGGAAGGTGCCGTTTGCCATTTTGAGTACTTCTTCCACCGTCTCCCAGCTGTCCTGATGCTTCCTGTGTTGCTTCCAGAGGTTACATCAGGCGGTCTGCTAGCTGGGAGACAAGGAGAGGTTTGCTGTGGCAGATGACTGCAGTGGGGTGAGTCCAGGTCTCCATCCAATGCTGTCTCTCTGGGACCTGGTTCCCCAGTTGGAAAATGAGACTGGACTTAATGGCTCCACCCAGCAATGTCATGGCCCAGAGGGGATCGAATTCCTGGTCTGACCCACAAGCACGCTGCCCCGGTAGCCTTCCTCTCATGCTGTGGCCCTTCTCTCTGTCATCCAGGCAGGCCCTGGTGTAACAGCACTAAGCTGCTGGGTATTTTAAAGAGGGGACACTGTTTTCTTGCTGATCTGCAGTATAGAGTTTGTGTGCGCTGGAAGAAATGGCTGAAGCAAAGTTAAAATCCATTTCTGAGTTATTGACATGAATAGCGAATTTAGCCACTGCTGTAGCAAAGCATTTCAGCAAGTAGTCTCCAAAAACTCATGAGGGGATGTGAGGTTTGTGAGACTGCCGTGCGACCCCGCCCCGCTTTATGGCACATCGGGTATTTGCAGGCTGTTCCCTGCTCCTGGCCTGCCACATGAAGGTTCTCCTGTTCTTGGCTAGAAATGTTTCCATCGTGTGCGCTTGCGATTGCCCAAGAGGCTTCCCTTAGCTCTCTGTTCCTGCCCTGCTTTCTGGCACGGTTTTAGTGAACAAATATCACCTGCAAAAGCCGAATCCCTCCGCCTGCAGCCCACATCAGCCTCTGCTGGGCCTGGGGCCGGTGGGAGGTATGGCAAGGAGAGTGAAGGGCCCCGCACTCCGTAAGAGTCTCGTTCATGGGAATTACGGCTCCTGGCTTGCCTGGGAGAGGGGGAAAAGAGAGGAGACAATGCGGATTAGATGAGGCAAGAGTGTGTGCAACGCTGTTCATTGAGAAGGTGCTTGAAAACAAAAGGGCTGTGTCCAAAAGTGCTGGCTGGTGCCTTGCCTGAGGCTCTCCTTCCCTGAGTTTGCGTGGCAGGTGTGACCAATTTCCTCCCAGAAGCATGTGTGGAAGACCAGGAAAAAGAAGGGCAAGCTCAGGGCTGATTTAAAAACTGGATCTGAGATGGGGATATGTCAGACGGCCTTCGCCTTGGAGTAGCCTCTGCTTGTCAGAGTATCTCCTGGCTGTGATGGAAGACGTTGCCTCCGATCTGTTGTTTCCTAATTGCCGTAGACAGTGTTTTCTGGCAGCAGCCCTGATGAATGGATCTCTCCCCCTCGCATTTAAGCTGGGAGGGAAAGCAGTGGAAATCTGTCTTTCCTCTTATTAGTGCTGAACGTGTGGCAACTGATAAGCCTTGCAGGAGCTCAGGGTTAATCTTCCTGGAAAGGACCTCTTCCTTATCTACCCAGACCTTCTCTCTGGAGGTCCTCATGTGGAAATGCCATGCTCACAAAGCAGCTGGGCCCAGCCCCTTGTAGGGATTGTCTCATTGATCAGGTGCTTAAGATGTGGCTTTACAATCTTTTTTTTTTTCTTTTTAAATTAAAAAAATAGAAGAAAAGGGGGTTTAAGATCTTGGCACTCACATTTTCATGTCAGAGTAACAGGAAGGTTGAGCAGGTGAAACACGGGGGCAGAAAGCAGGAGACAGAAGCGGACACGTCACTTTGCTGCATCTCCCTCTCGTGTGTGAGCAGAGAGAGCGCGATGGCTCTCAGGGGTGTTGTGAGGACTGGGAAATGCTTGGAAAACTTCCAGGGTCTTTTCAGAAGAAGGTGTTGGGACAGTGCCAAGCACAGCGCTCTGTTCAGTGCTCGAGGTCCTGGGGGAAGAGCTGCTACGAGCCTTCCCCTTGCTGGGCAACTCAGGCTCTGTGCTCAAGTGTCCTACCGCTCCCAGCACGATTGCTTAGGAAATAAGCAAAAATCTCTACTTTCTGTGATGCTTAAAAAGTTCCTGGTCAAAAGCAGCAGTGCTGCTGGTGCGTGCCTCTTCCAGCATTCAGGCAGAAGCCAGTCCCGGCTTAAGGTAAGGGTGCCTGCTCCTGCCCTAGGACTTACCTCTGCTCCTGACCAGTCCTGCTCAGCCACCCTCTTTGGAGGGTTTAAAATCTTGCAGCATCCCAAAGGGATGTCTTCTCTCAGGGGATATGGGAACTGCTTTCTCAGGATCCTTGTTTCTGGTTCCCTGCCTCTGGCTCACCAGTTCTGCCTGTCAAGCAATACTGCATTGAGCTAAACCTTCCTGAACTCTTCATAAACCATCTATCTCTCCATCTTGTCCACCTACCTGCTGCGTTGCACAACAGCCCTACTTCCAGGCCACTGAGATGCTGCGAATCTTGGCGTTAATGCTCCTTGGTTCCATTTTAAGAAATCACAGTCCTGTTGTCAAATGTAGGAAGCAACCCACACTGGAAAGCCAAGAAAATTTGCACTTCTTCCTGCCGGGAAATGCACAGTTTGGCTGAGGTTTGAAGGTAGTGCGCATGAGATATCTTTGTATGATCTTGTCAGTAACAAGTACTAAATTTTCTCCTGAGAGGTGGGCTCATGCAGTTACCAGTAAGCTGAGGAGCTATAGAATGGTTGGCAAAAGTAGCCCTTGCTGATGAAAGAAAGGAGGATGAGACAGGAGTTCATGAACTAGTTGGGGTTTTCTGCATGTCTGCTGCAACTCTGCCAAGGGTTTCTCCATGGGAGCTGGCTGGACGTGCTCAGTGTGTGGCTCTCAAGGTCAGCCTCATCGTGAAGCAGGGCTGAGAGCAGGAAATCTTGGCTTGAGTTTGAGTTGTGGCCCCAGGCAGTTTGTTGTGGTCCCTCCTCCTTCTCCAAAGGGGAGTCAGGGCTGAGGCTGCTTCCCGTGGGAGCCCCGGCCACGCTGCTCTCTCCCAGGTGTTGTGCAAGCGTTGGGGTGCCTAGCCCACGGTGTTCTCCAGATCCGGGCCGTGCCTCGCTCAGGTGTGTGGGTTGTGCCAGGGAGTCATTATTGCCACAGCGATGATTTGGAGATAGTGAAAACCAAAAGCTTTCGCCACCCAAGAAGGGAGGGCAAAGAAATTGCTCGCAGCAGGGTCCTTGAGGCAGCCTGGAGAAGCCTGTACCCATCCTCTCCCTGTCTCTGCATAAGAAACTGTTTTTCTCCCGTGCAACGAGGCTGTCTTCCCAGGAGCAATTCCAGGAAGTCTGAGCCCCCAAATCACAATGGGTTTTTTGGTATCTCCTGGCAAAATACAGGAGAGTGAATGTGTCCACCAGTGTGTGTGGACCGCCTGTTTCATCCCGTGTGCAGGACTCACCGAAGCATTGACTTTATTAGCACATTTAGATAAGACTTGATAAAAATCGGCTGTCGATCCGCTTAGTTCTGTTTGCACCATTCCTCCAAAGCTGTTCACTCTGCAACATCATGTTTTCCTCTCTCGAGGGAGTCAGTCTGACAGCTGCCAAAGAACGGGGACAGCTTGTCTTCTTGGAAGGCCTCAAGTCCTGCCTTGACCTCTTGTTTGGAGAGGAGGAGAAGCAGTCAGGACAGCCCAGTCCTCTTCAGTTTATAAGGTAATCCTGAGCGGTTGGTGGTTCTGCTGGGGCTCAGCAGGGCCCCCAGCACAGAGCGTTTCCCGCCTCGTGTCTTCTGCCACTGCACCCAACACTGAGAGCAGTAGTGAGGTCCACGGCTGACACCCGGCTCCCTTTGGGCTTCCCTCCAAGGCCCGAGGATGTGGTAGCTGGACACCTGAGTGAAGAGAAATGCTGGCGCTGTGCATATTGCTGTGCTTGTCCTGCGCTGTCTCTCCCTGCTGCTCAGATTCTGTCGCCCTTCTCCAGCATTTTGGGGCAATTTCTGCCCTTGTCCTCGTTGCCAAGCATGTTATAGGTCTAGAGAAAATTTGTGTCAACACTCAACAGGTTAGTGTCAAATAAAATTCCATCCAAGCAGTTTTATTCCTTTTTTTGGTTATTATTCTGAGTTTTATTCTCATCCAAGACAACAGTGCTGTTTTAACCAGGCTGGCTTTCATTTTTATTCCCACTTCACTTTCTCCATGTCCCTGATGATTTGGTAGAAAAAAATGCACCGAGGGCTGTTAAATTGGCAAATACTGCCCCTGGGTCAGGCAGCCTCTGGGCAAGGACTGCTGTGTACTTGCTCTGTTCCTGTATGCTCCCAGTTCTCCGCTGTTTCAGACTCGTGCTGGGGTAGATGGGCACTTGGTGAGACCCAGGGCAGGCACTGAAACCCTGCAGACCCCTGTGCCGTGGGGACTGCGCAGCCCTTTGGGTCCGGGTGAGTGGGTGTTGCTGAAGTGTGGCAGGATCAAGCACTGGACAAGATCGAGAAATGGGCCCATGTGAACCTCATGAGGCTCAACAAGGCCAAGTGCAGGGTCCCGCACCTGGGTCAAGGTAACCCCCGGTATCAGTACAGGCTGGGGGATGAAGGGACTGAGAGCAGCCCTGCGGAGAAGGACTTGGGGGTGCTGGTGGAGGAAAAACTGGACACGAGCCGGCAACGTGCGCTCGCAGCCCAGAAAGCCCACCGTCTCCTGGGCTGCATCACCAGCAGCGTGGC
>JAVKLA010000073.1:44488911-44536585 GCA_034782735.1 Sagittarius serpentarius | reverse complement strand
TGGGGGGCGGGAGGGGGGAGGGGATTTGGGGGTGCACAAAGGAGGCCGGTGGGTGGGGAGAGGCCGGCTGGATCCTTCCCCCCGCCCCACTCCCTCAACCTGTGGGGCTTCAGGAGCCTGTTGGATTTGGCCGTGGAGGGTGGTGGGTATCTTCTTTGGGGGTTGTGCGGATTGCGTTTTATTTTACGAATGTGTTTCCTAATAATCAGCGATAGCGTGGGTGTTAGCAAAAAGAACAAAGATTAATTTTCTTGTTTGCGAAGGGCAAGGTGCTGTGCTTTCCTGAGACGTCCAGAAGGGACCACCTTACCCGCTTGGCAGCTGAGGGTGAAGAAGCAAGTGGCGTTTGTGGGAAGGGAGGGAAGATTGGTTGGGTACTTGTGCAGAGGATCTGCTGAGGGCCTGGAGTAGCGGCCACTCTGCCTGCAGGAGGATTCGGAAGGAGTTGGGATCGAAAAAGAGAGTGTTTACTGCTTAGGACACCGGGAGTCGTCAGCCTGAGGTATTGCTGTATCTGAAAGAGGGATGTAGAAAGTTTTGGTGGGGCTGGTGAGTTAAAGATGGTGGGATGGGACTAAACCAGTAAAGAGGATGAGATGAAGGAATTAATCATCTCTGCTGCAGAATCAGGAGAACATGCTTTTTAGAAAAGAAAAAAAATGACTGAGCCCGTAAAGGAGATGACTGAAATGTGGAGTAAAATGCTCTGCTAGGTTTGCTTGGCACACTGGTGGGTAGTTACTGACCACTTCAGAACCACAACTATTCCACTGCTTTGATTTTATGGGGACTTCGGTCTGTGATGATGGCACGGTGCTGCAAGTATCTTTCACTCTGGCTAATTGCCCTAGTCTTTGGAGTTTGGTTAATGTTTAGGAATCGGCTTCCTTGTATGAGAGTGGGTGAGCATTTCTAGATTTATCTTCTAAAAATAATGAGCAAGCAGAGGAACTGTTTGAATCCTGAAATGATGTAGCTGTGCGTTTGTATTTGGGAGAATCCTGAGGAGGGTACTACTGCCTTAATGCCAAAATTTCCTGACTGCAACGTCCGCTTATTTTTCAGGGTTGTTGAAAGACAAATTAAGTTTTCTTTCATGAAAGCGACAAAGATGAGGCATGATCTCACTCTTTGTGAAACCTAGAACTGTTATGACAGTGTACTAGTGTGATAAATTTAGGATTACACGAGCTGTTGTGTAATGCAGAAAGGAGATTAGCTGAGTTGAATTCAGAAGAAAGGAAAACACCCTGGGATTTTCACTGAACGTATGACATGTCAAGAGCTGTGCTGTTAGCCCCCGAGTCCTTCCACCAAAACAGTTCTGCTCTGTATTTTCAGTTACAAAGCTTAACTTGGTACAATGCTGTTTATTTTTCCAAATGTGATTCAAATATAACATCACAAAAGAGCAAAGAAGAATCAGGTTTTGTCTCAGGAGCATTAAAATAGTTTTTTAAGTGTCAGATTCTCAGTGATGAATGAATTTGTCAACCTCTCTCTGAAGACAGCTGTCGAGTTACTCAATGTTATTTTCATTCAGTGGGTTGCTAGGCCTGTCTGTCGTCAGAGTTCATATAATTACGCATAGGAAAGTTTGGGGTTTTTTTCCTCCCCGATGAGCAAAGGGTTTATAAAATAGAATAGGTACAGCTTAACGAATAAAAATAGTTTTGCCTGTCTATAGCAGAACATAGTAGGTAATAAGTGGAAGGGGAGTAGCAGCAGTACAGCAATTTCAGCAGATGTTGTGACCTGGGAATCCTCCGTTCTATTCTTGCTGCGGCCCTGCGCTCGTGGAACTGACAGACCTCCCTTGACTGTCTCTCCAGGGAGCTGCAGGCAGCTTTCTCCCATTTTACAGAAGACTTTCTACAACGTGCTGTGGCAGCGCAGAGCCCCGGTGATGGGGAGCATGCTCCTCTGTGCTGGGTGCTGTACGAGCAAGGAGGAAGTGATGGCGCTTGGCCCAAGGAACTCGGTCTTGAGTATAAAACGAGACTGGAGGTAGATGTAAACTGAGCTTTAGAAGCATTCCTTAGCTGTAATACCTTGTGTTATAATTCCTTTGAAACTTGTACGGTGCGTTAAAGGGTGAGAAAGAAAGGTCTTAAGGAACGCTAGGCAGTTCTGTGGTAGTGCAGCCTTGTGTTTCAATGTCTGTAAGCTATTACTTCTCACAACCAAAATAACAAAAAGAAGGTGGAGGAACAGGGACTTAAAGGTGGTTGTCTACAGAAAGTGAATCTTTTGTGTCCTCAGGTGAAGACAGTCCTGGTGTTTCAGAATGGCCGATGTCCTTTCTGTGTAACTGGGTTCCCTTGGGAAGAAAAAATTCTAAGGCTTCTGCCAGTAAAAGAGTGAGTTTGAGCTGCAGCGAGAGAGTGGTGGTGAATGAGGAGGGGAGGAGGATTGCGTTTCTTTGGTAAAAAATGAATTAATCTTGTATGGACCATTGTGATAAAGATGCCATGGGAATAATAGTTGGTTTGTTTTCAAGAGACAATGTCCGAGTCAGACTTTCAGACTTGTTCTCTAACAGTAGTTTTGGGATTGTTTCGCTGTTGGGAGGAAAGAGCTTAGGGACTTGCTGATCCTGGGTTTTTAATTGGTGATTATTAGAAAGGAAAATACTTAGTTCTGCGTGATGCTAGAGATGACAAAAGCTCCCTTATTGGATGTTGGGAGTCCTGGTAGTTTGCTTATTCAGGCTTGCCAAATGTTACTTCTGTAACCTAGAACCTGCTGAAAATCAATCCCATGCAAGTGAGTCACCTTACTGATGCTCGCGTTCCCTTCTGCCTTCTTGGGGTGCTTTTCAAGCCTGAAAGATCTTAAAGTGCAGGCTTACTTTTTTTATAACGAAAAGTGTTCTGATTAAAGGTTTGTTGGGTATTTTTTGAAGGAACAATGCAGAGAAATATGGGCTGAAGTTTACATCTTAATTTTTGCTTTCTGTTCCATAGACTTAAGTGGTCAGAATTGTGTTTGTCTCCTTTATTTCTGTCAGTGTTAGCATCCTGCCTGTGAGAAGATCCTTGTTAATTAGATGACGGACACAGCCAAAAATTCCAGTGTTCAAGAGTTCAGAGTGAAAATACCACTGAAGCTGTAACATTCGGGAGCTGTAGAAAGGGTCTGTGTGGAACAGGAAGCCCGTTTCCCTAGAGAGCCAAAGGTAGACTTCTGTTTTTCTGCCAAACCCGGAAGTTTCAGAAACTCTGCTGTTGACAGCTGTCAGAAGGTACCCAACTGGTACTACAGAAACCAAGTCCTTCTTCTGAAATGGGAAGACTTTTGTTTTGGATGTTTCCACAACATATTTTTCAGGAGAACAGTAGTACTTAACGCATAAACGTAGTTTGGTTCAACTCTAATGGCAGTTAGTCAGGAAGCTTCTGCCAGTGATAGCTGGACTTTGTTACAGAGGTGTGTTTTTAATGTGACGGAGTGGCTTACTCAAAAGCTATTTCTATGGTTTTTGGGGGGGGTGTGGAATTTTCTTCTAGGAGGCAAATGACCCAATACAAGCTGTGATCTTGGTAAACCAGAAGAATAATACTACTGTTGCGTCAAGAGAGATCACCAAAGCTAGCTGCTGAATTGCATTCAAAGGACTGCGGGAGCAGCAATGAAAATGGTGGTGATGCAAAAGGTGCTTGAAATCGCTGTGCTGGCAATGCAAATTTCAGGAGAAGGAAGGTACCTAAAAAAGCTCTTCTGCCCTTCCTCTCCTAAAGTCAGAGCCAGGACCGGTTTCTGCCTGCTGGAGGGACTGCACCCTTGTACAGGGAAGTGGAGCAGTATGTGGAAAATGCAAAAGTCTGCTAGAAGTATTTATGTAGATGTGGTTTACCTGGGAAGGGTTTTGGAAAACCACTGCATCTGTAGCACCCAGGGCTGAAGTAGCGACCTGAACATAAGCAATGGTGTAGTGGGCTGCGAAATGAACTACGTTTCCTTCTGAGGAGTGTATTTGCCTCTTATGGGCACTTCTAAAAATTGTTATTCTCCAATTTAACTTTCCCTACCCTGTAAAACTGTTGAATGAAGTATGGGTGTTAAGCATTTATCGTGGCACAATCTCTTAAAAAATAGTTGCTGGAGAAGGTGCTACTCAGATGTACAGACAAGACCATCTATTTGAGAAATAAAACCAAAACCCATATGGTCAGAATATGTGGGCCTAAATTAAATAGGTTTGTTGTTTGGTGGTTTGTTTTTTTTTTTTTAAATATAGATCATTAATGACTAATTCTGATTTCTGTCCTGAAGAAGAATTTTGAACCAGGAAATGTATCCTTTGCAGGGAGACGAGCCCCAGCTATAGATAAAGAAACAGGAAAGAAGTCATGCTTGTTTCAGATACTCGTTTGATGAGGTAAATGAGTAATTGCAGCTGCAGAATTGTTGAGAAAAAAAGAGTGATTCTCTGATGGGTGTGTTGTGATGATAAATTACTGCTACAGGTACTTCTCAGTTACGTGAACTTTGTCTCAAAAAAGCAGTGCTGGAGCTAGGTAGAAATCATGTTATTGAAGTACTTTTAGCATGCCTGCAATATGTGGGTTATTCAGACCCAGAGGTGTTTCCATTCTTCATTTGAAGAGTGGCAAGACCACGTAAGAAGGATTAAGATAGAAATCAAACCTGACTGCCAGAGGCCATGGGATACAGAAATTATTCTGTGAATGTCTTAATAGTAAGAAGATGGTGGAGGAAAGAACATAGAGGAAAACTTCCTGTCCAGTGTCACTGAAACTGAAGTATTCGATGTCTTTTGACTCTTACTGAAGACCAAAGTCAGCTGTGAGCAACTAATGCTAGTGACAGACTAGAAAAAAGAGAGAGCAAGTTTGCAAGCAGTCATTTGAGATATTTTCGTCTGTGTACAGACTAAAAAAAACCTTAAAAGCTTTAGTAGGTGTCTTTTGAGCAATGGAAAATAGGTGATGTTTTGAAAGGCTGGAGAAGAGCAAGCAGTTTGTGTAGGTGAAAGAGTGGGAAGAAGAGAATGGGGAGTAGTAGTCATCTTAAAATCCTGCAGCAAGTAGTCAAATGATTTGTAGGCACCTGAAAGATTACAGGGAGCATGTAACAGCCAGTGCTGGTTTGCCACAGGTACTTCCTTGGCAAAGCAGGTTTACTTCTTTCTAGGATAAGATATCAGGTCTGTTTCTGGCTGCAGAAACAAAAGCTTCCGCGTTTCTTGAATTCAGTAAGGTTTTGATTTTTGTCCTAATAAGGTTCTCAAGTAGGTGAGATTTTTTTAAAAAAAAAAAAAAGCCTAAGAAGGTGCCACCATATGATGGATACGAACGTGGTTAAACAAACATGCTCAGAGTACCAGTAAAGGTCTTGTTAAAACAGAAGGTTGTATTGAGAGGTGGGGGCTATGGGTTTTTATTCATGACAGAAGGGGTAGAACAGACTATGCCTATTAAAGTTGTAAGTGACATAAAGCAAGGAAGCATACTACAAGTATGCTATATGACAGGATTAAAAATTGAGAAAAGGTTTTGATGACTTAAATGTTGCTTGAAAAATTGGCTACAGGTCAATAAGGACAGTGGTAGGGGTTTGTAATGAAGCAAAAATAACCAGCTGCAGGCATTAGAATAATTGACTAGGTATAATCCCTAATTAGAGGAACCTTTCACCTACACTGGGGACCAGTGATCTCCTGTGGGGAAAGGAAGAAGGGGAGGCAAAAGTCTTGTTTGGGTACATAAACCAGAGAATAAACTGCAGGTTATGACGTAATCCTTCCGTTCTACCCAGTGCTGCCAGTAAGGCTTCGCTGGGACACCCTGTGACCTGGTTTTGGTATGACACTGGAAAAGTGACATGAACCAAGTGGAGAGACTATGAAGCAGAGCAGTCTGTCTCTGGAAAGCACGATCAGGGAAAGCTGTGTGCCCTGAGAAGACTGAGGGGAGACTCAAGGAATTTACTCACAAGTATTGCTGCTGAGGCTGTCCTGTTCTCCATGCCCACTGACAACAGTGCAGAAGGAGCAGCTTAAACAGCAGGGAGGGACACAGGTAAAATGTTAAAAAAAACCCTCTAAAGCTTAGTACTGGAGTCCGTTGCTTGAGGTGGCTGTAGAGTCTTCAACTAAATGTTTAAGAACAAGATGGATTAACATCTGTTGGGAATAATTTGAGCCTAACTTGTAGTACTCTGAGTGAGGTGCATGAATAAGAGCCCTCAAAGTCCCTTCTAGCCCCGTCTTCTCTCACGCGTGAGGTGTCATTACTAATGAGGTTTGTTCTGTGCTGCCGGTCTCTGACTGTGGCAGGGTGAGCGCTGGGGCAGGATAAGCAGAGTAGGCAAAGAGCCTTGCAGTTAGTGCCTTTCACTGCAGGCAGAATGAGGCACGAGGCACGTGAACTGGAAGAAAAAGATTGTGTCCTTCAGTGCAGAAGTGTGTGTCCGGCCTTGTGTGCGTCACAGAAAGCTGTCATGCTTATGCAGAAGTGTTTATCTTGATTTTTTTTTTTTGCAATTTGCATGCTTCAGTGGGGCGTGAGGGCTGCTTTGGGGAGGTTTCGACTCTTTATTGCTAGTCCATAATATATGTAGTACTTGGAAACTTTTCAGAAATGACACTGAGGATGGATCTGACAAAGTTACCACTTCATGAATGACATCCAAAAGCATTCTACATATTTCATATCACAAACAAGAGGCATGGGCTAAGGATGTTACACTTGATCTTGCAGAGAGGCTTAGAAAATGACATTGGTAGAAACAGTAGCCATAGTAGAAAGAGAAGCATATTGCAGGCCTGTGCTGGGTGAGCTGTTTGTGTCCTCCTCTCGGAAGTCTTGCATAAAAAGTTGCGATGATAGGCAGGCTGCAGAAGGACCTAAGCAGATGACATTGTGTCCAGGAGGAAGTACAAATGTAGGCACAGCTGCTTTATATTACAGTGATGGAGCTTGATTAAGACCTACAGGAAGGTAAATAGCACCTAAGGAACACTTGGGGTCCATATGGATTTTATGGAAATGAATTTTCTCCATACTTCAGAAATTTTAAAATCTGGGTTTAAGGTGCCTGATCAGTGCATTCATACAGACAAGGTGTATCCTAAAGAAGATCAAAGGTGCTTTTCATTGGTTGCTGTTTGTATCCTGGAGTTAATTTCTGGAGTCAGGAACTTCCTGAGCAGCCAGAGAGTGAAAAGTTGATCAAATTCCTCAGTGTTTGTGCCTGGCCACTGAGTTGGGGCATACTGCAACGGGCCAGCACTCTCCTGTTGAAGTGAGAGGTGGATTTAATGGTAAAGCTCTGATATGTAACTGCGTGTGGGTGTTGCATCAGTCTTTTGGTATTTTTAGGAGAAAGTGATTCCCTAGCCACTTGTCATAAAGCAGCTACATCGATAAACAAAAAGAAGCGGGTTATTCCAAAAGTGATCATGTGAGATGCATTGCATAAGGATGGCTGCTGGGTCAGACTGATGGTCTGTTTAGGTTAGTATCTGGTTTCTGAGTGTGGACAGTATTTAGTACAGGGGAAGAGCATACAAACAAGACAAATATATTGGATTCTGGCAGCCAGTGTGGTGTTCGGGAGAAGTGGCTTGTGGCCGAGGGGCTTCCTGAGCTAGAGGAATGCCTTGGCTTCGTGCTGAATACTGCTTCATGGCTTGCTCTTCCAAGAATTTGTCCGCTTGCTTTTTTAACCTGTGTGACATAGACAATGTCCTGGGGTAAAGATTTCCACAGCTTAACTGTGTGTTTATTTTGAGCTGCCACTTTGTAGTTTCCTTTGATGCTGAATTATTCCTGTACTGAAAGAGGCAGCCCTCCCCTGTTCTGTTTCCTCAGATCATCTCTGTTAGAGAAGTCCGTTGTATCCATTTGCTGATAGAATCTTTTCCAGATTGAAAAGTCTTCCCATACCTTTTTGTTTTATGGAAGCTGCTCCGTAGCTTTGATCATCCTTGTTGAACTTCTCTGTACCTTTTCTAATTCTCCTGTGTGTCCTTTTTGAGATGAGGAGGAAGAGGAAGAATGACCAGAACTGCGTATCGCACTTTGAGTGTGCACAGCACAGATTTACATATTAATGTAAAGATTTCTTTTTGTTCTTCATTCCATTCTTAACAATTTCTCATATACAATTTGCTTTTGACTGCATCGAGTGCACATTTTCAGAGAATTAACGATTAGGACCCCAGGATCTTGTTCGTGAGTGACGACAGCCAGTCGAGAATGCGTTCCTGCATATGTAACATTATTTTCCTCGTATGCACCATGTACCATTCACTGGTATTGAACTTAATCTCTCATTTTGTTGCCCGGTCACTTGGTATGGAGTTATTTCTGCCAGCTCTTCAGTCAGCCTGATCTTTGACACCACGAATAACAGACAACTGAAAGCGTTACTTCTGTCAACATTGCACCTTTTTTCCAGGGAAACTGTGAATCTGTCAAACAGCAGAGTTCCTTGTGGGACCTCCCTCTATTAAAAGAATAAGACATTTGTTACGATCCTCTTTTAAGCTCTCTTATCATCAACTTCTATCCGTATGAAGGCCCTCCCCCTTTAGCGCATGACAGCTTAGAAGAACTTTTTAGAAGTCCCTTCTAAGGAATTTTCTTGAACACGTTTTTAGTAGTCTAGGTGGACTTTCTAAATTGGATCTCTGATCTGTGTGCTTGTTTATTCCTCTGGAGGAGTGAGTCCACCAGACTTGCGAAGCTGTCTCTTCCTCACTGTGTGGTAACTCTCCTTCCATAAGGCAATTCTGTTTGCTGTTTTCTACTGATTTCTTTAGAGTATCTGCCTTAGTGATCTGTAGCTTCCAAGATACTCCCTAGTAAGAGTAGGAAAAATACTTCTCACCTTTCAGCAACCGTATGGAGACAAAAAGTTAGGCGTTACTTTAGCTATTTGGCGTTGGAGTTCCTCTGGGTCTCTTAAAATGACACACTCTGGTCCGGGACCCCGGCTGGTGTAACGCCTCGTTCTGTAGCCCCTTCACTGACGCGCCCATCTGTGATAGAGCCTGATGTCCCTCCTAACAGGGTTTCAGCATGGAAACTTCCTCCCGCCCGTAACTTTTCCTCTCTGAAGAGAAATTCAAATTTTATTTAGCTTTTCTTCTGTGGTGTTCTGTTCTGTGTTCTCCCTCTATATCCTGATCATCTGTTGGTCCTACACTCTCTGGAGGACCTGCTGTGCATGGTATCTGAATTAGCATTTATTATTAGTTCTTATGCCGCTTCCCAGGAGTTCCTCAGACTCCTTTTTGACCTGCCGTATAATGTTCTCATACACAGCATGCAAGAACTTCTCTCCATATTTTCTTCATTTGGACACATCTTCAACTCTTCACTGAATTGTTTGATATGTGATAGGCATTTCTTCTGTGCTTCCCCTGTAATATCCGTAAGTAGTCTCCGTCACCTCCAAACACTTTCCTCTTCTAATTTCCCTTAAGGCTTTTTTTAAACACACTTTTTTATGGAGTTCCCCCTCCCCTTTGTTGTTACGCAAAGCAGTGGGTTTTTATTTGGGACTCTGTTATTCCTGGGAAGATATAACTTTAGTTGTCAAATGAGATTTTCTTGCAAAAGCAGAGCCACTGTCCAGACCTGCTTCTCTGTGCTTTGCTTGTTGGGAGTTTTAAATGCAGAGTTAATTCAGGTACTGCTTAGGTCTGATCGCTTTGAGGTGGTGCCACACATGAAGGAAATCAGACCTATGCTCTCTAACCAGACGATAGCTCAGATCTTTGTTCTTTTTTATTTCTGTTGAGCCTTTTAAGGAATTACACTACAGCCTGGTTCTGTATGACCTGCCAGGATGATACCAACATGGAGAAGTACTAAAAGTACTAAAGCCACACCACCTGAGCTGAGCTTGGCTGATAAGGTACTAGCTACAGAATTAACCATACAGCAGAAATAACGTTGGAATAACCTTTAGTGGACTGATAATAATGAAATGGTGTTGATCATCTTGATAGAGAAGTTCAGTGTAAAATGTGTTGGACAGCAAGTTCTGAACTCGGTAACTTTTTTGATAAAATGAAAGAATTGCTGTTTTACAGGTCAGTATAGTTGTTGCTAATCAATGGTGGAGGAGGTTTATGAGGCATTTGAAAAAGTCTTTTGAAAAAGACATTCTAACTACCATTGTTTGAAGTCTGTGTATTGGATGGTGCTTGAGAGTTCATACCCTTTCCAAAACTCCTGGTAGTTTTTACTTGTTATAACTGTGGACTTCTGTTTATCTATCTTGTCTATTTTCTGTAGTAAAAAAATCCAAGAATTAAATTAAAAGCCAAACACTGCAATCTGATTGGTCTCTTTTGCCTTCTTACCTCATTAGAGTAGGAGTTTACTACTCAGTTGCCTAAAGCCTGGAAAAAATACAATATTGTGGTTGCACTTTTAAAATTCAGTTGCAGGTGATAGGTTGGTATTGTGGAAAAAATCCACCTTGGCTAAAAATCCTCCAAATAGTTCACTGACAGACAAAGCAACTGCTTTCTGGAGGGTTTACAGACTATCTGTCTGAGAATTGACAGGCTGCTTGGCATGCTTGTTAGAAAAGCATTTTCTGGTGAAACTGTGAAGAAAGTAAGTTTGATGTGTAGCTTGCTAATATTACAGTAGCAGCTTTTGAATTGTGATTCTTAGCTTTATATTTGACAGTATTTTTTAATGGAATCAGTATAATTTACTTTCCTCTTACAGACTAGGGAGAAGTGAGCCTAGAGAGGACAAGCCTTTCGTCCAAAATCTGCTCATCAGCTTAGTGCCGAAACTGGAAATTGAATTTGGGGATTCCGTCTATGGTGTATATCCTGCATCTTTCTTCTCTAGATTAACCCTTGTCCTAACTAATTTTGCAGGTTTTCTGTCGTGTATCTCTATCACTTGCCCTGCCTGAGGTATATACTAAAAATATTCATGAAACTGTAATAAATGATGCTAAAACAGGCTAAACCCACATTTTAAGGGAGAAGCTGCCTCATATGATTGTGTTTCTTTCTGTGTAGTAAATTGACAGGGGAGACCAGATCATTGCTAACAAGAACTCTGTGGTGAGGAAGAAGGGATTGGGAGATGTTTTCTTGAGTTTGGTAAGCTGTCAGTATGCTTAATAAACAAGGAAGTTTCCTGTGGCTGGATGCAAAAAGAAGAGTAAACTTTGAAGTTGTGGCGTTTTCTAAATCTGGATACTTTCTATTTTTGTTGCCTATCCCAAACTTCTGTGTTTTGCAGTTCTTCATGTGGAACATCCTATCACTTCATCCACACCACTAAGTTGTTGTCTAATGCTGTCGGAAGTATTTTAGGAAGCAAGAAAGAACATCTGATAGGAACTTACCTGCAGTGAATTACTACTCTTAAGCAGGAGTTTAGCTGAGGCTCTTCTCCTGTGGCATGAAAGGCCAGAAGATGTCCTGAAAATAAGTTTGGAAACTTACTTTGAATGTCAGTCCCTTCTTTGGTAGCAGATAACATAGTATCTGGGATGTTAAGATTATTTAGGTGCTTTCTTTTTGAATCTTCGTGGCAGTGTTTCTCGTGTTTCTCTGTTGTTGTTGCTACTCAAGCAGTTCAAGATAGGATTAAAAATTTGTAAAATGAGTGAAATACCACTTGTAAAATGGGGTCTATTTCAGATAACTCCTGGATTTTTAAACTCTCAAAACATAAGTGAATATTGTAGGGGGAGGAAAATGGGCAAAAAAGTGAGAATGAAGTGAGTGGCTGTTGTTAATTTGTATAGAATTTTGTATCAAGATGTGTGTAACTCCTTGATCTTTAAAACTCTCAAGTTCCTGGCAAGCCTGCTTTTATTTGGTTTTGGTGGGTTGTTTTTTTTTTTTTTTTTTAGTAGACTGAGGGAAACGGGTTGCCAAGCAAGTTTAGAGCACAGAGTCCAAACGTTAGAGTGGTGTGAAGAGCTTTGAGGTGTCTTCAGAGAAGGATAAATGAGAAGGGAAAGGTATATTGGAGGTGCTTGATCCTTGAAACGCAATATTGTACTATTATATTGTACTGTTGAGAACTCGGAGGTTCAGCTCCTGTCAAAACTAGTTTGTTTCTGACCACGTTCTGATCAGAGGAAGGCGAGACTTGCACTGAGGATGCGTGTGCCTGGTTATCCTGGGCTAGATGCACGTTTTGTGTATTGAAACTTGGTTCAGAAACTCAGTTCAGACTTTAAATACTGTTTTGGCCATATAGCTGGAACGGAGGGAATGCAGCCTGCAATTTAATTTATTGAAGATTTCTACTTTCCGAGTGTGAAAAGTACCCCTCTATGAAGAATACTCAACTGAGAACATACAGGCTGTTCTGGAGCCTTGTTTCTGAAAGAGCGGTGTCAGCATTAACCCATTCCAGACACCAGCCTCCAGGAGGTTAGCGCACTGGTCACGATTTTCCCATAGGAAGTATTCTGCTCCCTCGTGACCTCTGTGTCCTTTCACAGCACAAAGCACATTATTCTTCCCATGGGAATGCAAGTGGAGAATAGGAACTTGGGGTTAGGGCTGATTGTGTAGCATTTCTGTGAAGGGAGGTTGGTGTTTTGAGCTATTTCTTATTTTCCCACCTCTGAAGTCTTCAGAAGAATGCTTCATCCCTGGCCCACATTGGAGGAGAATCCGCACAAGGTCAGTCAGACTTGAGGAGTGGGAGAATTGGGTTCCCGAGGGCTGTTCCTCTCTTCCTTCCCCTCGTCCGTTTTGCTAATGCTGGGATGTGAGAGCTCCTGCAGCAGCTGACACCAGCCGTTGCACTGAGGGGATCGCAGAGGTGATAGCATCTAGCATCTTGAGGATATGAAGCATCTCTACAGTCCGACAAAGGGCAAGAAAATAATTTTGTTTTCTTTGCTGGTGTGTGAGTGATCTAATGTCTAGCCGTTTTCTGCATCTGCAGGGAAATTCTTTGACTTCACTTGTTTTTGGGGGGTGTTTGTGGTGCTGCGTTTCTGGCATTGTCATGAAGTCATAGCTGTAGTGAGGACTGAAAAGACGTCAGAGAGACATTTGCAGGTCAAGTGGAGACTGTAAATCAGACAGTAGACTCGGTATTGGCAATCACTCTTGCTTTGCGTGTCCTGGGTGTAGCCCAGGAATGCATGAAATACCTGTAGGTATGTGTGTGTGTGTGAATATGTCCCCGTAGGCTGTGGAAATGCTGCTGCCACATGGAGGTGGTGGCACATGGATATGAAAGAGGCATTGTCCTCTATAGACCCTCTGTTGTGTGGCTCAAGATCTTAACTGGAGCCCAGATAAAAAATTTTCTCATTTGGCAGTACAGATTTGAAGTAGTCTGGCTAATTTTGTCTCTAGCAGCATCAATCCTGCTGTTTCCACTTGTTTTGTGATAACTTTGAAGGCGCAGAAGGTTGCTACTCTGTTTCTGCTGTCTCCGGGGAGCCTGTGTGGGATTGATGGATACCTGGCAAATGACTGCAGCGTTGGGAGGGTGAATTATTGCTAATGGTCCATATGCCCGCCTTGCCCTTAGGTGCTGAGAGAACAGCAGTCAGATTGATCTGCTCTGGCAACAGCAGAGAGCGACTGAGTGACCTTTATAAATCCTAATTTTTAGTAAGGTCTTTCTTCTTTCCCCTTCTTTCCTCCCTGTCCTTCCCCAAATACACAGCCTTGGCAGGAAAGCTTCTGAAATTCTGCATCTGATCTGGGGCTGTTACAGCGATGTGATGTGCTCTTCCCCTCCTAAAGGACAGGTATGTCAGAGAGACAGGTCATGCGTTTGAAATGTTAGGTCCTGGGGGGGGGTTGCTGCACCTGGTGGCGGGGGTTTGGGGGGGCAGAAGGACCATGTCGGATTTGTTCTGACTTTACCAAGCTTGGTGTTTTAAATGGAAAATGCTGGGTTAAAATTGGTGTTGGAAGTTTAGGTATAGGACGTTGCTATAGGCAACAAGATGGAGCAAGTATTTTATGTATTAAAGTGCAAGAAAAATTACTACAGAACAGTGATTTTTTTTTTTTTTCTTTTTTTTTTTCCCCTCCCCTCCACTCTTCACTAGCTCAGTTGTGTGTTTTTATGACACCTAATGCTAAGGCCTGATTCAGGAACTTTTTATGGAAAACTGTGATGTTGAACATACTTTAAAAAAACAGGCTACTGTTTGTTGTAAAGGAAAAAGTTTTCATACATTCTGTAATTTTGTCTCTAAGCTTACAGTGGGCTCATGTTGTCTGAGCTGCTGCTATTAGCAGTATTTTCCTCCACTTCAGTGGTAAAGGGAGGCTTCTGTGAAGGCTTTCAGGCAGAAATGTAAAGAATTTGGAACATGTAGCTATTGTTAAGTGAGATAAAAGCTTTTGTCTAGGGAAAAGTAGTATCATTCAGCAGCTGTTAGTTTGAGTTTATTTTTCCTGCAAGAAGAAATTCTACATTTCTACATTTCTTCCTTTGCTGGTCAGTCTTGTTTTGTGTAAGAATTTGCAGTAGAGCCAGCAAACTAGAGAAACAGTTTTCCAAGAAAATACAATTGTTCCAGCATCCATAATACTATGGAACAGCCACCTCTTTCTTCTTGCATTTGAGTCAGAGTTTAATATTACCTTAGTTGGGACTCTCTTGGTCATATACTGATTTAGTAAGGAAATGTAAGAGGCTGTTCTGGTTCTGAGTGTTGCAAACCTCATGTGCTGGTACAGGTGGGGAGGAGAAAGCTGTTGTATGTGTGTAGAGATCTTGTGCTGTATTTCTTAATCTTAGTGAGGCTTGTAGAACCATATAGTGGGCTACCAAAAGTGTCATATTAAGGCTGATTAGATGTGTACTTAATGAACACTGCAGTGTGTGTGAAGTGGCGGTGCACGTCTTTCTGTATAGAGGCTTTATACAATGTGCTGGCAGGCTAACCTCTGGACAACACCTTGGCATCTGCTCTTTTCCTGTGGTCAAACACTGGAACCAGTTGCATAGAGGCTGTGGAGTCTCCACTGGTGGAGATACTCGAAACCTGACTGGGCACGGCCCTGACCAACCTGCCCCGGGTCACCCTGGGTGATCTCCAGAGGTCTCTGCCAACCTCCGCTGTGCTGCTGTGTCTGTGAAGTTGCCTGGGTTCATCTTCGGTGCAGCCTCGTTACCTGGTGCAGAGTTGGCCACCACAAGCTCCTCATTAGAGAAAAGCTTTGGAAGTAGGAAGTGAATCATCTGTTCAGCTCTTGGACAGGTGGGAAATAGAAGAGCCTGACCTAATGTCAGCTAGCGAGAAGTTACGGCGGGCCAGAATTGGTTTTTATGAGGGTTTTGGATGACGAGCTGCGGTGCTGGCATACGCTGAGGGAGCGGCAGGGAGCAGGTGGCATGATGCAGTGCTGTTAAGTGCTGATGCTTAATTCCGGCTGAAAAGTTGCTTTGTCTTATGACAGCAGTCGGCGTGGAGTACAGGAAGTGGTATACGACATAACACACTTTCTAATCAGGGTAAGGATCAGCTTGACAGAAGGTGGCCTTGGGGCTCTAAGAGTGTTTGTGGGCATTTAGTATTTTCTCTGCCTGTCTGGCGTTGTGAATGAATAGCAAATAAATGTGCTTTCTCGTGATGGGATGGTAGAAGCCCTTCTTCTGGAGTTGCAGCATTATGTATGTGAGGAGTTTTTGGCTACTTGAGAAACTCATCTGCAAGTGTGTGTGTGTCTGTGTGTCAGAGGGTATAGTACACCCAAAAAAGCACAAAGATGTGTATAACATGGTGTCAGAAAAAAATTTAATTTTTAGTCATAGTTCCCTTCCTGCCTGTGGGTGAGGGAAGGGGCTTCAGAGGGCAACAGCATTCCAGCTGACAAGCACCGTGATTTTCTGACCTGTGTGGCGTAACAGCCAGGCTGTCTGAAAACTCCCCAGAGGAGTCAGCTGAACAGCTCCCGTGGGCAGGACAGTGAGGGACACTGGCGGCAGTGGAGGACGCTAGCTCTGGCGTCTCATCTTCACCTGGCTTGTGCTACCACATCAACTAGTTGCAGGCTATCAAGATTTTCAGGATTTGGTTCAGGACCTTCCTACCAGCTGAGCTGCGGTATGCCTGCATGTCCGAGCTGTGGTATGTGCGCGTGTCTGTCGCACCCTGATTGTGAAGTGTGCTTAGTCCCCTATACAATGTAATCTGCTGTGGTTTGCAGTAAATTACCAGTCAGACTATGGCAATCGGATTGTTCCAGCAATTGCTTTTTCTCCCCTGTGTAACACAAGAATGGGGGAAAAGATTCTGTTCACAAGGTAGGTTAATTCACGCTTCTGCAACTGTCCAAGTGTTGTGAATTTGTTATAACGTGAATTCTGTTTTCTGTTTGCACTGTTGAATTCCAGTTTGGGACAAATTTGTGGCCTTAGCATTGTGTTTCATCTCATACGAAACGTTTGCAAGGCTGCACTGAAAAAAGTGTATCCTTGGGGGGTGGATGAGTAACCTCTGTGCAGAGTGTCCTTCCCGGACCTACGCTCCTGCCACAGGCCCCTGATCCTCGCTCGCCCAGCCCACCCCTGCCCCAGCCAGCCCCCGGGTAATGGTTACCTCGGGAAGTGCTGTGGCTACATGAAATGTTGGAATTGGATGTGTCTGTGTAGGTGTTGTGGTTTAACCCCAGTCAGCAACTAAGCACCGCACAGCTGCTCACTCGCTTCCCTCCCCGTGCCCCCCACAGTGGGATGGGGAAGAGAATTGGAAAAAGGTAAAACTCGTGGGTTGAGTTAAGAACAGTTTAATGGAACAGAAAGGAAGAAACTAGCAGTGACACTACTAAGAACAATAAAGTGACAATAATAATAACAGGATTGAAATACACAAGACAAGTGATGTACAATGCGATTGCTAACCACTTGCTGACCACCCCCGCAGTTTGTATACTGGGCATGACGTCCCATGGTACGGAATACCCCTTTGGCCAGTTTGGGTCAGCTGTCCCCGCTGTGTCCCCTCCCAGCTTTCCTGTGCCCCTCCAGCCTTCTTGCTGGCTGGGCAGGAGAAGCTGAAAAGGCCTTGACTTAGTCTAAACACGACTTAGCCACAACTGAAACCATCAGGGTGTTATCAGCTCTTCTCGCACTAAACCCAAAACACAGCGCTGTGCCAGCTACTAGGAAGAAAAATAACTCTATCCCAGCCGAAACCAGGAGAGTGGGGAAAGCATCTTAACTGAAATCACACTTGTATATTGCTGAATTTGTGTGATCCTGGCAATAACAGTGTTTTACGCTTCTGTAAGTGGGAGGAGGGACTAGAGACCCCAAGCAATTGCTTAATGTGTAATTTAGTTTGGAAACAGAGACTTTAAAAGCCAAACCTTGCTCTTTCAAGCCTGCTGTTTGTTTCCTATGATCTATCTCTGAACATCATTGTGTATCTGCCTCTCGTACCTGAAGTCAACCAGAAATGCGAAGTACTGTGGTGCAAGGTTAAGGAAACGTCCTGATGTCCTCTTGTTTCTAGTCAAACTTTGTCTTGGATTTGCAGTCATGCAGAAGGAAAGAAATAGTCTGAATGGATTCTCCTTTCACAGTTGTCCTAAAATCAAAGGGTTTATTTAGAGTTTCCTAATATTTGTTTGCAAAAATGACTTTGAGTAGGAACGGTTCCTGCTTTTAACTTTTGTGAGCACTGTTGTAGCATAAAGTTAATAAAGATTTCAGAATTTAATATGCAACCTCCAAAAAACTAATAAGCAAATATTAGCTTTTGAATGCTTAATGTTTTCTTCTTAATGAATGCTGATATTTCACATCAGGTGAAGCAAATAAATATGAAGTTTTCCTCTTTGCAATTAGTAGAAACGGTTCCCGGTGCAACGCTGATAACCAAAATTGCTGTTAGAAGGTGAGGCTGGTCAGAGCGCCAGTCATGATGTATTTCTGCCACAGAAGTAGAATGTCTGTGTTGTTCCCAAGTTACTCATAGAAGAGGGATCGGAAGGGATGGTGCAATCCTGACACCCAGCCCTACGGCAAGATCAGAGCTGCTCGGTCGTTTCTTTCCACACTGCAACACCCAGGTTTTTGTGGACACCTGGATCACTGGTTAGTTACAGGGAGGAGCTGTTGCTCTAGAGACCTCTGTGCATCAGAAATGACGGTTTATTTGCACTTTAAGGTAACAGCGGAGAATCAAGTGGCACGCGCTTGAACGGTGGGGATGAAGCCAGGATGGCATTTGCCCAGCACGCGAGGGAACTGATTCTCGAGGTCTGGCCCAGGCCAAAGACCAGCTGCCCATGGAAGGCAGCAGGGGAGGCAGAAGCGGCCCAGCTTTGCCAGCGCAGTGTCCATCTGTGCCTGCCTTGTTCTGAATGCTGCCGCGGGGATGCTGTCTCGTAGGGATGAGAATTTTTCTTCATGTTCGACCTATGCTTTATGTTGTGTGTGTTACGTATATCTGCTTGAATTTTTAAGTAGTCTAAACTTGGGGGGGTTTGCCCCTCCCTCCTCCTTCTGTGACTGGTTACTGCTTGAAGCTTTTCTCATAACTCCAGTTCTTGCACTTGCAGCATTCAGACTTTATTACTTATATAAATGGGGCCGATATGAACCATATTCATTTTTCCCGCTCTCTGCTTGCTTAGGCTGGGCAGACAGTTTAGTTTGCGTCCTGTCACAAAGGATCAGATCTTCTGTTGCGATGGGACAGCCATGGAGTCTGGGTGCTGAAAACAAGAGGTTTTGTAGTGTGCTCGGTGTTGGCTTTGCTTTTAAGGATTATTACATGTTTGCTTTTTGTCTTCTGCCCTTAGATTAGGGATATGATCTGTCTGTGTGAGCCCCAACATAACCCATTGTAGCTCTAGCAAGACTCATGCTGAGAAGAATCACCAGAGAGATGAAGCCCTGAATGTTTCATTTCCACTACACTTGTTTGCAACTTCCTTTCCAATTCTGGTAACACAGACTCTGGATTTTCAGTTCATTTACTGCCACATATTCAAAACTTATTTTTTTAATTATTATTTTCAGTGGTTTGTTCTGAGTAGCAGGCTTGCGTACGCAGGGATTTTCTGCATTATTTCCCACTCTAGGAACAGCTCTGGAAAAGGGCTTTGTCACTGAAATTTTAAATTAAAATTTATTTGTTTTTCTGCCCGGTGCTGAGACCTAGAATAGGAAGTCTGTGTTTCTGCTGATTTCAGTGCACCTTTAAAAACAATTTTTTAGGATTTTCTTTTTTTTTTTTTTTCCATTTGCCTTGGAGTTGATTTGAACAGCTCATATTTGCCACTGGACCAAAACAAGCTAAAGGTTAAAACCTGAGCTTTTTCTGATGTAATCTGTACAACTTCTAAACATATTCTTATACACCATGTGTCTGTTCCTTTGCGGTGTACCGTATTTTAGGTTCTTTGTGTGACTATAAGACAAAACCTTTCTATTCTGCATGAAAGCCATGTATAGTGTTTTGGCTAGCTTGTCAGCCTTTACCCCTTGCATTGCAAGGTTTCCAGGCAGCAAGAGCACACTTCTCATCCCTCCCCTCTCCCAAAATCCTGGAACATTCACGCTGGTGCTGGACTGCAGGCAAACTGAAATTGCCTATGACTAAGAAAGTGATACTGATTCTTATGGAAAGATGTAGTGCCTTGCTAAAAGGTACAAGCAAAAATATTTATCCAGGTTTTGCATTTGGTCATTAGGCCAATACACTGGTGCTTCTGTTGCTCAAAATTTTAGTTGCATTACTGGGGGGAAGCAAATAGGTAGATCATTGTAAAATAGTCCTATGGGCATTAAATAGAATTTAATCTGAAATTAAAAGCACAGTGCCTGTACTTAGGCTTTGTCGTGTGCTGTCTCCCATATAGCTGAAAGTGGATGCTTAGGGAAGAATATAAAACCAGACAGCACCTGTGATACCTCCCCCAGCTTCTAAATATTTGAGGCTTACAGAATTCCAAAGCCAGATATGTATAAAAACCCTTAATGGATTTCTTGCCTATGTGAACTTATCAGACCTTCTCCTCTAGTATGCTTTACATTCAAGATGGTGAAGGTGAGTTATTCAAGATGTCAAATGACCAGCTGGTTTTAATGGGTAGCATGGGTTTAGGTCTTGTATTGAATTCTCTGGCACAATCATTAATGGCATTTTCCTGTGGACGATACGATTTATTTCATATGCTTTGGATCTCTTTTTGTCCCAGTCTTATTCTGAAGAAGCCAGGAAAAATGTATTTATTTCCTCTTGGATTAAAATATAAAAATCTTGGATAATCATAGCTTTGAACTGTACGGAAAAAATCTGTCTTGCATTGAAGCATTTCACTTCTCAGGGCATTGTTGTGAACCACATGCTTTGCATTTAGCCTGAAATTTAAAAAAAGAAAGTTAGAGGGTAGGTTTCTTCTGCCCCATCTTTCCTAGAAATTTGTTTTGTGCTTTATTTTGATGTATTATCTTAACCTTTTCTTAGGGCTTTACCTGTTGCATTTTTTACACTTCATAAATCAAATTGCAAGTTTAAGTTGACCACTTCTGACATCTGCAATTCAGTTTGTACTTGGTAAATGGCCTAGTCGTAAGTCTTAAGTCAAAATATGTTTTGTCAAGAAGTATCTGCATTAGTTTATTTTACTGCGTAGTGTTCTCTGGCTTAGTCTTTTGAACTGTGGCTGCTTAGGCTTCCCTCCCTCATTCCCCATGCAAAAAATAATTTTCTTCAGATTGTTTTAGCTGTAAAGCCTATTCTGGTCTCTTCTTGTTACTGTTGTGTTGCTCATAGTTAAAGCAGTGAAAGTGCTTCAGTGTGTGTCCAAGAGCACTTCCCTTAAGACCACGTCGCTGACAGCTAGCCTCAATCCTTCTTTTCTAATTGGCATTTTGGCATCTCCTCGGAGTACTGCTTAGTTCTTTTACTGCTAAGCTCCTTTTCTTCCTTCCTTTCAGACGGTTTGGTTCCTAGCTCTGTTCCTGCGTGTTCTCTCTGACCAGCAGCTCATGGCAGCGGTGCCTGTTGTCTGTTCAGCTGGTGTTTGTTCTCTGCTTATGTTTTCTGCCCTTCCTTCCCCTAGGCAAAACCCAATAATTTGATCAAATTGCCTTGTAGGCTCATAGCAAGTGCTTGGTGTGCGGTGTCTGTTTCTCCCTTGTCTTCTGAGGAGGTACAGTGCTGGAAGTCTTTCTAAAACAAGTTGGTAATGTTTATTTCCCCTTTATTTATTTATTTTTCTCACAAACTTGCTTTCTTTCCAATTTCTAGCTGGATACAGTGCCTTTGCTGAAGTGTTGCACATGCTGGAATTGCCTGACCCCCTGATGTATTCCGGGATGGCAACTAGGTGACGACAATTGAGGATGACCCTGACTGAAAAACTGCGCGAGAGGATATCGCGGGCGTTCTACAACCACGGGCTGTTGTGTGCTTCCTACCCCATTCCCATCATCCTCTTTACTGGTCTCTGTATTCTGGCCTGCTGGTAAGTCACGCAAAGTACTTGGTGTCACAGCGTGCTGCTGCTTTCTGGGGTTTTCATAGCAACGCCATGAGCATGCTGAGGTTTCCCCATCTTGTGGGCTCTTTTTTTTCTTTTTTTTTTTTTTAACTTAATAGATTTTTGTCATCTCTTTTTGTGGGACAAAAGAAAAGACAAAGATGAAGTATCTTCATGTGGTTTAATAAGTACATAGTAAAAACTAATTGAATAAGTGAAGTAAAGCAATAAATAAAATGAAAGTAATCCCCAAACACCTGGTTGTGGTCTCTGAAACCATGAATTAAAAATGGGGAGAAGGAAAGTTTATCTTTCTCTCCGTACTTGCCTATTCTGTTCTCCCTTAAGGCTGTACTCTTCTTTTTCAGCCCTTGCCTTGGCACGCATGTGTTGTGTGGCCTTGTAAATTCTCTGCTGTCCTTATGGACTCTAATTTGGATATGAAATGCAACTGAATACAATTTCACTCTCAGAAATGTTACATGGGCCTCTTAATAATTTCCAGTGAGGCATTATTACTACTGGAGTTGAGAGAACTTTTGTGCTCAGATTTGTGCACAGACACATGCATGTGCATATACAGATTCTGTCTTCGGGTTTTTAATTCTAAGTGTCTTGTCTCTTTTGGTCAAAATAAACCCTATGTGATGATCTACTCCTCTGCTTTTAGAAAAGCTCCAGCTGTGTGGATAGAGATACAGATGTAAATTTTTCTTTGAGCATCACTGAGGATAAGACAGACTTCTTTCACATCTACAGTTAAAAGACTATCAAAGTGATTATTTTCAAGTATTGAAAACCTCTGAGATTGCTTCTCATGCCTATGACTCTTCAATGTTGTGAGCAGCCATTGAGGCATTGCTTTCCTGGCTTTTTTCACTGCTTCATATGAATTCTTGTAACCGTCAATGATAACAGTTTTATTTTCAGATCTCTTATTCTGTAGAAATATGAAGCTGCTACAAGAGCCAAGCAAGCAGATTCTCAGTTCTCTTTATCTTTGTTGATACGGCTGCAAGTAACGGCTCTGTCTTCTGACTTCAGTTTTGCTGGATGCTGTTTTCACATGTCAGGCCTGCATTAGCCATGAGTCCTGAATCGCCACGCCACAGCACTTTTGCTTGCTAATTGCTTCATCAGAGCTTTCGGTGGTATTAGGCTCCTATTTTTGGTTATCTTTCAGGTGCTGTTGCCTGAGGGTAAATGCAGGCATGGAAGACAACTGCTTCAGTATATAAAGTTCATCCACACACATGTTGCATTTTGGGAGGGATCAAAATAAAAACTGCATGCTTACTCCCTCTCCTAAATTTAGGATTTCCTGGACGGGGGGAAATCTGATCTATGATTACCAGCAGCGGTTCTCGTTCTTCTTGGGAACCTTGTGCCCCCTAGGTCAGAGCTTGTACCTGTCCTATCTTTGTAGTCCTATGTTTAGAGCAGTGTGAGTTACGGTGTCACACACTAAGTCCTTGAAGCTTCAAACCAGGTTGTCTTTGGCAGATTAGTTACTTGTAATTGTGTATTTGTGGAAGCGTGTGCATTACTCAGTGCTGGTAATTGCGATTCTGCAGTTACTGGTTACCTTTAGACTGCAGAAACTAGTCCAAGACACCATCAAACATGAAGTGAAGAGTAAGTTTCAGTAACTCATTAGAAAAGCATATAATGGCCCTAGGAGAGATGGGGTTTTAGAAATGCTGTGATGCCCTTTGAGAGCATGTGTACCTTGGCAAAAAGTTGGGGGTGCAGCGTGGGTAAAGTGCTCCCTCTTTAGAAGCAATTTTTAGGGATGTTTCAGTTCCTGTTCTGAGCTGCTCTGTATTAACGGCTGTTAATTAGGTGTTAATTCTGGCTGGAGAAGTGGCATTACTAACAAGGTCAGAACTATTCCAGAGTGTGGCCCTTCTACACCTGAGTGCATTTCAGTGTGGTAAGACTGAACTCCGACAGGATATCTGTGCACAGGACACTCTGAAATACTTATTGGAAGTTTACTTTTGGGTTGAGGTCTTCAAGTCTTCCTCTTAGTTTGAGCCCGAGGTCTGACTTCTTTGTTACTGACCTGGATAATGGGGTGTACTGCACCCTCAGCAAGTTTGCAGATGATGCAAACTTCATGTCTCATGAACTGGAAAGTGGAAAACTGGATGAAGTGGCTGGATGACAACTAGAGAGTGGTTGATACACCAGATGGCCGTGTGGGCAGAGGAGCCTCATGGCGCTCAACAACAAGGATATGCAAAAGGAAGAATATTATCAGATGTCAGGGTCAGCTCTCTGGAAGGCAGCTTTGCAGAACAGGCCCCGGAGGTCCTGGTGGACACCAAATTGAACACAAGTCCCCTGTGTGTCCTCGTGGCAGAGACAGCCTGCAGTATCCTGGGCCGCATTAGGAGAGTGTTGCCAGTGGGTTGAGGGACATGATCCTTCCCTTCTACCACAGCACTGGTGAGGCCACACCTGGAGTGCTGGGTCCAGTGCTGGGCTTCCCAGTAAAAGAAGGATGTGGAATTAGTGGAGCAAGTCCAGCAAAGGGCCATGAAGATGATGAAGGGACTGGAGCACTTCTCCTATGAGGAAAGGCTGAGAAGAGAAGGCTCGTGGGATCTTACCACCATATATAAATATATGAAGGGAGGGTGTAAAGAGAACAGGCTCACCACTCAGTGGGTGCCCCGTGACAGGACGTGAGGCAATGGGCACAAGCCGACACACGGGAGATTCTGCTTTACGTATAAGAAAAAAATTTTTTACTTTAGGTTTGTTAAGCATTGGAGTAGGTGTCCCAGAGAGGTGGTGGAGGCTCCATCCTTGCATACTTGGAGATACTCAGAAGGCATCTGGACACAGCCCTGAGCCGCCTGCTGTGGCTGACTCTGCTCCGAGCAGGTTTAGCCTAGCCCATCTCCAGAGCTGCCTTCCAGCCTCAGCTGTCTGTCATTCTGTCTGTGTGCTTTCTAGTCGGCCTATGAGGTTTATAAAGGAGCTGTGCAATGCAAAATGATTTAGGAGAATTGTTTTTAAGCTCCCTTTTCATTTTCTCCAGTGTAAGAGTCGTGTTGATTTATCAAGGTGTTAGGACTGTCCCCTTCCCCGCCACGCGTCCTTCCTTCCTTCTGTCTCCTGTTTTTTCCCAAGCTGAAAAAGGAGGTGGTGCTAAAGGGAACAGACATCCTTGCTATCACGTGATTTGAGAGTAACTCCTGTTTTCTTTGGGCTTAGGTAGCTTTGCAGTTGCAGCCTGCGTACTGTTCATTCATTTAAAACAAGAAATAAAACTAATTATATCCACTTACAATGAAGATACATTACCGAGTATATTGTATTTCAGGTTCCTTGGCTTGTACTATAATTTGTTTTTTTTCTTGCCAGAGCTCAAATTCAGGGGCTGCTCTCTACAGTGAGCACTTGATGAATATCCTTAGAAGTTTGAGATGCCTCCTCCTTGTTTGCTCTGTGTGGAATAATCTGATGTTTGTGGTGTGTGGCTACACACAGTTGTTAGCTCTGTGGCTTGTGCAGCTATAGCTGTTGAATGCTAATCCCTTAACAAATGGGTAGGGACTACAGCCATGTAAACCTGGAGCAAGATATTCGGTAGCTTTGCGGACTGTACTGCACTAGAATCCTTCTAAACAAGGCTTTTCATCAGATATGATAAAATTTTACAGTTTTTGGGGGGGGCAAGATGTCAAGGCCAACGAAAGGACTATGATTTCTTTTTTAGTCAGGATGCCTGAATATATAAAATGGTATGAAATAACGGGAAAACCAAAGTGATCAACAGTCATCTCAATGACTGCTGGCTATCTATGGGGTGGGGCTGGAAACTTCAAAAGTATTTTAGCAATTATTTGGGAAAATGAATTTTTAGCTAATATACTAACTCACTTTAGGTTGAAGTTAAGTCCTGGAACTATGTTATCTGGTGGGCATTTCATGCATTATATGCTCGCCCTTTTCTTTTACGCTTTCCTAGGCGTCTGCTGTTGTGGCTGCTGTAAGAAATAGGCTGCTGGGCAGATGGACCCTTTGTTTGACCCAGCACAGCTAGCTGTATGTATATTTGGTTTAGACTATGTCCATCTGAATAGCCTTCTGGAATGCAAAACTGGCAGCTGGGGGGCATGTTCAGCACCCAGTGTGGGTTGGGCGCTGTCTGCGGGAGCCGCAGCAGTCGGCTGTTTACGGGAGCTGTAGGACGGCCACCTCCTGTGGAAGCTTTCTGTTGGCTGCGGGGAGGAACTCGCTGATGGCCACGAAGTGTCACATCTGCATTTTTTCCTGCAGTCACATCGTTAGGACTCTGAGTAATGGGCTTTGGCACTGACTTACTGCTGGAATTTAATTTGTTTGCGCTCTTGAGAAGCGTTCCATTTTCTTAGGACAGATCTCACTGATTCATCTCGGCCACCTCACTGCAAAAATGAGTGAGAAATGTGCTGAAATCTGGAGAAAGAAGCTGGTGGAAAAAAATCAAGGCCCACCTTCAAGGTAGAAGCTCATTTAGGCAACGTTTCTGTCCAACATAATTGGTGAGAGACTGTCAGTACTGTTTGCATAGTAATGCAGATTAGTGTCTGAAACAAGCATGGATCGATTAAGTAGTAAGAACTATAGGTCTTTCTGATGAAGGAAGAGGATACACCAGTGATCCAGTGGTTTCGTACTGACTTTTATCAACAGGGAAGGAGCTAGTAACGTCCTCAGTGTTGCTGAGAAGGAAATTAACTCAGTTGTTCTCATTTTCTTCCCCCATACCTCAGTAAAACTCGACCATCTTTGGGTTCAGATAACTTTTAAAAAAGCTGAAATAAACCATGTGGACCACAATTTATCCAGCATCAGTTCTGGTTCTTGATCAATGTGACAACAGTTAACATGCGGGTGTTTCTCCTGTTCTAAAAAGGTCAGGTGCCAAGGATCAGGTAGCACAGTCACCACAGAGTGTCTGTTACAGGTTGTTTGAATGTATTCCGTCTTTAACCTTGAAAGTATTTTGTGTAGACATTATTTTTAATGTCAGCTATAGACAAGACAGAGCATATCTGGTTTTGTTAATAAATTAATATTCAAAGCGAAAGCAAAATGCCTAGGACTCTTTCTTACTCTCAAAATCTGAAAATGCAGGTTGTGTTAGTCTTTACTTCACAGTGAGGGTTTTCTGCTGAACTAGCTATTGAGAGGTGTAGGGCCTGTTAGTTAACTTCTTGGTTTGCTGTATATCCCTTTGGAGGTGACATTCATTTTCATCATCCCACTTAAATGGATCTGCATTAAGAAACATTCTGGCTCTTTACAGCTGAGTGTGTAACTTATTTTGTGGTTTTTTTTACCCTAGTAGAATGAGAGTGCCACTTAAGCCTATCTGACACAAGAGTAGCTCCTCCTCCCCAGCTCAGAGAAGAACAGATGATACCTATAAATCTGGTAATCAGGGTAAAATTGAAATTCCTGTGTAGTTCTGAAGAATAGTTTTTAGTTAAAGTAAGAATTTAAAATCAAACAGTTGACTGTGAAGCAGGTTTAGGAGAATTAAACAGGGTGAGTCTTTGCAGTTGTTCATTATCTGACTGAAGCACTAGGTTCTGCTAGTTCTACTAAAGAATTGTAGAACTGACTGGAACCAGAGCCCTTTTGTGTGTGTGTGTGTGTGTGTGTGCATACATATATTTCTTTTTGAAAGAACATTTCACTATCTTACAGGTTTGTAGTATCTTGTGTGATAACCAGAGGAGCTGAGTCGCTGTCAGACTCTTCATGTTCCAAATCCACAGAGAGCAGAGTCCCCTGTGGGACTGCATGATGAAACTAGAAGCAAGTTCTGTGTAACGAGACCTCTGTTCTGCTTTGCAGAAAAAAAAGGAAACTGGCAGCACGGAGCAAGGGGAATCTTTACTTTTGCAGTGCAGATTTTTGAGGGTCCTGTCGGTGGGAAACAGGGCAAAGCAAACGTGGTTTATTCAGAAACAGGTATTGTTTGTGCACTTACCAAGGCTAAAAAGGGAACCGTTGCTGCCAGATATCTGGCCGCCTTTACCCTCTAGCAAGACCCTTTTTATCAAATTTAATCTCTGTCATTACCAATGGGTTTTCAGGTTGTTCTATCTGTGTGATAGTTTAGGCTGGAAACAGGCTAAAAGCTTGTTCAACAGTGTGCAGAATAGAGGTGGCAGCTATTTTAAGGCAATATATCACCACCTTCCCTGTTACCTAAGACTTGGCAGCTCTCTGCTTTCCTTCATATTCACCAGCCAAAGACTATTCTGGGGTGGTGGAGATCTCCGCTTTGATTCTGAGAAGGAGGAATATGCAATTGTAGGGTTTGCAGTTCTGTTGAGTTGCCAGCTGCCTTGGGCTGACCTGGCAGTTCTCCATCTTGGCCCTCTAAGCTGTCTTGAAAATATGTAAAGTAGTTGGATGAACATTTTTTGCTTGAACCTACCTCATGCTTGGTAACTAAAATGTACTCTTGCTTGAATTCAGCAATACTGACTTGTAGATGATCTGTTTTGCCTTTATTTTTGGATTTGCAGAAGGGTGTCAGGGTCCACTTTCACATGAACATCTAAAAAGAACCCTTCTCAAAACCAGAACTACTTCTTGAGCTTTCCTGTCACCTGTTTTAGATCCTTCTTTTCTTCCCTCCTTTCTCTGTGCTTTTCATTTGGGTGTTCACCTTTTTCCCTGATGGTCAGAAAAATCTCTAACAAAGAGAAACGTGAGGAGATTCAAACCTGAGTGCTAGAAATTACTGTAACTCACTTGGAGCAGTTCTTGCCTTTGGTAAGAAGTGCACATGGAAATGACCTAGGCCTGTCACATCTTGCAATCCCTGCAGCATTTAGTGTCCATGGGAAGCCAGGATGCTTCTGACAACTCATCTTCAGCTTTTGTGTTTGGGGTTTTTTTTGGTTTTGTTTTTTTTTGTTTGTTTGTTGTGTTTGTTTTTTTTTTTTTAAGTATCTCTTTGCTTAAAAGATGCTCCAACATTGATGTCTGAAGTAGTAGCCTAGTGAATTTCTCTGTATCACTGGGTGGTTCTTTTTCACTCTGTCCTTTTTTTTTTTTTCCCCTCTCTGCTGTCAGTCTGTCTCAGGTATCACTGACAAGATCAACTGGTATCGCATGCCTGTGTAAGGCTAATTAAATTTTAGAACTAATGTTTTAGCGTCTTACTGAAATGACTTACAGTGTCACCTAGAGTGTGCACTTTGTGTGTTCTTCCATCAGATGTTCTCAAAACCGTTCAGAAACATGAATCTTCAAATATCACTGTGATATAAGTAAATATATGTCCCTGCTTCCCTTATGGGGACATATTTTTATGTTGTAGTTGCCTCAACATGAGGGAGCTTTTGAGAGGAGTCCCAATAGTAGGTCTTGTTCCTGAGCTCTGCTACAAAACAATACCATGAGCAATCTACACGATCTACATCATGCTGCAATAAGGACTATAGGAGCTAAACATAGATGTCTTCAGACAACAGGGTCTGTTTTAACCTTTTATTTAAATCTTTTAAACATGGATGTCCCGTGCGGCCTTTTCTCTGAAGATAGTTTCTGAAAATGGGGATTATAATAAAAAAATAGTTCCAGTGTTTTTTGTGTGCCAGACAATCTGCTAGGAAGCCCCGTTCCTGAGGGGTGCACATCCGTGTTTTCTAATACCACAGCTGCTACAGCTCTTCTAGTCTCAGTAAATTATAGAATCGTAGAATAGAATCCTAGCATGATCTGGGCTGGAAAGGACCTTAAGGATCATCTCATTCCAACCCCTCTGCCATGGGCAGGGCCACCTTCCACTAGCCCAGGTTGCCCAAAGCCCCGTCCAACCTGGCCTCGGACACCTCCAGGGATGGGGCATCCACAGCTTCTCTGGGCAACCTGTGCTAGTGCCTCACTGCCCTCATGGGGAAGAATTTCTTCCTAATATCTAATCAAAATCTGCCCTCTTCCAAAATATGAAGACAATATCACCAAAGACAAAAGCTCTTGCTCCTGGTGAAGGTAATAACTGATGAGAGTAGAGCCATGACTGAAAAGTGTTATGCCTCACTGTCTTTAGTAGTGATGAGTATTAAAATTAGGACTCATGAGCTTATAGGGAAATGAAAAGAATCGTGTGTTACTTGGCAACACAGCTTTTGTTGATTGAGCAGCCTGGAAGTGTAGAGGAAGCTGAAGGCGCCCATCAGTGTGACCCGCAGAAAACTTTAGACTGGGTAGAGAAAATCTAGCGCTGTTTTCTGTCACACGAGCAAGAGGCAAACAGTTTGAGTAACTGCAGTGTTAGATGCCGCTTTCTTCTTCCTTGCCTGCTGCAGGGATGGATTAAAAATACGGATTGGAGGGAGTGTATAGATCTTTTCCTACAGCATAAATCCTGTTCCATATTCATGATCTAATCAAATGGCAGGTAAATGCTGAACTTGATTTAGATACCAACAGATCTACCCTGACCACAGGCCTGAAGAGGACGGTGGAATATGGGAGTCTCAGTTGCCTTGGTTTGCTGACAGCTGCAGTAGGATATAGTCCTCAGCAGCGCAGAGACATCTCTAGATTTTATTTTCTTTCTTCCATCAGAAATTTTTCGTTTGTTCTTCCCCTCATTTTGTTGCCCTTGAGTCTTCCAAGAAATGCCATTTACTTTTTCCTCCATTGCATTTGCATGTATTGTCAAATTTTTTGGACACGTTTGAAAATCCTAACATGAAAAATAAAAAACCAACAAAACAAAAAGAAAAGCCCTTGGTCGTTCAAAAATAGCCGTGAAGGAGCTGTGAGTTGCTGTGTCCTGTATTTTGGGAGGTGGCTTGCACTTCAGGATGGGAGTGGTTTGCTTCTTCCCCTCTATGGAAAATTAAACTTTTTTTTTAACAACAGAAAAAAACAATTATTGAATTCTCAGCTAACCTTCCTATTAGCTGCCATCAGGCAGCCTGTCTTGTCTTGAGTCTTTCTCTGAGGCCTCATGTAACTCTGAGCCAACTGGAAGCTGTGTACAGATTGCTGTTGTTTAGATGAACTTTCCTCCTTCCCAACTTCTCAGGTAGCTTCTGTAGCTAACGCCAAGGCTACTGTGAACAGCAGGTACATATGTAGGAGGAAATGGTTCAATAGTAGAGGAGCTGACACACATCTCTACTCCAGTCTGGCAACAGGCGTGTTTCTTGGTGACGAAGTGGTTTTATTCAGATGTAAATACACTGGTGGCTGAGAACCAACACGGTGGAGCAGCTGACAACCATCTCCAGAGGCTAGTTTTTTTTAAAACATAGAAATACTTTTTTTTTTTTTTTTTTGCAAGTTTCCTTGGTACGTAAGCTGTCGTGTTAAGACCTTTGTGGCCTCAAGCACAGAATGTGGAATTGCTTGATGTGACACACTCAGTACTGACAAAACAACTATGGTTATGGCCAGGTGGTTGTTTTGCAGACAGCTGTGGAAATTTAAGTTGTTCACTTTTCCCAGCTGTCCTCCTGTCCCTCCACTGCAAGTCGCTGCTCCGGCAGCTCTGCCAGCAGTTCACGTTAACCCCCTAATCCACGAACAGGGGTGAGGTCTGTTTAACATGGCTGTTAATGACCCAGATGAGGGAGCAGAGCGTGTGCTCACCAAGTCTGTGGATCATGCCAGGTGGGGGAGAGCACGGTTACCGTTCAGAGACACTTTTGAGGGGTTGGGACGATGGACTGACAGGAGCCTCGGGAAGCTCAGCAAAGGCAAAAAGGCAAATGCAGAGTCCTGCACCTGGGATGGAGTAAGCTCCTGAAGCAGGACAGGCTGGAAGGTAGCTTTGCAGCAAAGGACAAGTTGGACGTGAGTCAGGCAGCGTGTCCTTGCAGCAGAAAGGCCAACTGCATCCTGGGCTGCACGAGCGAGCGCAGCCAGCGGGGCAAAGGGGAAGGGAGCCTTCCCTCTCTTGGCCTTTGTGAGACCACAGTCCTGCATCCAGTCTGGGGCTCTGCAGTATGAGGAAGGTGCTGACATGCTGGAGCACATCCAGCAGAGCTGTCAGAGTGGGCAGCTGCAGAGTACCATGGAGGAGGAGAGGCTGAGGACACTGAGTATCTTCAGCCCTAAGTAGTGATCTTACTGCTGGCCTACAGCTACTTACTGGGAGGGTGTAGAGAAGGTGGAGGCAGATTATTCTGGGGGTATGCAGTGGCAGGACAAGAGGCAATGGACAGATGGGGAAATTCTGAATAGATCCAAGGAAAAAAGTGTTCGTTATGAGGGTCATCAAATACTAGAATAAGTGCCCAGAGAGATTGTGGGACCTCAGTCCTTGGAGATACGCAAATCCAGACGGGACGTGGCTCTGAGCAACCTGCTCTTGGTGGCCCTGGTTTGAGCAGGAGCTTGCACTGGAGCCCTCCAGAGATCTCTTCTACATGGGAGGGGTCTGTGATGTCTGGAGGTCGCTGCTTGAAGCAGCACCAACCCCAAAGTTAGGCTTGGAGCCCTCTCTGGTTGACTTTTGGATATCTCTCATGATGGAGAGTCCACAGCTACTCTGGTCCCTTTTCCAGTGTTTGACTGTTCTCATTGTGAGCAATTTCTTACTTATGTCTAGTTGGAATTTCCCTTGCTGCAGCTTGTGTCCTTTCCCTGTGCAACCCTGAGACAAGTCTGGGGTCATCTTCACCATGCTGAAGACTGCATTTTAGATTCCCTCCTCAGTCTCCTTCAGGCTGGATGAGTCCAGTTAACCCAGTATCTCCTTTTGCTCCACATTCTCCTGCCACGTCACCATTTTGGTGGCCTCCGGTGGACTAGCTGTGGTAGCACAGGCTGGTGAGGCTGGCAGGCACCTCTGAAGGTCATCTGGTCCAACCCCCCTGCTCACGCTGGATTTAGGGGTGCTATATGGAACGGGCAGGATGAGGAAGGGTGGCTTCTTGTTCCCTAGGCTAGACAGGGGTGACTGGGACAAAGGGAGGGATGCAGTCATCTTCCTGGGAGGTGGCAATTTATTGCTTCTGTAGGCTGAGCTCATTGCACCCACTGAAAGGATTTTCATCTCTGGCTACAGAAAATAGTTTTCCCTACCTAGCGACTAGTAAGAGGGCAAACCCCTTGCATCCCAGCAGGTCTTCAGAAAGTGAGAAAAAATCTCTGCCAGGATTTGGGGCATTTTTGCTTTGAAAGACAGCAAGAGTTGAAAGAGTTTTCAAGGTAGGATTGTGTGCAGGGCTAGTTGAATCTTGCTAAACTGGGAAAAAGTACTTGTGAGATGTTCAGCCTCTGGAAGAGCTGAACAGGGTGTTTCCATCACCCTTTACTTGGTGCCATACCTGTGACCTCTGGCAGCGATCAGGTCTTCGCCATGGACTGTGGAGATCCAACCGTCAGCTGCATTGCTCTCAGCGTTTGCCACAGCTTCTGGATATCAAGGCTTCCCGGTGAGGTGCAGCAGCGGGCGCTGCTTGTTTCGGTGTATCTGACAATAGCCTGGTCCTAGAGATGAAGCTTCGACCAGAGAAGCAGCAAGATCACTCCTGAAGCCTGAGCTGCTCCACTGGTGCTGGTGAGGCAAAACCAGCCTGTCCCGTTGTAGCGCCTGCAACGCACTGGCTGTTTAGATTCAGTGCCTCTAATTTGAAATGAGTGAAGTTCTATAAAAGATAACTGTTCTGACTCCTTAAAACTGACAGGTGATCGCACAGGGAAATCCGCCTCTGGATTAGCACATAGTATGAATCTAAAGTGTTTTCCTCAGATTTCTGGGCACACTCAGGCATCAACATCAAAATCAGTTAGTGAAAAAGTCATTCTTCCTCGGTCACCTGTTCAACTCATTCTGCTTTGTTTATCACATATACTCGATTTTATTATTTTAATTTATGTGTATCTCCGTCTTAGTCAGACGCAGGACGGTTGCTGTATATATCTCCCCCCGGCTTTTGTTTTCAGCAGATCATTTGTGACAAGCAGGTGCTACGTGTCATTTAGAAGGACTAGAACCGATAGCTGCTTGCGAGAGAAAAGAGGCTGTGCTGTGTCTCCAGACTGTGGCTTTTGTTGGGCATTTTCACCTCTGATCTATTATGACCTGATTTTATTATTGCTTTTTCTCTTCCCTCCCATTGCACAATGAAATGATAATAATTAGGTGTTGTATTTTTGTCAGACTAGTAAAATAGCAAATCTGACAAGCTTTGCTTCTGATTTCTTTGTTCTTTTTCAGCCTTTTGTTGTTCAGTCTGAAGCCTTGTCTTTAGCTGTTGCTTGTCCCCTCCACAGCCTTTGATGATTCAAGCTAATCCCTAACCAAGTGGGCAGAGTATTGCATGAAAACAATTCGAAGGCCTTTATATTTATTCTGGCAATATTGCAAGAAAAGTTTGGCTATAAACAGGAAAATATGTCAGAAATTTAACGCCTGATAGATTGTCGTGTATCAGACAACGAAAACACAGAAGTTATACTCTCCTGTTCGTTTTAGTGCTGACAATTCCAGCTTGTTGGGCGGTATCTCTGTAACAGCAGTCTTGCTTTTTCCACCAGTTCAATTCTGATATGGTTTTAATCACTTTTGAGAACGTCTAGAGCTAAAAACAATATTCTAAACTCTGAAACCTCAATACTTCAACTTTCAAATAGTTTGAAGTGTTTGTTGTGGGGTAGCTGCTACAATCATCTGAAGATTGTAGTGGCAAAGGAGCAAAAAGATAAATATTTCATAGCTGTTTTGGTGTCTTATTGCTACTTAAAAGCCCTTTGAGGACCAATGAAGTTAATGACAAGTACTGGAGGTAGTTTAAATCTTAATGCAGAAAATTAGGTGATTAGTACAGGGTTTGGGTCAGGAAAGCAGCCATCTGAATACAGTGAATGTCTCATTTTTGGGCGGGCTACAGAATAGTTCAGACATGGCTGTACTTAATGTTTTTAGGACTCTTGACTTTCAGGTGGTAGAGAGTAATTCAGGTGAGGTCCTGCAGGAACTTCCCTTCGTTTTCTTCCAGGACTTTTAGTTATCCCTTTCCAAGGGAGAAAGACCAATTATCTCTTGTGTTGGGGAAACGCATCAAACAGTTCCTGTGAGAGCTAAAGCTCTCTTGTATTGCAGCTGTGTCTCCTGTCCTGCAGAGGCTGGATTTAGCTGGAGTGGGCTCATTTTTCATGACCCATTCATTTTTTTGAGCTCTTCTTGGAGACTGTCCGAAAGCCTAGTTAAAACCAACGTGTGATGTTTCTTGCTTATGTCTTAATCATAGTTACCCACTGCTGAAGCTGCCGCTGCCTGGAACAGGACCTGTGGAGTACAGCACCCCCGTAAAGGATTATTCTCCACCCTCTCCAGGCGCGGGTCTGCAGCAAGGGGATCTCAGTGAGCGTCCCGACTGGGTGAGTCCTGAACTGGGGGCAGCTGGGTGTGCTGAGTGTGCGAGGGGGGGTCGATGAGGTGATGAAACATCCCTGCTGCGTTACCTACACTTTACTGTAATCAACGGAAAAGATTTCTGGAGATGTGTTGCTTTGTGTAACTGCTAAGTTTAGGCTGTATTTGTCTTGTATTAGTCTTGCTAGGCATTTGGAAGAGTTAAAAGCCCTGACATGCTGTTTAAGAGCCCATTTTTCAAGGAGAAGTTTATCTAAGGCAAGTAGTACACTTCTTAAAGCATTATTAGGTTTTAAATAAGCTTAATGATGGGTTCTGGCATAACAGGCCCCAGTTTCCTAATGTTGTAATAAGGCATGCATTTTCCCTAGAGCAGCAGGACAGGCCTCTTGCTGACACACACGGCTTCACATACCTGCCCGTGGCCTCCTCTGAAGGCTGAGAACAGGATTTAGTCAGCCTTTTACTGCTGTAACTGTCTGTGGAGATGCTACCAGTAGTTAATGATGGTGGGTTTGGTGTTGTCAACCTCTCTTTGAAGGGATCTGGATTCTGGCTATCAACCAGCTTATCTGTCGAAGATCACTAACTAGCTGTCAGAATGGGAATGTCTGTCTCGCATGGAGGTGGAAGACAGACTGCCCAGCTCCTCAGCACTTGCAGTTTTCTTTCTTTTGGCTTTAAAATACTGCACCTAGCAGGGTTTTTTTCTGATGATGTAGGTAGTCTAGATTTCACCTCCAGGACATAGGCTTTTTTCTTAAGGTCACGATCAAGGGTTTTTCATTTGAATTAGAATTTAGGCAGCCACAGATTCTGGCTGTGAAGGTAGCTACTACAGTGTGGTCTAGGGAGCGTAGGGATGCTTGAAGAACCTGGTGAATTGAGTATAATCCAGAGGTGGGTTTTGGTTTTGGTTTTTTTTTTTAATTGACTGGTATGTATCATGCAGGTAAATGAGACTTATATCCTTATGTTAAGGGTAAGGAATTAACTTCTTTTTTTTCTTGAGCAAACTGAACCCTGATGCTTTCCAAGAAGGTTGATAACCTGGTCCAGGATATCGGGAAGCAATTCTAAAATCATCCTTTGTAATGTGCATTGTTCTTTTTCATTCCAGGGTCTCTCTTAAGTAGAAGTTACCTGTTGGCTTAATGCTTTTGATGCCTCCAGCTCTCTACTCTCGCCATGTGTGCTCTTCTCACTGTTACTGAAATCATTTGCTGCCTTCTGTGCTCCCTGGTGTCACTGAAAGCTTTTTGTGCTATGCTGTTAACTTGGGCTGCTGCTGGCTGATTAAATCTTCCCTTCTGCTTTGTTGCGTAGTTCAGCTAATACAGCACAAAAGTCCCCGGAGGAGGGTCAGCAGCCTGGGCACAGCGACCCGGAAGATTTAAGTGTCACACAGCAGAATCAGAACAGGTTGGGGGAACCGCAGTGTTGTGAGAGGCATCTGTGAGAGGCAGCGAGTCCCTGCTCCTGCCTTTCATTCCGGTACCAAGTTCAGCAGGAGCTGGGAGCTTCTGCCTCACAAAGAAGCGCAATAGACTGATGCCAAAATGGTCAGTGGCGTTTTGCCTCTTTGAGAAACAGGCTCTTTTTGTTCTTGCTAGGTTAGTACTGTCATGTTTCACCTCTAATTTGGGAAAGGAAAATATAGTCTGGCAAACTCCTTCCTGAAAGGTTGCCAAGCAGTGGTCTAGTTCTGCTAAGCAGCTTCCCACTTGCCATGTGTTTTCATTCTCCCTCTGGTTTTCCCCACAGTATGTTGGTGCTCCTGTGGCCTACATTCAGCAGATCTTTGTGAAAGCTACCGTCTCCCCATGGCAGAAGAACTTCCTTGCCGTTGATGTATTTCGTTCACCCCTCTCCCGCGTCTTCCAGCTAGTGGAGGAGATTAGAAACCATGCCCTGAGAGACAGGTAATTACTGTTCATTAAAGTTTGTGTGGAAGGCAGACTAACCCACTGTCGTACACACACATCTTTTAAATTACTGCCTCGTAAGTCTGATTATTAGCTTTGAATTGGTAAGATTCTCAAAATTAAAAGAAAATGAGAGATCACTGCTAACAGGTGACATCATACCCATCCTGTGCGTAGAGCAATTTAGCTTTTGTGTTAGAGAACTTGCCTGCCCTCTAGTCACGGATAATTGTCAGGAACCTTCCAGTCAAAGTCCTAGGCAGAGAGGTCTGGAGGGGGCCTCCAAGGTTATACCTGTTAGAGTAGATAGCAGTGTCATATAATCCCTTCATAAGCATGCAAGCTTCGTATTAAAGCATGTTCATTTGACCCCACCATGCCTGTTGTGAAGCCTTCCAGAATTTTATGTGGTCAGGAACCTTCTCCTGACTTTCCACTTCAGCTATATTTAGGACCGGTTAATACCCGCTTGGTTTTGTCCTGACACAGTCTTTGTACAAAAATAGGTTTCCTCTGCTTCCAGATATTTACAGGGAGAACTCATACTCCGCACCCCAAATCCTTGTTTGTTCAGCTAAACATGAAACTCGGCTTACTCTGGTAAGACGGCTCTGTATGCAGGTCGTCGTCCTGGTTGCTCCTCTTGGCACTGTCGTTAGTGTATCATTCCTGAACGTGGGGGATTAGAACTGTACACAGCATGCTCAGAGAAATCTCATTTGTGTGTTATTTTCCATGCCTTTCCTGAAATACAGTGAGATTGCAGGTCCCTTTTCTATGGCCAGTCATATCAATTTTATACATTATGAAATGACTGATTAACATCTCTGTGTCCCTCTCTGTCAGTTCCAGCTGATGAGCTCCCACCTTATAGCAGAAACTCTTTTCAGTCCTCAAGCGCATGGTCTTGCACTTTGTACTGTTAATAGAAAGGGCATTAAATTTATTCCAGCCCTCGCATCATCCATTTCAGATAGTCTGTTCCTTTTCTGTGTTAACAGTGTTTCTTTATTTTGTGTCATTGGCAAATGTCCCTATATCTTATTCCAAGGCTATTAATGAAAGTATATAACAGTCCTGATTCTCTGAGCTGTCTGTGAGAAATTCCACTTTGTTTTCCGCAATACTGGCGGTTCCCCTTTCAGCAGCTCCGTGACCATTTTCCTGTTAACCTCGTTCTTTACTGCATCACAATTTTTGTGCCCTTCCTGTGAACGAAAGCATTTTCTGTGTGGTGCTGCATCAGAAGCCTTACTGGGGCCCAGGTAGGTGAGAACTGCTGTGCTTTCCCCATCCAAGAAGCAGGCATTTTAAAGAAAGGATCGCTCAGATTAGTTTGGCATATTCTCTCTTTGTAAACCAAGAATGCATTTTCTACATGTTAACTTGCCTCTGTTTTTTTTTAAATAAGTTTTCCTTCGAGTTCAAAGTTTTTTTCTGTGGTCAAGTTCTTGGCCTTGGCTGGGTTTACTCTCTAAGGACAGAAATGCTTCCCTACTTGTCTGTCTCTGTTCAGTGAGAATAATTGTGCTGAGAACAGGCCAAGTGTGGTGAAAAATGGCAAGATTAGAGTCTTTGATCATCTCCTAGCTCTTCAGCCAGGAGCTTTCTTCATTCTTTGTCCTCTGCCTCACATGGGTAGGGAAGATTCACTGCTTGTTCATACTTCCTTGACAGCATCCTTCATTGCTTCATTTTTGAGAGTGTCCACTTTACTACTCTGCCTGATGATTTGTCCTTTTTTTTAAACTATTCCTTGCAAGCTGGCTGCCTGCTCTCTCTGTGGTAATTTTTTAGAAATGCCATTTATGCTGTTAAACATGGAGCTCTTTCCTACCAGCTCACAAAGCCTTGGCACTGACATTCTTTCTGTGTTTTTAATTCATCTCCTCCTTTATCATATGTGTAACTTTAGATAGTTATCTGTGTATAGTTGCCAGTTACAAGTTAGAAGCAACTTGCTCCCAGGACGTGTGTTGTCTTCTCATTATCTCCCCTTGGTGTTGCCCTTGATGAACAGTGATGCAGCACTGAAGCAAAATTAAACTTACAAAGCCACCAGAAGAAAAAGACTTAAGCACTCAGATCTAAACCCTGGGATAAGGGCTCCCATTTTGGTGGTGGACTCGGATATTTCAGGAAACATCTAACTTTCAGATAAATTCTGAAATTACCTCAAAAGTCATTATGAAGTTCCTTGTTGTCAGTTGCTTTTGTCAGTATCAAAGTTCAGTGCAGATCTTTTTCTTAATATGAAAAAGGAATTCCTTTATACTAAAGTACAGAAGGAGCTGAAGATTATTGACAACTGGATAGGAAACACAAGGTGATTATATTTTCATCAGCTGTAAGCTTGCTGAAACTTTGAGCAGTTATCATTTGTAAAAAGTCAGAAGTGATCTGAAATTTGTACTTTGCTCCAGTTCATGTTTTTTGCTATAACTCTGCATCCACACCGTACTGGTCGGGACATTAGCTGTGTCTGTTTGCTTCACAGATAAGAATGTACATAGGCTTATCTGCAGTATAAACTGTTATCACTGTTATGTTTCAGCGTTAGCTAAAGCTGAAATACAAAACAATAGTTGTCTTACTCTTCCTGGAGCTATTACTGGAGCCATCACTGCATCAGTTCCTTTAAATTATCTTTCAGAAAGCTTTTGTTCCTATAAACACGGTATTTTCAAGCATATTTTCTAGTATTTTCTTTTGATAGCTGTGACTTTTCTAGGTATTTTACCACACAGTGACAGGATGTAGATTGTGGAGGGAGTTTTCTCAAAGACATAACTCAGACATCATTGGTTGGTTTCTGTGTTTGCTCTTTGTAGTCCTTATAGAAAAAAAACTCCCCTAGAGAAGACATTTTACAATAGGACCCTAACTGATTTGTCTTCTGGAGCTACCTTCTCTGTAATCTGCGAGGCTGGAGCCAGGGAAGACTGATCTCTTGTATCTTAACTTAGCCTTTGTTAAATATGTCCTCCCTGAGCAAATAGCACCAGTTGCCCATATCACGTTGAGGGAACTGTTCTCTTTTGGACCAGCAGCTCTTCCGTGTCTAGCCAAATAGTGTGCTGACAGGTTTTGTCACTAAACCTTCACAGTCAGATCCTATTGTAAGCCCAAGTTGAGTCTTGCTTGAATTACTAGTTGATGAGGATTATGTAATTGTGTTAAAATGAAGATTGGGAACAAACACAAGTTCCATTTCATACCAGTTACACCTCTATTAATTTCTGAATCTGTAAGGCATTTTCTTTTCCATACGATGGAGAGGAATTCTGAAAACATTTTGCACCGTTGCAGATACTGAATCCTTTGTACATTTTAGAGCACTCTGTATGCCTTAAATAATCCACCTCAGGAAGGCTAATAAAGATTTCTGTAAAATGTCCCATTGCACATGTGGAAAGAAGTATGCAGATGAGTTTAACGTCTTTGAAGAAGAATTCCAGGAGACAGTTTCTCTGTAGACTGGAGGTATCTTAAATGTGGAACTGAAAATGGTGGCACCTAGGATGGGGAAAGAGTGAAAGCTGTGTGGCCAGACAGTATGCAGAGAAATGATAATGGGGTTCTGGAGTCTGTATACCCGTTACAGTGAGATCCCGGTCTGTGGCCTGAGGCTCTTGATCCTTAGTTATGACGAACAAGAGCAGTAACATGGTGATGCAGGTCCTTGGGCCATTCATCTGGGCAGCTTTGCCTTTTGTTTGTGAGAGCCGCAACATACACGGCAGTGTGACTTTTGTTTGCGTTGCAGTTCTGGTGTCAAAAGCTTGGAGGAAGTTTGCCTTCAGGTAACAGATCTTCTGCCTGGCCTCAAGAAGCTGCGGAATCTGCTCCCCGAACATGGCTGTCTGTTACTGTCTCCAGGGAACTTCTGGCAGAACGACCGAGAGCGATTTAATGCTGACCCAGATATCATCAAAACCATCCACCAGCATGAACCAAAGACATTACAAACATCAGCTACTCTCAAAGGTAAGATGCTGAAGTGCCAAAGAAAAATGCCTACAGCTTGCATCGCCGTTTTGTCCTCGGTATTTCCAACATCTAGATTGCCAATATTACCAAATTGGGTGACATTTTATTACTCACAGCATCTGAAACGAAGCTACCCAATATATGTCATCTCTCATTTTATATGTGTTTGAACTCAGTTCTGTATTTGTGGAAAGCGAATAATTCCACTCAGTCAGACTCCTTTCTGTAGGTGTAAAAATAGCAGGTAACTTGTCCAAGTCTTTTTGTTCCTCTTACTCTACATATGCTGTAGCCTATCTTTTTCCCTCATGCTGTTGTCTGTCATACTCAAAAGCTGCCTACTTGTCACAGATAAATGAACATTCATCCTGCTCCCTCTTGTGTGTTCACTGATAGTTGCTTGCATATAGCCCAAGTTGACGCTGGATATCATAAAAGTATTTTTCTCTCTTAATTAGAAAAAACCCCCCTCTGACCATGTTTGGGATCATACTGTTTAGTGGTTCCATAAGGCCAGAGGAAATGCTGTTCCTTTGGTCTTAAAAGAACTTTGTCGATGTTAGGAAGCCTATAATATGACATGTCTGAAAAGGGGGTTTGTAACCCTAAAGTAAGTTAGTTTTAAATGTTATTTTTTGAGCATCCAGAGTGTGTGCACACTGTGGTTTGGAGCACATGGAGCCTCTCTGTGAGAGCTCATTTGCAAATGAGATAGAGGTCCACAATATCCTGGGAATTCCTGAGAACAGTGGCAGTGTTCATCATGATGCATTTTTTTTTAAGTCTGTATTTTAGTGCACAGGATTAATAGAAGAGATGTTAAATAGTCCTTTGCAATGCAAAGTCTTCCTGGAACCTCTGGTTCAGATCACACACTGACACGCGCAAAAACAAGCGTCCAAGGTTTTCTTTGGCTGCATCCTTAAAGATAATGCCCATCTCCTCTGTTGAAGGACAAATTGGGTGCCCACTTGACGTGCCTGTGCACTAACACAAGAGCATGGGGAGCAAACAGAAGGAATTAGAGGTGTGTGCAGTTGGAGGGCTACAGCCTCATCCAGCTCACAGAGATGGCGTGGAGTAGCTCGCAATACGGGAGTGCTGCTGTGGGTAGACACAGGCTCTTCAGGAAGGACAGGCTGGGAGGGCGAGGAGTTGTCCTGTGTGTGGGTGAGCAGCGGGAACGCATGGAGCGTTGCTTAGGAATGGGTGATGAGCTAGTTGAGAGCTTATGGGTTAGGATTAGAGGGCAGACCTCGTCTGCTGCAGACTGCCCGGTCAGGAAGAAGATGAGGAGGACAGACAGCTTCCCCACAGGAAGGAAGATTTTTTTTCTTCTGTTTAAAGGGAATTTCCTGTGTCTTAATTTGTGCCCATTGCCTCTTGTCCTGTCCTTGGGCACCACTGAGAAGAGATGCTCCATCTTCTGTACTCCCTTGCATCAGGTATTTATCCACATTGATAAGGTCTCGCCAGAGCACTGAGAAAGTGCTTCCTATAAGAACAGTAGTTCTCATTCAGCATTCCTCACTATGAACACCTCTTGCATCCCATCTTTTTTGTTCATTTTGTTGTTGTCCTAATGTTTCGTTCATACTGTGATTTTGCAGATCTGTTGTTTGGACTTCCTGGGAAGTACAGTGGGGTGAACCTCTATAATAGGAAGCGAGTGGTATCATACACTGTCACACTGGGTCTCCAGCGATATGATTCCAGGTAAGGAGCTTTAGCTGTGCTATTTCTGTGTTAGGGATGCCTTGTTCAATTCTTGGCAAGTTTGGTTTTCTCTACTGTGATTATTGTTATGTTTTTCTTCAACCTCCATTTTCTTGTCTTTTAGAGTATTTTAGGATCTTCTGAACATGCTATAGAAAAACAGGGTGCTGTTTTTGGGAGAAAACTTGCTGTGTTTTAAGGAAATAAAATACTATCAGTTCTCAGTTTCTCTTTTAAAAAAGTATATATAATACCCAAAGCTGCCAATGGGAGTTCCTCTGATGATGGCTTCATCTGCAGCCAAGGCCCAGTAGGTCTGTTTTGACCCAGTTCCTCGTACATAGGGCGGTTTGCTTTCCAGTAAGCGCTAATTCAACTGGTACCAACTGTGAAACCCCTTTGGCAGTGTTGGCAAAGCTGGCTCGGATTGAGTGGATCTGAGGACTAAACGCTCTGCTCAGTGCTGCACAGAATTCCCCAAGGGATGCCTAGGACAGAATTGGCAGCACAGTAGTCGAAACTTGCTCTGCTGCCGCCCGTGCAAGAACCCTTCAGCCTCAAGGACTGCCATGTGGCACCATTCATCAGCTGTACTTACGTAAAATTCAGGGGATGTTTGAGACTAGAGCATATTCTGTTCCCCAGGGCCAAGATTTTGGATGATGAGCCCTTGCTTTAAATAGTTTTGCTGAGTCTTCACAGCTGTCTTTGAATCTTCATAGAAATCAAGGCCTGTGAGATTGCCACAGTACAGATGTGACAAGTGTAGTTTGGGCCACAGAGGAACGGACTTAGGAGTCAGGCCTAGAGAGAACCGTGCTTTGTAAGTCTGTGTGGATCTATGGAGCTTCCTCCTGCTTGATCTGTACCCACCGAGCTCCTCCTTGGAATTGTGTGCTGGTTGTTGGGTACAGTGTCGGTGACATCCCCCTGCTTGCTTTGCATCTCAGGTTCCTCAGCAGCCTCCGCTCTCGCCTCAAGCTGCTGCATCCCAGCCCTAACTGCACGCTGCGAGAGGAGAACATCGTTCACGTCCACTTCAAGGAAGAGATTGGCATTGCTGAGCTGATACCCCTCGTCACCACCTACATTATACTCTTCGCTTACATCTACTTCTCCACACGTAGGTTTGTGGGGTGGAGAGCCTTGAGGGGAGAGCAAGCTAATAAGCCACCTGTACACCTGCCAGCTGAATATAAGTAAGGGATCAGTGGTGTGCTGCCTTTTCCCTGGCTACAGATCAGAGAGACTCCTGTCCTTAGCACTGCAGTTCCCTCCTGTTCCAGCAGGAAAGGTGGTACTGAAATTTTACCCTCAACTGTCATGTAGAGAATTAGTAGTCCTGCTTATCTGGTTTCTGCTAATTTGTCTCTCTTAGCCAGTGTGGTGTTATTCCTTGTGATATCTTCTGAGGTGTTTTCTGTCTTATGCAGCTTTAAATGCCATGGTAATGACATTTTTTCCAGTTTAGAGAGACTGCTTTGTTGCCAGACAGATCAAATACGTGTTCTGAGCTGGTGGTTTTAGACCTCACCAGCCACATTTAAGTTCCTTTTTTCATGCCTCGACAGTGCTATACTGGAACTAGTTTGAGCTGGAAGCCATGCATTATCCTCTGTCCCACCCTTGTTTTACAGTACCTCTTACGTACTGGGAGGGTCTGGGAGCTGCATTTCAGACACTGAGACTGAACTACCATTACTTCTGGGTTGCAGGGTATTAAGCTACCTGCTGAAATAAGTCAGGATGAGGATCCCTTCTTGATTTTTTATTAATGTCATTTTCTTTTGCTTGGTAACTGAGACTTTGCATTCTGTTTTTCAGGGAAGATTGACATGGTGAAATCGAAATGGGGTCTGGCACTGGCAGCGGTCGTGACGGTGCTCAGCTCTCTGCTCATGTCCGTTGGGCTGTGCACACTGTTTGGTTTGACGCCTACTCTTAATGGAGGGTATGTTTCGAGCGCCAAACTTCTTCCCAAAGAAGGGCAGATGGAGGTGAAATAATTTGAAAACAGCTGTTAAATGCTTAATCTTTAAGGTCTAGTATTTTTCAGATAAGCTTATGTGATATTATTTTACACACTGCTGTGCAAAATTATCATTGGATGCTTTCCTGGGCTGAAGAGCTGTGTGTTTTTCTGCTGGCCAGCAAATAGACCTGACTGGGTCCCAGTCTTCCTGGAGATGCCTTATTGCTTAGCAGTTGGCTCTTTCTGCCTAAAGCAGAAGGAATTGTTGGGACAATGTCTTATTCATAACTTGATTTCCTGGCAGCTAGGCAGGCTCTCACATACCTTACTCCTGCAGGGACTTGTCGTAGCAGCCAGAAGAGCTTCTGACCTTTTTTCTGGCTGATGGAGGTTCATTACATTTTACTTAGAAAAATCTTTAAAGGTGGCAGAACTGACCTGTGGTATTTGTGCCTGGGAGGCTACCCGGGTGACTTTGCACCCACCACTGATAGCTGTTGGCTCTTCTTTTAACTGGGGTTCCTGTGCATGTTAGAGTTGGCCTTCGGGACTTTTGATGTGGTTGCTGCCATGCGTTACATTTGTGTCAAGCTGAAAACCCCTGAGAAAGCTCTAACTGGCACCTCACCTGCCTGAGTTCTACACGCCGTTTATTTCTCAGTAATTAAAGTTCAGTTCAGAATCTTTCTTTTGATTTTCAGATCCTTTTCCTAAGTAGTTAAGGAAATATCCATCATTTTTCTTCCCATCTCCTCCTTGCAGCTATACATCACAGGAACAATGAAGAGTCTGACCCGTGAGGGAGACTCCTCCATGCTGGTGGTAGTTTCCCAGGAGCCAGACCTAGATGGAGGAATTCCTCTCCTGGAAGCCTAAAAGAGCTATGAATAATTGACTTCAGAAAATGAAGTATTTGTTGTTTCTGGGTTTACCGCTGTGGTGCCTTGGAACCTCAATTATGGATCAAGAACACGTTATTCTGTGAGCTGTACAAATAAAACAGATAGGATCCACTGGGAATTTAGAATTTTAATGCAAGAAAAAGGCAATATTTGGATGCAGATACATGGGAGGAATCCAAGGGAACAGTTCTGGTTAGTGCCATGACCAATGCCTTTGTATACTATCTCCCTTACTGTTGTCACACAGAAGGGCTAAACTCATCTAGTTATTCGTCCTGCAGGATAGAAAGGGTTAATTCAGTCCTTGTTTCTGAGAATAGTTTTCCAGCAAAATTTCTTTGCTGTAAAATGATTGCATGGAGAGTTTCCTTTGGGGTTGAAACTTAATTCTTGCAATACTTTATAAATTATGTCTAATTGGATGGAAGACCCTTGGATTCTGTGGTGGTGGGGTCTGATAGCATCGAGGGTCTTTCTTTGCTTTTGGTGAGTGACCTTTTCCTGATTCCCCAGTGCCTGCCAAAGCACTTTCCCTCTAGTTACCCGATTCCCCACTGGGGACAGAGTGTTCTTGGTGTGTCATGTACCAGTGGCAATGTGCTAGGCTTTGGCCAGCTTAGGGTGCAGAGTCTGGTTAAACTTTGATCTGACTTTCAGCCTTTTTTGTCCGTTTTGTTTACAGCAGAGCCTTCCAGATGCGGGTGTGGGTGTTTTTAATGGTACCTGTATTTATGATAAGCCTTTTTCCCTCCCTGGTTTTTGTAAGGTATTAAAATAAAGCTTGTTGCTTAGAGATCAGTGTGTGCTTGCTACAGATATGATCTACAAACTCAACCTTAATCATTATCAATTGACTTTTATAATGAAGTCAAATGATTATAGGTGAGGTAGGCGTTAGTCTTATTTTACAGAAAAGAAAACTAAGTGGAAATAGGTGACATGATCTATGCAGCGTTTAAGAAAGAATAAACAGTCAAGTTGAGGAGAATGCCTGGAGTTCACTGGAAGTGGGATTCCTGCGCGCTGGTGGACTGGGGGAGTCTCTACATGAGTCCAGAGCACAAGCCACCAACCCACCAGTTGCCATCTCAGCTAGGTTAGAGGAATCACAGTCTGAAATGATGAACTACTTCTCCTTGTTGCCTGTAAAAAAAAGGCCTAAACCAACTAGCTCAAATGTGAACATTTGCATTTTAGATAAGAGAGGCTGATGTGATAAATGCTTAAATCTTCCAAACATTTTGGATAAACCAGAGGTTGGCTCTGTTCACAAGCATATATGGAGTCAGAGAAGATCTGTTTTCTTTAGGAGTTAACAGTACTGTTTCTGTTGACTCTCTGGGATGCTGGATCGTGCTATGATGCAGCACCTTCTGGCATCAAAGCAGTAAGTGAGGTGTAAATGTTTCAGTAGACGGACACGACACGGCATCTCCCCTTGCTCTTCCTCTTCCTCTTGTAATCTCTTTCTCAGTGCTTGGCACTGTATGGCAGAAAGTATAACGAGGATCTCTTGCCATCTGCCTCACTCTGAGTGCGGACAAATGAACGTAGGTTTTGGATCTGCAGGGCGTGAAGAGCTTGTGTTTGTCCTGCAGAGTCACATTACTCCTCAAGAAAAGCTAATGTGTCGTTGCTTTTAAACTGCTGGTCATTTAACCTGAAACTGCTGACTCTTCAAGGACTATTGAAACTCGTAACCTGGGACTACTAGTTAATGATCGTCTGCAGTAGAAGCTACGGTTTAAGTAGGACGTGGTTGGTGAGAGAATTATGTTTTCTTTTCCGTATTTGTACTGCCTTCTGAAGACTTACTGCGGCTTATCTGGAAATGGTGCTAGACCCCCTGCATATCTTGCAGGACTATGCATAAGGACAGGACTCTGCAAGGACTCTGCAAGAGCGTACCCTTGCGAGTCCTTGCAGATAACATGCTCTGCAGGACGGTGCTGTGCTGTGCCGGGCAGCAGAGCTCTCCCTCATGTTTGTTGCATTGTCGTTATTTAGAGATTTCCATCCCTAAGGCTTACAAAGAGCTTTTCTCACCTCTGTCCCCTGAGCTGAAGTACTGTTTGGAGGAGTGACGCAGGTTATGAACTGAAAATGCTTTAGATAAAGGCAGGCCTGAGTTGTACTTGCTAGATTTTGGATTCTTTGCCATTAGCAGGAAGTTGCCTGTGAGAGGCTTATATGTATTTGTATCTTTTTTCACTCGCTGTGGAAATTCACTGCCTGCACAGCTTTTGACAGGAGGTGAAGGGACCAAGGCATTGCACCATTGTTAGAGCTAAAATTTGGTTACGTTACCTGGAGAAGGGTGCGTGGAGTCTGGTTTTTTTTTGGGGGGTGGGGGGGGGGGGGGTGTTT
>JAVKLA010000073.1:44470015-44488811 GCA_034782735.1 Sagittarius serpentarius | reverse complement strand
CGGGTGGTGTAATCTTGCTTTCAATGGAGCTTTTGCTGTTTCAGCTTGCTGTTTGTTCAGGAATCAATTGGAATGAAGTAGCTGAGTTAGCAGTGGTTCCAGACAGATGTTTTTCCCCAGCTGAGCCTGTAAGGTACAGGCTGCTGACAGCTATATGTGTACAAATGCTGTTGAAGCCCATGTCAGATGGCCGTAGGCAATGGAAAACAGCATTTAGGAAGGCGGTCCTTGGGGGTTATGGCAGGTTATGACAGAAAGCAGGAGGTGTGTTCTTCTGAAACCCTGTTGTTTACCTGCCTTAGCTGTTAGTGATATGCCACGGGCTTCTCCTTCTGGATCCATACGTACCAGCACAGCACAAATCCATTACCCTCCACAATGAAAGCTTTAGTATTTTTGCTTAAGTATAGCTGGAGGGAAATGAAGAGATTTACTATCTACCACGTTCTGGCACAGAACAGCTTTTTCTCTCTGATCCGGACTGCAAGTAGTTCCAAAGAGAGAAAAAAATTTAGGGATGAGAAGAAGAGCTGAATAAATTCATGGTGGTGACCTTGGGTAGTCTTACTTTTCTGCGTGCATATATTCTGAAGGGGAAATCCATTTAAGTGCATTTTCGTGACTCTTGGGTAGAAACTATCCCTGGCAGGATTTAGTTTATTTATGGACAAAGCTTATGCACGTTTCACATTGTTCTCAGTGTTGTGGGTTCTGAGCTTCCTGGCATACTGGAGAACAGAGTTCCATGCACATCAATTTATCTCCTTCCAACAAGAGAAGTCCCTTCATGTGTCTCCTTCACTGCCCAAGGCTGCATTGCTTACAGCAGCTGCAAGGTGTGGAAGCTTTTGCCCACCGGGTATCTGAACCAGGCACTGCCCATGCTCTTCGCTTGAGAAATTTTTTTTTAAAGCTTTGTTTAATGTAACATTTAGCTGTGATTTATCAGGATTTTCACTGTTGACGGTGGGACATGCTCCCTACCCTTTTGTTGAAATGCTCTCTTGCTGACTAATTATTGCTGAGTCTATTGCGGTGGTGTTCGAAGTCCATCTTTTTGATTTGCACCTCTTTATACTAGATGCTGGAGAGACTCTTTGAGGGGCACTGTCCCAACCCTGGGAAGCATTAAGACTAATTTAGTGGTGGTCTACAAGGGCCATTTTCCAGAAAATCGTGCAGCTTTTCAAAAACGTTAATATCTGTCCAAAGCAGATGAAATACAGAACCCTTACCTCATCATAGAGTAATGCTGTATGAGAAGGGATTTGGCTAAGAGCACGGGATAGTGTTTCCTCGCCTTGACTCTAGGACGTGTGTTTGCTGCTTAACTTGCGTTCTTCCCTTTTCACCAAGGATCTAATTCTCAGTTCTGGTTCTGTTTCCTCTAGAGAGATATTTCCATACTTGGTTGTAGTGATTGGCCTAGAGAACGTGTTGGTTCTCACCAAGTCAGTTGTCTCTACGCCCGTCGACCTGGAAGTGAAGCTACGCATTGCCCAAGGTATGCAGCCTGCTCTGGAAAACTGTTAAGAGAGAGAAAATTAGGGTAACCCAAGGACTGGGAGATAGGGAATGGTCTGCGAAGGAAACAAGGACTGTGTGTGTTGAATGTGAATTGTATTCTGTTGGTCTTTTTGTACTGTCTTTGTTAATTCCAAGAACTAATATAAGCCTGTAATTGTGGGCATTGCTCTTTTAAGATTGTTGACTGAAGCGCTGGCTAAACAAGTTTAAAAAGGTGTTAGGAAGGGAGAGCTGTATCTCCTGATGTAGATATTTAGCACCTTGTCCTCTCGTGTCATGAATATCGCAAGTGCAGTCCACAGGTCATACGAAGTTCTGCTGAGTCGGCGACAAAATTGTCTTCTCTATTATAGATACACTCTGTACCTACATAAGGATTTGAGTGTGCTCAAACCATGGATACATGAAGTTCGCAAACTGAAAAGATGTTTCTGAACAGCAGGGAAGAGAGTTTCTAGAGTGATGCCTAGAAAAATCTACCTAGTTTTAAAAATACGAGAGGTTTGTATCCTAGATTGAAAACAGGTCTCAATGGTCCTTTACACTTCTGAATCCCGGTATTGCCCTGTGCAGTACCCTCCAACTGCTTAAATCAGGACAGTTTTGTGAGCTGCGAGAGTCATCCTGAGCTCTCTTTGTAGTTAATGATAATCCTGCTTATAAAGACATTGAGGGTCTACAGTCCAATTCTTTGACTTAGATATTCAAAACAGGTCAGGTGAATTTTAGTGTGAAAGTGCCTTGTTTGCCTGTTGTCTATAGGCGCCTAATTTTAAAGAAGGGAAATCCAGTTCCTTTTTGCTATGCTCATGTCTGTCCGCTAGCGAACAGTCTCCTTGTTACCTGTCTTTGCACGTTCTTTCTCCAGGCTTGAGCAATGAGAGCTGGTCGATCATGAAGAATATGGCGACAGAGCTTGGGATCATCTTGATTGGGTATTTCACCCTTGTCCCAGCCATCCAGGTGAGTGTGGCTGATCAGTTTGAGTTTGCAGGACGGAAGCTTGTAGGCACTGCAGGAGTGCAGTGTGCAATGTTCTGCTCCCCTCTCTGGCTGATTGGATGAAAGACTCTGTTAGTGGGAAACATATACATCTATGCAGTGTGGATCCCTCCAGGAGCTGGCCACCTGTCCAGCAGCTGCCCCTGCATCCCCAGTCTCTGCAGTCGCGACCCTTCCAGTAGCTGGGCTTACACATTCAGTTCATCCAGTAGCTGGCCCAGGATCCTTGCTCTCCTCAGTTGCCACCCCACACCCACCCACCCACCCACATCACACACTGACATACATACTCTGATGTGCTCCAGTTACTGGTGACCCAGACACACGGGCTCCTGTGCCCCATGGTCCCCGTTCCAGTTGCGGGTGCTTAGACCCTGCTCGTTCCAGTTGCTGGCACCACAGACACATGGGCTCCTGCAGGATGCATGGGTTTGGAGAGCCTCCCTCATGGACTCGTCGTGATGGCTGTCACCCCCGGACCATGGGGCTGGTCACTTTGCTGCGACAGCCCTGGGAGGAGCCGGAGCAGGGGCTCGTTTCCCGCCCGACCGTCCGTCCATGCTCCTTGTGGAAGCGAGCTTCCTATCACAGAACTTAACACTGCCCAGTGCCTTTGCTGTGGGGATGCCTTTATTCCAACCTCAGAGTGCCTTTGTCTGAGCTGGCTAATCCACCTTCTGAGTGGATGGAAGGGAAAAACAAAACCCTGTTGCAGAATATCTGCTTTGAGAATTAGGGTGGACAGTCTGTTCGGGGCTCTTTCACCAGACTGACAAATCTGTCGGTTTTTACAACCACAGATATCACTGTCTCTGTGTCATGGGTGGGTAAACTGAAACCTCAAGGTAGAATGATCTGTCAGGGGTCACGTCATTGGGTCTGTGTTGCACTGAAAATAGCATCAAGGTCTTCTGCCTCGCAGCGTGTTACTTTCTCTGCTGCACAGTCCCCTTTTCAGGACTGTGCTTGCTGAGTTGTATCAGGAAGCTGACGCCATTTGATTTCTGATCCTTGACCAAGAAGGGCTTGTTCCCGGTGAGCTACATGAACAGAAGTACTGCCTAGAGAAATCCTCATCACCAATTCCCTAGCACCTCTGCAGCCAGACTTCAGGGAGGTGTCAGCCTGTTGTCTCTGGAAATTTCTAGCAGGTGCAGTCAGCAACCGAAGGCAGGAGCAACCCAGCATCGACATAGTGGGAGGCTACTCTGGGCCCTCGCTAGGTGCTCGCTGGCCACACGTGACCTGCATGAAGAGGGGTGGGTCGCATATATCCTTGCTTTATCATCGGGGACTCACCAGCAGATTAAAGCATATTATAATCTAAGAAGATGAAACATTCGGGTTGGACTGCAGCGTTGCAGGCTAAACTTCACAGTTCCTGAGCAAGAGAGGAGCTACAGTAGAATTCCCCAGGCTAGAGCCAGCCACCTATTGTGGCCTAATTTTTTTTATTTGAAGCTGATTGCAGAGATTGCTAGGCTCGGGCACTGGCATGACCCATCCTTTAGGTCTAAACTGGGCTCATTCGTGTGGTGTATTAGCACCTTTTGGCCTCTGTTTCATTGCTGCACTGCTTGACCTCAGAAAGTGAAACCCGACAGTATCTGTGAAGCGAGCGTAGTGCCGGCAGCCCTGTCGTGTGGATACCGCTGGGGCAGTTCACTTTCTTGTTGCACTCTGCTACAGAGGAGCTTGCAGGGTGCACTGATTACAGGACATAAAGCAGTGTGATAAAAGGGACAGGGCAGAGCCATGTAACAGTGTTGGCAGAGCCATGGGGAAAAGTGACACCTTGCCCCCACCCCCATGTTATCTCTGTTAAGGTACTCCTGTTTATTACAGCGTTTTGACACACGTGATGACATCCACTCTCTGTTCTCCATGTGATCCTGTCTTTCCTTGGATGCTTGCTTTCTCCAGAGGAAGGATCTCGTAGGGATGCTGTCTGTTAAAGACTGACGGCTGCTCTGCTCGAGGCTGGTGCATGCCCCTTATCTTCATCCCTGAGAGTGAAGGACGCTGTACAGATAAAGTGCTGCACTCGCGTTGCAGAGTCCAAGGAATCTGGCAGAAAGAGAGTCAGGCTGCGTAAATCTGGCAGGGACCTTTGCTCTAGGCTGTCAGAGGGAGCGGTGCAGTGCTGGGGTCGTTCAGTGCTATCTGGTATAGGGAATAACAGAAGAGGGAAGCATTTCTGTGCTGAAGGCTCTCACCAAGGGCTCTAATGGGTCTTGTCCTTTTTCTCAGTTACTCTTTGGCAGTGCAGCTCATGTAGCAGAAGGAAATTTTCTATGTTTTCCGTGGCTCTCCTTGTCCTCAAATAGAGTTTGGCTTCAGATGAGAATTGTGCATCTGCTTTAAATCCCTCATAATTGTAAGCAGCAGTGAAATCCTCTTGCCTTGCATGGCAGGTGGGTAGAGGCCCCCGTTCTCGCACAGTGTCACTGTTGATGGTCCCGAGATGCTGCAGGGGTGCGTGCTGAGCGCTCGTCCTGTGCTTTCCATCTTACCCACCACCTTGTACTGAAGTTCACACACCGATAGCTGAATCCTGCACCCACTGAAATGACTTTGGGTTTTGCCATAGGGTGAGCACTATCCAAGTATTAGAAGATTTTAGATTTCCAGGGTTTGAAGCTTCAGATGTCGCTAATCCTGAGCGGAGGTATTAACAGAATTAGGATCTCTCTGTGCAGGGCCTGCCATTTGTGGAGCCTGTGTTTGCTGAGGTCTGGGTGAAATCCAGATGGACGTTGCTTTTCTTCTGGTTTTCTCCTTGAGAGAGGAACCAGTGTTGTGTTTTCATCCCTCTGTTCCCAGAACCTCCTGTAAGGTGCTGGGGAAGGGGCTAAAGAGAAAAACCTGATCAGAACCTGCTTCCTTGTGCTGCTGTCGCTGGGAGGTTTGGGGAGGGGCAGCTGACCCTGGGGGGTTATCTCGTTTCATATCACACTGATTTTTTTAATAACAAGCAGTTGATTGCTGATGTTTTGAGAACAGTTTGGACAGGGTGGGGAGACTTCAAGGTTTGTTTAGCCTTTCATGCTCTCTCTTTTCTTTTCACTGTGCTGATACTGGCTTCCAGCCTTATGCAAGAAGCTGGGACAGACATAGGAAGGAGGGGGACAAAAGAAATGGATCTCTGTGCCCTCTCTCCTTCCCCTTAGGTGGATGTGTCCTGGCTTGGTCTGCAGGTAGTGAGCATGCCACCACGCCAGCAGGCAGGCAGGTTGCCAGCTCTGTTCTGCAGGTGAGGGCCAGAATCTTTAATCTGTTGTTTAGCCTAAGGTTTTTACTCCTGCTTATGTTCAGCTTTCTTGATCTCTCCATGTTTACTAGATCCTTTCTGGGTCCTGACAGGTCCTGACAGAAATTTGTACCTCCAAGGGAAACGACGCCTCTGAAAAATATTTTCTATGTTGCTGTGAAGTTTGAGTGTGGTGAGGGAGAGGGGATGGCACTTAGCACGAATGGGGATTAGGGTAAGAGCGTGCATTTGTTTTACAGGGATGATCTAGGAGTTGACTGCATTTCTGCTGCTGGGCAGAAGCTTTTAATCCTTTTTTCTGCAATGGCACCTGCTGGGGAAAGTGGAGCATTACAGGAAGTTTAGGAAACGCTGGCTTTTGCAAATGTTGTTTCCCATACATTTGCTGTTGAGAGACCTCTGAGAGTGGGTATGGGACTTTTCTTCCAGGGGTGTAAGAACGAAATTTTCCCATCAAACGTACATTAGCTAAAAGTGCGATTTAAGCAGAAATGGTTTACCTGGGGCCCTGGAGAGCAGCTACAAAAAAGTACAGAGATACACAGTGAGCCTGTCTTTGGTTGGAGAGTGACTGATCCAGTTCCTGAGCAACCTGTGTTCCTGGAGGAATTTTAAATCTGGGCTGAGGTTTATTGGTAAAGTGCAGGAAACTGTCACTGTTGGAGGCTGTTTGGCCTTGTGATTTGAACGCATGGGCAGGACGCTGAGAGCTCTCGCTGCCGCCCTGCCACGGCTTTGTGAACCGGGAAAACATCCTCTGTCGGTTTTTCCTATGGTGCTTCGATGTTTTATGAGTAAGAAGAACAAAGAATGCGAATCTGAATAAATACACTCTTAAGTTCTCACACGGACTTTTCTAGCACTAAACTCTGAACTGTTAGAAAATATTGGTAATAGGATTTCTCAGTAACGTAGATTCAGGCCTGCACTCTGGGGAAGAGTTTGCTGAACTTCACTTTTTCTGAAGTGGAAATACTTAACTGTTGTCTCCGCAGCTGCCATAGCTAATCAGTGTGTCCTGTCTGCAGGAGTTCTGCCTCTTTGCTGTGGTCGGCCTGGTGTCTGACTTCTTTCTGCAGATGTTTTTCTTCACTACCGTGCTGTCCATTGACATTCGTCGTATGGAGGTAAGAAAGGGCCAAGAACACAGAGTTTTGCCTTGGGTTTTCCTTCTCTGCTACTGTGGAAGGATTAAAGGAAGCACACCCTGTGATTTTCACTCTCTAAGCAGAAAAGATGGAGCTCTAAAAGTTCCGGGGCAGTACTTGCCTCATTACACACACACAGGGATTGGGGACAGCATGCTTGAGGAAGCAAGACACCCTCAGGTATATAAACGTGCAGATTTGGGGTAAATGGGCTGGAAGGAGACAGCGTCACAAACAGATGACCATGGCTGGGCAAAGAAGAGAGTGCGTGCTGGAGAGAAGCTGGGACAGATTGACTCGAGGGTGAAGGTGGGAACTCAAATGTGGGCACGTATCAAAGATCACGGTCTCTGCACACATTTCTCTTGAGGGACCTCATCACCACGGCTCTCACATGTTTGCTTTTCTCTCGGCAGCTCGCTGATCTGAACAAACGGTTGCCAGCGGAAGCCTGCATGCCCCCAGCAAAACCTGTCAGCCGCTCTCAGCGCTACGAACGCCAGCCAGCTATGCGACCTGCCACCCCCCACACCATCACCCTGCAGCCATCGTCTTTCAGGAATCTGCGCCTGCCAAAGCGGCTGCGGGTGATTTACTTCTTTGCCAGGACCCGGCTGGCCCAGAGACTCATCATGGTATTGCCCTGTGGTGTTTGTTATCTGGTGCCCCTTCCTGCTGGACCCTAACCCAACCCAAATAGGCTTCTGAGGCGTAGGAAAAAAAAGCCCAACATTTTCATGCATCCTTGCTCCCCTGTAAGACTTATGCTGCCTCATGGTAAACACAGTTCAAGAAGTAGTTCCCATTGCTCTGCATGCATTAGCTCCAGGGCTCTGCTGTTTGCACCATGTTTGGGTGGTAGTGGATAATTTTCTGATATTTGCTTTGAGATAAAAGTCTGCTTTTATATAAGCAGGTTTTCAAGGACTGTATGAGTGGAGAGAGAAGATTTTTGCAGAGCAGAAACCATGTTTTGTTCCTGCAGATAATGTGGACTAAAGATGTGGAGATATTTTGCTACATGAAAGACTCAAGCTTTTCCTTTTGCAAGTGTAACTGCAGGGGTTACACCAGTTACTGCCCCTGCTCGTCCCCCCCCATCTCTGTTCTGGATGTCTATAATGGAAGCGGAGGAATGCGTGCGTTCCTCGGCTCTACAAACCGCAGCCTAGTCTGTTACTGTCAACTAACAATTTAAGTTAAGTTAATACCTCAATCTGTGAACCGTGGCTGCTGCAGAAGGTCTTGCAGAGTTCATGAACCAGAACCCTGAATTAAGCTTTTCCAGCCCTGTTTGAGGGTGGCAGACGTGCTGGTCCCAGCCACCAGCACGGAGTCTCTTCCCTGCTGTGCATTTGCGGGGGAGAAGTGGGGTTCTTACCGTCAGGTTGAGTTGGATGGCTCACGGAAAAGCAGTGTTCAGTTTTTGTGCGTCCTGTGCGACCTTTCCCCCTCCTCTTAGAAGATAAGTGTCTGCCAGGAGTAAGACCGTAACCGAGTGCAGAGCGTACCCTTGGTTGGGATGTTGTTGATCAGCTCAGACAGCTGACAAGGTGTTGGAGGCAGAGTGTGAAGGCCATGTACTAAGCGGGCTTGTCTCTTTGCCCATCGTGTGTAGGCCGGGACGGTGATCTGGATTGGAATCCTGGTTTACACGGATCCTGCTGGTCTCCGCACCTACCTCACGTCACAGGTCACTGAACAAAGCCCTTTGGGTGAAGCAGGTCTGCCTCCTATGCCTGTTCCTGGAGGGGTCCTACCTGCTGGCGACCCCAAGATTGATCTCTCAGTCTTCCCGTCGGACCCTATACAGCTGTCAGAAAACCAGACGCAGCCGCGTGAGCAGAAGTCAGGGCTGGAGACAAACCAGCACTCTTGGGCCCAAGGACCAGAGGGCAAAGGGAACGGGCAGACAGAGCTTGGAACTGAAGCGGAGGTTACCTGGGGAGCAGAGGATGAGGAGATTTGGAGGAAGCTTTCCTTCAGACACTGGCCATCCCTCTTCAGCTACTACAATATCACTCTGGCCAAAAGGCAAGTGGGCTGGCATCGGGTGCCACAGGCACTCTGAATTGTGGGGTTGACCCCAGCGTTTTTCTTTCTTCTGTCCTTTGTCCTTCTGAGTTAGTTCATTTGTGTTCCATGTGGCTCAGTCCAAATGTGTCTTCAGGAGGACACTATTAAACAGGCCCCTCCTGTGTGGTGCAGAGGTGCCAAACTCTCCAGAGCTGTTTGTCTGAGAATAAGGGTTGTGTTTCTCTCTGTGCTCTTGGGCTGGGTTACTTGCTTGTTGTCTTCCTTCACCCTGGAGGTGACATTTAGAATTTTGTAAAACAATGTATGATTGTCTGTAAGTGATGGGGTTGGCCCATGTGAGGAATAGAGACACCTGAGCTGAAGAAACTTCTTGGTGAGATCTGCTGGCCTGCAGTGTACAGGAAACTGGACCAGATCCTTACATCCTTACTTAAATCTGTGTCGTCCATTTGATCTCATCAGTAGTTCATTCCACTGTTGGCTCTTAACCTCTCCCACAGAGTTAAGGGTTAAGACCTGGGAAATACATTTAGAGAAGAATATTTCGAAGGAGGTTTTCAGTTGAGAATAGCTAAAACTACTGGACTGAAAGTACGTACTGAGACCTACCTCGGCTGCTAGTGAGCAGATGAGCTAGGTTAGCCATTAGGATTTTTGTGTCTCTTTGTGTTTGTTGTTCCTAAGCTATTCTCATCTTTCCATTCCTTCAGATACATCAGCATCCTTCCAGCAATCCCTGTCACGCTGTACCTGAACCCACAGGAGGCCTTAGAAGTGCGGCATCCCCAGGAGGCTAACCGCTACCACCCCTTCTTGTCTTCAAGCAGTGGGAAGCTGGATGCTGAAGCTCAACCTGACCAAGCCTCATCCAAGCTGCAAGGGCACCAGGATGTCACTCTTTACAAGTAAAAGAGTCCTTGATCCAGCCTTCTGACCGTGCCTTAACTCCCTTGGAGACACGGGTGGCTGTGGCTCTTCTCCTGGTGGGAGACCAAAAAATATTAGTAAAGCTTCAGTGCAAAATCCTGTGTTGCACGGGACGCTCTAGCTCGGCCAGCGCAGCATTAAATTAATCTCTCCTGGCACCGTTTTTCTCAGCAGCCGAGTTCACTGGCAGGAGATGGTGTGTGCATCCCAGGTTGCTAGCGCACGTGATGCATTACAGGGTTTATCACGGGGTAACAGGGACAGGAGTTCGTCTTTGGGAATAAATGTCGTGATTCAGTAATGCTTTTTGGGGTGTTAGATCAAACTCTCACGCAAGCCGGGACCTTCCGTTCCTACCGAGAGCACGGGCACACAGCTTGCCGTCTGAATCTGCAGTTCTCCTTTGGCTGTGTTGAATGCCCTTTATATTATCCCGATCCCCATCTAGTGTTTTTCTTACTGTCTTAATTGCTGTGTACTTTTCTTACAGAAAAGTCTGAAGATCTTGCTGAAATTGACACTGTCCATTAAAAAAACCCTTAAATTTTCCAGAAATCACTATAGCTTATTGGACATTTTTCTCAGCTGAAAAATTTAGACCAGCAACCTGTGTAATACTTCCACGGTATTTTTCAAATTCTACCCGTGGACTAGTAATTAGATCTTTTATCTCACCTTCTTGTCCTTGTGTCTGTTTGTCTCTCCCACCAGGGTGGCTGCTCTGGGTCTGGCCTCGGGCATTATCCTGGTCCTCCTCCTCTTCTGCCTGTACAGGCTGTTCTGCCCCAAGAACTATGGGCAGAACGGGCTCTCGCACAGCAGGAGGAAGAGGGGGGACCTGCCCTGTGACGATTACGGCTACTCCCCACCTGAGACTGAGATCGTCCCCTTGGTTCTCAGGGGTCACCTCATGGTAGGTCGGACGGGTGCAGTCCTTAACAAGAAAGGCATGTGACTGACTCGCGCCACACGTCTTCTGTTTTCTTTGTTTTATTTAAATAACAGCCCTCGCGAAGGACAGATCAGCCGTGCAGCCTTAGCGTAATGCAGCCGTGGAGGCTGACAGCCGGGGCCAATGCTAGATGTTGTAGATATGTAAGACGACATAGCCTGAAGTTTCCTGTAGGACTTTTCCATTTCTTCCTGGGACTTGCTCTGAGCTTTTTGCAATTGCGGTTACTGCCTTCTCTGTGTAGCCAACTCGTGGCTTTTATTGGCTGGGCTGATCCAGCCTTCTTTGCTGCGGTAGCTCTAGATTCCTGACATTTAATGCCTACTGGATCCTTTTTTCCCGCTTCCTAAAAGTCAGTGCATAGGTTTGGGCTGTTAAATATTTTTTCCGGTGCTAAAAGCATCCATGGATTTGCACGGAATTGGGCTGCTGCTCAGTTCACTCATTTTTCTTGAGGGGAAAGGTGTTTCTTCCCATTCTGAGATGAAACAAAGCACTCGGGCATCTAGTCAAGATGGAGTTTGAAATGCTGTGCCATGTCTTCCAGAGAAGCTGCACCTCTGTTCCTGATCCTGCCATCTCTTTTGGCCACGCTTTGTCAGCGAAAGGGAAGACAGACGGAGTCTGTTTGATTTGCAGCAGTCTAGCGCACATCCAGGACTCTGGGCAAAAATGTGCTCACGTTCTCAGAGTACCCCTGGGCTGCAAAGCCAGCCACGTAGTTTTGACATAAAGTTTATCATCTGTATAGTTCCTTAGCCACACGCAAGGCGATTGTCAGAGTCCAGAGGCCTCGGTGGTGCTACGCTGCTCAGCTGTGCTTGTTCTTCCTTCCCAGGACATCGAATGTCTGGCTAGTGATGGGATGCTGCTTGTCAGCTGCTGCCTGGTGGGCCAGATCCGTGTGTGGGATGCTCAGACCGGCGACTGCCTCACCGTTATTCCCAAACCAAGGTATGCGGTGTCTGTACCAAGTCATTCAGCTGCGGGCAGGTCCCTCCACAATCGCTGCTCAGCAGCTGGTGCAAACCCCTCTGTGAGAGATCAGCCCTCTCCGACACTACAGGTGGGAGGACTGACCTTTTATTACTGTGGTTTAGGTTGCGAAGAGACAGCAGTGGCATCTTTGATTACCAGGAAAGCTGGGATCATAGTCCGGATGGCAAGAACGGTCTGGACGACTCTTTTGAGAACAGTCACCAGCTCAAAAGGATGCTCAGCCCTCCCCAGCCTCCGCTTTTCTGCGACCAGCCAGACCTCACCTCTCTCATTGACACGAACTTCTCTGAGCAGGTGAAGGTGGCCGAGTCAGAGACGCGGCTCCGTGCTGTGGGCAGTCGCCAGAAGGAGACCGGGTATGACTTCAGCAGCCTGGTTGGTAAAGTGTACGAAGAGCACGGCACCTCCAACTGCCTGAACTTCGCTGGCCTCTCAGCCCCGCACGGGCAGGCTGGCTTCTGCGCCGGGAGCGGCAGTCCCCGCTCCCTGGGCTGCGGGACCGAGGAGGGAGGCTGCAGCAGCCGCAGAAGGAGCCTGGGGGACGAGTCTTTTCCGGGATTTGACAAATCGTCGCCGCTTCCTTCCTGGGGAGGAGACTTGGAGAGCTCTGTCTGGAGCCTGGAGCTGCAAGGGAACCTGATTGTGGCTGGCCGGAGTAACGGGAAGCTGGAGGTGAGGAGCGAGGCACTGGGTGAGCTGCCGGCAGCTCTTTTAAGACTGAAGAAGCTTAAAGACTGCCATGGCATTGAGTAATGTTGCTGGTCAGTCATGAAATAAGGTAAAATGAATAGGAATTCTGTAGGAGCGATACAGGTTTCGAAGCAAATTTTAATTGGAAATTTAAATCTCCTCCAGTGAGAAACTTTCAGAATTAGTTTAATTTCATTTTTGGAAATCAAGTTGGAATTTTTCCTTCAAAGTAAATGCAGGGGTTTTTTTAAACAAATACATTTTGAAATGAAAATGTTAATGATTTTTTTGACCTGTGCTGCATGTGAGTAGCTCTCGTTCTTCCCAACAAAGACACAGGCAGGCCACTTCATTGTTTTTCTTTGTCCTTTAAGTATGCTTTTGAGCTCAGATACCTTCTCCTGAGCAGCTACCTTGAGACACTGGCTGAGTTTTGCTGCTGAATCTTGTCTCCAGTCCACATCACAATATTGCTTCAAAATCCAGAGCACTTCGAGCTCGGAACAGGGCAGATGTGGGGCTGACCAGGAGTGAAGCGGGGTGCTGCAGAGCTGGAAACGGGGGGCACGCAGCAGGAGCCCGTGCTGCCGCAGGGTGCGTGTGGTGCACCAGGGCTAGTGTTTGTTCTGACCCCGGTAAGAAAGGCATGCAGGTTTTGAAATGTTGATTAAAATACCATTTATTGGCAATAACGCTAGGAGGAAAACGAGGATAGTGTGATCTTAACGTCCGTCCCATTGCGGGGAGCCCCACGTTGTGCGGAGTTGGTCAGACCTCCTGTGCGAGCCGGGCACAGCGTGCAGATCGTGTCTGTGGAGAGGTCGGCCGGCGTTGTGGTCCTTAGAGCTCTTATGGGATTTTCTTCGAAGAAAAGAATTCTATCTATCATTTCTGCTGTCAAACAAGAGGATGTTCACTTGAGAACTTGCTGCTTCACTTTAAGACAGATAGAAGGATACTGACGATTGTAATCACTAGCGCCAAGTGGGAGCTGCCTCCAGGCTCCTTCGTTAAGTCCAGACAGCTAACGGGGCCAGGGGATATATGTGGCACAGCGCAGGTTAGCTGTTACGTGGATCACCAGCTCCTCGATGTACTACGGTCTTCTGGTCGGGACGACAGCAGTAACCCCTTCTCCTTCCAGGTTTGGGATGCTATCGAGGGGACCCTCCGTTGCAGTAATGATGAAAGTCAATCTGGCATCACAGCGCTCGTCTTCCTGAACAACAGGTAGTTGCGTTTGTGCTCGGTGATCTCCTGCAGGGGGAGGAGAACACGTGGTGTAAGGCAGGACCCCAGCCCTGACCTTCCTGCCGCGGAGGTCAAACAGCTCCAGATGGCACGGCTCAGCGGGGAAGTCTCTTCCTTCCCACGCGTCCACCTCTCAAGCTGGGCATGGTGGAGTGAGCTTGCCTGGGTCCAGGTCTGTTCCAGCAGCCGCTGCTTCTTCATACAGAGATTCAGTCTTTCTAGTAGCTGACTATCCACAACAATTCCGGGCTGGGAGATGGGGCCTTTGGGTCACTGGTTTCTCTGTGCTGTTATTCAAGAGGCACTGCCATCTGCCCATTTATTCTGCGGTCTGAGCTTAATACAATTTCCGAGCCCTCTTCCTTGGAGTCAGGAGCGCCTCCTCACAGGGGCAGCCTGCGCGGGTTGTGCTCTGCCTTCGAAGGTGGCTGGTCTCGGGCTCCTCGCCCTGTGAGAGCGGGGAAGGGCCTCTCCTCATGTGCCTGCGTTTCTCCCTCAGGATCGTCGCTGCCCGGTTGAATGGCTCTTTAGATTTCTTTTCGCTAGAGACACACACGTCCTTGAACCACCTGCAGTTCCGAGGTAAGCAAGCGTCCGAGCATGCTGTGCGCTGCTCTGAGCTCCTCCGAGCCTCTTCCTCTTCCCTTGCCTTCTTGCAGCTGACTCTTCCTCACACCCACTTCATACGCTGTTGCAATAACACTCCGTTCCAAAACACCCCGTGCCGCAGGATGCTAAACCAGCTGCTGTGGAGAGGCGAGGAATACTTTGGGAGTTCCCTGTGCAGGGAGAGCGTCTCGAGTGCTGGTTTTCTCCAGTGCACAGGTCTGGAGGCTGAGACATGCGTTCCAGGGTCAGCTCTGCCCCGTATCCTCTTTCCCACTTCCCACTTATTTTCTCCTTCAGCAAGGGCTGTTCTCACTCGTTTGCACACCACGTAGCCTTACACAATCACGATACAGCTCGGGGCCTCGGCACAACCACGACACACACAAAACTAGTCCGTGGTGGTAACCGGTTTGCAGTGCAGTGGCTCCTTTGGTTCTGGAGGGGAGAGAAACCCTGGCCTTACTTCAGGAGAATAGTTGCATTCCTGGAGGGATGTCCTGGGGTCTGCAAGCTGTAGGTCTGGAAGAGGAGCAGGCTCTGCAGGAAAGGAGTGGCTGTGGAAATGACTTTTCCCCATAGAGTGCAGAGAGTCTTGCGCCCAGCTGTCTGTTCTGCCTCTGACGAGGGTAATCGCAGTGCTCTTGGGCTTCGGGGACCTCAGTCTTGCAGAAGACTTACTGCGTAGGGGTCGCTGATCTGCAGAAGGGAGCTCTGCTGCTGAGGACCCTGGTGGAGACCCTCACTCCAGTTGTTCATGGGCGCTGAGCAGCTGTAGCTTCTGTCTGTGTCAGCCAGAGTGTGCCGAGTGTTCGGCTCGTCGGAGGACCGGGTTCAAATTCCTTAAAGTTCAGCATCCAGGCATCCCTGATACCACACCATTTCTGGGTGATAGTAGTCTTGGAGTGAGCGTAAGGCTGCGTCCGCTGCAGCGAGGACTTACCTGCCTGTCTCGCCACAGGAGCCCCAAGCAGAAGCAGCATCCCGTCCCCCGCCGTGTTCAGCAGCAGCGACATCATCACGTGTCAGCTCACCCACACCGTCTCCTGCGCCCACCAGAAGCCGATCACGGCACTGAAGGCTGCGGCTGGACGGCTGGTCACTGGGAGCCAGGACCACACTCTGAGAGTAAGGCTTCCCCGGCTGCAGGCCGGGGCTGCTGCTGCCCTGTGAGCGGTGGGGTGGGGGAGCTTACCCCAACCATGGGCGTGGTGGGACGTGAGCTCGTCTCGTACGTGGGCAGGGGGCAAAGCTGGCGTGTGTACGTGCACAAAGGTAGGCGAGTGTTTGGGGTGGGGTGGTTGAAGTCCAATCCAGTGCCTTCCGGAAGCTCCCCGTTTTACATCCGTCTGCCTGGACGTGGCCCCCTCGGTGGAGTTAGAAGGAGAGAGCCCTCTGTGAGCTATCCTCTTCCAGAGCAGAGCATGACATCCTCTTGCCTTAGGGCTGGGTGACTTCATGAATAGCAGGTTCTGGGGTATCCCCTGGCTTCTCCTTGTCCCTTCCAGCAGCAGCTGTCCCCTTCAGCCATGCGCGTCGCTTCCCTGCCCTGTCGCTGCCCGACAGGCATTTCCCTCTTCCCTTGCCCTTGGCAGCAGCTTCCCGTGACCTCACTGTCCTGAATCGCAGACAGGCTCTGGCTCTGCCGTGAGCAGGGGGGCAGCAGGAAGGAAGATGGATCCGGGGAGATCGGTTGCTTCGTTAGCAAGAGTGAGAAGGCGCGGGTAGTACCGCTCTGCAGCACGGCTGCCCCGCCGACGCTCGCATCTGCCTCTTCTGCCCTGCAGGTGTTTCGGCTAGAAGACTCGTGCTGTTTGTTCACGCTGCAGGGTCACTCAGGAGCAATCACAGCGGTGTACATCGATCAGGTAAGGTGCAGCTGGGGCCGCACGGCGAAGAACAGCCTTCATGTACGGCTGCTGAGCCACTGCTTCAGCCAGAGGGACCCAGCTGGGGCCCTCTTCTGGTTTGCGCCTGGAGAAGTTGATGTGCGCTGCTCTGAGGAGCAGCTTTCCATCCCGCGTTCCTGTGACCTCCTACAGCCTGGGAGCGTGCCCGGAGCACTGGAAGTGCTTGAATACGGAATTGGCCCGTGTTCAGCGGCTTCCCGTGTCCGTGGCACTGCGAAGCCCCGGGGTGTGACGGAAAGGGCACTGTCCTCTGAGGGTCCTGACCTGGTTCTGCCCCGCGTCCTTGCAGACGATGGTGCTAGCGAGTGGAGGCCAGGACGGTGCCATCTGCCTTTGGGACGTGCTGACGGGGAGCAAGGTCAGCCACATGTACGCCCACCGAGGGGACGTCACGTCCCTCACCTGCACAACGTCCTGCGTCATCAGCAGCGGCTTGGACGACGTGATCAGCATCTGGGACCGCAGCTCGGGGATCAAGCTCTATTCTATCCAGCAGGTTGGTAGCCGGGGAGCAGCCAGGGAAAGGTTAAGGGTGCTCCTGTGCTTTTCTGGACCCCACCAAACCCCACAGCCCACCTCTCCTGGGCTTGTAGCGTGAAGGGTTCTCTATTTATAAACTCCATGTGCTTTGGAAAACTTCCCTGTTTGTAAATGTAACGTGCAAGAGCTCAGAAAAGACCCAGTCTGTTGCTTGGCCAGAGTACGCCGTCCCGCTGCGCGGCTCTGTGGCCCCAGTCCAGCACGCGTGCACCCATGGGGCCAGGCTGGCGGAGGGGCTGCGGCTAAACGGCCTCTTCCCAGCCACGGCAAGGGCTGCCTGCCCGAAGCGGCGTGGGCAGGCTGCTGCCCTCCCTCGCGGAGGAGTTCCTGCCGGGACATCTGCTGCGGCCTTGGCTTTCTGACGTGCTCCCGTTCCACGCAGGAGATGGGCTGCGGCGCCAGCCTGGGCGTGATCTCCGACAACCTGCTGGTGACTGGAGGCCAAGGCTGCGTCTCCTTCTGGGACATCGGCTACGGCGACCTGCTCCAGACCGTCTACCTGGGGAAGAGCAACGAGTCGCAGCCCGCGCGGCAGATCCTCGTGCTGGAGAACGCCGCCATCGTCTGCAACTTCGGGAGCGAGCTCAGCCTGGTCTACGTCCCCTCGGTGCTGGAGAAACTGGACTGAGGAAGGAGGGGCAGGCGCTGGAGCCTGGGTGGAGGGAGGCAGGCGGGACGGGGCGCCCGGGCCCCTTCCCTACTTGAAGGCAGCGTAGGCAGACGGAGGGCTCTGGGCAGTGCCGCGCTGCTGCCCGTGGGCGAGGGGACGGGGACACCAGCTCCATCGCTCTGTCCGTGCCTCTGTTGCCTTCCCTCCTTGTAAACTGGACCCTTGTCACCCAACGGTCTGCAGGGCCCCAGCCCTCCTCTCCTCTCCCCCGCCCCCGTTTCCTGCATCTTCTGCGCAGTCACTAGGGCTCCCCGGGGGCGCCATGCTCCCGGGGCTGCGCAGACTGGTGCAGAGGGACACGGCCCGGCAGGGGACGGCTGCAGGGACTGAGAGCCCGAGGCGCTGAGCTCCGCTCCGGCACCCTGCTCGGGATGGGAGAGGACAGGGGTGGGGCCAGCGTGCGGTGGCGGTGGCTCCCCAGAGCTGACCAGCTGCCTGGGGGAGACCGAACGACAGCAGCGGGTGCTGGAGCGCGGCGCAGAGCTGGGGGAGCCTTGTGGCCCGTTGCCTTGCGGTAGCCGAGCTAAGCTGGGCCCAGCTCTGTCTCAGCAGGTTCCAGCTCGGTCACAAGCCTTCGAAGCAGCGGGGCGGGAGCGGGGCCGGCCCAGTCCAACACCCGCTCCTGGGGCACACAGGACAGCCCGGCACGCCCGGTCCCCAGGCCAGAGAGGAGCAGCCGGGGGGGGGGTGGGGGGGGTGGGCTGCCAGCCCTCGGTGAGCCCCCTGGCACCGAGTACCGCGGTCACCACAGTCTAGCTGTAGCCCCTCGGCTCGCGCCTGACGCGGCGGCAGCGGAACCACGCCGAGGGAAGGACAGGGCTGACCTCGCCTGGGCACTTGGCTTGGCCTCCACGTGCCTTAGAGCGTGGGCAGGGCCCGAACCTGCCTGGCTCCGGGCCGGCCCTGCCCCTGGCGGGCTCTGTGCTGCAGCAGTCCCTGCCCTATTTATTTATATGCTGTATATATTTATTTATTATGGCAGGAGAGCGCGGGAGCAGCAGCCCGGCAGCGCCCGCGCCGGCGTGCTGGCCCTCGCTCCACCAAGCCGCTGTGACAGAGCCACCCCCGGGGCTTGGCCCCGCTGCCGCAGGGTCCTGGCATCGGACCCGCGCCCGCGCGCAGTCACCCTTTCCGGCTTTCTCCTTCGCCCAGTTTGCAGCAATAGCACCTTCCTCCTCCTCCTCCCCCCGCTGCGGGCCAGAGGAGGCTTTTCTCAGGTTGGGAGCGGGGGGACTCCCTGCGGGGACGGGGGAGAGGACCCCTTGG
>JAVKLA010000073.1:44419966-44432445 GCA_034782735.1 Sagittarius serpentarius | reverse complement strand
TAGGGCGTTTTGTGGTGGGGGCGGGGCTAGAGGAGGTAGGAGGGCCGAGCCGAGCCGGCGGGCGGGGTGAGCGCATGCGCCGTGGGGCTCTCCTCGCCGCGCGGCCGGGGAGGACTGACGTCAGTCCTCCGGGCGGAGGGCGGGGCGCGGTGCACGCCGGGAAGCCGCCGCCCAAGATGGCGGCAGGATTGAAAAGTTGTTGGTGGCGCTGAGGCGGCTCTGGGCGGGCCGCGGCTGGGAGCGAGAGTCGGGCGGGTCCATGGCCGTCCCCGGGCAGTGAGGCCGGGCTGCTGAGCCCCGCCGCGCACCGAGGCCGGGCGAGCACGGCCGCTGCGGGGATGCCCCGGGGGGGGCCGGGGCCGCCGCCGCCGGAGACATGGAGGAGGAGGGCAAGAAAGGCAAGAAGGTGAGAACGGGCCGCGCCTGGGCCGTCCCCTCCATCCGTCGCTGTTGTGGGGCTGTCCTGGGGGCGGAGGGCCGGTAGCGGGCCCTGCTGTGCCCCCGGGAGAGGGGCCCTCCCCCATCCCCGGGCCTGGGGGGCTGCCCCATCCCGTGGGCCGTGGCTGGTCGGACCCTCTGTAGCCTGTGGGGCCGTGGTCCTGAAGCTCTCCCGGGGTGGCCGGAGCCTCTTTTGGCTTCTTGGGCCTTGTACCCTCACTGTGGTGGCTTCAGACTTGGTCCTGTCTGAGCCCAGTGTCTCCCTGTCGGTGTGGCTGCGCTGAGGGCTGGGGCCTCTCTTCCCCCACTAAAAAAAACTTATTTTCTGTGTGAACGTAGGACTCGGGGGGGAGGCTGCCGTGGGCTCGCTGCCTTCCAGGAATCCCCCATGCTCGGCCATAGCATGGGTCCGCTCCCACTGCTCTGCCTCTGTCCTGACACCAGTCAATGGTTGGGGACTGATCTACCCTTCTGCTTCTCTGCCCAGGCTGCAAACGAGACAGATGGTTAATGACACAGCTTAGAACACGTTCTGTAACAGCATTGGATTGTCTTTTCTACTGATTAGGGTGCTAAACTGGGAACGCTACATATTCACACATCTCTTTTATGTGTTTATATATATGTTGAGCCAACTGTAGTCAGGACTACTGCGCTGTAACTGCCACGGAGGTCAGCAAGCTCTGTCTGCGTTGGCTGCAAATGGACTGCTCTAGTTTCTCATGTTTAAACCTATTTTTATGTCGTGTGGGGGAGGCGAAGCTCGAGCTGAAGGCTGAGGCTGGGATGTTTGCTGAGAGCAGCACTCTCTGAGTGGGGAGTGGGGGGGTTGGCTCTTTCTTTGCGAAAGAAACCCTTCCCTTGGTTTGATGACATAACTGGGGGAGAAACAAGCTATTTTTAGTTGGTTTGGGGGCACCTGCGGTAACAGCGATCTCAGAAGGTGGCAGCAGAGACTCCTGCTGAAACTCTGGTTTGAAGTGATCAGAACAGTCGCAAAATTAGAAATATCAAGTTTTTTTTTTCCTGGAGTTACCGTACAGACTTCCCACAGGCACGAAGTAAAGCCACCAGCCTGGCCTTGCGACGTTTGGTGATCTGTGTGTGGTGTGGCAGGATCTGCAGCACAGGTGGGAAGAGAAATTATTCATCTGGATATGTCGTATTCCCACTTTCTAGAAGAAGCAACTCCAGATGCTTGCTCCTGGGGCTGTGGATAATTGTAGAGTAACTTTAGATGTAAGTAAATGCCTGTTCTTTGCGGTAGGCAGTGACTGCAGGGCTGAAAGCAGTGCTGAACTGAAATACATAGGCAAGATGTGATACGTTGTAGAAGTGGGATTGGCTCTTGCCTCTGCTGAAAAATGTTTTTCTGTTATTTGGGAAAAATCTGGGGGTTTTTACCTTAGAAAACAGTGCTCTCTGGACATGCTGCTTGCTTGTGTGGCTGGGTTGGCCAGAGAGAGAGTGCTGTCATACTGGTGTAATCTGGGACCTTTGTGCTGCTGTCCAGGGGCTTTTAGTGCAAGAAGAGGCAGCCAGCTCCAGCGGTCATGGATCCTTGAGGTGCCTGAGGTGGCAGGGACCTCTGGAGATGGCCTAATCCAGCCTTCTGTGGGGAGCAGGCTGTGTCCTCTTGGGTTTTGAGTCTCTCCAAGGATGAAGACTCTGCAGGCTATCTGGGCAACTTGTTCCGTGTTCATCCTCACACTAAAGAAAGTTGTTGGGGTTTTTTTCTTATGCTTGAACGGCATTTGCTGCGTTCCGGTTTGTGCCCATTCCCTCGTGTCCTGTCACTGGGAAGAATCTGGATTCTTCTTTCCTCCCCCACCAGGTCTTCGTCCACGTTGATGTGATCCCCTCAACCTCCTCTTCTCCAGGCTGGGTGATCCCACCTCTCCCCGCCTCTCCTCGTGTGACAGATGCTCTGATCCCTAAACCCTCCTCGCAGCCCTTTCCCTGGGCCTGCTCCCGCATGTTCCAGTCTCTTGTGTACTGGTGACTCCAGACCTGGCCGCTCCAGTCCCCCCACTCTGCTTCTCTGCTGCATTGTAGGTGATCCTAAGGGTTGAGGAGCTCCCTGAGACCCCCAGGAGTTGGGCTGCAGCTGGGGAACTCTGTGTCGCCCAGGGGTGGCGTCTCCTGGGCCAAGACACGGGCTTAAGGAGCGTCCTCAGTGCGAGTTTTCCATCCTAGTGGTGGTTAATTAACCCTTGGAGCAGATGCCTGCGGCTCTTTTGAGCTTGGACAGCTATCAAACGTGGTTAATTTGGCTACAGAGACGGACATATTCATCTGCTGTGCCACAGTGGTTGCCAGCTGTGGGGAAAAACTTCTTCCTGTTTGTTTTTTTTTTTTACATGCTGTGGATCATTCCAGAAGGCAGGTGCATGACCCTCAGCTAGCAGCATTATGGGCTGAAACAGGGCAATTGAGTTTCTTCAGGGCGGCTCCGAAGGGGTATTAGGGCAGGCTTGGTCAGGACTAGGGAGAAAATCCCATCCCTGCTTTGGGACTAACTCCAGCTTTAGACAAAGCATGTGCTTGTTAAACTGGAGCTTTGGAAATCCTGCCAGGAACTTGTGTTCCCCGGCTCTCGCTTTCAGTGCTCACACCAACGAGGTTATTCCAACCGGAATGCGGCAGCGGTGGGACGGAGCGCATCCAGCCCGCTTTTGGCTGTGGTCGCGAGAGCTGTGTCTTAAACAGGTTTGGGATAAAAGACCCGTTTCTCACTAATGCTGTGAGGAAGGATGGATCGATTCAAAGTGCGCTGGCTGTGGCTTTGCCGCGAGGCCGCGTGGCTTCCTTGGTGCTTGCCGGTGCACTCAGCTGGGCTGTGGGAACCTGCCTGGAGCTGGAGAGCAGCTGGTCTTGTGCCCAGGAGCCTCGGGCGAGGATGGATGTTCCTGGCACGCTCCTTCCTGGAAAGAGAAGGGGTGGAGGGAGGACGAAGGCAGATTTCTTGGCTAACCCTGGTGGTTGTTTGCCTGTAGAGAGGATTTTTCCTGCTGGCCTCTGTTGCAGAGGCTCTTACAACATCGCAAATGTGTAGGATGGCTGCCAGGCTGCTGCAGGTGATCCGGTGCAGAGTGCTTGCATGGCTTTCCCAAAGTAATTCTCTGTGGGTGGCATCAGGTGTTAGTACAAAATTCCTGACTCTTCCAGCTCAGATATGCCCCAGATCTCTGATGTTGGCTGTTCGTCTCTTCCCAGGCCTCTTACAGCAGCTGCTTCAGCAGTTGCCAGATCTTCCTCGTAAAGCTGATCTCGATCTGTGGCACTGAATTCTTTGTGGTTTTGAATGCTGTTTAATATTGAGGATGTTGGCCAGTCCCGCAATTCCTTCTTGCGCAGATCATTGGGAAACGTCTGCCAAAACTGAGCTTGTAACTCTGAAGTGTGCTTTGCTACACGCCGGAGGACTTGGGCAGCAGGGTCGTGCTCTGCGCTGGTGTGTGCAGAGGGGAGTGGAAAGCCGAGAAGCTTCTGGGGGGGAAGCGAGATGGTTATGAAATAGCTGAAAGAGCTTCTCGAAGTTGGGTGCAGGGCAAGCCCCCAGCCTTAATATAAAATGTACTGAGGGGCTGAGCTGAAAGTCACAGCTCTGTGGGACTTTCTGCTCGCAGGACAAGTTGCTTGAGCTTCCTTCATTATCCCAAATACCCAGCTTGTTCATGCTGGAATATCTGCTGGGCTTTGACAAGGTGTTCCTGTCTGAGACTCCATTGCTGCAGAAATGGTTCTTCCATGACTTTGCTTATTTAGGCCACTTGAGTGAATGCAGTATCTGTATTTTTAGCTTGCTGGGAGGTTTTTAGGCTAACGAAAGCACCCACGTGTACTTGGACCCTACAGTGCTTCGTGTGTGCAGCCTAGGTCTGTACTTCCAGCTAAAGCAAGCCATGTGAAGATTGTTCCTGTAGGCTGCCTGTCACCTGTTGTTCTCTTCTGTTCCAAGGCTTGATGCAGCAGCCCTGGCCTGATCCCCAGCCCTTTTGGGATCTGTAAATTTGTCGGGTGGGCTGTGACTCCTTGTGGTAAGCTCCAGCTGCCCGCTGTCTGGCATGGTGTCTGGTCGCTTCGCGCCTTGCTCCGAAGCCGTGCTGCAGAAGGCTGCACCGAGGGTACAACGAGGGGTATTTAGCCCCTTTCTCTGATCTCTGTACCTGTGCCGGAGTCCGAGCTGTAATCTGAAAACCTTTTTCCAGAGTAACTGCAGTCCACAGTCCCGGGAGGTGCGGTGAGCGCTGCTGCCTTCTCCTCTGCTCCCAGCATGTCCCTGGGCTCACGCCGCTGCTCACGAGCAGATGTGCCTTGTGGCGGAAATGCAGCAGATAGGCAAATATCTGCCGTGCTTGTGAATGAGCAGGGTTGGTGCGCCGCCCCGATGGCGGGGAACTGGTGGACGGGGAGGAGATCGGAGGCCTGGGTTTCAGTCGCTGGAAGGGCTTGGCAAGGGTAGGGCTGGCTGCCCTAGTCCCTTGCCGCGGCATCAATGGGTGCTGCAGTTTGGTGTGCTGGCACTGCCGTTTGTGCGCTGGAGGACAGCTTGGTGTGCTGTAAACCGCTGCCTCTTCCAGTGAGGCACTGGCATTGGGGGTACCTGCTGCTTTTAAAACAGGAGCCGAGCTTCTGAGCTTCCCTTCCTGACAGATCTAGCTTGAAGTGTTTGTGCTGATTAAAATAATGTGGTTTAAAGTACAACTAGGGCCCAGCTGTGAGAAATCCTCTTGAGACCCCTCTCTCTTCTTAGCAAGCCTCAAGGCACATCAGGCTTCCGAAGGAGATACAGATGGGTTGTGAATTGCTCGTTCAGGCGCTGCCCTTCCTGCTCTGTGCTTTAATCCAAATGCCTGGGCACTTCAGCTGCTGTGAAGCTGAACAGCACTTAAGGGGCTGCCCTTGGCTCTCCTGCTCAGAGAGCAGTCTCTGGTCTTCCTCTGTAGCTAGAACACGATTTGCTGTGTACCTTAGCTGATGTCTCCAGACAACAAGACTTGTCAGAAGTGGCTAATATATGATCTCTATGCTGTGCTGCTTTGTGCAAGCCTAGTTGGGGCTCATGTAAGTGAAAGCAACCAAAGATCTCTGATACGGCGCTCTGATATCCTCTGGGTTTCCATTGCTTATCCCGTTAAACCTTAACGGTTGCAGTTACAAACCCCGGTGCTGTTTCAGACAAAGCTTGGGAAAACTCCCAAGTGCAACTCGGCGTTTCCCTAATCATGCTTAAAATCTCTGCTTATGTTCAGCAGCAAAATAAGGAGTAAATTTGGCATCCCTGCTTCATCTGAAGGGATGGCCTCCGGGTTGGGAAATGGGCTTCTCATTTTGAGAGCTGTCTCATGATCTAAGTCGTCTTGGGAAGCTGGCCGACCCACTAAACTGGGTTTTAGTGGCTGCTTTCCTTTGAACTGCTGGTGCTTGGCTCACTGCGGGGCTCAGCGGGACAATCCTGTCCTTGCTGTTCTTGGCTGCTTTTGGCCTCGGCCCAGTTATGAGCAGGGAGTTGCTCTTTTTCTCTTAGTGCTTCCTCCTGTCTCTGGAGGAAGCCAGAAATCTTCTGGAATACGAGGAGAGCAGAGGCTGAATGGAGGTGGGATCATCTTGGGTTTAGGCTTGAAGTCTGGAGCGGGGGGGAAATGTGGGGTAAAAGCTGGCTGGGCCCAGGGGGAAGGGGGCAGGAGAGATGGGGCTCTGGGGCGCTGGCCTCAAACAGGGCAGGTCTTGTGCCCTGCTCAGGGTGGTGGCATCTTCCTCTTGCTGCTGCTGAACCTCGGCCACCTGGCACAAAGGTTTGGATAGTTCTGGTGGACCTTGCTGTGCTGCGCAACTGTACTTGTCCAGCTTGCGGCAAGGAGCAATTTTCAAATGCTTACTTCAAAAATGAAGCTCAGTTGTGTTTCTAGAGGCCTGTGAAAGTTGAGACTCGCCCAGCTGAAATTCAGTGCGAGTCTGTCTCCTTGTAGGGTGTGGTTTAGTCTCATCGGTGCCCTACTTGGAAGACCCTCTGCCTCGTCTGGGGCAGAGCGAGTACCTGTGGTGTCATGAAGGACTAGAGGACTCTGGAAAAATGTGTCTGTCGCCCTGCAACGTGGAGCTTTGCTCCCACCTCTCTCAGGGGTCTGGGATGCCGTTGGGGTGCTCCGCTTGCCTGGTGGGTGACCTCTTCCAGCTCTAGGGTCTCAGCTGCTGGTGGTGGTGGCAACTGTGGCAAGGGACATCTCCAGCAGCCCCTCTCCTGGTCTTGGGTCTCCACCTCCTGGCTGGAGGGCCGAGAGTGGCAGTAGATGGGCATGGTGCTGTAGGTGTAGGTGGGTATGGAGCGCACATCACACGGTGCTTGCTCAGGAGGAGCTTACCCTGAGGACCCGGGCTCGAGGGCTTCATGGCAGGGCTGTTCTTACTGCACTGCTTGTTTTCGGGTGGCCTTGGGACTCTTGTGGTAGGTGGGATCATCCTGCGTGTTCAGTCGTTGTGTGGCCACCGTGGCGTACTGCTGCTCTGGGTCTCAGGGGGCTGGGGAGGAAACGCAGGCATGTCTCGAACACAATGCACGTCCCCGAAATAGGGATACTGGAAGCGTGAGAGGCCACTTGAGACCCGGCGCTTGGCTTGGTTGAACGCAGGGCGCCTGGCATTTTTGTGGCTGAGGGCGGTGACCTGCGGTGGTGAGGCTGCTGGGAGGGGCAGCCCCGCTTCCGTCCACCCCAGCTCCTGCCCCGTCCTTGGCACTGGCTCCAGGGCTCGTCTTCTGCCTGCCCGGCTTCCTGCACCGCCTGGCGTGTGCCGTGGTGGGAGTGGGACAGCCCTTTCCTCTGGCAGGTGGCCACTAGATAAGAGGGTCTGCTGTCAGGGCTGTGGTCTGTCTCAAGACGAGGGAGGCTGTCCCTAAAACCAGCAAGTGCTGTCAGCAGGCACGGCGGCTGCGAACAGGGATACATTCCCAGTTTGCTTCCCTGCTTGGATCGGGGACGTACTGAGCTGGTGCCGTGTCCGTAGCTGACCTTTGAGGTCACAAGCTGCTCTGCAGACCAGGCTCCCACCGCGGCCCGTTCTCCACGGCGTGCTGTCGGGCAGCAGCGTGGTCCCTTCGTACTTGGGCTGACCCCGCTCTGGATAGCGTCGCTTCCCCCCATCTTGAACTGGGAGAGGCAGCAAGCAGGTATTCTCTGTCAGCGTTATAAAGACGTCCACCATGCTGACTTGCAGGGGTCTGCACGTGGTGTCTCCTTGGGGCTGCTGCTTGTCCAGGCTGAAAGAGCCTTGGTCTGAGTTACACAGCTCCTCTGGGCCTGTGGTCACCCCAATCTTGAGCACCTTCCTGGCGTTCCCGGTCTTCCCCCATCCCTGTGAGATGGGTGGATCAGAGCTTGGCATTGAGGTGGTGATTCCAAGAAATGAGGTGTCTTCCTGGGCGGGAAGCAGGCAAGAGTCCGCTGGGTACGTGAGGTGGGGAGCGTGCTGCCTGCCTTGCCTCCGGATACTGCCCAGGCTCTGCCTCTGCCCAGCTGCTTGGCCACAGACAAACCTGAAACGTTCTGTTCTTGTCCTCGTTTCTACCCTGGTGTAACTGATGTTTTCAGTAAATGTTGCCACCTCACCCCTGTCCCTTTTCCAGGTGGCCAGTGCTGACCAGTGCAGGTTCCTGGGGTCTGATGACCCCACCACCACAAAGACAGATGGCCTGATCCTGACCGGCTCTGCCTCGGCAGGAGCTCCCAACTCCTCCTCCCTCTTCCTGCGCATCCTTTTGTCCTCCCTGGTGCCGGCTGGCACCAGGACATGAATAGGAGCTGTGACTGGAGACGAGTCCCCTGAGATGGGAGGCACTGGGGAGGACAAAGCTCTGCTTGAGTCACAGCTGTATCCTGACTTCTGGCTATAGGCAACACCTTCCAGCTGGCCATGACCCGTGTAATCGGATGCCCTGCTTTGGCTGCTCTGGCTCCCAGCAGCTACTGGGGGTGTGTTTGATTTGTACGTGTCTTCGCCTGTGAGGATGCGCAGAAATACTTGCCCTAATAGAGTGCCAGCGTGGTAGTGAGGCATCTCCTCCGAGGCTGGGGAGCCGGCTTTTCTGCAAGCTCTGGTTGATGCTCACGTGCAGCTTAACCATGTTGTCTTCTCTTGGGTGGTCACGGGAAGCAGAAGGCGAGCATCCTGGCTGCTGCGGCTTCTTGCTGTCTAGGTACCTCTACTCCTGCCGCTTTCCACCTCTGTGCATGTCCTGGTTGCAGCTCCTGTGGGTTTTGAGGGTGTCAGGCTGGTGGCAAGGGGCATTGCTGGGGGATCGTCTCTTTGGGGAGCTCATCCAGGACAAGTGATGGCCATGGCCTGGCGTGGGGGAATGAGAGGGGACACTTGTTCGGGCTTAAGGCTCCACAACCGTGGAAGCTAATGGGTCCCACTTTGGACCTTCAGCCTCCGGTAGCCTTCACCATATGCCAAACTGCTGCTTTGCTGCTGAGGCCGGCATGGGAAAGGACAGATCCTGCAGCAGCGCTTAATGTAACACAGATTTTTCCTGGGCTCACATGCCTGTGTCAAAATCGTTTTGCTGTTGTGGGTTTTGCTTGGTACAAAATAACTCTACCACGTAATTGGGTAAATACTTGCCTTGCTGTTTGGTCAGAGAATGGCAGACAAAGCTCAAGCTTCCTAAAACTGCATCACTCACACAAGACGCTAGCTGAAGTAATGATACCAGCTTTCAAAAGTGTAACTTGAGCTCTGTAAAACTTCCCATGATGGAAGCCCTGACCCAACACAAGCCTGCTCCCAGCCCCAGATAAAAACTATCTGCAGCACCCATTAGTTGCATTTTGAAGAGCAACACCAAATACTCTGGGTTGAAGCCTCTGTCTCCCTTTTGCGTGTGTAACATCCAGGAAGCAGGTAGTGTTTTCTGTTTCGGAGGGGCAGCCTGTTTCTGTGCTGGTGAAAGCCTGAAGCCACGCAGGAGTAGCGCTCTGGGATGAGATGGTGTCTATTTAGCCCAGAGACCTCCTTGAACTTGAGCACTTTCCATATTTCCAGCACGCTGCCTCGTTGCACGGGGACTCGGCAGTCTGGCTGAGGCGGCAGACACGAAGCTCTGCCCTGTGGGATGTGTTTCAGTCTGAGGCTCGGCTCCACAGATCCGTGGCAGGCTGCAGAGCCCGGTTATGACGGGGATATGATGAGGAAGCCCCCAGGTTCACTGGGGGACCGCCAGGGTCACAAGTCTTGAAGTGGTGACTCTAGTAAAAAGTTAGTAACTCATCTCCTCAGGGATGGCTCTCTTGCAGAGCCCTAATTCTTTCCCCAGCCTGTGGCATCCCGCTCCCAGGACAGTGTTTCAGTCTCACACAGGCTTAATCTCCATTTATTTTACTTTTCACAAAGCCGTATCAGCTTCTAGTGCCTTTTGGTCCTTTCCCTCTAGCATTTACTTGCAGCAAAAAAAAAAAAAGTTAAGGGAGAATGTGCTCTGCAGAACCAGAGTTTAATGTGGCTCCAGAGCTGTGGGGGGTGTAAGGAGAGGTGACCGCCGAAAAGCGCTCGCCTCTCGTACTGACCAAACAGGGAAAACTAGGTATGAAGTTGCACTCATCCTGATACTCAATCGGCTCCGTGCCCCAGGGCTAGCTGTGTGCTTTATCTTGACTCCTGTAGGGAACAACAGTTGTATGCCACTAAATCCTCATAGGTAATCGGAATGTACTTGTAGGCGACGGATTAGCATTGCTGTGAAACTTTGGAAACCTCAAGGCTCGTGTTCAGTAAAGGTCTTTGCGTCTCATTTACGTTCAGCCCGCAGAAGGTGCTAAAAATACAGCAGAAAATGCTGCTTCGTAGGAAGGTGTGCTGCTATCTGGGGCGCAGTCGCCAGGACTGGGTTTCAGCTGGAGTTTGCTGGAAGCAAAGCCATGGCTGGCCAAAACCTGGGAAGTTTTCCTTTGTCCCATTTTGGTTTGGGTATGAACGCTGCAATGGCAGCTATGGTTCGTGGTGCCCAACTGCATTTGCGCTTGCCCGAGCTCTTGTTCTAGTGCTGCCGATCGCTGCTGAGGGTATCTCCTGTTAATCTTCTCTGGGTTATGCTCTTACAGACACCTGTAGTAGTCGTCCAACCTGACCCATGCAGGTATTTTACAGCCAAAGTTAGGGTGGCAACAAGATGCTCTTGTGTAGCAGTAAGTATTCCTGAGAGCTCTCTGTGACCAAGATGTTAATGAAGCTTTGTGAATATAAAGCAGAGCAGCCTTCTCCCCAGCCAATGCACTTGGCGAAGGTGAGCGGGTTAATGTGTTTGAAATTTAACTCTGCATCCACTTGTTTGTAAGTCTTCTGCTGTTAGAATCAAAGCATGTTTTGGGTCAGAAGGGACCTTCAAAGTTCACCTAGTCCAAGCCCCCTACCACGAGCAGGGACACCTTCAACTCGATCAGGTTGCTCAGAGCCCCGTCCAGCCTGGCCTGGAATGTTTCTGGGTATGGGGCATCTCCCACCTCTCTGGGCAGCCTGTGCCAGGGTTTCACCACCCTCAGCGTAAAGAATTTCCTCCTTATGTCTAGTCTAAATTGCCACTCTTTTAGTTTAAAACCATTCCCCCTTGTCTTATTGCAACAGGCCCTACTAAAAAGTCTGTCCCCATCTTTCTTCTAAGTCCCCTTTAAGTACTAGAAGGCTGCTATGAGGTCCCCCCAGAGCCTTCTCTTCTCCAGGCTGAACAACCCCAACTCTCTCAGCCCTTCCTCACAGCTGAGGTGTTCCAGCCCTCTCTGATCATTAGGTTTTGGGTGACTTTGTTCCATTTCTTTCCAAAGAAGCTTCATGATCCTCACCTCCAAGTCTGAGAATGTTACCTGGTTATTGCATGTCCCTGTGGTGTACCTGTGTCCAGAGCGGTACCTCCAGCGGAGACGCACAAGCTTCTGACCCAGGAGGTAGATCTCAGCGAGCGGTTTGGCACTGGCAGCTGTTAGGAGAGAGGCGATGACAGGCTGACAGCATTGCAAGACATGCCGCGGACGCGGGCCGTGCAGCTTGGCAAATCCCCTTGGTGAGTGTGGCAGAGCTTTGGAACCGCTCAATGGGGTGAGCCAGAAATGGGATTGAAACCAGGAGACTCGGATGAAGGAGAAGGAGCTTGAGGGTACTCGGGCAGTCTGGTTGCGGAGTTTGTGTCCCCATTTCTGATAGGAGACAAAAGGACAGGAGTCAGACGCTCTGCGCTTTACTTGATAAACAGCTTATTTCTCCGGACTGAAGAGTGTACAGCATGGGGCTGTCCTTTCCTCTTCTCCCTTCTGGGAACTGGGAGACTCGGTGCCGATGGGACCAGCCCAGAGACTGGTGAAGGACTTCACAGGCAGCACGGGGAGCCTGGCATATGGATTTTTAACTCATTTCACATTCTTGATCTCAGACTATGGCTGCTTCCTGCCTTAATCTTTGTTTTGATGCCTTGCTTTTCAGACACTAAGATCTCCCCAGAGGCAAGGTAGGATAACCAAAATTCACTGCATCAGCACTATTGGTATTTCTGCAGGAAGATGAGCTTCTGTGAAATCACCACAGCAGCACTGGCCATCCTGGTGTCACTGTCTTATGGTGCCTTAAAGGCAGGTAAAAGCAGAACTAGGGGATGAAATAAATGGGATTAATTATGCTCTGTAGCATAAGGAGAGTTTGTGCAATTTCCTTAACACAGCTCTTGGTTCTGGGTGGCTGAACTGGGCAAAATGGGAGGTCTGGATCTGACCCGTAGCAGGCTGGAGGTGGCTGCTGTCTCACGTGGGTCAGCCTGTGTATTTACTGGGCAGTGTGTTTACACTGTAAATAAAAAAAAAAATCTGAAATAAATGAACTTTGGCAGGAAGGCACTGAAAGGATTTATGGAAACGGATGAAACTGCCAAGCTAATTGCTGAAGCCAGAGTATGCCGAGCACGAAGGTCAGAGCCTGGCTGACCCGCCTGTGGGCTGTGCGTAATGAGAGCGTGGACTTGGGGGGGGGGGGGGGGGGGGGGGGGGGGGGGGGGGGGGGGGGGG
>JAVKLA010000073.1:44393507-44419956 GCA_034782735.1 Sagittarius serpentarius | reverse complement strand
CCCCCCCCCCCCCCCCCCCGCAACCAAATTCCTCTGGGCAGGAATACCAATGGTAAAAGGATTCCTAAATTGCTGGTTTCTCAAAGTCTTGGCAAAATTTTAAGTAAATAAATATTCTTGAGCGGTTGGCTCCTAACAGAGGAAGTGTCAGGAGGCAGACTGAGTGGTGGTGAAATCGTGGGCTTTGGACTCTGCCCGTGGTCTGCTCAGGAGCTTGCTGTCTTACGTGCGTGCCTGAAGTCGGGAAGCCTTGCTCCACCTGAACCATCGGCATCCTTCAGGTATCACCTTGGCCAGAGACAGCCGACTGATCCTGCTGCTCCAGGGGGATCTGCCATGGATGCAGTTGCAGGGAGTTTTTGGAGTCTGCTCTGACTGCGGCTGAGCCAGGCGAAGGCTCTTGCCCTGGCTTCTCACTTCCACCTCCTCCCTGCTTCTCCTCTGCCAGCCTGCGTGGGTCCTTACTGAGTCTGTCAAGCTTTCTTTTAGCGTAAAAACCTCCAAGTTTTGGTCTGGGCTGGCTTGCTTTGCTTCCTGATTTGGGTCTGACCGTTCCATGTGTAGCTATGCTGCTGTATCAGAGTGGGGTGAACCCTGGAGGAGGGTGGGTTGGGGCAGTACCCCCTTGCCTTGTCACCTACCCTCCAGAAAGCTATGATCATGTCCCTGAACGCTGTTGTCTTGCAGCGTGGCTTCTCTCTGCTTCATTTCAAAACAGCTTTGGGAGTTCACACTAGTGGCACTCCCTGTGTCTGTGCTCACTGGATGGCCTAACCCACGTGGGGAGCGCATGGGAGCCCGGCCAGGCAAGGATGCAGGGTGTATCTGGTAAGCCCACACAGATCTTGAAAAGGGAGATTAGCGACTTCTTGAACCATCTCTGCAAATTTAGTTTGACTTGCATAAAATTCTGCTCTACTTCGTCCTGTTCTACTGGCTTTGATACCATTCAGAAGAGAGACTTAAAAGCGGTATTTTCCATGAAGTCCTTCAGATTCTCTGCTTAGTCTTGTCTCACTAGTGTCTGTCTGCAGACTTGGCCACCAGCATTTTAATAGGCTTCTCTTTGTCGCCTGCAATACCTTTTTGTGTTTACCTAGCCAGAAGCATGATACCGAACCCTTCTAGTGTTGATGCAGTAAAAGTTCACCAAGCAGACTTTTCCTAACCAAAGCAAATATACAAAGCTCTAAAATACCAACGTACAAAGTGCACTTCATGCTGCTAGACGTGGACAGCGAGCTAAGTGAACTTCAGGGCTTCCCTGCTTTTGTTTTGTAACCTTGTTAGGTTAGTAAAATAAAGAAATTTCTTGATTGAAAAGAGGAAATGGCCACCTTTCCTGGTTTAATTTAAGACGTGAAACCTCTTTTAAGAGCAGCTTGCACAAGAGGCAGGAAATGTGGAAAATCTCCGGAGCCTGGCTGAGCTAATGTGGAGAGCTGGTGGTGGTGGGATGCTGCCTTCGTGACCAAGGATCCCCAGCAGCCCCCGTCTAAAGAGCTGAAGGGCTGTGTTTCAGTGGGACCGCTGGGTCATGCCTGTCACTGCCTCTTCACAGGAGGAGCAGAGCTTTGAGGATCTCGGCAGCGGGCTGGAAGGAGAGGATCCAGTCCATCCCCTTTCACACCAGGAGGGTAATTGCTGACCTGTTTTTCTCAGATGCTGCTGGCGGGGATTGAAAAGGCCCCACTGCTAAAGCGGATCTGGGGCTTTACTTTCCAAAGCACGCTTCCCGCGACCTCTCCTTAGAAGTGTTTTCCAGCTGCCGGTAACTCATCTTGCTCTTGGGTGGGAGCGTTTGGGGCTCCACATCCTTTTTTGTGCAGGAACCAAAAGCTGAGGCCTCATTAGTGCTGTGCTAGAGGGATTAATTAGTAATGTCATCAGGGTATCTGCGTAGCTCAGGGCTGCCCACATAGACCAGGAAGGGCTTTAGGGTGACATGGGCTTGTACGTGGCCTGGAGAGCGCCAGAGGCTGGTGTTCTGCTGAGACGTTGTGAAGACCTGGGTACAGCAGTGGTGGGCTGGGGGAAGAAGACGTGGCTACTGGGGGTGAGCCCCAGCGCTGGAAGGAGGTGTCTGGGGGTGAGGGACACCAGAACGTAGGACGTGCCAGGCAGCAGCTGCTGGTGGTGGAGGTCAGGAGCTGAACACAGCTCAACAAACGCGGCTTGTGTTCCTCTGTGAAATGCGACTACCATCGGAGACCCCTTTTTTAAGCTCCTGTGCGTGTGTTGGTGGGTCTGTAGCTCAGGAAGTGTGGTGTGTCGGGTGAACGGAGCCCTAGACAGGGGGTAAAATAGGAGGGGGTTGATGACTTGGTTGCAGTGCTGAGCTTTCAGCCTTGGAAGTCACCTGAGATGACTTGACCTGGTCTGGCAGCTCGGTGCTGCCCAAAGGGGAAGGTCTAATCCCCTTCCTCTCCCCGCAGCGGGTGTGACAACATGCTGGGCTGTTGGGGATGGGTCTGACAGGCATGTTTCTGTGGATCTTGCTGTTAAAGATGATGACGGAGCTGGTGACGCCAGGAGCTTAAGTGGTATGAGTGCAGCACGCTGGCCAGAAGCTTTGTTTGGTAGAGAGGAACAAGCTCTGGGTGTTGCAGGAGGTGCTGGAACAGCTGGGCTAGCATGGTGGTTATATTCTGTATCTCTCTTAAAAATCAGTGCCTCTTGGAGAAGAGTCTGAGAAGTCAATCTTGTGATGTAGTGCCTTAAAAAACTGTCAGGTTTGGCAGGGTGTGCCTCCCTGGGTCTTCTGGAGAAGGAGCTGGTTTGTATTAAGAGGACAAGGAAGAACTTAACCAGTAAAAGCAGGATTTGCCAACTCCTTCTCGAAGATGCCACAAAGCCTTGGGCCTCCGGCATGAAAGAAGAAAAGGCTGAGGTGTCTCCCTGTGGGTAAAAGCTTTTTGTTGTTTACTGCTGGAAAAAATGCAACCTGTCTGAACCATGCTTGTTTCCATCCAAGGTAGACAAGCTGTCTGCCTCGGCTCTGACGGGAGTGCCTGGTTGTGTGGGTCCGGACAGGCTGCAGGCTGCTTTTTGGAAGAGTTTAATAAAGCTAGAGTTGCCCTTGAAGCTGGAATAGCGTTGGATTTAGGGGAGCTGGGTGTCACTTTGGGAGATGTCTTGCAGGAGCTGCTTGGGGCTGGTGCTCCTGACAACAGGGAAACCAGTGCTGCTGCATCTTCAGCTGGCTTTGGTCATGGAAAACACTAAGATCTTTGTGCACAGGAGGAGATCGCGTTTGGGAGGAGGTAGCTCTAAGGTGTCTTAAAACAGCTTGGGAAGTTATTGTTGAACTGTGTGGACACAAACCCAAATCAGCCCGTGCTAGGCTCCTCTATTCTCCTCTGTGCTGTAAATCATACATGATTATCTCGGAGTGGTATTGGGTTTGGGGTGTGCTGAGGCTTTCCAGGGACATTGTGAATTCTCTGCTTCCTCAGTGGGACTAAAGGCACGGGTAACCTCAGCAGTGATCCAGAGAACTTGTTCTTGAGTGGGCTGCCCAAAATAATGGTCCTTGGATAGCTTCTGCTGAAGGTATGCAGGTACTAACCCACCTCCCTTTAGCTGCACAGCTTAGCACAGCAGCCAAGCAGGGAGAGTCGGTACATTGGGCACCTCTGCGGGTTTCCCTGAGCAGCCCTGATGTGGAAAGGCAGCTCGGGGATCTTCTCCCGCAGCTGGCTCCCTGGCTGCTGGCAGCATCAGTCCACTGGCCTCCGTGCCTGGTGCACGCCTGGATGAGCAGCCGGGCAAAGGCTGGCTAGCAGCATCCGTAGGGGTGTCTGATTGCAGAGCAGTCTTTTGCTGCATGGCTGTTGCAAGCCACCTTTTCTCTAAGGACTCCCAAAGGAGCTGGTGCCACTTTGCACGCTTTGTTTTTATGGGAAGAGAAGAAGGAGCTTCCTTTGTGCCTCCAGCGCTACGTGCAGTCTGTGTCCCGAGAAGGAAAGAAAGGCTTGAAGGTGCATAAGCTGCAAGTGTGCATTTTTACTGCAGGGATTTTGGCTCCTTGGATTGATGAAAATGAATAGTGAAATGTCCCAGAGAATGTGCTGAAACAAACCAGACCTTACTTTGTACTGCTAGAAACCTCCCGAGATCCTTTACCTGGCAGTCTAGACTAAAACCTGTTGGGCAGCTTATGTCTGCACCAAGTCAATGAAAGGGTATTTCCCTGTGAAATGATCCGCTCAGCAGCCAGCCATAAACGACATGATTGCAGGTCTGGGTGTTTCACCTTTCCTCTTTCGGTATGCAAAGAACGGGAAGAATCTTCTGAAAGCTGGAACTAAGGTGGCTGTGCTGGAGGATGGGCCTCCAGCTTGGCTGGGCACGGGACAGCTTAGACATTCCCACGTGGCTGCTGCTTCCTTCCCTTCCCCGGCTCCTCGATCTTTGGGCTTGGAGTAGTCTGTGTTACCGAACGCTCGTTTTGTGCGCCGCATCGAGGCTGAGCGGTCTTTTGGTCACCTTACTCAGGAGTTGTGTGCCTTTTGTAGACTGTGCAGGAATGAAGCCTTGTGTCAAATGCTCTTGAGCTTTGGGATAAACAGGTCACCTGCTTTTTGATGCTGTGACGCGAGTGTGCTTTGCCAGCGTAGCTCAGGACAGATCTTTGCAACTTTGACTGTCCTGCCTGATAACATCAGTCCTATGATCCTCAGTCTCAAAGCTTTTTACCCTTGATGGTGATGACATCTGCTGTCACATGTCCTTCTTCCCATAAACCTCACTCTTGCATTCATCTGTGGACTCTTTTAAGGTGAATCCACCGCCTTGGCTGTCTGGAAGATGCCAAAAGGCTGCGTGCTCTGTTTTTAGGCCAAAAACTTCTTGGACGCTTTCCTCAGTGTCTGTGAAACCAAAGCTATAGGCTTTACTGGGGTCTTGGGTGGCCTGCAACTGGGAAGAGACTTCAAATGGAAGCCAGAGCTTCACCTTACCTGTGGCTGCCTGGTGGTCGTGTGTGTGTCCTGCTGCCTGACCTCCCTGTGGTGGCCATCCACCTCCTGGGCCCGGAGTATCGATCTCTGCCGTATGGGCGGCCTTTCACATCTGCTTCTGAGGCCTGATGAGGCACCTGGGCTGGGAATTGTGGTCTTCCCCTCCTTAAAATCATCCCTGCAGCCAGCAGGGAGCACCCCAGGAAGTGAGGAGACATGCATGGTCTCAGGGGGGTGGTTGTACCGCAGCGTTGACTGATGCTGACGGGGGTGGTTGTACCGCAGCGTTGACTGACGCTGACTGATCTCTGCAAGAGTTGTCTGTGTGGACGAAGGACCGTGAGTAGCGCCACTGCTCTGGCCGGGAAGGCCCACGGACAGCAAACCGTGGTGCTCGTGGGAGCTGGGACAATGCCGGCACTGAACACGTGGAGGAGGAGCAGAGGGTGTTTGGGGAGGGATGCACCCAGCTCTGCCTAGGAGGGACCTGCACAGGGCTGGCAGCTCAGGGGGTTCAGTTCCTTCAGCACCATTTAATACACAAATTAAAATGACTGCGTTACTCCTGGCTGCTTCCACCAAGGTGTTCACTGCACGGCTGCGTGACTGGCTGGACTGGCACAACCGAGAGGCACAGAAATGGTGGAAGCTGGGAGAGAATTCCTGGAGCTGCTTCTGATGCTGGAAAGCCTCGAGTCTTTGGGTGCTTTGGGCATGGGCGTATGGCAACCTCGTCTTTAGGGATTTGTTTGCATGAAGCTCCAATGTCAGTGCGACTCTGGAAGCTGGACTTAAGGAGAGGACCCTGCAGGTTTGGTTTTGGACCGGAAAAAAGCATAGAGATGTGAAGCAAATCTTTAAACTCAGAAAGAAGGCAAATGTTTACGTACTTTAGTTCCGATACCTTGGATGGAAACATGTTGGGCTAATTGGGGATCACCCCTCTGCAGTTTGCTTGTAAACGGGGTACTAGATCTAAAGGTTCATTTCTTGGCATAAATAAATGTTAATCTTGCAAGCAGCTGATGTTAATATTGAGTAGAAGGGGGCTTAATGAATGAACTGAAGTAATCTAGTGTCCTGTGTTAATGGCAGTACGTGCAACTAAAAACTGGGCAAACAGGGAAATAGGGAAAGGAGAACAGAGCAAGCGAGCTTCCTTCCTCCTTGCCTCGCTCCTCCGGGCTCACCTGGGTGGAACTGGTACTCCTCTGGGAAAGGGGAGGACGTTGCAGCCTGAGAAACTGGCTGGAGCCAGGGAAGCTGGCAAGCTCATGTTTCCCTTTCCCAGCCAGAAATGGAGAATACGGTTCTGTAAATGAAATGAATGGACTTGCCTGTGGCCAGGCACCTCCAGTGGTTTCTCATGTTAAAACTCCACTTGGTTTCTGCACTCCAGCACCTTTTTGATCTCTGAATTTTGGCAGGACCCCCTGGAAACCTGTGGAAAAAACCCAGTAACTCTCCCTCCAAAGCGTGTTCCTGGTGCTGACAAGGCTGCAAATAAACTGGTCTTACCACCCTTTTCCCCTGCAAATATCAGTAAAGGCTAAAGATGAGAGGCTTAGCTGGTGCTGACACTGTGCCCTTGGAGACCCTCCTCTGGCCAGCTGTTTCTCGGTGCTGCTGGTACTGGCAGAAGGCTGTTTTCCCACTGCTAAGACCCCTCAGTGTCAACGTCCGTCAGAGGGGGAGAGGCCGCAAGGACGTGCTGGGTCTGGATCACCTGGGCAAGAAGGTATTGGTTTTTCTTCTCTTGTTCACAGGGCTTAAATTTAGCTTAGTCGACTCAGTCCTGCAGATGTGGATTCCTGAAAGCAGGAAGGGAGGCAGCAAGAGATTAAATCAAGCCCATGAGCTGTTATTTCATGAGATCCTGAACTATTCATACTGCAATACGGAACAGCCTGGGCTAAAGCCTAACTTAGGAAGTACTGCTCTTGGAGAAGGAGGATTTAGTTGGAGGCTGCATTGATGCCTTCCCCTCCCTCTTGCCGAGGGAGCCACTCGCTCGGAGGATCCTCCACAAACTGCGAAGCTGAGTCAGGGTGAGCCTCCAGCCTCTTGCTCCAGATGCAGCAGCTCAGCCTGGCTCGGCTGTGCACACGGAGATGAAAGCCGTGGGTGGAGGGCTGAGCCGGGTGGTAGGAATCTCTTTGGGAGGAGGAACAAGGCTCTGCTAAAAATAGCCAGGGAAAATTCCTTTCTTCTTGCCTTAGAGGAAAATCCTGTCGGGGAGGCTGGAGCCCAGCTTAACTGGCAAGGTGGTCCGAAACGTGAAAACACAGAACCAAGCCTTGTTTTGGAAGCGGATTTTGTGCAACCATTGCCTTTAGTCTTGAGCTGCTGCGTTGTTTGGGTCTTTTTTTTTTTTTAAGACTGGCTTGGGCACCAGCTCACTCTTTTTAGGAAAATTGTGTTTCAGCATTACTTAGCACATTCTTAAATCTTGTTTGAAGGAGCAGCTTTGAAGTCAAATACACTGTTTCTGGCTGAAATATAGATTATTTTTTTTTTTTACATTTATTTCACTCTGATACCATCGTGAGTGTCAGCTCCACATCAGCCTGCTGGGAGCAGGGAAGGAGTGAGAGGTCCCAGGGCTAGCGGGGACCCCTTGCTCCTGGTGACCCTGTCTCTAATTCAGCCCAGTGGAGATGAAGCCAGGTCTTGTGGAGCTGTGTGAGGACCTGGAGCGGCTGGCTGTCCCACGACAAAACTGCTGGGCAGGGTGGTAGCATCACCTCCAGAGGCTTCCCTAGAAGCTGGTCAAAATGATACCTGAGAAGATACGTGTGCTTGGCTGGGTCTGAGGAAAGCGGTTGGGGTTAGGAGGGAGATGGATGACTAACATGGTGCAAATGGAACTGGAAAACTGCCTGCAGGGTGGGGTGGGGAGGGACAGTGACCTCGACCAAACCCCTTCCTTCATGCCCTGGTGATCACAAAGCTATTTTTACCTGGTGCTAAAATGCAAGAGTTATGTTATCTGTTCTGCAGACAAGGCTGCGAGAGGGCTGTAGCCTCCTTGTCGAAGGGATTGAGCTTTATCCCTCTCCTCCTGACCCCAGCACATCGGGTTGTGGTCTCGGATGTTCAGCTCCTCGGGGAGAGGAGGGGACACCGCTACGATTGCCTTTTCTGGTGGTCAGCTTGCAGTAACATCTCGCGCTGGAGAAGCCATGTGAAACTGAGATGCAACCCCACGCAAAGCTGAGCATTGCTGTTTCTGCCAGTCCCAGGAACAGAGTTGTTGTAAAAAGCCTCTTCAGCAAGACGTAGGAAGAGCCGCAGGTCCCCAGGTGATCCTTTGCATCCTCCTTGCTTAGATGTTCCTGGGGCTTCGGTATCTGGTCCAGGGGTCCAGGCATAGGCAGATCTCGCCCATGAGAGGCTGAGGTCTGCGGCAGCAATGGAGGTTTCGCTGCCTGGATGACTTTCCTGAAGACGGAATGTGCTCTCCCCTCTCTGGAAATCACTGGAGGAACAGGCAAAGCTGGGACTAAGCACCTGGGCTGATACAGATGAATTTTGAAACACCGTTCTGGCCAGCCTGCTGCCAACGGGGAGGCTGTGAATGGCCTTCGGAGGTCCCTTACTCCAGGGGCTGTGGGTGGGCTACGAAGGTCTCTTACTCCAACAGCCTCGTCCTGGCAGGCGTCAGTGGAGCTCTGTGTGGTGAGACGAAGCCGAGGATGCTTTGCAGTGCCTGTGTGCCGTGTTTGGGTGCAGGCGTCGTAGATCGGGCTTCGGCGTCGCCCCAGTGCCAAGGCGGGAAGGGTCTGTGGTGGTGACCTTGCAGAGGGACAGGAGCTAGTAGAGGTCAGGAGGACGGGTGGCATCCAGTTGTGCAATGCCTGCCCTCCTGCTCACAGCCTTGGCAGCCTGCCTGCCGCTTTGGTCTTGATTAATTTTTCACTCCATGCCTGGCATTGTTAGCCAGAGCCCCCCTCTTAAATCCTCGCCGTAGCGTTTCACTAAAGCTGATAAAAAGCTGAAGCTGTTCTTAGCGCTCTCTTTCAGAAAGGCTTCAGAAAGGAATCCCTTGAATAATGGTTTGATTTAACGTTTTAACATCCAGATATCTTTGTGAGGAAGAGAGCGGCGCTTCTGCAGCGATGTCAGTGTGCCAAGTTCAGCGTTTAACCCAGAGCTGCCCTGTCTGGAGTTTCTCAAACCGCATGTCAACACACCCTCACCTTGCTGTGCCTCCTGTGCGAATAAGTCCCCCAGTGCCAGTTTACCACTTTTATCAGATACTTCCCATTGACAAAAATGGGAGGAAAGTGGAATAAAAGGGCCTTGGGAAGATGTTGCCAGCTGGTGTGCTGCAGTGTTGATGCTCTGAACCCAGCAGCGGGATGAGGAGGGATCAGCAAGGGGCATGTAACGGGACCATGTCCCATGGGTGGTCTTCAGTCCAGATCCCACATGGAGCTTTGAGGGGGTTCCCAAGCCGGCTCTGTGGCTCCTGCGGAGTTGCTGACCTCTCCATGTGCAGGGGTGGGGTCTGAATGATGCATTTGGGGTGGCGGAGACCATCTCATCTTACTGAAAGCTCTTTTCCTACTGAGCATGCCAGCACCAAATAGTGTTCCTCAATGAAGCCACCTCTGCAAAATTAAATGTGGAGAGGGTCCTGCTCCTTGGGCAGCACTGAAATAGCCTGCCATCCCCGCTCCGCAGCCGTGGGTGCCCCTGCTAGTCAGACAACTGGGAAATCACTTGGCTTGGCTGCATGCATTGCTGAGCCGCTTGCGGAGCGTGGATTTTGGCTTGCGCTCAGATGTCTGCGTTGTAGAAGGTGGTTGAGGGTGGCCTCCTGAGCGGCTCAGTCCTCTGCGTAGCAAGGGCAGGAGCAATTTCCTCCTTGACCGTCCCCCTGCAAGTTCAAATACGTAGGCGGCTGCTTTGGGGAAGGGCTTGCGCACTGGGCAAATCAAAATAAACCCAGTTACAGGAACAGGATGATCTAGAAATAGGTTGTGTCTACCTGAATGCCTGTAGCTGCTCTGGGTGTTTGGTTGAGTTCTCTTGCTTTGTTCTGGTCAAGGACCAGAGGAGGTCTTGGTGGGCACCAAGGGCTCCCAGTACAAGAGATGGGGATATAGTGGAGTGAGCTGAGCAAATGGCGAAGGGTCTGGAACATCTCTGGTATGAGGAAGGGCTGAGAGAGCTGGGCCTGGTCAGCCTGGAGCAGAGGAGGCTCAGGGGGATTTTATTAGTGTAGATAAACCCCTCATAGGGGGAAAGATGAAAAGAAGGGGGGTCTGGGCTCTTCCCAGTGTCGGGACAAGAGGCAACGGGCACAAACTGAAACACGGGGACCTGTATTCAAGCATAATAAACTTTCTTTAGTGTGAGGATTGTCAAACACTGGACAGGCTACCCCAGAGGCCCAGGTTCTCCATCCCTGGAGATGCTCAAAGCCTGGCTGGATGTGGTCCTGACCCCCAGTACTCCTGGCCAAGCCTCACTGCCCCTAAACGTGTGATGCTGTTGTACAGACCTGGCTGTTGAGGATGGAGGGATGGGGATATCCAGCAGTTATGGGCTGTGGAAGGTCTGCAGCCTGTTCCTGAGGCAGCAGGGCGTTTGCTGGGACTTAAAATGGTTTTTAAGTGGCTGCTGCTGTAATCCCAGCACTGCCAGGTCAGGAGGAGAGCTGGCGTTTCATTGTCTGAGCAACTTTGCTTGGCGCTGAAGGGCTGGGGAGAGCCCCTGAGTAATTCACCACCTGGACGGGGACCCGCCTCGGTCAGGCCAGAGCAAAACAAGGCTGTTATGGCTTCCCTCTGCCAACAGGCTGAGGAATAGGAAGTCATTTGGAAATAAACCTCCGCTCGGCATCAGGATGTACCTGTGGCAGTTTGCAGCTTTGTGTTTGGAGCTTGCGTTCATGTTGAAGTGGCGTGAAGGAGTGGCGGATGTGAAGGTTGGTGTAAAACCAGGCTATTTTCTGCTTTCTGCCTGGGTTTCCTGGGGGCTGAGGCCTGAACCAGCCCCCCCACCCCGGTCCCACTCGTGTTGCAGCGCTTCTCTGTGGAGCAAAGAAATATAAATAATAAACCCTTCTTTTGGCAGGGCTGTGCACTTGCAGCGTTACTTTGAGGATACCAAGTATGTACTCATCACATCTCTGGCTTTCCCAGGTCATAATTCACATGCGCTCTTGTCACCCTTGGCTCATGGAGCACGGTGGCCGGTGCTGCGGAGCCTGGTCCGGGCTCAAGCTGTGCCCAGGCAAAGCCAAACCCGAGGAGCCTGTGTTTCCGTGGTATTGCCACACTGGAGGCTGGTTGGAGTTTATTTCTTAACAGCCAAGTCTTCTCTAAACATGCTGAATGTGGTTTTTTTTCTTGCTTGGTTTCACACTTTATTATTACAGGCACCTCCCGTGACTACTTGTCCTTCCACGCACACAGCTGCTGTCCTTTTCTTCGTTTCCTTGTTTTCCTCCACTAGCAGTAAGCTGACCCAGAGCCCCTTTGGGCTTGGGTAATTATTTCACCCGCTGCTGTATCACGTGCTCCCTTTGTGCAGTTACTTCCTCCGCTGAGCCCAGCCTTCGCATCATCGGTACACTCAAGGTTGGCTTTCTGATCCGCTCAGAAACGTAGCCTGATCCTGGAGCGCTGCTGGCAGCACTCTGGCTTTAGCTTAAGCGAGCGTGCCCTGCGTCCCTTTAGGAACGGGATAAGTGGATTTGGGATGCAGGCTGTCCCTGGGGACACGCAGCATGCTGGCCAGCAGCAGCACTGGGGGGCTGTTTAGAGCTCGGGCTCCCTTAATCTCTGTGCAGACCTGCCGGGGGAGAATTAGCCTTACAAATTTGCATTTGAGATAATCGGCTGGAGGGGATTAAGAAGCTGTTTCTGCTGCTAAGGAGAGGGATGCTCTTTCTCCTTTGTGTTCAGCTCAAAGGGTTGAATGTATTTAAAGGGGCTGGCCAAGACCTCATTGATTTTTGGATGGATACAAGCAGCCGGGCCCCCGGGGAAAGCAGTCCGAAGTCCAGCGCCGGTGGCCGACGAGCACTACGCTAGAACCAGCTTCATCCCCTGTGGTACGCAGCCCCTCTGACGTGGAATTGCTCGGCAGCACGCAGGCAGGTTGACATCATATTATGAGCCCTGTCCTCCTGCGTGCTCTCCTGGTCCTAGAAATGTGTTTTCCAGCATCTGTCGCTTCTGAAGCATGGGAGAAGGTCCTGGTCTGCTCTGTGGTCTGGCGCTGAGCTGGGTTTAATTCCTGGCTCTGCAACTGCCCCTGGTACGTGGTAAAGGAAGAGGGGCTGCCAGGCAGCCTTCAGCAGCAACCCCCCTCCCAGAAATTTTCCAAAACCCTCCCTGAGCCTCCAGCCAGAGTAATAAAGATCTAGATGAAGGGTGAATCCTCTTTTCCCAGAAATGGCTTTCTTGGGCTTTCTGAAGCTAAGTCGGTTCTGGGGGCAGGATGTGCTGCTGGCCGGGGCTTGCAGAGGGAGGCATGGGATGGGTGACAAAACCCTGAAGTGGGTGCTGCTGATGATCGAAGGGACCCTGATTCTTTTTTTTTTTCCCAGCAGCAAGGGGAAGGTGCGCATGGTCTGTCATCCTACCTTTCATGGGAGTGGGGATGGCTGTGCTTGTGCCATGAGACCACTGCTCTTGCTGCCTGAGGGTGGGGGCTGCTTATTTGGGGCACCAAATAAAGTGTTTTTTGAAGTGTCTGTGTTGTGAGATGCTGGGGGAGTGCAGAGAGCTGCAAGCGCTTTTCTGGGGTATTAATGAGGTTGCAAACTCCTTTGATTTAACTCCCCGTGTCCCCCGGTCACCTCAGGAGCTTTCAAGGGGAGGAGGGCATAGAGTTTTGTCCTCGAACAGTGTCTTGGAAGTTTGATGATGGGTCAGGCTGTCTTCACCGAGATTAGTACTGGCTTAACAACCTCCCCTGGCCCGTCCTGCACCCAGGGCTTTCTGCGGAGCGGGACAGCACCAGGTTCTGCTGCCGTGAGCAGCGCCAGCCCTTGCAGGGAGCCGCCTCTGCCATCTCAGCCTCACGCCTCACTGGTCCCCGGTGAGTGAGAGGTAGGTAGTTGCAGACAAGCTACTGAAACCCCCATTACGTGTTTTATTGGCCTCAGACAGGAGAAATGGCATCAGAGGGGTGAATCACCCTGACACAGATGCAAGCTTGGGATGGCAAAGGGGTTCTCTGGACTGTGCTGTGTCTCCATTTCTCCCCTGACAGCTCGTGGCTGTGTCCCGCTGAGGCTGGGGGGCTCAGCCTCAGGCCAAGTCTGGTCTCCTGGGCTTTTTCCTGAAGGTTTGTCCTGTTTCCATTGAATCTGCAGCCCCTTGGAGCAGCAGCAGGTAGCTTGGCCAAGGGGACCTCTTCCACCTGGGCCACCAAATCCGAGGAAGGGCTGGCCGTGGCCAGGAGTGCCCCTGGAGCCTGGGGGCAGCTGGTCCCTGGCACTCACCAGAGCCGTGTGCCCCGGCCCTGGTGGGGTTTTGGGGGATGCTGGTGGGGCCCGCTCCACCCTGGTTCCTCACCAGCGTTCCTTGTTCCTCATTCAAAAGTACGTGAACGTACATCGGGTGAGCTGGGTCTCCCAAAAAAATCCAACCAAAGCCCATCTCCTCTTCTTCATAGAGCCCCCTCCCCTGCCTGATGGCTTGCCTTTCCCTGTCAGTCTGGCCTGGCAGGCTAAACCCAGCTGTGAGATGCTCACTCTCAATTAGTCAAGTCTTAAATGCCTCGTTAAGTAGATGAAATGACCGTTTTTCTCCTGAATTTCGGAGCCATCGGCAGCAGGAGGCCCTGAGGAGTGACCACATTGGCCCATCCTCGGCCGGGAGCTGCAGCTCTCCGTGAAATGCCCAGTCCTGGCTGGCGCAAGGTGTTCACGTATCCCTTCCCCGCCTCTTCTCCTGACTTCAAGACGTAAGTGCTTTTGAGAAGCAAACCATGTGGGAATGAGCTCCCGGCAGCTCTTGCCTGCGCTGTGCTGCCAGGGCCCGGCCGATCCCCTGGCACGGGGACGGACCCATCCTTCCCAAACAAGCTGTGTTGTTTCGGCTGAGCCCCGCTCCCCATCCCAGCGGCTTTTACAGCAAATGCCCAAGCTGTTCTGCCGCAGGAGATGTCTCCGGACCAGAGAGACCGGCAGGGAGGTGGGCTGGGAAATCTCCTTTAGGGTTTGCAGTTGGGGGCGGGGAAAGAAAACAAACATGTATTTTCTGGATTTTAAGGAGAAATGGGATTCTTTTTCGCCAGACCTACTAACGAGGCAGCATGCCGGAGGGGTTCACTTGCATCCCAAGGGGAGAATCTCCTTGGTGCAAGCGCCGAGGGGCTGCGGGTGCTTCTCCAACTGACCATCTTGCCTCTGCTCGACGGGTGGATTTCATTGGGGAAATCACCGCCTTTGCCTTTTTAATTTGATTCTCCGTCCCTGAAATTAGCGACTTGTTTTCATTAATCCTCTGAGCCTGACTTTTGGGCTCATGTTTGAGCCCAGCAAGGCTCGCTTGAACACTTTACGCTCTCCCAAAGTGCCTCCTGGGAGGCCTTGGCTCAGGCAGGGAGCTCTTAACCTCCTTTCCAAGCTTTACTTTTCAAACGTGAAACTTAAGGGGCCTGAAAAAGCTTTACAGCCCTTGGTCTCAATAGATGTTGGAGAACAAAATAGCTCTGAAACTCAGAGGAGAAACCAGGGTTAAAAACTCCTGTGGGCTGGGGATATTTCCATCCCCAGGCACAGCCGGGTGTGAGTCCAGGCTGTAGCGGCAAAGGCTGTTGGGGAGTTTCCAGGAGTTTAGGGGTGCAGGAGGTGGGACGGCATGGCTAGGAGCCAGGAATGGGATCGAGCTTTGCGAAACAGGCTTCTGCGCCTCATCTCGCCTTGCGCCCGGCCCTGTTGCTGCCAAACCTTGCTGGTTCTTAACGCAACAACTTTTATTTTGTCGCTGTTGCTGCGTGTAACAGAAGGAAACTGTGGTTATTGCACTTCCTGGCCGTGAGCCGGCAGGCGAATGAAAGCTCGCGGGTTTGCCAGCCCTTCGGCACGGGCCGCGAGCTTCGGAAGCCCCCGAGACAAGGGTAGCAGCTTCTCTCCCCCCTGGGAGGTGCTTTCAGCGAGCCACCAAAGACTCCGTGCCAACACGGTTCGGTTCTGCTCTCCGTAGCTGGGTACTTTGATGGAGAACGAGGTAGGTGCTGGTTTTATATCGGCTCCCAGAAATGAAGAAGCTGTTGTTCCACGTTGCGTCATGCCGGGCGACGCCTCTGCTTTGGGTTTGGGCTCCCCAAATCCTCCTTCAAGGAGAGCCTGTGGCTCTCCCACATGGCTCGGGGGTGCAGGATGGTGGGGAATGATGGTCCCGTCGCAGCATCCTCCCAGCCCTACGGAGGCTGCCTGCATCCTCGAGGGAAAAGCGAGAGTTTCTTCTGGTTTGCTCTGTACGGATCGGGCCGGATCCGGCAGCCTCGGCACAGAGAGCTGAACCGAGCCGGAGCCGCCGGACCCTGGCTGGTGGAGAGGGAAGCATCGGGGGGACCATTGCGGTACAGCCCTGACCCCGGCGGCAGCTTTCGGCATCTCTCTGCTTTTGATTCCTAAAAGATGTTGGTGGAACGAGACCTTTATGCACCGGCAGCTGAGGTTTGGGGTCGGACACAGTCGTGGTCGGGGTGGCAGAGCCGGGGTCGAGCCCCACGCTCCGGTCTTGGCAAACAGACCTGTTGCATTCAGGGGTTTCTTCTTTCTGGAGCCAGGAATGGTCCCGGCCCCTCGGCAGGAGCCCGCTGGGTTGCACAGCGCAGGGTGATGCTCCGTTTCGGGAGCCCAGCTGAAGGGAAGGATGCTCTCCCTAAAATCCGCAACGCTTGGCACCCTTGTACTGCTGCTGTAAAGGCAGAGCTGTTTCACGAGGCCAGCACTGTGCAGCTGTGTTTTCTATCCCTTTTGTCCTATAAACTCTCTCTATTTTTATCTCCCTGGTCCAAGGGACGTTTTTCACAGCCAGGCTGTCCCCAACGTCCTTGTGGTGCCTGGCTCACTCTGGGAGCCGGTAAATACTATTCAACCGGGAGCTTTTCCATCCCACTTTCCCATCCTGGTACGACAGTGTCAAATTCTTTCGGTCTGGCTTTGATCTCTCTTGTTCCTGTAGATCTTTGATGCTTGTCTACGTTGAGAAAAGCAACGAGAGAGGCTGAAGGCGCCTGATGGGAGCAGGTCCCACGCCTGCATCTGAACACGGTGCATCAGCTGCTGTGCAGGGAGGGACACTGCTGGGAGTAGGTGACCTGGTGGTGGCACTCCCCCGCCAAATTTAATGCCCTACGGCAAGGCTCACGCAGTTTAGGTGCAGGGGCTGCAGCGGTTCTTGACGGTGGTTTCCAAGGCAAGGTCCTGCAGTGGGCGGCAGCAAGAGATGAGCTGAATTTGCTGGAGGCTGCTGCTCTTTGAGCTTGCAGAGTACTCCACACTTTTCTGAGCAGGAGCACTTGGTTTATATTTAATTAATTCACCTTTTGAAGTCTCTTTTCTGCCTCTGCAGATCGTACAGTCCTTTTTCTTGCCCGGGAGAATCAGGAAAGCCAAAGTGTGGTTGCCCTGAGAGATGGGAAGCAGAGAGCGTCACTGCCGTGGGACGGGGCAGCCGGAGCCGAGCTGCATGGCCGGGCAGCCAGCGAGGCCACCAAGGAGCTCTGCCTTTCCCCTCCAGACCGGCATTTAACACTGCTGTGAATCCCAAGCGTTGGATCTCCCCCCTTCAAAACATCCATTTGAGCTGCCGAACTTGGAATTGGGGAAGCTTGCGCACGCTCCCGGTCGTTTAGCCGTCGGGCAGGCTGGTGCGGAGCTTGGTGAGGATCTACCACAGGTCGCCCCTGCCGCGACGGCCCCTGGGTGCGCAGTGTTCCTGGACTGTCCGCCCCGCGCCGTGGTAGAAGGACGGTGGTGATGCTCCCTCTATAGCCGGGAGCCCGTGCGTGCACGCTGCCGCCGGCTGGACTCCTGTTGGCTCCGACGTTTTTCCAAATCCAGCACTCAAGGATTTGGGAACCACGAAGACCTGTTTTTCCCTGGGGAGGCTGTCTCTTGGGTTGTGTACTTGCGTTTGTGGGTCTCCCTGCAGACCTCAGACCAGTTTGCAGCATCTCTGCCTTTTCCTTTTGCAGTCCTTCATTGAGCTGCTCGGGGCAAATGCTTGGGTGAAATATAAAATTGCGCTGAGACGAGGAGGAATCTTGCCAGTTTTGTGTGTGGCCATGGCTCGCTCACTCTTACAGCTTTTAACCTGAATATGTATTTGTATTTGTTCTTAACCGAAAGGTTGGACATCCTGACTTTGGGGGAAAAATCATCCTGTTTTGGTAAAAGGGTCCTTATCAGCACTTGCGTTCTTACAGCGTGTTGCGGGAAAGGGGTTTTCAGTGGAAGATCACGTACTTGTGGATTCATAGCTGTAAAACCAGCCTGTCCGTGGGGCGGCTGGGGCTGGTAAAACCAGGCTGTGAGTACAGAGGTACGGGCTGGAGGAGCGCTGGGCGGTGGGTGCTGCTGGTTTCCTGCCCCACGTCGGTGCAGAAACTCTGGCCCTTAACCCCAACGTCCCGGCATTTCCCTTTCTCTCCGCAGCCTGGAATAGTGTCTCCTTTCAAACGAGTCTTCCTGAAGGGCGAAAAAGGTCGGGATAAAAAAGCCCAGGAGAAGGTTACGGAGAGACGGCCTCTGCATACGGTGGTGGTGTCCCTGCCCGACCGCGTCGAACCAGACGTGCTGCTGAATGACTATATCGAGAAAGAAGTGAAGGTAGTATCTGCCTGGCTGGGGCTGGGGCTCGTATATAACCATATGTAGCTTTAAGATACATACATAGGTGCATTTAGCAGCTTCTAAATAGGGGCTTGGGGCACCAGCCCTTTGCTCTGTGTTGATGGTGTCTTTCTTGCAGTAGCAGGCATGTTCAGGGGTGCGTGCTTATCACGTACGGGCTGTGGTAACAATTTGGTTCTGCTCTTCCAGTATTTAGGTCAACTCACATCCATCCCAGGGTACCTGAATCCCTCCAGCCGCACGGAAATCCTGCATTTGATCGATAACGCAAAGGTGAGCGCTCAGCCTGTTGGATGACCCGTTCTGCGTGTCTCTATCTAACATGCAGCATGGAAATAAAACGGCTTGCGGGGCTTTCTCGGGGCTGGGTCCTGGTTTAGCTGGTGTCCTCCATCCTGGTGTTACAAACGTGGGAGGGAAGCCTGTTACCAGAGCGTTACCAAAGGGGAAACAGTTCAGCAAATCAACGTAAATATGTTCGTTTTAGAGAGCACACCAGCTCCCGGGGCAGCTGACCCAAGAACACGATGCTGTCATCAGTCTCTCTGCCTACAACATCAAGCTGGTGTGGAGGGATGGAGAAGATCTCATCCTCAGGGTCCCCATCCATGACATCGCGTCCGTTTCCTACATCCGAGATGACTCCTCTCACTTGGTCGTGCTGAAAACAGGTAGGTTGTGGCCAGAACGGGCAGGCTGTAGCTGTGTGTTTTGGGGTTGCCGTGTGTTTTGGGGTTGTGGGGCAGAGCCCCACAGCAGCCAGTATTGCCCTCGTGTAGGACAGCAGCCGGCCTGACCAGGAACAGGACAAAGGCGATGCTGGGTGGTGAGCACAGACCAAAACGATCGGTGTCCTTCACGGAAGCGTAGAATCACAGAATGGGTTGGGTCGGAAGGGACCCTTAAAGTTCACCTAGTCCATCCCCCCCCTGCCATGAGCCAGGACACCTCCAACTCGATCAGGTTGCCCAGAGCCCCGTCCAACCCGGCCTTGACTGTTTCTGGTTATGGGGCATCTCCCACCTCTCTGGGCAGCCTGTGCCAGGGTTTCACCACCCTCAGCGTCAAAAATTTCTTCCTTATATCTAGGCTCCTGCCTTGTGTTGTTTCGGTCCATCCTTTTCTAGTGGGGGTACGCCTGTCTCCCGAGGGTGCTGTGACTCGCAGAAGCGCGAGCGCGCTGGGAGGGATGGAGGATGGGTTGGAGCCGGGCTGGGTTGCGCCTGGAGGTGAAGTGCAAACTCACGTCCAGCTTAGAAATTCCTCCCGTAGCCTGTCCTCTGGCAACTGCCGGAGGTGTGTGTTGGACCTGCCCTGCTCTTTGCGACCCTTGTGCAGGTTGCAGGGAGGATTTCATCGTGATGTTGCATGTCTAGATGCCCGTGTTGAATAACCGGGGTGACAGCCATCACTTCTGACGCACCTCACTTCTTGTCATACCTGGGGAGGGCCTCCTGTCTGTCCCCAGCAGCTCTGCGTGTGTCAGACCTGCGGGGTTGGGGGCTGGAGTGTTTGGGGAACGCTGAGCTACTTAGAAGATGTAATGACAGAGACTTACCAGATTATAAACCCCGTGACAGTAAAGGACTGTAGAATAAATGAGTGAGTGACTTAGAAGGCTGTCGTTCTGCTGGTGGATTTCTGAGGCTGGCTAAGCCATGGAAATGAAGCCGGCGGTTTGTAGAGTTGTCAGCAACCAGCTCTAAATTTTAGGCTTTTCGTTGAAAGACTTTGGCCCTGTGCAGTGTTCAGGTGGAGTTCCAGGGCTCCCAAGAGCTCCCTCTTCCAGGGCGTTTTCTCCCGGCTGTGGGATCCTCTGCTCTCCTGCTTCGCGGACTTTGCTGTCCCCACAGGCAGCCTGCTGCGAGGACAGCTCACTGTGCGAGGACTTCTTGCTGTTCTCGCCCTCCCTGCCTCGACCTTTCCATTACGACTTCTCTCTTTCTCAGCTCAGGACCCCGGGATCTCCCCAAGCCAGAGTCTCTGTGCCGAGAGCTCCAAAGCGCTTACTTCGGGCTCGCTGTCTGAGAGCGGGGTGGTTCCCGTCGAAGCTTGTTGCTTGGTGGTCCTGGCTACGGAGAACAAAGTAAGACTCAAAACACTCCGTTAAAACTCTGTCCCATGTTGGCGTTGCCTCCAGAGTCACTCTCTGATTACAGTGCCGTGGCGACTGGGATTGCTGGGAGGTTTTCTGGCTTTTAGACCAGGGTGGCTGCAACCTCTCGGGTTGACGGCGGAGAGCCACGAGCCCCAGGGTGGCCTCATCCTGCTCTCACCAAGTGTCCCCTCTGTTACGTGACCGAATCCTTACCTAGCCCTACGTTGCGTGACACACATAGGCCCGGTTTTAAGACTGCAGGGCATGGGCTGGGCTTTGCTGGCGCATGAGGTGCTACCTGGAGGTGGAAACCTGGTTCGGACACGAGAGGGTATCAGAAGATGGTTTTCCCTTGGCGGTGGTGCCTGCCGCCCAGAGCTTTCTCCGGCAGCAGGAAATCTGTGAAGACAACCGAATCTCTCCCACAATAGGATTTCGCTAACCGGAGCGTTCTCCTGATGCTGACCTGGAAATTTGTTACATCCAGTGTTTGGACCCAGAGATTCTGATCTCAGCCTGTGTGCTCCTACTTCTACAGCAGGAAGCTTTTGCCTTCAGGGTGGAATTTTGCTCGCCTTTTTTTCGGCTCTAACGCTCTCTGGGGTGCCTGCACCTATTTGGGATGTAGGTTATGTAGCCAAAATCCCAGGGACCTGAACTGATGAGTAGGACAGAGCATCAACACAGAATCTGGGTGCTAATTAATAGCTGTGAGTTGACGACGGAGCATCCCATCTCCTGCTGGGTGGGCCTGGCCAGCTGCAGAGGGCTGGGATGCTTCTCTGGCAGCATGGGAGGGTGGTGAGGGGTGATTTATCTCAGGAGTTTGTCTCCTCTAGCACCGAGGAAAACCCCGTGGGACAGCGGGAGGTAGCTAACGAGATTCGAGGTTTGTCACCTCCAGCCCTGGAGACCCTGTGGGTTGAGCAGTGTCCGGAATCTTGGACGAGTGGGTTCCCTCTCCTCGCTGGGAGGACAACACCCTTACAAATATGGCACACCGCTGTCCCGCAGGGCCTGCCCGCTGCAGGGAGCCGAAGAGAAAGGCCACCGCGTTAATCTTCTGCCTCGCACCAGCCCTTCTTTGCTCCCTCCCCAGGTGACTGCCGAGGAGCTGTGCTCACTTCTCAGCCAAGTCTTCCAGATTGTTTACACTGAGTCCACGATAGACTTCTTGGACAGAGCAATATTTGATGGGGCGTCCACGCCGACACGGCACATGTCCTTACACAGCGGTAAGTCCGTGCTCTCCCCGTTTGCTTCTTACCGGGCCTGTCTGAGGGTCTCTCCCCATCTTCCCCAATATCCGTCACCTCTCTTCTGCCACCCTCTGAGGTCAGAGCCAGCCTGGCAGCTTCCCTCCTGCATCGTATTGAAAGAAAACCCCTCCTCTGCTTTAATTGTCTGTGAGTAGGATGGGCACGAGGGCTATCTCCTGCCTGCAGACGTTTCCCCGGCTGGGCTATGGGACATCAGCCATCGTCCTTGTCCCCCATACCCTTTGCCCCTCTTCACGTTGGACGGAGGCACTTAGTAAAACCATCCCTTCGTGGTTCTGCATCTCTGCTGAGTCTGTATCCAGTCCTGACACAGCACCACCTCGGCCCCAACCCCGCTGCCGCTCACCTTCCAGCTCTGAAAGCCGAGTTGGAAATCAGTGTGTTTGTGTAGGTCACGGGCTGAGAAAAGCACCGAATTTCTGCCTCTCAAACTCCATGTCTCGAATGTTTTCCTTGCAGATGACTCTTCTACAAAAGTGGACGTTAAGGAATCTTACGAAACGGAAGCAAGCACTTTGTAAGTTAAACGTGGGGCGCCGAGCTCGCTCGGCAGTCGGTCTTATTAGTGCAGCCTCGCTGCCGGGTTTAAAGCCCCCAAGGCAGGAACTGCTGCGGTCTGCACATTGAAAAGCTTCTGCTCAGTCTGGCTGAAACATTGGACGGTGTTTTTACTGTCCGCCTGCGGTGCCGTGGTCCCTGCCTCCGCAGCATCCGTGGCTGGGTTGTTCTGCCGCTGCAGGTTTCCAGAGACGGTCACGTACACGATGTGTGTGCAGTCCCTCGCGCCAGCAAAGCGGGGCCGCGATGCTCGCCCGGCTGCTTTGCCTTGGTGAGGTCCAGCTGGAGTTGGGAGAAATGTTTCCCCCAAACCCCTTTATTTTGGAAACTTTTTCCCTCCTGAATCGGTGACCGCTGAAAACATTGATAGTGCTTGTGGGCTGAAAACCTGACACACAAACCAGTTGTTTAACATTGACTGATACTATTTGAAAATTTCACATTTAATGCCAAAATAAGGTAGTTTGAGACTTTTCCCCACACTGTTGCAAAATGAGAAAGCAGTTGGAGGGGATATCTGCCCTTGTAGGGCTTCGTTTTCGGCGGGTCACCGAACCAATACAGTTCAAGTCCTCCGTGCTGTGTGGGAGCCTTCGGACGCCCTCGGGAGCTGAAGGCCGCCAGCCTTATTGCAGAGGGCGCGCGTCTCCACGTGCCTCTCCACTCTTCCAGGCTCTCCTCTGCTGCGACTGCCAGCGACGGCGATGCAGAAGGTGCCTGAGGAGCTCTGGAGGACTCACGATCCGTTTGCCTTTCAGTTCCTTTCCAGAAACCTTGGATGCAGGTGACAACTCCCCCTCTTCCTTCTCCACACAACAGTCTCCGCACATTAAGACAGTCAGTGAGAGCGAGCTGAGCACCACGGCGACAGAGCTGCTCCAGGACTATATGATGACGGTAGGGCGTCCTTGGGTTGCAGGACAGGGTGGAGGGGTTTTCGTCCCTGTAGGGTTCGTTGCCTCGGCGTGTAGAATGGGAGCCCATGCTGGTGCAGGGACATCTCATCCTCCTCCTTTTCATACAAATCGTGCTTGGAGGCCTCGTGGGACCTGAACGCGGGCTCACGTCCTTCTCCTGCAGCAGCATCCCCACCCCCTTGTCCTCTCTCACCGCGTAAAGGCATGTCACGCCATCCGCGGCGCGCCGGGTCCGTCACTTCACGTGTCACGGTCCCTGCGTACACTCACGGTGTGTCCCCGTTTGAAAGCTGCCAGCTCAGTAGAGGGTTGCGCCAGCCTGTCCTGCTTTTCCGTCAGGATGAGCTGGTTCATTACTGTAGCTCTTACCAAATAGCAGTAAATCCGGTAAGCGCCATTCCCAGGCTTCCCATTATCTCTTCCTAAAAAAAAAAATCGGTGACGTTTGCGGCGTGCTTCTCTTCCGCAGCTCCGAACGAAGCTCTCTTCCCAAGAGATCCAGCAGTTCGCAATGCTCCTGCACGAGTATCGCAATGGGGCTTCGATCCATGAATTCTGCATCAACTTGAAGCAGCTCTACGGGGACAGCAGAAAGTTCCTGCTCTTAGGTGAGTGTCAGCTGCCAGGGATTCATCGTGTGTGACCGACCGGAGGGTGAGAGCCGGCGCCGGTCCGCTCCCGAGCCCTCGTGATGTGCCTGGTACCGCTCGCTGACGCATCGACCTTCCACGTGGGCAGCGTGGTGGGACGCGAGGGGGTAAAGGGGCGGGCGCGGGTGGCACAGAGATTCCTTGGGGTGTCACCAAGCAGGGAGCAACATCTCAATCCATCTCTCCTTGGCGATACCCGTTGCCTGAGGGCAGCTGGGTCCATCTAGCTCAGGCCCCCGTCTCAGAGGCTTGAGTCACCCCTCCGGATGCTCACCTCTGCCTTCTGACTGCAGAGGGAGCCTGGGTACCTCCTCCAGACCAAACACCAGGCTTTTCTGTGCCTGCTGGTAGCAAGAGAGAGGGTTCTGGTCCTTGGCCAGCCCTGCGGTGCCTGACACCAGGCGATTCCGGTGTTGGGTGTGCCGTTCATCCGGGCGTACCGCGCCGCCTTCACGGTCCCGGAGGGAAGGTGTGCACCCTGGCAGGGGAACAGGACCCGTTCGTTCCCCTTCGTTTAAAGGAAGCTGAGAGCCTCAGGGGCTCTTCAAGCCCCTCCTGCTCGAACTCCCTGCTTTGATTTTGGCTTTAGTAAGCTGAAAGAGCATCAGCGACAAGAGCCTGTGGCTTGGGGCAGGAGCACGTGGGCCTGGCCTGGTGTCTCTGCGCTGGCCCTGGGGCAGGCAGGGTCGCGGCTGGGCACTCAGCCAGCGCCGGGGCGGCTTTCAAACAGCGCAGGGACCCCAGCGGAGAAGCCTGTTGTCGCTGAAAAGCAGTGCCTTGGGTTTTCACCCTCTCATAAAAGCAGATCTGCTGACAGCACTGGCGCTTGCTCGCTGGAGCTGGCGTGCCGCAGGGAGAGGGGCAGCTCTCCCGCCAGCCGGCTTCTCTTTCCTTTGTCCCGGGGATCCAGCAGCGCAGCCGGGCGCCTCCGCCAGCACAAAGGCATTTTCTTTTCAGCGGTGCGCACGCAACCGACTTGCTTTTAACGTCACCGGTACCAAAGCTGGCGCAACGGCAAGGTCGCGGTGCTGGGAGGCTGACTTTATATTGGCTGCATGTCACCGAAAAGCCAAGCCAACTTGCTTTTCCCGGCCTGGGCGGTCGCACCGGTGCCGTGCTCTCCCAGGGCAGAGCTGGGCTGGGCACTGGCTGCTCCCCACGGGTTTGACTGGGGTGGGTGGTGCGAGATGAGAAGAGGTGAGGAGCAGCAAACCTTCTGCCCAGGCTCAGACGGTGCCGAAAAACCTCCAGTAAAGGGTTTTCTTCCCAGTTTTTGAGTGCCCAGAGTTTTCTTGAAAGCAGTTTGGGTAGTGCTTGTAGCCCTAAAACTGGGACTGACTGTGGGGAGCAGTGGGGGGGGTACCTTGTTTTTGGCTGGTGAGGACGCGCACCGTGGAGGGGGTAGGGAGAGAGACGACGCTCAGCAGGGCGGCTGCTCCGTGATTGCAGCTGGAGCAGGATGGGGCCCAGCTGGAGGAAAAGAGATTTAAGTCGCCTTAGCTTAAACGCTTGCTCTTGAGGACTCTCACCCTACCTCTGTCTACAAAGAAAACCGAGTTAGTTAGTTACTTAAAATCCTCGAAGGATAACGAGCAGCGTGCCTAACCTGCCTCCCAGGGACCCTCTCTGCTTCGCCGCGGGGCGACAGCCACCCTGCCGGGGACGCCAGGCCCCGCTGGGATGCGCAGCGGGGTGACAGGACAGATGTTCCTGCGGCCTCCCTGCCTGTGCTCCTTCGGGAGTCGCGGGCTGATGCCGTTGCAGCAGTAAGCTCAGTAAAGCCGAGCAATATGTTTCGGTGAGGGATTAGCAGACGATCCTTTTGAGCTCAGAAAATCCTGCTTTAGCAGGATTTTGGCCTCGGTGGGCAGCGGCTGCAGTTCTCCAGGGTGTAAGTAAGTGTGAGATGTGGCCACAAGCTGGAGACGCCAGTGGTCCCTGTCCCACCCGAAGTGGGCTCCTTCGCCAAGCCCTGTGGCGTTTTTGGGGAGCCGGGGCGTGATGTTGCAGCCGGCCTTGGCAGCTGGGCTCTGCTGGAAGGCTCAGAAGCCCTGGGGAATTTCAGACAGCTGAGCAAATCCATGTGGAAACCGGTCCCGGGTGTCTCCCCTGCGTGCCTGTGCCGTACGAAACGCACCGTGATGCTAACGGTTTCCTCCTCGTGTTTTTCCTTCCCTGATCCAGGTCTTCGTCCCTTCATCCCTGAGAAGGACAGCCAACACTTTGAGAACTTCCTCGAGACCATCGGGGTGAAGGACGGCCGGGGCATCATCACAGACAGTTTCGGGAGGTACAGGCGGACTCTGAGCACCACCTCCAATTCCACCACCAACGGCAACGGCGCTGCCGGCAGCTCGGATGACCAGTCCGTCCCTTCAGAGGAGGACGAGTGGGACCGAATGATTTCGCACATCAGCAACGACATCGAAGCCCTGGGGTGCAGCATGGACCGCGATTCCTCCTGAGAGCGAGCAGCGGGGTGGGGGGGAGGATGGCCTCGGCACCTCCCCGCGCCGGGGAGGGCTTGCTCCGGCACCCTCCCGCCCTCTCGGAGAGAGACCCCGCAGCACAGTGCCTGTATCCTGACCGTCGTTCTGGAAGAGGTTTTGGGGCTAGATCAGGATGTAATTACTCTCCCATCCTCATTAACGGCTCCAAGTGGCCGTTGGCAGGTGGCCGGCACCCTCTCACCGTGCCGGCACGCTGCGGTGGATGACGCCGGGGCAGGAGCCCGGCCCGCGCCGTCCCTGGTTTGGTTTTGCCGGCGCAGCAGGGAGCGAGGCCGGGGCGGGGGAGACAAGTCGGCTACAGCCCTCTGCCTGGTTTACAGTTTTGCACATGGTATCCCTATTGTAACTGCTCTCTTCCTCCTCCTCCTCCTCCTCCTCCTCCTCTTCTTCCTCCCCCTGTTTTTGAATGAAGTTTACCACAATGTGAAGTATTTAAACCTATTGTCCACGTTGTCGAAACATTTCGGCTCCGGACCCGCAGGAGAAGCTGCCGATGCTGCGGCGGTGGCGGACGCCGCCCGCGCCGTGAGCTTTGCGCTCGGGCTGCTCTAACCCGACCTGCGAACCCCGTTTCCCCACCTGCACCCCGGCTTTGCTCAGGAATGGGGGGGGGGGGGGGGGGCGCCCACACCGGTGCGGTTTT
>JAVKLA010000073.1:44365816-44379544 GCA_034782735.1 Sagittarius serpentarius | reverse complement strand
CCCCCCCCCCCCCCCCCCCCCCCCCCCCCCCCCCCCCCCCCCCCCCCCCCCCCCCCCCCCCCCCCCCCCCCCAGGCGCGGGAGACCACTACGGGGTGACAAGGACACTGCTCTGGGGTGACACGTGGCCCTCCAGCCCCAAAGGAGCCACGCTGCCGGAACCAGGCTCGGGCAGGACAGGGCTGAGCCCGGGCTCCGCAGCGCAAGGGGCGGAGCGGGGGGGGGGCTCCCTGCCTGCGAGGGCAGCAGGCCGAGCCCCCCAACCCTCCTCCCCCGGCGCAGCCCGCGGGAGGGCAGGGCTCGCTGCCGGCCAGGAGAGCTATAATTACCTCGGGGAAGCTAAATAACGCATGACCCCGCTGGAGCGCAGGGCTCTGGCGCTGGGGATCAGCACCCTAAGACCTTGTCTGCTGTCCTCCTTGATTACCGATCCCGCCCCCCCCTCCCCCCCCCCCGCTGCCGCCCCCAGCACCTTCGGGTTGCCTAACAGGTGGCCTGGAGGGGATCACGGCGGCTAATCCCGGCACCCGCTGGCAGGCGGGCGACCTGCCGAGCCGCCCCACACAGATCTGTGGGCACCAAGGAGTGCTGGGGGCCGCCCCGGGACTCTGCCCCGCTGTGCGGGACCCAGAGCCGTCAGGAAGAAGGTGAGGGGGGCACGAAGGAAGCTGGTATTTCCCCCCCCCCCGCCCCAAGAAGGTGTCTGCTCCTCCACCGCCGTGGAATTAAGAGACCCCTCTCTTCCCCGCAGCTACTCACGTCCACCACGAGGAAGCCGGCCGCCTGGACGTGGCGCCGGGCCATGACGTAGCGGCCCAGCAGGTCCTTGCTTCTGTTGCTGAAGTTGGGGAACTCCCACCGGAGGAAGGCGACCCTGGGAGACGCACGGGGGAACGGGAGGCCGTGAGATGCGAGGCGGAGCACGCGCAGCCCAAGCGGAGCTGGCAGCGGTGCCCGGATCCCGAAGGGAGCCACGGCAGAAGGGCCTGCTCCAGCTCTGCCGACCGCCCCGTGCCAGCGGGACGTAGATTTGTCCTGCTGGAGCCGTTATCCTGCCTCTGAGCCACCGGAGAAGCACCAGGGCAGCGATTTACCCACAGCCCAGGCCTGGCAGCAAGCTGAGTGGGGCGATGCCGCCTTTTCCAGGCAGGAAGGAGGCAGCTCAGTCCCCAGGGCCCTGCGGACAGGCGGCCTCCGCGGCAGACAGACCTGGCAGAGGGTTTCTTCGGAGAGAAGACCCATTGCCGCGACCGGTGCCTGGCCCCCTCCCCTGCTGTGCCTCCACCAGGCTGGCTGGCCAGAGCAGCCCCTGGCTCCAAAATGTTACTCCCGGGGTGGGGCTGGCACAGCCCTACCCCAATTTCTGTCCTGTGCCCAGCCTCTCCTGCTCCCAAACAAGGGGGGACAGAGGTGGGCACGGCGCCCTTGGCACACCGGCAGCCCCTGCGGCGCTGCCATGAGTGACCGGGAGGTGCGGAGCTCACGGACGGCACGGCACAGCGGAGCCCAGACCCACCTCCTGGCTCCCGGCGGCAGCGGCTTTGTCCCTTCCGAGCGGAGCAGGTGGGGAGCAGCAAAGTCCTTCAAGGGGAGAGGTTTATTTTCGCTGTTCACCACCATCTCGGCATCTGCACGGAGAGGAGGGAACACAAGGACTTCCGAAACCCACCCGGATGCTGCTCACACCGTCTCCCCTGAGGCTGGCGAGGCAGAGCACACGAGGTCCCGCCACCCCCTTCCCAAAAACCCCACCCTTGCTGAAGCCGTGGAGCAGCTCTGCGCACGCAGCCAGGGTACAGCATCCTCCTGGCACCGCCGAAGGGCTGGGTCTGCTTCCCAAGCATCTCCTCGGGCAGAAGATGTGTCCGTGGCACGATTTTATCCCCCAGCGTCCCACGGAGAGGGGACGTGAGGCTCACAGACCACAGAGGTTGCTGTGGCAGCCGGTTGGCCGGTCCCCGCCACGGAGGAGGCAGGGACCGAATTTGACAGGGCTGCAGGAGAGCAAGGAGCTGGGGTGGGGGGGTGGGGGGGGCCAGGGGTGCGGCAGGGGAAGGGAAGGCAGAGCCAGAAGCCTTTCACCGGCCTCAGCGCTGCTTGGCTGCAGGAGAAGGGCTTTCCTCCCGCACCTGCTACCCTCGGCCATGGCCTGGGCTGCGGTTTCTGCTCTGCCTTCAGCAGCGAGTTGTGGGAGGAGATGGGAACAAGACGGGGCAGCTGCAATGAGGAGGCAGAGGAGCGTGAGGCTGAAGTATGAGGGGGGGCGGCAGATAAAGCCTGGTCGCCATACCCAAGCCCTCAAGTTCAATTCCCTCCACCAGGCAGAGCCCGATGGGTTCCCGCTGCTGCCCACGGAGGCGAGGAGAGGACGCACTCACCGACGTGCCAGCCGTAGATGGTGCGTACGTCGAAGCGCCCGTTGTCCTGGCTCCCCAGCACCCCCGCCAATGCCTCCCGCAGGCTGCTCTGCAGCAGGGTGACCTTCTCCCCCACCGGCTCCGCGGCGCTCAGCATCTCTGCTGGCAGGAACGGCCCCCGGTAGTCGGGGCTTTCCAGCTTGGCAGCAGCGTTGATGTGGATGAGCTTTAGCCGTAAATTCTGGGCCTTGAGGGACTGGTCGCCTGGCAGGAGGAGAGAAGCGGAACTAGAGACACGACCCATAGCCGGGTCTGGCTCTTCATCCGGTGGCCTGCCTAGCCTATCCGATTGGGATTCCTGGTTCTGATCCCCCCGTGATGGGTTCCTGCCTGCCGGCACGGAGATGCAAGTCACCACCAGCCAACCGCCGGGGATCCTGGCCTTGCTCCAGCTGCCGGGTGCTCGCAGGAAGCCACCATCAGCCGGCCAAGCCGAACAGGGCCCTTGTTCAGCGGGGACAGCCCCCTCGGAGCCCAGTGTCTGCGGTGTGATTTTATCCCCGGGGGTCCCACGGGAGGGGACACGGGGCTCACGGACTACAGGAGTTGCTGGGGCAGCCGGCTGGCCAGTTCCCACCACGGAGAAGGCAGGGACTGAATTTGACGGGTCCGCACCTCCCCAGCAGTCACCATTTTGTTAGGAAATACCAAGCCCTGCCGTCTCTTCTCGAGGTCTTTGGAGAAACACACGGGCGGTGCCAGAGAAGAGCAGCAAGCTGCGCCCTGGGGCACGCGATTTCCACGACAAGCTTGAGGGCAACTCATCGTTTAGACAGACCAGGCTCAGTATCGCCACTCCCTGCCCCAGGTCTGAGGTTCTCGGTCCCCAGCCCATCAGCAGAGATGCCCACACCTCACCTTGGATCTGAGCGTGGAAGTCGGGTGCCAGCACTCGCTGCAGGTAGGGAGCCTTGGCCTGCTGCAGCACGCAGAGCGACCACACCAGGTCCGTCAGCAGGTGAGGCTCCAGGCTGTCCAGCTGACCCTGGAGCAACTCGTGGACCTGCAGAGAGGGAAACCAAACAGCCCAGCTCAGCTCAGCACTGCTGATGCCTCGACCTTGCAGTTAACGTGCAGGTCTGGCAGCTCGACAGATCCCTGCGGTGTTACGGTGCGTCCGACGTGCACCGCCTCCTCCACAGCAGTGCTTCTCCCCTGGGTTATTTGCAGAGGGGAGATTTTAAGATCGCTCTAACGTGACCCTACAGCTCGTGAACTGCAGTTCGCTGGCCCGGGATGCTGCGGGGCTTATCAGAAAGCCCAGCAGCAAAGCGCAGCAGCCAGGGGTTAACGCAGCGCTGCAGCCAGCCCTGCCGTGAGGGCAGCGTTCAGAAAAGGAAGGGCTGGAGGCGATAACCTCTTCAGGATCTGCAACTAAAACCTGCCGTAAACAGAGCTGGAGGGGTCCGAGACTGTATCGGTGGTGTCAGGATGTGTGCCCAGGAATCACAGCAAGAGCCCGGAGCTCTGCACCCTGCAGGGGCTTCTCCTGTTAAACCGGGAGAACTTATCTGCAGCGCCTCAAAACCGAGTAGTTTTGCACTTGCTACAAAATCCGCCCTTCACGGTGACCACAATTCACGCTGGCAGGGGGAGAGTCCAGAGCCCTGGATGCTACTTCCACACCTCGCCCTTCTTGCCGTCCCAGGGAGAACCCCTGCTCCCCAGGCTGGCTTGGCCACGGGGGACAGGCAGCCCTGCGGTGGGACGCGAGGTCCTGCTGATTAGAAACACCCGCATCTGGGTCCTCTTCCTCCTGGGCCGCGTGTCGCAGGTGGGACTGGGCAGGCCCCGCTCCCTCTGCCGGGTGCTCGGCCATCGCCCGCTTACTCAGCGACAACGCAGCTCCTCTCTGGAAACCGTCAGCGTCAACCTGTCCCCAAGGAGGCCAAGGTGACTTCCTCTTCCACTTCAGAGGCCAGCCTGGCTGCCTCCACGAGCCGGGGAAGGCAGGAGGACGCCAAGGACAGCACCTGCCCCACGCTCGCCTCTTGCTAAACCACGCAGGAGGCTCACCCTCCACTCGGCCGTTCCAGCCGGTCACGTCTCCTCGCCCCAGGATGCGTCAGCCTTCCCCCCAGGCAGGAAGACAGCGAGCACGTCTGCCTCTGGCAGCCTCTATCCTTTTCGACAGCTCCACAGAGCTGGGGGAGCAGCCTCAGCGCTACCAGACCGAGGGCTCGGCTCGGCTGGGAGAGCCACACAGCTCTGCCAGGAACGGGCGTGCAACCGTCACCACCTACGGCCTCGTTATGGAGTTAATTACAGCAACTGGGGTTCAGGAGGGCATGTCAACACCCACACGCCGCTTGCGTCTGCTCGAAAAGCGAGCCTGCGGGGACTCGAGCCAGTCACGGGCTAACCGGTTCAGCTACTGCCCGAGGAGAAGAGTGCGGGTTTTTAAGCCCGGTCGCAGCTCTGGGCTCCCCCTTCCCATTTCTCACACCGTTTAAAGCTGGCTCGAGCCATCCAACGCGCACTTTCACACACGGATGTGCTAGAAGGAGATCCGCAGCCTTCCCGCTGACGAGGGAGGGGAGGAAGGTTGATGAAGAGGGGGAAAGGAGGAAGGTTACCATGTTGAAGAAGTCCTCGATTCCGCTGGGCTGGAAGTTCAGGCGAGCAAAAGACAGGATGATACTGCACAGATGGGTGACTGACAGCTGCTTGGAGTTGTCCAGGGCATACTGGAAGATACAGGGGACAAAACCAGAGGTTTAGGTCTGTCCTACGCGAGTACGGACAGGAAAAGATTGAAAGCGTCAGCCAAGGACACATCCAGCCCCGTGGCAAGATGGGAAAACAGGAGCAAAAAAGTGTTTTAGTGCTTCCCTGGGATTTTATCCTGGCACAAGGGAAAGCTGTGAGTGGAAGCAGAGCTCTCTAATATTCCAGCACAGATGCGAAAGTGCAGGCACATAAACTGGGGCAGAGCTGGGAAGGCGCCTGGGGAGAGAAGCAGCGCTGGCACTCGGGACCGGAGGCTCAGACGGAGCCGAGACCAGCCCCAGCTCGGCACGGATTCCCAGTGCTGACTTTAGCGGAAGATGAACAGCGAGTCCTGTCAGACTCGATTACAGCCGCCGGCTGGGTAGGGAAAACAGTGACAACATCCCAGAGAGCATCTCTGGAGAGGTGGGGAGGGGGCAGGGAACGGCTCCCATCTCCCGGGAACTGGGGTGGATCACAGTCGTACTGGTGCCAGTGGGGGTTTCCCTGCCCTCCCAAGCCCCCTCCTCACCTGTGCAATGGCCTCAAACAGCGGCAGGCTGAGCCACTTGAGGAGGGCGAAGGATCTGATGCAGCGCGTCACCTCGACGGGTGTCATCGTGGGAATGTGGGGGTGCAGGTCGGTGGCTATCTTCTGGAAGACCTGGGGCTGGTGGAAATTCAGTTTTCCTTAAAGGAGCAAAGAGAAAGCGGCGGCCACTTACAAGGAACTGGTACAGGAGTCGTGCCCGGACGGGTGGTGGCGGCACAAGGGAAAGCACAAAGCCGTTTGTTGGGAGCGGAGGAGGCTCGCAGACTGGTATTGTCTCCCCCAGTTGCCTTCACTTCATCCTTTCTGGTCAGACCAAGTCTCTGCTGGGTCCTGCCGCACCCACCAGCTCACAATCCCAGTGCCAACTCGTGGCTCCACCCTCCACCTACTGCTGGTAGCAGATTTTAGCCCCGGCGTCTCCATCTACAGATCCTGGTGCGGCCAGAAGAGCCCTGAACTCGCCACGGCTACCAGGAACCTCACGCCGGCTGAGGACCAAGCGAGCAGGGATCAGCAACCCGCAGCACCACGCTCCGGAGGTCAGTGTGGACCAGCCAGGAGGGGACAGCCCCCATGAGAGGGGCACAGGCAGGGTCCGAGACTGGCTGCAGTAGCAACGATGGCTGCAAACCATCCTGATGCAACGACGCGGCAGCTACAAGCATCGAAGAGAAACGCCGGCGCAGCGTGCCAGCGTCCCGGCCAAGAGCATCCCCACCGCAGTGGCTACAGCGCTGCCAGAGCCTGCAAGAGCCCGTCTCGCTCCCAAATCACGGCCAGCCGTTGTAGTTGTCCACTTTGTAGGTTTTAAGGCCGGGGGACTGCTGGATTAACCAGTCCGATCTCTGCGTACGACCCAGGCCCACACATACCGCCCAGCTGCCCTTCCTGAGCTAAAGCACCTACAACCCTGCCTCCGAGAAAGGCGCTCAGCACAGGTTTGGAGGTTGCGACACGGAGCGTCCACCACCCTCCTCGAAACTCCTTCCAGATTAAATCAACTCCATCGTACATAAGCTGGTAACCTCAACGAGAGAGGCGCGAGCTCTCCCCCCCAGCCAGGTCTACTGGGGTTATTTCTTTATTTTGAGAGTACAGCTAACCTACGAAGACCATCCTGGCCCCAGTCGTTGTCAGAAGAGCTGATCCCACCACCAGAAGCTGGACAATCAACTGAAGAGCAGCTCTTCCTTGGGTCTCCTGGCTTCCTTTACCCCTGCTTGTCTGGATTTCCACTGGCTACCACGAGTGAGAGGAGAACAGGACCACGCAACATCGCGTGGAAAGAGGAGCCAGAGAATCAAGACACTCGGGATCATAAACCAGATTACCAATTAGCGCTACCCTGCTGTGAACAGAGCTCTTTTGCACCAGGTTCTGTCACCACCAAGTATCTGGTGGCTCTGGTCTACCCTGTGGCCAGGAACATCACCAAGGTGGCCGTCAGCGCCCCAAGCGTCTGCCAGCGCTTGTAGAAGTACTTGTCGCACCTCACCTGCTGAACACCACGAATTCAGCACTCAGCACCTCTCGAATGAGAGCGAACCTGACGCTAGGACATCCTGGGTAGAAAGAAATCAGCTATTTTAGTGCCGCTGTCCCCATGTAAGCAGCCCAGCTCTCCCCAGGTCTCCTGCTCAGCCCTCCTGTTACCGAGGGCTGCGTTTTGCCAGCGAGGAAACAAGAGGCAGGGGCTCCCTGAGAAACCCACGGCCGCAGGAGGAGGTGAGAGAGGATTTGGGGCCATTTGGGGGATCCTGGCTCACTAGCTGCCTACGCTGCAGGGCAGAGGGGCTCCCTGGCACCCCGACCACCCTTCTGAAGCGCTCTCTCATCACAAGTCCCCTTCTTCCCGCGCACTGGAAGGAAAATGAGAGCACCCGGGCTCACTCCACCTGTGCTCGGAGCTGGAAACTACCCGGCTGTGCTGGCTGGAATGCTAGGTCCAGCCTAACGTACCCTGTCAGCCTTTCTCCTTCACCTGGCCTCGATGCCGTGGTAGCAACGCTATAAAATCCCCGCTCGAGCACCCCACATCAGCTGGACTCTACCACACATAACGTCCAGCAGGTCCCAATACGACCAAGCCGCTTACCATAGGCGAAAATCAGGTCCATCAGGACGTTGAGGCTGAGCTCAGAGTGCTTCTGGATCAGGTGGTAGGACAAGGCTCGGAGCAGAGGCACGCAGCGCCGGTTCTGGTAGGCTAGAGCCAGCGTTATTTTCCGGATGTCATCAGGGTTGAACTGTTCAGCAAGCTCCAGAGCCTGCCAAGAAATGTTTTGAGCAGGGATGTAAAGGGAAAACACAAAGCGAGGTGCAGACACAGCCTTAATGCAGAGCAGGATGCGCCATCGCTACCGGCTGAGTCCCTCCAAGGGTGACGGGGACTGGAACTGGCGAGTGTTTAGCACACAGCGAGGCTAAGGGGCTGGCAGCGAGCGTAACAGCTCACGTGGAGGGGAAGCAGGCCCTCATCCTCTCAGCAGGGCTCAGCCAGGACCCTCCCGCTGCTGGTTCTGCCTCCCGCAGCCGGCAGGACCTCAGCGTCCACTCGTCCTGCGCCCAGGCACCGTAACACGCTCTTGGGCAAACACCGACAGAGGCAAGGCACCCGCTGCTGGATCAGCACCCTGTTTTCCACTCTAATTTCCATTTCATTTGCAGGACGCTACCCAACATTGTTAGTTCAGGCTCTGCATAAGCTGACGAGCCCGTCAGATCCAGCTACAGCATTCTGCCTCGTCACACGCCAGTGTCTGTAGCGTTTATTTATCCCCAGGGTCGAGAGGGCCGGTGGGGCTCATGAGCTGCAGCCATTGCTGTGGCAGCTGTTTGGCCAGTCCCCAGCACAGGCTGGACGAGGACCGAATTTGACGCAGCTGCAGTCAGGGCTCTCGCAGCGGCTCTGAGCCGAAGGACACGTCCCTGCTCCTGCGAGCGACAGAAACAAGGGACCCAGTGAGCACCGGAGGGGACGGACCTGCCCTCTTTGAAGATGACGGGTGCCCAGAGGCAGCCAGAAGGCGAGGACAGTGCGGTCACTCCTTGTTCCAGCTCCCCTCTCAGCTTGGCTTGCACAGAGAAGCAAAGGACGGTGGTTTTGGCAGCTGGGTTGTGCTGGCTCTGCAAGTTACCGCTTGCCAGCTGAGCTAAGGAAATTCAAGCCGATTTTCTGCTAACCTGCTGGAGCTGCAGAGTAAAACGCATCAGCTCGGCCCACCTTCCAGCAGCGCAGACCAGTGCGAGTCACCCACTCGCACCAGTATGCACTGGGAAGGGGTTGGCGAGGGCAAGCTCCCCCATCTCCGTGGCTCCTCAGATGGAACCCCCGCTTAGAAGCACCCGTGCACGGGAAGCTGCTCAAACAGCAACCCGTAAGCGCAGACCGAAAGCGCTCTGAAGCGGCAACGAGCGCAGCCTGTGCGGCGTTAGTGTTCCCGTGTAGGGCTGAAGGGGACAGGGCTCTCCCTTCCGCTGTCGTCGCCTGCGGGAAGTGCCCCGTCTGAAGGGAACGGAGGCGGAGGGGAAAGCCCAAGCCCGTACCTTGTCCTCCAGCCGGTCCATCAGAGCTGGGGAGACGTGCCCGACCTTGCCCATCAGCGTCACCACCGTTCGGGTGCCCTCGAGCTCCGTCCAACGCAGCTCCAGCTTCTTGATGACTTCGTTCAGCAGCTTGCTCTCCTTCCCCTGCTTGACTGCTAAGAACTCTGCCAGGGAGGCGAGCTGCCTGAAGGTGAGGCGCCGCAGCCGCCACAGCACCTCCTGCTCCACCGACTGCATCTCCCTCCTGTTGCTGTCCATCCCCAGGGAGCAGAGGCTCTTCAGGACGTTCACCAAGGTGTTATTCCACACCTGAGAAATCTGGCAGCAAAGAGAAATTAAGAGAAAGGTGTCGATGAGGGACAGCACAGGAGTCTTCAGTTGCCAGTCACACCAAACACCAGGCAGCGCTCTGTCTCTCCAGAGAGAGCTGCACAGCACTGAGGAGGAGGCAAGAGAGCCTTCCTCGGTCCGAGGACATCCAGCTGTCCCCCGCCACAACACGAGACCTCTGCTCCTTCTCACAGGCGTAGCCTGCACAGCCAGATACAGCCTGGGGTGACCCAGCACCCCGGTGAGGAAGAGGAACCTCAATGCCTGGACCACAAGCCGAAGCCACGCACCGATCCCAGAGGCACGGCTGAGCCTCGAGGGGTAACCGCACATCGCTTATAGAGCGGCCGTATAGGCGGTGAACTCTCGCTGCCTCAGAGAAGGATGCTACGCAGACTTGCTACCAGCTGGGTGAACTATTTAAGTAGACTTCACCCTTCTCTGGAGGCACTTAAGCTTCTCTGTGGCATAGCTGGGATACAACATGGGTGGCTGGTAAAACAAAAAGCGGTGGGAAAGACTGATAATTCAGGGGCAAAAACTTGAGGGTCTCGGGGGGGAATGCCACAGGACTCCAACTCGGCCTCAGGACCTCAGGTCAGACAAAATTTATGCTAAAAGCTCTGATTTCTCTCCAGTGTCTCCAAAAGGAGGCTGGGCATGAATCCCACCAGCTGCTGGGAGCACCAGGATTTGCCCAGTCCCACGCTGCCCACTGAACTTCTTTGCCTGGCCGCCACCGGCTGCATTCCCACCGGCAGCCCCGACATGAGGCGGAGCTCGTGGTTTTCCACCAGCAATCGCTCTTCCAGCTTTCATCCCCTTCAGCATACGTCAGGGAATGCCCAGGCACTTCTTTATTTCCAGCCCAAGCTTCCCCAGCTGCGCCCTGCTGCTGCCGCGCAGCACTAAAAGGCAATTCCAGTCCGAAAGCTCCCCCGATTTCTACAAAAACAAGTCAGATCCTTAGCACAACGTCGGTTCTGATGGGCCCTTCAGAAAGCATCACTGTGCCAGCTGTCCCGGTACAGAGCACAGCGGCTGCTTGACAGAACATCCCAAGGTTACAAAATGATTTCAGAAACAAGGAGTTGCTTCTCAGAGTGACCGTGCAGGAGGCAAGCGAGGCAGCGCTGTGAGATATTGAATTTCAGGCAGGAGGGACCACACAGGTTTGGGCAAAGAAAGGCTTTAACTCTCTAGCCTGTCCAAATTCCAGCACCTCCACTGACAACGGCAAATTCCTAAAGCGCTGCTCAGAAACGGTTCAGCACCCCAGGCACAAGAACGACCTGAGCGCTGCCAGGGTGCTCTGCTAAAATCTGAAAAAAATAAATAATAATTAAAAAAAAATCACAGACCAGGATGCAGCCGGGAAAAGGAGCAGAGCTCGCGATTTGCTCTGGGTTATCCAGAAAGGCACAAGAACCAGATTGCTCCCCGGGCTGACCCCTCGCCTTTTTCACTCATTCACACGTACAAAACTCACCTCAGAGCCTGCTAAGAGCCCTTTCCCTCAATGCTGTCCTGGCCCACGCCTCATCTTCTCTTCAAAAAAATCTCTGGCTCGTCGACACGACGACGTTGCAAGCCGATTTTTAGTTTCTTCGCATCAGAGCGTCTTTGCGCCTATACAACGACCTCTTACTCAGTTATCGACGACTGCAGCTGCAATAACAGCTCGTTGGAGAAGGGTAATTGTGCTTGCAGCGAGTCTGCTTGCTTTACATCTCAAAATCCCTAGCCACATCCCTCTTGGCAGTTTCCTACACTTAGGGCACACTGCCTCGCTTCTCATAGCGCCCATCCAGCACGTCAGCTTGGCTTTGCCAGCTCTGGGGCGTCCCTTCCCCACTGAGTGGTCCCCAGGGACACTGGCATCCCTTCGATCTGTGGCGACAGCGACACGGGACCACGTAAATCAGTAGGAGCAGTACTTTCACGCCAAATAAAGTGGCATGGAAGCGTTTCAGCTCAACGGAGCTAACCAGGCAACCTCAGGACAAATCCCACCTCTCTGCTATCCTCAGACAGGTTTTAAGGAGCAGAAAGTACGGATCGGGAGAAATACGAAGCATCTGAAAAACGCTCGTACACCCAAAACTCTGCCAGGAACCTCACCAAGTTCAATAAGGCAAGTTCACAGGTCGGGGCAATGCCAAACACCCGTACGGGCTGGGGGATGAAGGGACCGAGAGCAGCCCCGCAGAGAAGGACTCGGTGGGTACCGGTGGATGAAAAGCTGGACACGAGCCGGCAACGTGCGCTCGCAGCCCAGAAAGCCCACCGTCTCCTGGGCTGCATCACCAGCAGCGTGGCCAGCAGGTCGAGGGAGGGGATTCTGCCCCTCTGCTCCGCTCTCTGGAGAAGAGAAGGCTCTGGGGAGACCTTCTTGTGGCCTTTCAGTATATAAAGGGGCTTATAAGAAAGATGGGGACAGACATTTTACCAAGGTCTGTAGTGACAGGACAGGGAGTAACAGTTTTAAACTGAAAGAGGACAGGTTTAGATGGGACACAAGGAAGAAATTCTTCCCTGTGAGGTTGGTGAGGCACAGGCACAGGCTGCCCAGAGAGGCTGTGGCTGCCCCACCCCTGGAGGTGTCCAAGGCCAGGTTAGATGGGGCTCTGAGCAACCTCGTTGAGTGAAAGTGTCCCTGCCCACGGCAGGGGGTTGGAACTGGATGATCCTTACAGTCCCTTCCAACCCAAACCATCCTGTGATCCCACGATCTGGGGCCCACGAGCTGCAGGTATTTCCGTAGCAGCCGGCTGGGCCGGCAGCAACCGCAGCGGACAACGCTGAATTCGACGGGGCCGCCAAGGTTCGACAGTACGACGTGCTGAGCACGGCGCACTGGTTCCCTTCAGATGCCCCATCTTACCCGGTGGCTTCTCTGCTGTCCGGCTGCGTGGCTCTGACGCGCCTTTGCCACTAACCGGCAAAGGTGCAGCTTTATCTGAAAACTCATGGGAACAGGAGCAAGGCAGCATTTAAAGAGGATGATTTCTCTGCTACCGTTTGTCTCTGGTTCAAAAAGCAGCGCTTTTAGATACAAATAATCAGGCATCCTGCCTAGAGCTGATAATTTCACCTCCTGATCCCCTCAACTTCATTTTTTACTTAGAAAGGCAAAGCAAAATCCTGAACAAGCAGCCTGCTGTAGCTGGCCATGCCGGTTCAACTCCAGGAGCACCGGCCGCTTTCCGCCTCGTATTCTTTCCCCAAAACTCTTCTGTGGCAAGGAGGGAACTTACCTGGGAATCCATGATGCTGACCAGCTGTTGGAACCGCTCATCTTGCAGAATGCTCTCCGTTTCCAGGTTTTTTTCTGCTGCCAGCCGGGAAAGCTGAGTAATTATTAGTGAGGCTTGGTTGCTATTAAGAGCATGGTGTTCGCTCAACTGGAAGAGCTCCTGAGGACTCGTGGCTGTTTCAGTCAGTTCCCGGATCACTTTGTGCTCTGGATTTCCGCTGTCCTCCACCTGCTCTTTGACCGAGAATCCATCTGCCCAGCTGGAAGGGCTCGAAGTATGAAACGAAGCAAAAGGCGCTTGAGGCAGAGCTCTCGCCATGGCCACCTTCCCAGCCGGCGCCAGCAGAGAGGCCGGGCCCGCCGAGGGAGCGGTGATGAAGGCACCGAAGTGCCGCCAGCAGCAGCGTCGCACTAAGCAGGCTGCCATGGTGGAAGGAAGGCCGGGGGAGGGGAGTGGCGGTAACTGGCTGGAAGTCAACGCCGCATTTCAGGAAGCCTGCAAAAGTTAAAAAAAAAAAAAAACCAAAACCAAAAACCAACGTTTAGGAGCAGGAGGATTTCAGCGATAAAAAGGATCACCAGCCTCCGCTGGGTTTCACCCAGACCTTCAGGGACCCAGCCCCATTCTCCCAGCTGCTCCCAGTTTCCCCACACCATCCTGCCTGGGCTCCCTCCCTCCTGCCATGCCCAGCCCCGGGCTTGCCCCGCCCCGCCCCGCCCGGGGCTATTTCCCCTCAGACACCCGCGCCCGCCCCACACTTCTCCGGACTATTCCCCCCGCAGAGCCCCCCCAGGCCCGGGCCGGGCCCTCCCCCCCCGCGGCGAGGGCCATCTCCCTCCGTCGGCCCGCCCGCCGCGGGCGGCCTCGGCCCCGCTCGCCAGGGCGGACCCGGGACCCCGGCTCCCTCACACCGCGGC
>JAVKLA010000073.1:44326462-44356684 GCA_034782735.1 Sagittarius serpentarius | reverse complement strand
CCCTGCCGCCCCCCCTACCCCCCAACCTCCCCCCCCCCCCCCACCATGCAGAGGTTCTGGCATCCCCCCCCCAAACCCCACAGGGACACTGGGTGACCCAGCGGTGTCCCCAAGGCGGTGGCACTCACCGGGGTGGGCTCGGGGTCGGCGCTGAGCAGCCTGAAGACGTTCTGCACCTCGGGGCGCTGGTTGTAGGAGTCGACGGCCTGAGCCAGCACCAGGGTGTAGGGGAGGGGGGCCGGGGCGGGGAGGGCGCAGGCCCCCCCCAGCACCGCCAGCACCAGCACCCAGGAGCTCGGCATCCTTGTCTCCACGGCCACCCGCCGTGTCCCCTTTTATCCCCCCACCCCGGGAGGTTGGGGAACCCGCCCCAGGGCTCGGCTCCCCCCTCTCCGGAAACACCTGGCCCCAGCCCACAGAGTGGCAGTTTTTTTGGGGGGGGACACAGCATGGGGGGGGTCCTGAGCGTGTCCCGCATGCAGACGGTGGCATATCTGGCCCCCCCTTCTCGGGGACACAGCCCCGGTCCCCCGGGGTGTCCCCCAGCCCTGGGAGCCCCTTGGCTGGGCATGGTGGGGGGGGGTGTGTGTGGGACCGGGGGCCCTCGGGGACCGTCCCCGCTCCCCGGCGGGGCGCAGGGGGGTCGGGGTGGCGCAGGGACCTGCAGGGACCAGGGTGACACCGGGAGCGTTGCCCGTATCAGGTTGGTGCCCCCCCCCCCAGGTTTGCGCAACCCCAGGCTTGCCCCATCCCTGTTGCCCAATGCTGGGGGGTCACCCCCCCCTCCCACACGCAGATGTATGACCCCAAAATATCTTTATTCCAGCTCTGTTGGGGACAGGGGGTGGCGGGATGTCCCTGGGAGGGACACGCTGGCGGGGGGCCGAGGACGCGGGGGTGGCCGCGAGGATGATGACGACGACGATGGGTGACCCGGGTTGGTGCCGAAGGCTTGCGGGGTGCCAGGAGAGCGGGACTGGGTGCTGCTGCCGGGCTGCTAGGGGGGAAAAATAAGGGTGGGCTTCACCCTGCAGCCAAAAAAATGTCCCCAAAGTGGGACACACACACTCACACACACACACACACGTCCCCACCGCTGGCCTCCCCCCCCCCAGAGGATGGGGGCACCTGGAGCCCTCACCGGCTCCTGGCCGCACTCCACCATCGACAGCGGCACGTCGGGCAGGAAGGCGAAGACGGAGACCTGGGCCGTGCAGCGCTGTGCCTGGGGGACGTAGCGATCCTGAGCATCTTGGGGACACCTTTCTGTCCCCTTCCGTCTTTCGGGGGGACCCGGTCCCACACTTACCCTGCCTGGTCGGGCTCGGCAGCCGGCACGGCGGCGGTCGGGGAGGTTTTTGGGGCAGGCGGGCTGCCGGGCGGTGAAGTTGATGCTGAAATGGGTGCCCCAGTCGAACGTCTGCCGGGGTTGGGGGGGGGGAAAGGACGGAGCTGTCGGTGGCTTCCCAATGCCGGTGGGGAAAGGGGTCCTTACCGGGATGGGTGCCCGAGCTGGGGGCACCCAGCTGCACCCACCGTATCGCCCACCCCGCTCCTACCGTCCTGGCAACTCCCAGCAGCTTGAGCAGCCTCAGCTCCTGCCCGTGGGTCTCCAGCACCGAACGAGCCAGGTCGCGGGGAGCCGGCAGCCCCGGTGGGACCGCGGCGCTCGCCGCCAGCAGCACGGCTCCCAGCACCAGCGCCATGCGGCCGGGGGAAAAGCGGGAGGACGAGGGAATCGGCTGTCGGCTCGGGGCCCCCCGCCTCGGCCAGCTTCGCTTCCAGGATAAACATCGGGGCCCCCGCCGCCGTGGGGAAGGGATCGGGTTGCCGGTGTTTTCCTTGGCGCGGTGCCGTGGTGGGCGCTCGCCCAGACCTGGCGGGGATGCGGCGATGCCGGAGGCTCGGCAAGGCCGATCCCCCTCCGTGGCCCCTTCCCTTCGTCCGCTCCCAATTTCATGGCACGATGGTAAAACCGATGCCCTTGGGATCCATCCAGCCACGCTCGACGTCCCGCTCCTCCCGAGCCGGGAGCGAGAACATCCTCCCGGCTCCTACGGAGAGAAAAATCAGGAGCCCCCTCCCCTCTCCCTCTTTCTTTCCAGTTTTGGGGCTTTTTTAAAATCCCTCTGGCTCTGCTTAGAGCTCAGGCTCGCCTAAACGCCCCGTCCCCCGAAGCAGATCAAACCATCATGCCCAGAACCCCCCCCGCCCCCACCCAAAGACACCACGCCAGCCAGCCAGGGGATGCATTTCTCTTGGTTTTAATATAAAAAGGCTTAAGTGACAGTAAAAGTGCCCTTTTGGGGTGGGGATGCGGGTTGGTGCGCGCAGGGGGGCAGAAGCAGCGGAGCAAAAGCCCCGGGTGCTTCCCCGGCGTGAGGGCAACGGGTGGGGAGCGCGGCGTGGTTTGCGGACACGGAAACATGCCGGTACGATCAGGATCTTTAATGCACGTTGCAAAATTTTGGGCTTTTCCTTGAATTCGAGGACACAGGATTTACCAAGGATTGCACTGAGCGGATCACACTCTCCCAGGAGTTTACATTCCCTGGGTGACCAGGGCTCACTTCCCCAAAATTCAGTATTTTTCTGTCACCTTACGGACACCGGCACTTTGGGGCCCGAGGACGGAGGTGCTGCAGCCTTGCTGAAGGGCCAGGAGCTCCCCCTTTCTCTTTGGTTCATCCACAAAGGAAAAGCAAAGAAATCCGCGGGGAATGAAACCCGGGGAGCTCGAGCAGCGCGGCTGGGGGACGGCCAAGTCCCCTGGGACCACCGTGCTGCTGAGCACCAGGGTGGGAGCCTGTGGGTCGTCAACAGCCCCGGCGTTAGCAGGTCTTGGAGCCGCTGCTCTTGCAAGAGTATTCGATCCAGTATTCACGCTCTTACGGCTACGAAGCCCCGGCTGGGAGATGGCGGGAGGGAGAAGGGAGGCAAGACGGGAGAAGGGCACGCCGGCAGAGCAGCCTCACGCTCATCAAAGCCGCCTCTGCGCAAGGTGACCGTCAGAAGGACGCGGCCTGGAGAAGACGCTGCGGGGTGGGAGGTAAGAGGCAGGTCCGAGGCCATGGGAGCACGAGCTACTGGATTCCTCCCCAGCAGCACTCAGCCAGGAGAAGTTGGGCAGAGAGATGGAAAACTAGGGCATGGTCCTTCCCTCCAAGGGGCCGGGGGCCGGGCCTTCTGCAAAGACCCCACCGCGGCTCCAGCTCAGTTCATTCCGCAATTCACGGCCCGAAAAGCAACTTCATTTTGATTCCAAGGTTCGTGGGTGGGTTGGTTTTTTTCTTTTTTTTTTTTTTCCTTTTTAGAGAGTCTTAGCAGCATGGAAACCCCAAATGAATTTCCCCTCCAGTGAACCCAGCAGCTGATATACATATACACGGAGGAAACAGATATACAGTGACAAGTCACATTTATAGCCAGATATGCTCATTATATATACCTAAAATATACATAGTACCCGAATATATAGACATCCACATATACACCCAAAGTTAAAATCCCAAGCGACGCTGGGAGTCAGGTATGAACAAGTGTGGGGGTCTGGATTTGGGGGCTGGGGGTGAACGTCCAGCTCCCCCCTGGCCCGGTACAAGGTGGGGGACAGGAGGGGCAGGCACCGAGCCCCCCGAAACACTGGGATGGGGCAGGACAAAGGGCGAGAGCCCCGTCCCTTTGCTGCTGCCGGTGGGATTAGTGTCAAGTTCCTCCTGCCTGAGCAGGCAGGGGTGGGCAGGAGCCCCGTGCCTGCCCGCCGGCCGCTGCGACGGCGAAGAGGTATGGCTTTGCCGAAGGGTGGCAGGGGAGGACGCGGGCACGGAAGAGAGTCCCGGAGGGATGGCATTCATGCAAGAGAAGTGCCGAAGAGCCGAGGGAGGTAAGGGCGGCCCAGGCAGGGAGCTGCCGCGCCGCCTGCGTACCGCTTCGGGGCAGGCAGCTCCTTCAGCCCGCGCACAGAAAGTTATCCGGCCCAAAACCCACCGCAAAGACCTTTCCCAGCCTAGGAAACCAGAAAATACCAAAGGCATGGATCTCGCCCGTGCCACGGCTGTGCTGGCTCCGCCGACACGCTATTTCCTCCCCCACCCCCCACCCTGGCCCTTTGCAGGGGTGCACGCCCTGCGTCCCGGCGTGGGATTTCTCTGCCTGCGCTGCCCGTCCCTCTCTCTGCCCCCGGGAGAGGGGCTCCCCACGCCGGCACAGCGGTGGGCTGCCAGAGCTGACACATTCAACGTGTATTTTTCTTGTCCCTCCTGAAAAATCCTGGCCGTGCTCCGCTCCAGCTGCCTCTTAAACATCGACTTTGAAAAATACATCAATTTTTAATTTAAGGGACATCTTTATAATTAACACCTCGGCCTATTTCCCATTTTGAAATCCTAAGACTGTTGCTTAGTGTCATTTACGTTCAGCCTTCTCCAAAGCTTGCTAAAATGATTCGATGGTTTAACCGACCAGTTTTCCTCTTCCTAGTTTCTCCATCGTGCGGCTCTTGTGGAGAAGTTTTCCCCATCGACCTGAAGAAAGCACAGCTCTGCTTCGAGACGCCAGCGCTGTCTTGTGTAAGAAGACCCTTAAAACGCAGAGCCTGGATGCGATGCTGGTGGGTTTTTCCTGTTTCAATAAGCCAGGCGAGAGCTGCCTGCGCCCAGCAGCAAGGCACCCCGACACCCAAACATCGCCACTGACCAAACCCTCAGGGTACCGGGGTCACTTTGCTGCGGATGGAAGGCGCAAACGTATTTTCAAAGTCATTAAAGCGGCCGTTTTTATGTCGCAATTAAGCCTGCCCCCCTCCCCCAGCCTACAGCGGCACTTCCCAAAGGCGCAGCCGACAGCGGACCGCAGGGCTATTTGGAAAACCAACGGCGAGAGGGAGGATTCACTTCGCCCCAGCGCCGAGCAAAGGCTAAGGGGTGGCGGAGGGAGGCGGGCAGGTCCTTGCTCGCACCAGCACGTAGACGCACACTCTCTCAACACGTTCGATCTTCCAGGAGCCCCAGCCCAACAAGCCAAGGGTGGGGATTGTTTTGTCACGTGTGTGCGTGTGTGCGTGCGTGTGTGTTTGTGAATGACACTTAAGCACCTGGAAACGCACCTCTGCGGCCATCACATCACGTAACTCTTTGAACCGCTCCCCAGATTGTCGTTGAAAAGACGCCCCACCCCACCCCCTCCCCGCCCCAAACGCTTTCTTCTCAGATGGTCAGGAGGGGTATGCAGCCCACGCCCACCCCTCCCTCGTGGCACACCATCGGGGCCATGAACGTCCAGCGGTTTGTCTCCGGGTCATACATTTCTACCGAGCTGAGGTTGGACTGTCCGTCGTAACCCCCCACAGCGTAGAGACGGCCACAGTTTGCAACGAGAGAGACGCGGCTCCTCCGGGTGTTCATAGGGACGATCAGGTACCACTGATCCGCCATGGAGCTGTAGACTTCGGCGATGCTGAGGAAGCCCGAGCCGTCGTAGCCTCCGCAGACGAACATCTTGCTGCCCAGCGAGGCTGCTCCGTGGCGGCAGCGCTTGTTGAGCATGCTGGCGACCGGGTGCCAGGTGGCCGTGTGATGGTTGTAGTACTCTACCTGCAGTCAGAGAAGAGCGCAGGGCGTTAGGGGACCTTCGCTCGGGCCCCGCCGCGCGGGGCACGGATCGCGCAGACTGTTTCAACACGCAGCCCGCAAGCGGGCTGGGGAACTTGGGTTTTGTCTCTTGGTTTCATACGTTTGTATTTTGTATCGTTATGAAGCTTTTCTGGCACCCTGGATCCCACCAGCCACGGCGTTTCGCCTCGCTCCCTCTGACCTCAGCCCAGTAACTCACCGGCGAGGCGGAGCAGGTGAATGGGGGGAGAGACCGTTCTCCCCACCTGATATGCTGCACAGACCACAGCAAAGGCAGCTTTCAAGATGGTCCCTCTACCTCTCTTCCCCTTTTATCAGCTTCTGCGTGGTACAGCTATCTGAGCCTCAGCACCAAAAGGATTGAGCACCCTTCAACTCAAAGTTCAATCGCCACAGGATCGCGTCTCGATTGCAATGTACTAATGTTCCTCAGGCACACAAGACCGTGCTGCTGCCCCAAGGCAGGACCAGCCCAAGCTCTGTCAGCCCCAAGAGGCGTGTGTCCAAGCTGGCCTTAACGATCCCCTAAGCGTCCCCTAACCTTAAGCGAGACTCCTTGCTCTCCCCCGGCAGCAGATTTCAGTTGTAGCAGTCCCAACTTTCCAGTTTCTCACGTCGGACGACCACCGCTCCTGACAACAGTTCAAGCCTATGTCCCGCACTCCGTGGCAAAGGGTAGGGTTTCTTCCCTTCCTCTGCGCAGTAACCTCTGCCACTTTCGGAGGAGGCTGGCATCTCCTCCGCGTACCTTTGTACAAGGGCTATCTGGCACCTCGGGGTAGGGGGGGAAAAACCCGCAACCAACCATTTTTTATCCCTTGCATTTCTAGAGGGACCAATAGATGGACCCCTTCTGCAAGGGCTCCAGCACCGCTCCAAACCCCCGTCATGCTCAGGAATGTGCTTGGACAAGCAGATTTGTGGTTCTTGGCTCTGGGCTACTCCAGGCTGCAGACAACAGCCCGCCTCTGATCTGCTGAGCAAGGCAAAAATAGTTGTTGCTGCTCCCAACAAACCCTTTATTACCCGTTTCCGAGAGCGGTGCATTAGTAACAGATCCAATTCAGATACAGCTCCCCGCGTTCTCGCTCCTGAGCGGTTGAACGAGTCTTTTCTGTTCCGCATCAGGTTTTTCTTTACGCAACAGGCAGAAAACGGAAACGCAGAGCAGGTGGAAGAGGGCAAGCTGGCCTCGTACCACCAACTCCCCCTGCTGTGAAGCTTGTTTCAGAGATAACCCGTTTCTGAAACTGAAGCCATCAAACAGGCGCAGAAAGCAGAGGTCGAAGCCTGACATCGGGATACTTCAGAGCTCAAAGGTACAGGGATGCAACCATAGAATGATTTAAAAAGTGAAGGAAGCGGGGACACAACAAAATGCACTAGCTCGGTCCTTGTGGCGCTGAGGAACAAGAGCCGTACTTCCAGTCCAGTTCCCAGGGGGTAGCCTGGCTAGCTCATTTCTTCCTGAACAAGAAGGGCAGCCCTGGAAACGACAGAGTTTGGTGCTGCAAACACTTACGGCACTTTGGGTGCACCGGGAAAGGGCACGGAGCCTTCCCAGGCCCAGCCTGACCTTGCAGCTGCCTGCACTAGGTTAATTTCTGCACGAAGCTTGCAGGAACCTGCACCCCGCAGACTTACGCTGTTGAAGATCTGGAGACCGTCGTGCCCTCCCGATACGTAGATCCGGCCCTCGAAGACAGTGACTCCGGCGGCGCTGCGGTTGGAGCTCATGGGGGTCACCACTGTCCACCTTGCCGGGAAAGGGGAGAGGTTAGGAAGGGTTCTGCAGGCACAGCACGCACAGAGCCCACGGATTATTTCAGCTCTATCGGATTTTCTAGGACCGGGTTCCAGTAACTCTCCTTTCACCGCCTATTTTATTTAAACTGTGGTTTTGTTCACTTGCACCCAGGTAAACTCTTGCAAGGAGGGATCCTGCTCCACTGTCAGGATATAAAGGCTTTCCCACATCGTTCACTGTGTTCGTTTTACAGCCCGGACGCCCAGCGGTGCCACAGCGCTACCCCAGCAGCAAAGAGATGGCTAAGCTGTAGGGCATGAAGAACTCTTACTTGTTTGTTTCCGGAGAATAGGACTCCACGGAGTTGAGGGATGAGTTTCCATCGTATCCGCCACATACGTAGATCTGGCCATCCAGCACCACCGTCCCCATGGCACTGCAACGAACAGCAGGAGCCCGTGAGTTGGCCGTAGGTGCTGCCACACCATTCATAACATGGTAAATCTGCAAAGCCTGCCTCGCCCACTGCCCGCCGTCACCTCCTCCACCCCACCGAACCTCCTCCTCTTCCCCTGGCTTCACCTCCAGGCTCCTCGACCCCACCTGGGCACTGGGTCTCGCCGGTCACAAAAGGTGCTTGCGGCATGAGCACACCCTGTTTTTCTGATCAGAGGAACTAAATCAAAACACAAGGAGAAATTTTGGCCCAGATCATGAGTCAAAAATCCCAACAATTCCGGCTTCCCATGAAGGGCCTCCCCTCTGCTGCTGGCGGGAGATAACTCCGGTGAGGAACAGCACAGCCTCAGGGGATGCACTGGTTGCCGTCAAAGGTAAAGCTCATTAAACCAAGGTGCCTGACCCTGTCGTTACACCTTGTCGATCCCCTATTTGGCTCACAAAGACTATCAAATGGGACGCTTCAGACAAGAGACTAGAATCCCAGCTTGAAAATGCAGTCGTCAGAGCTTCTCATAAAAGCTCGGCAACACAATCCTCAGCGATAAAACCCCAGCGCTACAGCCAGAGCCGAGCAGTTTGTACACTAACTGGCATTTTCCTCCACGCAAGAGCATCCAACGCCCGTTCTGCTTGGCTTCAAGGCAGAAAAACCCAAGCGTGGAAGAGCAACTGCCTCTCAGTGTGGGAAAAGCTCCCAGGAACCTCACTGCTACAGAAAAAATGAGCTTTTCTGCTACAAATCCGAGCCTTATGCCCAGGATTTCAGGTACGGAGCTGCTTGCAGCGTGCTCTTCCCAAACGATCACCATCTCGGACCACAAAAAAAACCAAGCCAGACAAACCGTTACGGTAAAGAAGTGCTGCAAAGCTTGCAGAAAAGTGAACAATTTAACAACTCTTAGCGACGCGGCATGAGCGCAAAGAAAACTGCAGCAGAAACCCTGGATACCAGGAAGGCGTTTAAACATGGAAGCAGCTACCCTGTTGCGGTGGGGAGGACAGGATGACCATGTAACTTAATAGCTGGGTTTTCAAAATAATGCAGGGTAAACTCCCAAACCCAACCACAAAGCGGCCGGCCCCATGGCTGGTCAGGAACCGTGCAGCTCTGTTCATCAGGCACAAACACCTTCTGCTTAGCTGTAAAACTCCTCTCCCTGGACAATAAAAATACCCCTCTCCTTCCCGGCTGTGATTCTCTTATGCTTACTGCTAGGGAAAGAAGATGCCAGCACTGGACAGAGACGGTAAAACGGGTTTATTTGACTCCTAGCAGCACAGGAGTTTCCCACACGGTGCTGGCCAGTGCTTCACCTACCCTCTAGTGTCAGAATGTGAAGAAACGGGGCTCTGATCACCTCCTTTGGGACTCCAGTTCAAACCCTTACAGACCTCACCAGCAGAACTTTATCAGTCTCTTTTAGTTTGATTTGACTCCTCAATGCCACCAAAATGGAGAGATCTCTGCAGCTTAGAGCCCACACTGCTCAGCTGCTTTTTCCTTAGCAAGGTCTTAATGGCTTTCCTTGTAAATCGATGCTGTGATGCACACATATAACTTTGTTGAGCTGCTGACAGTTTTCCCCTCTTACCAGCAAGCAGCGCCCAGAATCGGCGCAACCTGCCTGCCAAAAATGCGGGCAGGCAAGTCCCATCTGCCTCCATACTGCTCCACTCCTCCTTTTTCTTTTGCTCCTTCCCCACACATGAAATTCCCATTCGGCATCCACCACCACCCAACACCTCCAGCTTTCCTATAACCGAATGTCCCCCCTCCCCACCCCCCGTTCCTGCTCCAAAGGTCCCCTTCCCACTGAGCGAGCCGAACGTACCTTCGCTTGCTGTTCATACTTTCCACTTTGGACCAAGAATCCATCTCCGGGTTGTAAACTTCCACAGTGCTCAGCCTCAGCTGACCGTCGTAGCCGCCGATGGCATAGAGCAGTCCGTTCACCACTGCGACCCCGACCCGGCTCCGGGCCGTTGTCATCGGCTGGCACTTCTCCCAGCGGTTGGCAATGGGATCAAAGACTTCCACCACGTTCAGCGAGTCACCTGCATAAAAATTTGCTACTCAAATTAAAAGAGGGAGATCTGATAAAACACTGTTCTAGCAAGCTTGCCTGTAGCAGAGGCACGCGAGGGATAAGCAGTCGCTGCTCTGACCCCAAAGACGGGGCTGACGCAGGGACTTCGCCTGCTTTTCTCGGCGAAAATGGCCGGGATCTCATGCGTCCTGTTCTGGGCTCTCCCACGTCCTAGTCCAGCCTCCCTGCTCCCACATCAAAGTCAAGTCAGAGGCATTTCCCCACCACATTTCTACTCACCCGCAACGAGAGCCTGCTCTGAAAAATTCATATAAACTCCACTCCGCAACGCAAAAGGATTTTAGCGTACAGAGCACGGGCAAGCTTTGAAACACTAAGACTTGACAAAAGTCCTAGGCCGTGGAAGCGGGACCTCTTATAACCTCAAAGGGGCAGCAGAGACCTGCAATGTCACGTCTGTTGGTGTCCCCGCTTCCTGGGAACACCTATAGCTTCTCTATAGGGTAAATCAGCCGTGGTGTGGTGTGGTGTGGCGTGCCGTGCCTGGGGTGTGAAGCCCAGGAGGCAGCGCCCAGCGCGCACCCGCTGTTGAGACCCTACGCCCCAGGTTAACCAGGTCGGTTGAGGCTCCAGCAGATAGTTTCACGAACGCTTTCTGTCCCCTTTTCACGCTATGGCTGGGCTCACGCAAGCGCATCGTGTCTGCACGTGTGATCCCACCACCCCAAGGACATCACCTACATCCCTCCCAGTTTTGCTCGTTGCTATAGGCAAGGACACCATCCTCAAAATGCTGATTCTTTAAGATACACAACAATACTGTCCTAAACAAACCTGACCTAGACAGAGTTCCTAGCTGGAAGATGTTAACCTACGGGCACAGCCACCTTCAGCATTCCAGTGGAAGGGTCAAAGTGCTGCACAGAGGAGGAGAAACTGCTCAGCACTTCACATGAGGGAAGTTCATGAGCCCATTGTCCTGCCCGGCAAACTACGCTGCTCTCTCCACTGCGGGGAGCGGATATGCAAGGTACCTGCTGAGTTAAGTCCTCCAACGGCATAAATCAATCCTGCGATCGACGTACAGCACCGAGGACGGGTCTTGAACGCTGGGAGGTGCGGCCGGCGCTCTGGCATGAGGTGATAATCTTTTGCCTCATCAACTAGATCCCTGAAATCGAAGCCAAATAATTACAGAGTTTGGCTGACAGGATGAAATCTGTCTTAAGTCAGTTGCAGATTTAAGCAATCGACTTTCCCCCTTCCCATGGCCAATACTTCTAGAAGGCAACGTGGCCCTGCTGCCACGTTAAAACTGGGGAAGGTGCTTTGGTTTTTTGCTACGTGAGGTGCTCTGTCCACACAAAGAGAGAATTTCAGTCTCCAAGACTGCTAAACCACGTTCCTGCTACCTCCAGCCCACTGAGGGCCACCATCCCCTGGGTGGTTTTCTAACCCCATGTCCAAGCCTCACCTGCATTTGTGGCAGCAGCGGACCAGGTCATCTTGTTGCACGCGGTCAGTGAGAAACTGAGGTCGACAAAGGGGTAGGCGGATTTTGGACAGGAGCTCGGGCAGGAACGACTCTCTCTGGTCTCGGTCATACCGTATCCAAGCTAACGCAGCTTCAAATACCTGCCGGAAGAGAGGCATGGAAATTTGGAGTTTGGGGATTTATTTTTTTTTTTGGGGGGGGGGGGGGCCAGTTGCTACTGCTGCCAGTTGTCCAATGGAAAAGAAACCACATGTTGACAACGATCTTCCCCTGATCTCAGATGACACGGTTTCAGGATGGAACGGCAATGGTCTTCAGCACACCAGAGGGCTCTCCTGTCGCGTGATGCTCGGCTTTGGCCTTGCTTTCTCTGCCTCCGACTTAGGCTGCAATCATACCGATCTATTGTCCCGTGGGACGGTATGTTCAGTACGAATGTTTGCAGGGAGACGAGGGAGCTGGGAAGAGAGTTTTGTCAGAGGAAGTGGGACAGAATGCAAAACCTTGGTTACGTAGTGTCAAAAACCAGCAAACCGGGGAAGAAGGGGAGAGAATGGTGCTGCTCTACGAAAAAGCAGAAGATGGTTTTGATGAGCGGGATCCATCCGTTAACTTTGGATGACCCTACAGTAGATGTCTAGAGCTGAGCTGGCCTCTCTAGGCTCCCTTCGCAGACACTGGAGAGGCAGACCTCTTCAAAGCACTGTTCACCTGCCCTGTTTTGGATGAATCCACATTACAGAAGGAGCCTGGTGACTAGTTCAGTTGGAGACACGTACTCCTTGGCTCACAGGACTCTCACAGTTAAAGCCTGAGCTGGGTTGTCCTTCTACACTCTTGCACTTACATCCAGATGACCACATCCAAGTCCCCGAGGCAGAGCTCCCACCGAGCACAGTGTCCCCAGCAGTCGCGCTGACCAGGGGTCACACTCCGAGACCAGCATCACACACTGCAGCCTCATCTCTGTTCACAGGTTCAACTCAGGGAGATCACAAACCCACTGCAGTCCCCCAGAAGCTGCAGCAGAACTGGTCACTGCGGTCACGGCCACCACCTCGCAGGACAGCTGCCCTCTAAACCAGATTACACGCTCACGTAGCGGGGTCTTTTATTGTAACCTGTGGTGGTGGAGAAAAGTCCAGCAGTACCATTGACCAGAACAAAATTATGAAGTCCTTCTTTTACAGTGGAGATCCGGAGTCGCTCATATTGCCTCTCCTGAGGCTTTCAGTGCAGAAGTACTTCTTCAACAGCACCATGGTGAGCTTAAAAAAACCCCACCACTTACTTCCACTCTACAAGGTCCTTTATGACCAGCAGATACGCTGCACTGCGCTAAAATACTGCCGTTTCTGAAGAGGGGCTGGCAGATGCCAGGGCATGAGGAAACGTCACCAGGGACGGGCGCTTTGGACTCCTACCTGCTCCACAAAGGATCCACTTGGAAAAAAACCGCAAGAGACAAATTTGTGGTACGATACAGCAACGTGGCTGGAATGCGAAGCAGGTTGCCCTCCCTCCCCGTTTCAGACGGCCTGATTAACAAAGCACGCTCTTACCCTACATGGAGATAGCTGTAGGTCTGCTTTTCATTTGCCACCTCCTTAGTAACCTCCTCAGAAAGAGCAGGACAGATTTCCTGGCTCGAGGACAGGTTCTGCTTCTCCTGCAGACTGTCAGCCCAGCACCGATAGATTCTCAAGGCTGTTGAAACGTCCAAAGGTTGCTCAGCACCGCTTTCTGTTTTTTTCTAGGGACAAGCCAGTCTAGAGGAGGCTCTCAATGGCAAACTCAGTGGAACGTTTGTTATAAAATGCTCCAGCACTTGCAGCAAATTCTTTACACCTCAAAAGCACTCCTCTGGACTTGAACATGAGCTCTGTGAGGAAGGGCTCCCTGTCACTGTCCACACCCTCAGCCTCTCTTCCCCAGGACCAGCAAATTACTGACAGTAAGGGGCACAGCTGAAGGTCCTCAGGACCCAACAGGTTCCACCTCTGTCACCGATGACTCAAAACACCTTAAAACAATGTTTTGCAAAATCTACAGTCCGAGAAACTCCACCAGGCATTTCCCAGAGCAAGGTAATGTTGGCAGCACAGACAAGAACTGGGGCGCAGGGAGTCACCAGAGCTCTGCCTCGCTCTTCTTTGTGTCCCCACTGTGCCAGGACACCTCAGCTTCATTCAGACCAGGAACAGGGTTGTATCGCATTCCACTCCCAAGCAACCAAAAACCCTCCAAAGGGAAAACTACCTCCGTGGAGACCTACACCACGTACACACCTGCTCTTCAGACTTCACGTTGAGCTCATCCCTAGAAACGAGCTCCAGGACGTCTTCAAAAGGCAGTGCCAGGAACTCTTCAGACATGGATACCTCCACGAAGTGCTGATGAATGAAGCTGTTGGCAGCGTCGTAGAGCACCGCGCACATCATGGTCTCTGCAAACTGCCGCACTCCCAGACAGTTCTTAGGGTGAAGCCTGGGAAAGGGGGGAAGAAGACAGCGAAAGCAACGTCAGTTTAATGGAAGGACAGAAAGAATTACAAACAGGTTCAGTGAAGCAACGCAAGCCTCAGAGGATATGTGATGCGGTGAAAGCCACAGCCGTGTCCTCTTCAACAGTGGCAGGTTCCAGCTCACTGATGAACATGTCTACAAAGAGATCCAAAGGTGAATCCACCGCAGAGCCAGAGGATGGAAACCACAACTTGAAACTCTCCCCTCAGGCCTGCTGAGGGGGCACTGGACAGACTCGGCTGGCTCTGCGTGAAGGCTGCAGGTTGTCAGCTGAAGGGAAGTGAGAGGCTCTGCACAGCAATCCCTCCCTCCCACGTCTCGGGGTGCCTCAGCTGTGCATCTAGCGCCTTCTCTTTTTTTAACTCCAGTATTGGACAAAGCGGGATTGAAGCGCATTGTGCAAACACCAACCATCGGTCAGTGTTTTTCATCTTACGTGTTTTCTAAGCGCTACAGAACAGCATCTGTTACAGCTTCATAAAGCCAGTTCCTGCAATTAAGGAGGCCTTCTCACCAAAGATGCTTTTGCAGTTGGAAGTTAGACAGCGAGAAGTACCGCTGGAGATCCGAGCCTCTCTCCAGCACAGCCAAACAGCCACCGCATAAAGCTGCTCAGTGGCATGAAGAAGCTGGAGAAGATGATTTTTGCCACAGCCACGTGCCCTACAGAAACAGGTATGTGTCCTGGACACTCCCGTCCAAACAAGAAGCCCTGCCCAGTACAGGCATGTCACTGTTCAACATGAGCCGACAGCCGTGTTATTTGTGGCACTAATTAAACTAAATGCTACCTATATGGGGAAAATACCTTGGAGTCTGATGGTTTCAGTGCCTAATGGTCTGCAAAAACCAGCCCCAGCTGTTGACGGTGGTGTCCAGATGCACGCAAGAATGTGACATCGCTTGTGTCCACTTTGGGGAAAGCACCCTCTGTTACTGCTCTACGCTGTGCTAAGAGAGCAAATACATAGCACTGATGGGGGGCAGGGGGGACCAACACATTTTCATGTGAGGATGACGTCCAGGGCTCACACAGGGCTTGGTTACAGCACTATGGACTTGTCTGTGCACAGGGGCCTAAATATATCCCAAATTTTAGTTCCATTTAAGAATGAGAGCTCAGTGTGTATGTTCCAGCTCTTCAGGACTGTCAGAGTCCACTAATTTTCTTGTTATTAACCAAAGCGACAGCTGCGCACTCAAATCCAGGACTTAACTTAGGACACCTAGTTGCTCCTGGTAGATTTGGGACAACTGCGGCAGCTAAATCTGAGAAATCAAATCACCTCGCTTAATCCAGATATAGATACAACCACCTAAAGCTAGCAGGCACTCAAACCCCAATGCAACCCATCTCTTTGCAGCTTGGTGTCATATCCAGTACCTCAAATAAAATGTTTTTTGCAAGGAAAACGAATACTCTGCAATCTTACATAATTTTCAACAAACTGCAGAAATTCAGGATGCACAGGTGACTGAAAATTGAGACATCTTGAACACAGAGGAAAAACATTCTTTTCTCCCCAGCCCATGGTATTAGGATATCTCTATTTAGAGGTAAAGAAAAATAACTGGCCAAGACGTTCCATTTATTTGGAAGGTATGTTTAATATCACGCCACAGAATACACTGAACAGCTGCAGAGAAATGAAGCTGGGGAAAGGAGGAGGAATTGAACACGTAAGACTTCCTGGCACGATCTGAAGACGCGTGTGGTACGTTTCCAAAGAACAGCCCAGCTTTTCCATTTCCAGATCATGCTGCTGGAACAACCTTACAGCCAAACACCAGCGAGGGAACTGAAAAACCTGGGACCAATTTAAGGCTCTGCCACAGCTTCCTGTCCAGCTCCTTGGCTGAGTCCCTTTGTTCCTCCCCTCTTATGCACGCAACAGCAGAAAGGGTAATTACTGCAGGGACGGGTTCGTTAGCGGTAGAGGCAGTCACGCAAAGGTTATGGGTAACCAGCTAGCTAACTCTGAAAAAGGGAAACGTTCACTCAGTTTTGCTCTAGGTATTATTTCCCATGGCTGGCCAAGGCCTTAGATCGTGTCCCAGCTGTAGCATCTCATAAGCCGGGTAAGTTCTTTCACAGGCAACGAGAATGGCGAGTCTTGGGAGATGCAGACCTCCTTATCATGCTGGCAGGAGACATCCTGCTTCCTCCCACGCCAGGCACAGATGCCTAAAACCTTGCTGCTGTTGGGGAGCAGTAAGCGTAACTGAAAGACAATCCCTTACCTCTCTCTGAGGAAAGTACAGCAAGCGTCTTTGATGTTCTGCAGCTGAAGGAAACTTGCCCCCATCAGCAGAGACTGGACGTTCTGCTGATCTATTGCCAGGTGACCGTTGTAGGCAAAGTTGATCAGAGCCTCAAGTGCACTAAACGAGGGGGAGAAAGGGCAGAATTTATTAACAATTAACTTAGCAGGGGACACTACTAAAAGGAAAAACCTTTCCTAGCGCCATTCGCACAGTGGGTGGGCTTTCAAGCCTGGCAGGCAGAATGCCGAGGCCTGCAGAGCACTCGCTGTCCCTCTGGATACCCTTGCTCGCGTGCCTTGGGACGTTACCTGGGATCCATCCCCTGCATGACAATCTCATCCTGCTTGCACTCCATCATGTCGTTGGTGAACATGGCGTGGAAGTATGGGATAGAAGCTGCCAGCACGATCCGGTGAGCGCTGAATTTATGGTCCCCTACCTAAAGGGAGAAAAGAGAAAGGAGGGAAGATCAACACCATCCACCACCAACCACACAGGCCAGATGATTCACTGGAGCACAGCTCCACCAGCCCAGCACTAACCGAGGGTTGAAAGTTGGACAATTTCCATTTGCAAACAGGACAGCAGCCTCTCTCTTAAATTCAAACTTTTGAACCCAGTTTTCCAGCCTCACAAGCCACCATGAGGGGTCAACCCCGCAAAGACAAAACGGTGTTACAGCCCAAGAGCGGGTCGTCTCCACATTGCTAACAGAGAACGGCCAGGTCCACAGAACCACGTGTTTATGCAGATCAACTCTGTACTCAACTGCATGCACGTTTCAAACCTAGATCTGCTTCCCCCAGCTGCTCGGGGCAGAAAATGCTCACCCATGGCCCCATTTCAGATAACACGCTGCCCCTAACAGCTGGCAATCACTGATCCCACATCACCCGTCTGATCCCAGGACATCCCGAGCACAGCCGCAAAGGCTCAGCCTGAGTTCTGGACTGCAATTATTCTGCAGAACTAAAAGCTGGGCGACACGACCACCCGTTTCTTCCTCCTTAGCTCTTCCTCTGAGCCGATGACTGGCTCACAGGTTAAATCCCACTTGCTTTTCTTCTCAGACACCCATCGCACACCTTCAGCTTATGCTCGGAGCCATTCACCTTCACTATAACCTAGAGGCTCATAAGGGCTCATCTTCTTTAAATCTCTGCAGGTTCACTTTCACCAGCTCTGCTATACCTGCTCACATTTATATCCTCTGAAAAGCCTTCCTGATCCATACGGAGTGAGGCCTGGAAGGGGATTCTTGCATCTCTGATTCCACTTCTCACTCTTGCAGACGCTATACAATATTTTATCCTCTTCTGAATTACACAGGTCTTTGCTCCGATTACTTCTCTCTGTTGGTTCAGAGCTTGCTTTCCCTAATTTCCAGGCTAACCTGACTCACACCAGTCTATGCCCATCTGAGCTTGTGGAAAACTGCTCTTTTTCCCCACTTAAGCAAGATTTTCCCATTTGAGCTTTGTTTTGCTGGGACAAACAAACTGGCACAGCAGGTCCTCTACTCTCCAGGTCATCCAAGAAGGCCTTCTCTTCTCCTCTACACTCCTCTACAAAAACCTTCATCACCCTTTCATGTCTAGGCAGCTTATTAACAAAAACATTGTTTGCATTTGGGGTTTTCAGGGTTCCCAATGGTGCCTTGCCTCTCCCTCTAGGCCCAGAGCTCTCACACCCAGTAAGTACAACTTGCTGGGATTTTAGAAAGCGAAATTCCCAACACATGAAAAAAGAGAGGAACTGGGCACTACACGAGATGCATAAGCAAGCGAGATTTTTTTTTTTTTTCCTTTTTAAACAAAAGCATACTCAACTGCCACAAATGCTGTTACAAGATTTTTTTTCTTCTTTTTTTTTTTTTTTTTTTTTTAAAGACCAGCTGCTGGCTGCGCCTGCCTGCCTGCACGACGACTGGGAATCACAAACATTTAGCGTGTGGTCAGCTCACAGCGCCGCGTGCCTCAGGCGCAGGGGCAAGTCTGCCCTGCCTGAGCTTCCCAATTTAAAATAGTGCTGCAAACATCCAGTCGAACGGCTTGCAAGACTTGCTCCAGCCTGGCAACGGCAGGACCACTTTTGGAGAGCCTTGCCTCTGTCCTCGTCAGCTTAGGTGTGCCTGAACCCCTGCCCATGCTGTCCGCTGTGCCTGGGTTACCCTGCACAAACCCTGCTGTCCTGGATTTTGCAGTTCCCAATGCCCAGAGCAAAAGCAGCAAGTGAAATGGTATGGACTGTTACAGCTCATGGGGAAAAAAAAACCAACCTCACGTATATACTTGTACGGTGACTTGTTAGCTCATGATGGGTAAAGGTCAGTATCAATCTCTTCTACTAACCCAAAACCACGTGTAAAACTTCCCAGAGGCTCCAAGACTTGAGAGCTGTGCCACAAATACCAGCAAATCCTCTGCTGCTCTGTTCCCTTCTCTGCTAACTCAGTCACTGAGCTATCTCATGCTTTACCTCCACCTCCGGCCCTCCTGTGCCGGCGTCGAGCAGAAGGAGATGAGCTCCTGAGACAGCCGAGCAGGAGCCAGACCGTCGTGGGGATAGAGGCAGGAATAAGAGAGCTTGCTTGGCAGACGAGGGCTAAGATGATGTTCCAGGAGAGAGAGAGAGAGGGAAGAAGCAGAAAAGAATAAGGTAATCAAAGCAAGAGGATGGATATTTTATAGCAGCAAGCTGGTAAGGACAAGCCTGGAAGTTAAGACAACAGCTCTACCAGTGCTACAGCAGCAAGTGCCGGACCACGGCATGGGCGCAGCCCGTGCTCCCTCAACGTGCAAAATCATCGGCAGCTTCCTTGCGTGCACGCAGTAGGACAGGGCACGCCTGGCAAAAGGAGTCGAGACTGCTAGGACTCACAAAGGAGCCCACAGTCAAAGAGGGGACGGAGCTCAAGGCCACAAGCCCTGGCCCTGTTTAAGTAACGAACGTTTGCAGAGCAGGGTTCCCCACCCTGGCTTTACAGAGCCTCTTGTAGGCTCTGGTCTGGCCTCCCTAGCACAGGAGGTTTAAACACACTTATAAATACACCAAGTTTAATGAGAAAAGCCCGTAAGAGGAAGGAAGCCATTCAAGAACCTGCGAACCCCTGAAAGCTGACAAAACCGCACTGCGTCCACGGCTGCGGGGTTTTCATTTCCTTACTCCGCATGGCTAACGGCCAAGTCGAGCGCATGTGCACGCGAACAACTTTGCTTCTGTTCGTCTCGCCGTGTAAGCGAGTGACCAAGGTGCTGCTCGTGAGAGAAGCACAAGAGGTACAGGATTAAGGTGGGTAAATAATGGAGACTTGGGTGGTGAAGCTCTTTTGTTTGGGGCTTCTCGCTGGGGAAAGGTTTACATACGACCAGCCACAACGTGGTTGACCGCGACGACAAACTTGCTGCTCAGCCTGTCCACGTTCCAGCCCCAAGGCTCAGAAACGCTGGACCTGCTCGGCAAGCTCCCGCGCTTCCCGGCCCATTCCTACCCCACGGACGAAGCCACTCCACCAGCCGTGCCCGCAGCAGCTGCTCCTGGCCCAGCCCGCTGACGGGAGGAATAAACACCGGCACAGCTAACGAAATGGGTCTCGCCATTGACCTACCTCAACGCTGTATCTCTCGTGCATTGCACACAACGCCCGCCAGCCTGGGACGTCTTGCACAGACCCAGCAGAAGCTGCAGGAGGACTCCGGTAGCTCGGCGGCAGGACCCGGCCTGTCCTTGTTACTTCCCCAGCTCCTCGCTGCCACGTGCAGACCAAGGTCTGAGTGTTACCAGCATCGTTTTGGAGCTGGGGGGGAACACACTGCCGCTATAGCAAGAGATACATGCCCACAGGTGAAGCCTGCAGCACAAGACAGGTCTGTTCCTTGGTCAAGGGCAAAGGACCGATTAAAAACTCTGGGCTATTTTCTTTCATGTGAGATGCAATTCTTCTTTAAAATGTTTTGTTGTTTTTTTTTTTTTTTTTTCTGGAAATGTTTTCCACTAAAGGGCAGAGGGCTGCAGTGCTGGGACTCACCGACTGGGAGCTGGCCTGGAGCGCCCAGCTTCTGCAGGAAAACCCCTTCCCAGGTGTCTCAAATGTCCCAAAACACAAGAAAGCTCTATTTTTTCTTTTAATATTTCTCTGGCTTGAAACAAGGCGAAAGAACAAGGCCTCGGATCTCTAAAATTTTGAAAGACGTTGCGGTGCCTGGAAGGAAGTCAGTCCAACTGCAATGCTTACTTTGATCTAATATATCTCTTAACTACAAGACGTGTTTGGATGAGTGTTCCCATCCAGGCAGCGCAGAAAGTGGTTGAGTGTGCAAGAAAAACATTTTCGTTGAATTTCATTTCCACCCAAACACAATTTGCCAAAAATCACAGCTATTCAAATGTCATTTCACCTTTTTAAAAATAAAAAGTAGTATTAAAATTGAATAGGCACCTATTAAAATGATACACCTTCAAACGCACGCAGCAATCCTCTAATTATAACCAAAATTAACCCTATAACTAAAGCTAATGCCAATTTTGACAGTGAGGTTACTTTTACTCAAAACAAGCAAGCCTACAGTGTTACCCAAGAATGAGAAAACCCCCTCTGTTTCGGAAAATAACCGTACAGTACAAAAGCAACACCAGCTTGAAATTTATTTTAACAATAGATTTAGTTTTAAAACGGATCCGTGTGTCGGACAGCCATCTACGCCATGGTTAAATTCACCGATTTGAGTCACTGGGATTTATCCAGTCTGCTGTGCCCCAGGATTTCCCAACCCTCGAAGCACTCCCCAGCACAGCTCATGCTTCCCTCTCCCTCTCCGCGCTTCCCATGTCCTTTGCCAGTGCTGCATTCCTCCACGTGCCATCGTGCTGTCACTCTGGGCAGCGATGAAGGACCACGGCACGTAGACAGCCGCTGGTAATGTCACTGCTGAACCAGACAAATACCATCTGCAGCTGCCCGCCCTTTTTCTTCCGAGGGGTTCAATGCTGCAGCTCCAGACCTCTGCGTCCTGCTCGCAGCACAAGCCTGTTTGGTTTGTTGGTGGGGTTGGTTTTTTTTGACTTTGCCTTTCTGACGGATGCATATATTAAACTGCATCTCCACTGCCTGCATTTCTCCCTAGGAAAGCCAGAACGGGATCAAAACACAAGAGCTGCTTTAGGTCCAAGTCCAAACACAACAGGTTTTAGCACTGTCCAAGAGTCCGTGCAGAACTGAAACTTTCCACCGTGCTCCGGTTTCAGGGATGCGTCACCGTGATCTCACCCCACGATGGGCTGTCACCAAATGACCTTATTATAAATAATACGCCTGGTTATTGCAAAAGCAATCTTTTATAGTCTTTCAGCAAGATTCTCGCCAGGTTAATGAGAGCTGTATCATCAGAGGGATGAAATACCTTGTGTCTGGGTAGCACCACCCTTCCGGCTCCAAGCCGCTCAGCAGCTCCAAGGGACAGGATTGTTCCCCTGGTGCGGCACTCACCCTTTGTTAAGGAAAGGGTTTCACCTTGGGGAATGCCCCATTTAACAGATTAACTGCACTGGGGATGACCCTGCACAGGCAAGGCAGGGTTTGAACTAGCCAGAGTTCGTTTTGGTTACCTGCAGGGAGAAAACTCAGCTCCCCACGCAGGGCTCGACCTCCTGCCCCGGCTCGGTCCCCATCGATGCGTGGGGTACAGCTGGACGGCGCAGATGAAGGCACATCGTTCACAACTGCTTCCCTCGCCCTGGTGCTAGCGCTCGCCTGACCTCACCGTTCAGGGAAATAAAACAGAAATAAGCTGTACAAAACCAGGGAATGATTTTCTGCCGTTGTAGCAGGGGAAGGGGGAGGACTGGGACTGGCCTCTGCCAGCAGCGAGATCCACGGAGCTGCATCAGCAAAGAGCTGATCCACGCTGCGATTGCTACCAGCTGAACGGAAACTATTTCCTGGTACCAGACAAGACAAAACTTGCGATTCCTTTTTTTTAAAAACTTGCTCCTGTAATGACAGAGGGCCCCTCAGGGAGATTTATAAGTTGGGATCTCTGGTCTAGAAGCTATCATTACATTCATACCATCAGCACTTAAAGGCAAGTCCCGAAGGAACAACTGAATTTCTTGCTGCAGGCGAAGGACAATACCTGTTTTTCCTGTAGAAGTGAAAAATACTTCCGAGGATGAGTACACAGCACGTCCCCTCAATTCATCCTTGCGTCTTGCGTTTCAAAAAGTGCTCCCTGTTTCCAGGGCCAAATGATTTCCCTTCCTTATGACCAAAGAAATACGCTTTCCTACGCCTGATGGACTCACGCTACAGTCACGCAAGTCTAACAAGAAAGTGAAAAAGAGCTCATGCTCTTCTTGATATCATTCCACCCTACCATTGTCAGGTTTTCCCCTTGCCCAAAAACCATCACAGCCCTGCCCACTAATTCCAGAAGCACCAGCAGAACATAAACAAACACAAAAAAAGCTTTGTCTGGTTGAGGAAAAAAAACATTTTTGTCCTCACTAAGTGCGGCTGGCAGGGACTGTCCGCTCAGTTCCTGTTTTGATTCTACAGAGCAGCTCATACTCAGCCACCCAGCCTTTGAAACTGGCTGCCCTCGCCATCCGCATTCGAGAGTTGTCTCGAATGAATGATCTTCCTTTTTTTATTTTATTTTTATATACTGCTGCACACACCCCAGGACTGAGGTGTCCAAAGGGCAGGATGCCACCAACCCAGGGAGCTGGCGTCTCCGACAGCAGCAGCTCCCTGCTGGCAGCAGGATTTTATTGCCTCCCTAGTGTCATGGGGCAAACTGCTGAGAAACGTCTGTAAGCTGGGATGTCACTCAGTATTTGGCCTCCCTCGCTCTGTGTCATCATGGGACGGGCAACTAAACCAGTCTCGGTTGGGGATTTCAGCTTTCAGCTGAAGGTGGAAGCCCTCGTTTGCAAGAACAGACCGTTTCATGGCAATACCCGTGACGTTAGAGAAATCGGGCGCTCCTGTTGCGTTAAACACAAATCAGTGCATTTATCTTTTGCTTTTTGAGCCTGGAGTTCAGGACCGTCTCCAGGCACAAATGAAATCACCACAAACTTAATCATATCCACATCACTAAGCCAGAACGAGCTATGTATACAAGCACCAAAAAGAGAAGTGCCCCAGGAACTCCACATCAGCAAGCTCACTGGGAAGAGGCTTGAGGAGAAGGCCTTCAGGCAGGACCGTCATCCCTTTCGTAGCCTGAGCAAAACACCTCAGCTTTCAGAAGATTTCCACCTTTATGCAAGGATGTGCTATTTTACAATATATAATTTTAGGTGCCTTTCTTTTAAGGCAAAAGATACTGTTTACCAGAAACAAGAACAGAACCGCTGCTTGCAAAGCATCCTTTCTGACCACAAATAGCACAGAAGTCCCTTTCAACATGTTCTCTAACCAGGTAATAAAAGGCATGCTCTCCCTTACACTCCCACGTCCACAAAATGTTAACAAGTTCCAGGGTACAATGAAGCTTTCTCCACAGAAAAATGGCGTAGGTGTAATGAAGGCATCTATTGTTTTCACGACATCATTACCCTGCATAGCTGAGAAGTCTCTCGAGTTCTCTGCTGCAAAGATCTTCTCCGAAAAAACCCCAACAAACCAAACCCAAAAAACCCCCAAACATCTTTCCTGACATGACATTGCCATTCAAGTCACAGAGAGGCCACAGCAGAAATTAAGCTAGTGTCCAAGCCACCGTGGCAAAGTTTTGCTAGGCAGGAGGTAGTGGAACAGCAAAGTTTACGAAATCTTGTATCAAAATTCAGACATTGAAATAAATACCCTTCCTCCCCACCCACCCCCTCCCACCCAAATAGGAGCTGGATTAGACGTGGAAGAGTTTTGATCAAACTTGGCACGTGCAAAACCGAGAGACTGACGCCATTAAGTCAGGCAGGCATCCTTCTGGTCTAGACTAACTAGAGTCCTGCTGATAGAACAGTAACTAACGGCTTTGAACCAGAAAAGACATCTCTCTCGCACGTACAACAAACACGTGTTCCCAGGTAATTCACTTCCAACTCAGAGGAGCCGAACTGTTTTACTGGACCCCAGTCCCTCCATTTCCCAGGGGGACGGGGGAAAGGAAGCGTCCCAAGGGGATCGCCGCCGCCTCCTCCTAACTGGGCGAGGAGTACCTGCCAGTGCCCCTGCCGGCACCAGGTTAAACACCCAGGTCGCTGAGGCCCACCTGAAACTGTAGGACAACTTTAAGGAAAGCAAACAAAAACCAGCACAAGTGGGTTTGGAAGTCAGACAGTAAGACCATTTTGCCACGCTCAAAGAAACAGCGTAAAAAGCTTAGTGCAGAAATATGTGGTTTCTGCTAACGCTTCAGGTTTAATGTCTTCATAAAGCACTGAAAATACTCATCTTTTATATAAGGGGAACAGCACTGACGCTAGCCGAGACCTCGGGAGAAAAACCAAGTCCAATCGTAATCCAAAGCAGCCCGTTACTGCTGCATGACAAGATTTAAATAAGATCCTTAACCTAAAGGTCTCACGCGCATAACAGATTATCTGTTTTGTAAATCTATCAGCTCCTCAAACAAAAAGACACTCCCTCTCCCACCAAGCTCATTTTCCTTAAGGGCCTCAAAAACATGCTCACACATCTGCAGAGCAGCCATGCACAGAGTTTTCAAGGACCCTCCTGAAATTACGCATGCAGCCTAAGCTGTCTGGAATTCCACTTATCTGCCACGGCGGGACAAAGGGAGGCTCCTTCACCTCTGCGTCTGCTTGGCAGCAGCAGCTCTCTCAGGGGCATCTGCTCGAGTTTGGGGGGTTTCGAGTTAACCGTCTGCTTTGGAAAAACTGTGGTCAGAAGGGGAGAAAAGCCAACAGGACTATCACCTGTCAGTCCAATTCGGATTGTACATGAAACAAATAATATAAGCTCTCCACAGCCTGGAAGTATTTTAGCTTGCTAGGCTTGTGTTATTTTTTTAAAGAGACTTTTCTAGTTAGTCTTGGAGTTAGTCATGGAAACATGGCATTCGAGCAATCCAAAACCAAACAAGGAGCAGAAACCATTAGAGCAGCTCACACTAACTTCGCTCTTTGAGGATTCGGAAAGGCACAAACCTTTCTCTTGACAGAGGTTTAGCAAAGATTGTTGGAGGTGCCAGCCGGGCGCTCGGTTCTCTGGCTCCGACGGCAGCGAGCAGGAGCTATAAAGACCCCAAATTTATCAATGGAGAAATAGGACGAGTATTGCTTCCCTGTTCTACGGAACAGTGCAGTCCACAGGCTTCCAACAAGCTGCTGATGTGTCCCCAGAGAGCACTTGTACCTTGGCCTAAAGCAGAGACGCAAACTCCAGAAAACAAAGCTGCCCAAGCAGCTTTCATCTCAAGAGGATATTTGTCTTCCAAAAACAATGCTCAGGAAGAACACAAATACCGAGTAGCTTCTTTTCTGCAATTAAAAAGCAGATCAAGTTCTCCAGATCAGGGAATAACACGCTCAAATACCTGCACTCGTCAGTGAACTGAAATTCTTCCCGCTTTTGCAGCATTTATTTGTGAGCTCTAAAAAGCTTTCAGAACACATCGACACATAAAAAAAAAGACTGCAAATCCACTGTAAAATAAGTGGGAAAGGTTCTGCTGTGCTATTGTGTACAGGAAACCAAAGCAATGAGGGCCCAAATCTTTAATGCCGAGCTTTTCTCATCCAGCGAGCTTAGTAAGAAGCTCATTGGTTTCTACCAATAAGGTAAAATCAATGGCAGTGCTGATAGTAGGAATAACCGAAGAACTCCTAGCTCATTTTTAGACAGAAAGCGACGCTAAGGGTGAAACGCTCTTGGGAAGAAAGAGCTCTGGGGAGAAGCAAGAGTAGTGCCCAGCCTGGAGCGTGACAGTGCTGCAAACAAGGCAGCCAGAAAACAACCCCAAAATCTCCTAACATGAAGACAGCCTGAAAGAAAATGCTTTCTATTCAGCTTCTGGGGGAAAACAGGTGGACGCAGAAATCAAAACTCACTGATTTGATCCGAAAAACCCAGCTGTCAGTAACTGCGATAACATCTGACCCATAGTAGGTGGCACCCAGAGGAGATCTCCCTACGGCAGGTTCTGCTCCACGGCCAGAGATGCTAAGCACATTAAATCTGAACCCATCCCTCGCGCGTATATAAATTTTGCCTCTCACAGCCGATTTCAAACCTGAGAAATGTGGACAATTCAAACGTCAGTCCACCACTGGAAACCCCAGTTTGGCCCCAGATGCAGGGTACGGAGAAGTGCATGGGGAACAGCTGCTTCTCTGCCGGTTTTGCAGGACACCCTGATTTCAAGGTCTACTATCACACCTCAAAGTGTATAGTCCAAAACTGAAAACTAAATTTGAAATGAGTCTACCAGTCTTCAAAACGCTTGACACGTCCATATTTGTGGCTAAAAGCCTGAAAACCCACCAAACAAACAAACAAGTAAAGAAGCTTCCTTTCCGCACGCTTGACGATTGCTCCAGGCTTGGCGTTTCCCTGTCACAAACGCAACCACCAGCAGCTTTGCCAACACCACCAGTGCTGGACAAGGAGAGAAGCACAAGTCTCACCTGGAATATTTTTCCATAATATTGCCCTGGTCAGGTTAAACTGGCAAACAGGTTTTGTCTTTTTTTTTTTTTTTTTTTTTTAATCAGACAAGGCCATGCCAAGACACAATCTAGCAATCCTGAGAGAAGAAAGCAGTAGCAGAAATTTGGCTTTAGTAAGCAAAAATCCTACTTTCACCAAAGGAAAATGAACTAACCACAGAATAAGGTGTGCCTCCTTGCTTCCATCCTCCCTCCAGTTTATTCACATTTGTTTCTACCAAACCATCCTAAAATTATTCTTTAAGTAAATACTTCAGAAAGCTGCTAAAGGGAGATTGAAAGGACAGATGCCTGTGAGGGAACGTCTTCAAGAGGAGCTCTGACCTGCAGCTATTTGAGAAACAGGCACAGAAAAGGACTTTTCAAATCTGTAGGCTCGACCCTCCCTGCCAGAAAGGAGCTTTGGCTCTCGATGAACACATCCTAAGCTGCTGGAAAGATGCGCAGCTCACTTACTGCCCCGTGAAACTTCATTTTCACATGGGCAATCACGAGAAGCAGTGACAGATTTCCCTAAGCTGAGTTTGAATAATCGGAGCTCCAAGGGAGCCAGTCAAATCAGCACTTCTTGCTTTTCATCGCATCTAAACCCAGCTGCCGTACGCTGCTGAGGCAGCACTGGCTCCCGCAGAGCAGCGTGAACTGCAGTAAGACAGTTTCTGAGAAAGGAGAACAGATTCTGGCCCTCCTATTTACTGAATGAATGCTCGCCTGGCTTTACGAGGGGAATAATTAAAACAAACAGACGAGAGTACCGACGCTTCCTAACAATTTTAGTCCTGTTTGTACAGCAAACATTTCTGTGAGCTGGGAGAATCATTTACAGCCATTGACCCCAACGCTGATACCGGCAAAGAGGCCGCTAAAAACCTGAACTGTGCTGCAACAACACTGCTAGCTCCTGTTTCAGCCGTGAGCCTGAACGCTGGTCACATCAGAAGGAATCCAACTTCTGGCCCAAAGCGGTGTTTGGCAGTTTGTTTTCTTTACAGATGTGACAGCCTGAAGTTCTAGGATTGAAAAAAAGGGCAACAAACTCACTTCAGCGGTGCGACACACATCAGGAGCCATTATGGTCTCCTTCAGGTATGGACTTCAAATGCTTCTCAGTGCTTCTCCTACCTTCATTTTGGGTAGGAAGTGTTCAAACGCCGTCCCTGTTAGACAACTCACTTGGCAGGCTCCTTCTGCATCGCAGTGGATTGACAGCTTCACCAACGCATGCAGAAAGCGTTCCTGAGCAAGGTCAGGGAAAAGCACGTTTTGCGTCAGCTGTGTTCAAGGTGGCTAACTGATTCAAAGCCACCTCCAAAGTCCAGCTAAGAAAAATTACTTCTTAAAAATCCAGCAGCTAGAGAAGACACCCTGTACTGAACAACGGGGAGGAAAGGTTTGGCTTGGGTTCAGCAGGCTGCGTTAATTCAATCGCCACGGGACACGCAGGCACTGAGAAATCTGATGTCAAGAGGCAGAAGCAGCAAAGAGGTGGGATATTTTGACATGATGACTCAATACAACACAAGGAATTAAACGAACGAAGTACTTTGGATTCTGAGGCCACGTGTATACAGGGAAAGCTGGACTGTTTGAACACAGAAAAACAGTGTCAGCCCTCTGCCAAACCTATCAGTCATTGCTGGGGTCTCTCTTCAGTATAATAAAGAATTACCCAGGCAGCAGAGAAAGTTAAGACTCACTTTAAGAACGACAGAGGCATCTTTCTCAATATATTTTAAACCTTTGTAGGGATGAAAGGCTCTGCACCCTGCCCAGATAGCAACAGTCCCTGGAACAAAATATAATAAAAGGAATAAAGACAGTAGGGCCAACACGGTGCCCTCATCCATAAAGCTGCCCAGCACCATCAGGGCACTCATTCTGACAGCTGGACTGGAGAGCTTCTTCAGCCCTCAAGACTTTAAAAGATTCCCCACTCTGCCACAGAAGGTGTACAAGGCGAGATAAGCAAGATTTAAAAAGCACTTTGCTATGGTAAATCTGCAGGAATGGGAACTTACTCAGAAGAGTTTTGCAGAACAATGGTCAGGCATTTATTTGAGATAAGGCCGGGGTCATATACCTCGTTGCTATTGTCTCCCTCCAGACCACGCAGAGCAGGCCAGCCCTGGCAAAAGGGCCCACAGCTGGTTCACTATCGTGATTCCAGAGGTGTGGGACTCGCAGGACCTGAGAATCTTCTTCCGCAACATGAAGCCTCCGCAATAATACAAAGTTTAGTTCTAATAAAATGGCGCTCTCCATCACAAACCAGTTTTGTCACAGAATTCCCCCGGGTTATGTTACAGACTATCGCAAATTCCACGTCTTAGAAGGTACAACCTCTGCCAAGGAGGGTCAGCGCACGGCCATGCTCTTCACAACGAGCATTTCAGCCTGTGAAGCAGCCCCTCTTTCCAGGGGGCTACAGCTGATCTACGGGGACGAAGCAGCCCCGCATAGCCCAGGGGTGCACCCCAATCGCACGTCCTGCGGTCTCCGTGACAGGCACAACCCTTGCCAGCTCCTTCTTCAGCAGCGGGAGGCAGGTGAAAAGTTTCAGCATGAGTAGGCTGGGAAACACCTTCATGTTTAATTAAACTTCAGCGTTAATTCTGGAATGACTCAACCGATCCTAGGAGTTGCATGTCGCACCCAGCCCACAACAAACTCCTCTGCCCGTGAGCTCCTGGTCTGAAGGACTCCAGCATCTCCTGCCCGGCGCTGGCCACGGACCACTCTCAAAGCCCTTCCAGCCCACCCTCACAGGGCCAGGCGCACAATCTTGAGGATTTACCAAGGTTATAAATAATTTCTTTGACGTAAGAAAGTGGGTGTTCTTAAAAGACAAAGACTTCCTAGGGAAAAGGACTCTTCTCCCATGGGTTGGAGCAGAGGTTGGTCCATAAACCTGCACCAACCCCATGCGCAGCATGACCTCCCAAACCACTCCTCAGTGCCGGGACCACCACCGAAACGTGGCAGGGGGTCTGGGGTGCCCCATTTCCTCCCAAAACTTTTTATTGAATCATCCTACCTGGCTGCTAGAAAAACCACGACGGTCCCAAGGGAGACGGAGGCTCCATCTCCCACCCCGTGCCCAGGGTGAGGCACAGCGTTGGGGACGGGGTGTCACTGGCACATCCCTGCACCCACCCTGGGCTGGAGGTGCTCAGCGCCCCCCTCACCCCCAAGGGGCCCTCACAGAGCCCCCCAGGGCTGGGGAAGCCCAACACCCCCTGGTAACCCACTAAGGTGGCCGGGGTGTGTGTGGGGGGGCTGTCCTCAGCACTGCCCTTCTCTGCTGCCGAAAGCCATGGGGAGCAGGGACCCTCAGATCCCCCTTCTTCCCAGCAAAGGGGCTGGGGGGGGCCTCAGCTCCCCCCTTATCCCCCACCAAAGGGGTCTCAGCTCC
>JAVKLA010000073.1:44295272-44325585 GCA_034782735.1 Sagittarius serpentarius | reverse complement strand
ATCCTTTCCCTATTCCCACAGCCCCCTCTCAGGTCACCTCCTTTGCCCTCCTCTCCAGCAAGCGGGGCTGTGGGCATGGCTGTCCATGGCACTCCCTCTATTCCCTGTTATCTTGGCCTTCCTCATGCCCTTGTTCCATTTCTTCTGTCGTCTCTCCTAGGCCTCTGTTATTGGTGCACCCATGTCACCCGCCGCCTCGCATTCCCCACTCCCTGGCTGGTTTGCAGTCAGCTGGGAAGGCAGACGGTAATTTGGGGCTGTTCTCGCCCCTGTTCTCCTTGGGGCAGAGGTGGCCCTGGGCATGCAGATGACCTGGGGTGCTGGGGCAGAACTGGGCTTTTGGTGTCCAGCTGGGTGGGTGCAATGGTGAGAGCATCACTGGAGTTGGAATTCTAGGGGCAGCCTCACGGTGACCCCCCCCCAAAGCAGCTTTGCCTCTCCAGTGTTCAGATTTGGTGCCCAGACTTTTGTCCATCCGTGGTGGATGAGCTCAGCTCTGTCAGAAAACCGCACTTCATGGCTCTGGGTACACATTTCTGTGCCAATCAGCCGCAAAATGCCCATCTAAAATTTCCCTTTGGCACTAATCTTTGTGTAGGCGTGTTGGCGTCTGCCTCCATTGCAGAGATAACTGTGTTTCTAAGTTAATTCTAAGCATAAATAGTCTGTTAGTCTTGAGACTAACTAACAGGGGAGTCCTGCTGGCTTCAGCTGCTGTCTAAGGAGGGACCAAGGAACTTGGGCTTGGCACCTTGTCATAAAGAGCTTCAAAACCAATGGCCAGAGTTGTGAACTGTGATTTGCTTTGCTTGCTTGGTTTACGTTATGGGTGCTGAATGATGAGCGAAAGTAACGGCAAGTCTCGCTCTTGTCGTTTCAACATTTCTTGTTGGAACTGGGGGAGGACGATTTAGCGGTGAAACGGCCAGAAACATTTTTGGTTCGATGACCAATAAACATGTAGTTTTCTTTGTAGTGCCTCAATAAAAATTCCACTGCGGACAAAACCACCCAATTGCTAATCAGATTGGTTGGATGCTTGGGGTATTGCTGATGAGCTGGAGAGCTTTTGGTCTCTATGCTGTTGGTTAGGAGTCTGCCGGCGAGGTGTTTCCCTGTTTCCTTCCCATCTTCTAATGTTAGTAAATATTCCCAGGAGTAATTGCTTTTGTCCTAACATCGAACAATGGGCGTTGTTACAGTGAGGAAAATTCCACTCATTTGGAATGTGTGCTCTCTCTCCCTGATTCATATTAGAGTTTTTGCCTAAAATTTTCCCTTGCTGCTTCTTCCTGCTGTGCTTCTTGCTGCAGCTTTGAAGAAATAAGGCATGTACCCCTCCAACACTGGGTTATATTTGTGTAGCAGAGTTTTGTCACCTCTAACAATCTCGATAACCAGATAAGTAGCATTTCCATGCTGGTTACCAACTTTAAAGCTCCGTGTCTGTTTCCATTTCGCTTGTACCTGTGCTGCTCCTGCCTTTATTTATGCAGCGCTGGCAAATATTTTGGCAGGTTTCTGTGTGTGTCACTTGGAGGCTATACTTACGGTGATGTCTGTGCGCTTCTTTATCACTGTGCGCTTCACAGATCATTTATTTGAAGACGGTCTCCGATGCCGAAGAGATTATGGTTGCGGTAACCTATCACCATTTTGCATTCTACAGCGGGCATTGTGTTGGCATCGCTGCGGTAGTCAAGGAAAAGAACAAGGCGCCCACGGTACCTTTACCAGGTAGACATTCAAATGCTCACCTCTGTTTTAAATAAAGAGAAGTCTCGGTTCAACTCACATCTCTATGTTTCATTTTAGAGCAGTCACAGCAGATAAGGTGAGTAAAAATATGTATACAAGGGATACAAAGATCTAGTCTGAAATTAGAAGTTGTTGCTAGATATTACACAACTATTGAGCACAGGCTGTCCGTAGGAAACAGCTGAGAGAAAACATAGGATCTGCATGTTCCAGGGATTTAAAAATACTCAGTCCATATTTCTCAGGTGGGGCTTTAGCAGCTGGTTGTATCCTCTGAGCCCTCCTCCGGTGGATTTTAGTCAGCAGATCCTCTAGCTTTGCTAGATATTGACTGCCACTTACTGGGTTTGCATTGACCAGAAGAGCAACACAAGAATTTCACCAGGGGTTTACAGGCCCATGACTTTTTTTCTTCTGGAAACTTTAAGATCAGGTGTTCGATAGGAACTTTGAAATATTTTTGTGTATCAGTATAAAAAAGTGGTTACAAAGATATGAGAAACACATATTCAATACAGACTGTAACCAAGGTAATTGCTGCTCAGAGCGCTGGAAATGTTGGCATACCGACGGGCTGCACGGCCCTTTGCAGCTCCTTTAGGCTTGGTTTCACCTATACCATGTCTTACTCAAAGCCTCAGAAGCTTGAAACACAGTTCTGGATGAGCTGATGTTACAAAACAGGAGTCTGTGTGTGCCTTCACACACAGAAAACCCTAGACAAAGGAAAAACTGTCTCGTATTCCTGCAATTATTTTGCTTTGCAAGGCTAAGAGGAAGAAAAGCTTGTGTTGTCAAACACTGATGTGCCTGATACACAAGAGGAAATCGTGATCCGTAAGACCCTTCGCTTTTTACGTGCTCAGTTTTCTGAGCAGAACAATGCTGGAAAGGGTTTCCATCAACAGTTTGCTCACAGTTGCTTTTAATAAAGAATAGAAAGTGCAGCTGAACGTTTGTCAACACCATATTTTTAAACTTGACAACTCTGTAGCTTGCCTTTTTGTGACAAATAACATTACATTCATTTTAGGGAGTGCACATTGTTGATTTTTCCCTTTTTTCCCTCTAGTTAGAATGGATGCAGTAGAAAAGAGAGTCCATACATTTGTGCGAGTCAAGCCAACAGCTGATTTTGCTCAAGATATGATCAAGTTTGGGCCAGACAACAAGGTAGAGAAAAAGAGATTGCAAGTGTGAAAGGTTTGGAATTTGATTTCAGTTTTGCCCACAGAAACGCAGAATTCTGCCATTCCTTGAGGCCATGCATAACTTGTTGGTGCATGTTGATTCACGTGTTCCTGCATGCTGTTCCCCTCTGCGCTGACAGTGGCTCGTGGTTTTGTATCAGCAAGCGTGACTATGGGAAACATACTTCTTGTGACACAGTTGCTAGAGAAAATCCTCAAAAGGGCTGGGACCCTGACTGATCCTTGAGGAATTCCCAGTGGTAACCGTGATTTCAACCTAAGAGGTCTCCCTATGGTACAGTCTATTTCTATCCCCCCTTATGCAAGTTCCTCCCTTCACCTTCGCTTGCTTAATTGATAATTTCCCTGGGACACAAAATCAGACACATCACTGAGGGTAAACAGATGAGCTTGGCCACATTTCCTTTTTTTAAAGTATCTATTACCAGAAAATACCATCAAGATCAGTAAAACAATACTATTATTTGTGCTCCATTTTCTACTTACCTCCAGGTCTCCAGTGGGTATTTTTTCCCCAGACAATAACTGCTGAAACTTTTCACGGCTATCGAAGTTACCTTTGTGTCTTTTTGGGTTTCAGACCATAGATATATACATCAAAAAAGACGCCAAGAAAGGAGTTGTGAATAACAGGCAGACTGACTGGTCCTTTAGACTGGATGGCGTCCTTCACAATACCTCCCAGGAACTGGCTTATGAGACTGTGGCTAAGAAATTGGTGTCCGAAGCTTTAATTGGCTATAATGGTAATTTGTTGCTATTTTTATTATTTTGACGATAAGTGGAGATTTGATCTGAGGGAGAGATTCTTTTCATGTTCCATTTGAGAAATGCACAGGTTCCCTTCTGACTTTATTCTTTTCCTTTTGAATCTTTTCTAGGCACGATAATGTGCTATGGGCAAACAGGGGCTGGCAAAACCTACACGATGACGGGAGCAACTGCCGAGTACAAGCATCGAGGAATCATACCCCGAGCTATACAGCAGGTACTGGATCTGAATGGGAAAAGAGGCTGGAAAAAATAACAAGGACATCTCTTGTATCATCTCTTGCTGATACTCATAAAAGTGTTTTAACACGGTGAATATGTTTTATGTTTACCTCCACCAGTCCTTTTTTTTTCTTCATTTTATCTAAGTAACGGTCATTAAGTAAAGGAGCCTGTAAAACATTACTTTGTACCTTCGTTTTACTACACCATGACCTCGTGCACTGATAATGGTGACGTTTCAGAGCATTGGGATGGTGTTGACTTGAAACACGCTGATTTTTTTGGTCCCTTGCTGCATAGACACGTCTCTGTCCAAAGGCACAAGTCTACCACCGCTCTGAGGGGGCAGGTCTGCTTATCTTTAGGCAGCGATACTGCAGAATGCTCTCCACTCCCACAAAGCCGACTGACACGCACGGCGTGGGGCTGACATAACGCATACGACCTGAAACAAAGATGGGAGGAATTCTGTAGTTCTGCTTTACTGTCATTTGCAGAGGTTGTTCCTGTTTAATTCTACTAGCTCACATAAAGTACTTGCTGCTTCCCAAACGTAAGCAGGCCTTCAAAAGTGTTGTTTTCAAAACTGTCATTTTGTGAAATCGTATTAAAACTGTTGACTTAGCCCTGGCAGCCCTCAGGCAGCCACAGTTCAGAATTAGCTACACACACACAGATGCACAGAAAGTTATAAATAGCTTCTCTGGAAAGCCATAAATAGCTAATAATTCTGTTTGTGAACTAGCACCGCCACTGACAAACTCTTTGTCTTTGTATAGGTCTTCAAAGCAACTGCCCATTCCGTTGATCCGCTCGTCACTGTCCGAATATCCTACCTGGAAATCTACAATGAGACCTTGTTTGACCTTCTGTCCACCATGGCAAGCAATGGGACCAGTGACATGCAGATGGCTGTAGTGGATTGCCCACAGGGTGTTTATGTGAAGGGCTTATCTATACATTCAGTTAGCCACGAGGAAGATGCTCTAAATCTCCTTTTTGAGGCAAGAAAAAACAAATTTTAACACTTCATCTGATTGTTATGTTTATTGGCTTAGCTGAGGGAGGAGGCAGTGAAGCAGGAGGTGGGTGGCCAGGATGGCTGGAGGGAGGTTCAGCCCTCTGTGTTCTCTTTATTGTGGGTAGAAGAACTGGTAACTCTTTTTAGCCCACGTTCTTGCAAGGAAAATGTCCCCGGCACAGAGATTCTGGACGATCACCGTGGAGAAACCCTGCTTTTAGTGTACGCCAGAGCAAGTCAAGTGATGGAGGAAATATGTTGAGGTGAGACCACAGAACCTAGTAGCGTTGGAGACTCCAGGCAGCACCAAAATAGCGAAGGCAGCCACAGAATCTGCCTTCATTTCAAAAGGCTTCTCTGAAATACCAGGCACCTCACTGGCTCCTTCAGCAGACTGAGATCCCAGACAGCCAAAAAGACTTTGTTTTCATTACCCTGGTTATCATGTAAGGGTGTCAGTGAGTGACTTAGTACAAAGTGTAGAATATTTGGGATCCTTTTAAACCCACCAGCTGACTGACACTGGAATTTCTTCCTGAAAAACACACCTGCCTGTCCTAGCTATGTCAGTGCTCCAAGAAAAGAGTCTTACCGGCGACGTCTTTGGCAGATAGTTTGGGGTGGCTGTGGCAGAGGTACTGTTAGTCAGATTTTACAGCAGGGACGTTCACACAATGGGTTAGGTTTGTGAAGGGAGTTTGCTTACTTAGGTCTGCATCTTTCTTTTACTTGTGGGTGCTTTAGTTCATAAGGAAAACATGAATAAATAAGTGGTTCTGTATGCAGGAAGCATATTGTTACCAGGAGCCATCTGATGTCCTTAAAATCTTTTACGTGCCTTTCTAATAATGGGACTGTGTTGTCCTAAGCTAGCCTCTGTGATTTGCAGGAGCTCCCGTTTTCTTTTTAACAAGTAGAAGGACGATGATAATGCAGCTTAACCTGAGACCTGTTGACAGAGGAAGGGCAAGTGATGCCTGGGGATCCGTTCAGGTCCTTAGAAGAGTTCTGCCTGTGGTTCTAGGTTCACAAAGAAAGCTTCAGGCTTTGAGGATGCTGCCCACTATGCTGTGACTCTTCATCTGTGGGATGGGGCTGACAGTATTTACCTAGAGATCTTCACCTTCATCCTTGCTCTTGGATTTACACTCCCTAGTATGGAGCCAGTCACTGACCCTCCAGCTCTGAGAGGTCATTGTCCTTTGAGACCCAGGCAGACCAGTCGGCTGTGAAACCTGTTGACAAGTGCAGTTCTGTGCTGCAGAGCCTTCCGTTTCCTTTTCTGCCTCGCCGGCCTGGCAGCACAGCTCTGTGATAGACTGGAACTCCTAACAAGCAGTTGCAACATCATTTTCGATGTTGCTTTCTTTTCCTGTAAGCAGGCATTACAAATTCGTGGCTGTCATCTACGTGTGAGTTTTCTATGGCATTTAAAGCTTGGGGAGCTCTTTGGTTTTCTAGTCATCAAGAAACTGAAACAGCCAGGGAGGTATTGCCTCTGAACAAGGCTTGCCTGACTGTTCCTCAAAAAGCCGCACTGCTGTGAGCTGAGCCTTGAAACTGGAAATGCAGATAATGTGGTCTCCGGTAAAAGGCATTATTACAGTAAACAGTGACCTTTACCAACCGCACGGTGAAATGCTGTGAGAGGTCTTTGAGTAAGAAAGCGAGGCAAATACGGTGAGCTCCTGCTCTGACTGCTTTAACCAACTGATCGGTGTTACAGGCTCTGCAGAGTGAGGATTGAACCACTGTTTATTTAACTGTGTGGATTTCTAATTTCCCTGTATTCTACCAATGCAGAAGTTTAAAAACACTGTCTTGAATTTGACTTCACTTGCAGGGTGAGACCAACAGAGTGATAGCAGAGCACACACTGAATAAAAATTCATCCAGATCCCATTGCATCTTTACTATTTATATTGAGGTAAGAGCTCCAGCAGTTTTTCTAGGACTTAAATGGCTGACGATCTTTACATGCCTGTTTTTTACTGTATTTCAGTTTTGTCTCCTGTTAAGTACAGTTTATATTCTTTCCTCCCTCAGTCTCGTTTCAGAGTTTTCTCAGATGTCAAATGCATTAACTCTAAAATCAACTTAATAGACCTGGCAGGCTCAGAGAGACTGAGCAAGACTGGAGTAAGTAGTGGAAGAAATATTTCAGTGAAGACTCTAGTAATCAGCAAGGTGGAGGTGAAATTACGGGTTTTCCCCACAACAGAATTCAACTTGTGATAAATAGGAGAGACTGTGACAAATTGTAAGTCACATAAATGCATCAGAGGGTGCTCTGTTGTTTGCAGCTGCCGTGTATCATTTCCAAGACCACGTGTATGTGACTCCCCCCCTACATGTGCTTTCCAACCTAACCCAGATTCAGGTAGTTAATTTGAGTTAATTTCTCCACGAAAGGAAGGGCCAGAGCTATCCGCTATTAAGACAAAGGACCTCTGATTTTCCTCTTCATTCCATGAGTGACAGTGCAAATCCCCCACTTCTGGTCACAGCAGGCAAACTGTTGAAACTTCCTTAGAGCATTAGGGCTCAACAACTGAAAGCTCCTCAGGTCCTGTGCGACATTCTGTATTGATCAGAATAGAAATCGCATCTGCCCTGTGACAAATACGTAATTTACCCTTTGGGAAGGGAAGCCAGTGGTCCTTGTAGACTTGTAATGAAAACCTGAGGTCTCTGAAAACTTGTTTTCAAACTGAAGAAAGCTTTAGATCACAAATTTATTGGGGCTCAATTAGATCCTTACCCTCAGGGTCAAGCAGAGCTGTACCCTCAGTAAGGAATGTGCTCTCTTCTGTGGTTCGGCCAGAAAGACGTGTTATGGAAGCTTTGCCTTTTGATCTTCATTACAGTCTGAAGGACAGGTTCTGAAAGAAGCCATGTACATCAACAAGTCTCTGTCATTCCTTGAGCAAATCATCGTTGCCCTAGCTGATCCTAAGAGGGACCACATCCCCTTCCGGCAGAGCAAGCTCACCCACGTTCTTAAGGACTCACTAGGTAAGAGCTGTGCATTACAACAGCCCCAAATAGTTCCTAGAAAACAATGTTGTTTCATCGAGCATATGAAGTCCTAAGGCCATAACATACAAACACATGGAACCCATCGTCGTTCTAAGGATGTCTGGTTTTCCTCATCAACTAAAACAGCAGGCGCAGGAGACAGTACAAAGCCCGCCCTGATCAAGCCAGTAGAAACTCACAAAACCTTTGTTAGAATACTTTAAAAAACTACCACCAAAAACACCCAGCCCCAGCGTGTTACAAGCCTTTTCAGATGCTCCTGCTTTAGCATCAGGCTACAGATGATAAACCCAAGGCTGTGGTGCATTGTGAATGCACAGGAAAGGCTTATGCTCTTGGAACGCAGGCTGGAGACGTGAGAGGAGAAAGCAGCTGCAAACAGGCTGTAGACGTTTGTGTGGAGTAACTGAAGTCATCAGAAATGAGTGACGTTTGAGGCATTCCAAGCACAGGTCTTGCGTTGCTTTTAGGAAAGGCAGTGACTGTGTCCTACCAGGTTCCCCGCCATTAGATTTAGGCCAAGGGCTTTTAAAATCCTCTGCTCCAGTTTTCCCAAATTCAGGCTTTCACTGTTTGTATTCCCATCTTCTCACTGCATCATCACCACATGAGGAGCACATTTTACCTGTATTCTGAAGTCATCCTGTGCCACTGTGTTTCTGTACCCATGGGAACTTTAGAGGGACAGTTACAAACTGGCTGTGTTCTGTTGCTTCTTTTTCTCTATTTTAGTTAGCACATAATATAATAGTATATTATTTTTTATATATATAGTATATAATATATAAATCCATTCCAGAAAAGGAAATGATTAAAAAAACCCCAGATTATATTCTTTGCTTTTTTTTTCTTTTTAATTTTTCCCAGGAGGAAACTGCAATACTGTCCTAGTGGCAAATATCTGTGGGGAAGCTGTGCATGTGGAAGAGACTGTAAGTTGAACTGATTTCTGCAGAATTAAAGTCTTGTTCCTGCTACTGTTGCAATTGGCCGTAGCTCGGTTTAAAGAATAGTCTCTGGAGGGCTGTGGCAGGAGTCCCAGAGAAACATCCTGCCTAATTCATCAGAAACATTGGATAGCTCATCTTATCTCAAAGGCTCAGAAAACAGATTGCTCTGCCAATCTGCTTTGTGATGCAAACAGACAAGTGGTAACTGGCCCGGGGGAAAATGAGAGCCTGAAATAGAGCAGGCACAAGCCACTAAAATCTAAGCACGCTGGATAGTGTTAATTATTGTTGGTTCAACACTCTGAATGCGTTTGAATGCTACATTCAAAGAAGAAGGCATAATGAGGTCAATGGAATTGCACCAGTTCACATCGGAGCGGAGCTGGCTTTCTGCTGGTTCAGGAATCAGGAGTAACCACCTCCCAGTAAGGTTTTTAACCTGTGAAATAAGGAAATTGGTGGAAGTCTCACGGTGTGAACTGGATCAACTTAACCCCGTCTGTAACACAGAGAAGGGAATCCCTTTGCTCTTTGCCAAGAAAGTTTTAGGTAGCAAAAAAACGTGAACACAGACACCTGTTAGCAGTTGTCTTCAAGGCAGAGTTGTGCTTGTCATCTCCTCCTTGTGTTCTGACAGTGTCTAGAAACTTGTAATATTACTGAGGAGACAGCTGCTATACTTTGCATCAAGAGGAGGATTTTCAGGCTGCAGGGGCTTACTCTCAAGATACCACAATTGCAGGAATTAAGCTCGAAGGCCATTTATGTGTCATTTGGAGTTTTTAGGATGTAAGCGTTATTTTGATTAGAAATGGGAGCGGGTATTTTTGAGATCACAGCTCTGGTACACGGAGAGCTGTCCCCATGCAGAACAGAAAAGACAAAGACATCATCTGAAGCTGGCTAATCACATAGAAGCCAGTGAGCACTAGAGGATACGCGCCTGGAATGAGAAATCCTATACTGCTCCCTGCAGTTAAATAGCTTTTGTATTTCTGTATTCTGGGATCTGATATGATTAAGTAGTAACAGCTTATGAAAATTATATCCTTGCCAGTATCTCTTTCAGTTACCTAAACCCCATGTTTTTCAGTTGTCTTCTCTTCGTTTTGCTACCAGAATGAAATGGATCACAACAGAGCCAGTCCTCAATGAGACATATGACCGAGAGGTATGTAAAGAAGGGGAATGGAAGAAGGCATATTTTCTCAGGTTCATTAATATTTAGGATAATGACCTTAAAAACCAGAGGGAAAGTTGGTAGTTTAATGAATTACCACTCATCAGCCAAGCTGACACTTGCTAAATTTAGGTAGATGATAAAACAGATTAGTATGAAACTTTTGTCACTGTTTTTTAATTACAGTTACCTTGAATATGCTAGAGGGTACAGTCACGCAGATGGTCACATCTTCCCTGACATGTGGTAATTCTTTCAACTGCATGCATATGAGCCCTTAATTTTTCTGATACCTTTTAACAGAGGTATTATGTTGTGGACTACTCCCCTGGTATGTGGGGAAATCATCTCCAGTCCGACCTGCAGCTTTAGACAGTGTCATCCCTGTTGCTGCTGGTGACATAACATTTTTGCCACAATTACAAAACTTGTTTAAACAAGGAAATAATTTAAAGAAAACAATCCTAGTCTTTGAGATCTCCTGAGTGCTCTTTCACAGCTGAAACAGAGCTGGCAGCCGTAAATGCTCTCTGAATTACTGATAGCCCAAAGAACAAGTTTAGAATTATCTGATCTGTAACACATGTGGTGTGTGAAAGCCCTGCTGTATTTCATGGTCTGATCTCACTGGCAAGCAGAGAAACAGCTGGGGAGTTTCCTCCAACAGCTTCCAGAAGAAGCTGTGCAACAAACTGTCTTTTCCTCTTCAATCCCTTTCATTTTTGTTGAGATGTGTGGAGCAGAAAAGAGCAGTCGTAACAGCAGCATTTAAGGAAGCTGCTGTGCTTTGAAGTGCAACAGGTCGCTTAAAAAGCAGCTCAGTATCCAGTTCTCACTGAATCTCAAGGAGATTTGTGTACCCACACCTTTCTGGAAACACATTCTAAATAGTGAATGCTTGAAGATATTCCACGTTATGCAGAAATTCAATCAAATACACCACGGGAGACTCCCTCCCCTCTTAAAGTTAATGTCAGAACTCAGTAAGGGTCAGAGCGGAAACCTGCATACTTTTTTGCTTTCAAGATATTATCTCATAGTCTAGAATCTGATGACCCCTACAGTAGCAGATCAGGAAAGCATCAAATTAAAAAACAGGTGGCCCTTCTTTTGATGGCTTAGGCTGACTCTGCAGGCAGTACACCCAAGACACAACAGAAGCTGTCCTGCTGGAAGCTAATCAAAGGCAAAGTGATTTCCAGACCCGCTACTTCACTGATGCAAACCTGACAGCAAACCCTGGGGGAGCTGGTACACAGCTGTGATGTTCTCCAGCAGCCAGTTTAATGCTGCTTTTCAGCAGTTTTTTCTCCAATAGCATTTAGTCATTTGCTCACCCTTTTGTTTTCTGGCTAGGGGACAGTGAAGGCTTTGGAGAAGGAGATTATTCTTCTGAAGCAGGAACTGGCCATGCATGACAGCTTGGTAAGGAATAGGCTGCAGCCTCTTAGACGGGACCTAGTTAAGGCTTTGTCATGACCTTTGTTTTCCAGTAGGATCAGTTAACTCAGTGTCTAGTGTGATTGTATTCTTTCTTCTGCTTCCAGCAATGTCTTTTGGGGTTTAGGCAGAGCTCTGAAGATCCCATACAGTGAGACTGTGTTGTAGCTTCAGTCCCCAGCCACTGTAGATGTTTCTTTCAGACTCCTGAAGCCCTCCTCTTGTTTGACAGAAACATGAAGGGGAATGCATTGCTTTCAGCATGCTCCCAACTCCCATGTCCTGTCAACTCAGAAGATGAGAAGTCACAATCAGAAATTAAACATAAAGCTTCCCCGGGCACAGTAGAGCAATGTCAGGTGTTCGCCAGGCTAGTACTTGCTTAGCTTTTTGTAATTCACTGGTACTCAGTTGTTCACCTTTTTTCTTAGGTAAATCGCTCTTTGGTGACTTACGACCCTCTGACTGACATCCAGATAGCAGAGATTAAGTCTCAAGTCCATAAATACCTAAAAGGAACCATTGATGAAATTGATGTAAGTAGCTTTCTGGTGGAGAAGGACTTAAATACTGATTCCATCCCATTTTACTCCAAGACAGATGCAATGAAAATGTCTTCTGAAGAGGCTGTCTTTAACCCCCAAAGCACTACAGAATTGTAATTTAATTTTTTTGCGTGTTAAGGACTGTCTCCTCGTTTTCACTCCTTTTTTGCTTTTTTGGAAGCTTGAGGAGACTTTTCCTCAGTCCTGAAACCCTTTGAATTGGCTCATTTGGAACTTCTTTAAAGAATTAATGTCAAAATTTCACCCTGCCAATGTCAAACTAAATCTTTGCAAGGTGTGTTTCCAAAATACATCTCGTCTCCTAGAGACAGGTTCATTAGGGCAGGGTTTCTCAACTTGAAACTACCCGTTGACTGCAAAATGATTGCGAAACAAAACACCAAAAGTCCTGCGTACACAAATATTCCTATAGGGCCAAACAGGAAAACAAACAAAATGTAAGGAAATGGAAGTCATAAATGCATGCTCAGAGTTACTGTAAAGTTTTGTTTGGTTGTGAACAGAAGCCACTGTGACAACAGTGCAGAAGTTGCTGGAAGACTGTTTTCCAAACAGTTAGATAACCCTTTAGTTTAAACGAAACACTTGAAATACTCCTTGTCATTTCATGTAATTCTTACCTTCTTTCAAAGTCCCTGTTTTCTCCCTCCAGCAGGCAGGAGTGGAGCAGAAAAAGGGCTTACGTGAAGGTGTGTTTTACGTGGCCTGCAAAATGTGATGTGGGTGGGTGTGGAGCAGGGAAGGCAGAGAAGGACTAAGGAGTTTCACACAGGGAAGGATGCCACTGAAGAATCTTTTAGAGAGAGGGCTGAGAACAGAGATAGCGCATTTCATCGCCTGGTCCAGTCTTTTGGACCGTGGGAGAGCTGAGTGCAGATTCCTGCTCAGCTACAGACGGCCCGTTACTTACCTGTCCATGCCTCTGCTCATCGTCTCCAAAACAGAGACAGTAGTATGGCTCGACGGCACTGATTTGTTATCATGGGTAAGAGGACTAAAGATAGTGCTCTGGCAGTTCTGAGTACTCAGCCAGTTTTGGGCAGCAGTGAAAAGAGAAGTAGCGTCATAATCCACAAGGTCAGTAGATGCCATCTATGTCATTTGTAAAATTATTGTAAATAATTCATTAATTTGATGGCTGTGCACTCCATGGAATTTACCGCAGTCTATCAGATTCCTCTCTCTTTAAAAATCTCCTCAGAGCGAGCAATGTATCCACCTCCAGCCTGACCCTCAAGCGCAGGATAAAGGTAACTCTCCTTGAGTGTGGATACCTAGCAAGTGGGAAGCAGAGCCCTCACGATCTGAAATATTTCAATCAGTACAGCTGACCACAGCACAGAAATGCTTATCTGTGTCTTCACTGTATACATTTCTTCCTCAGATAGTGAACATCAGGCAAGTCCGGGAGGTATTTAAGCAGTTCAAACTGATTGTAAGGTAAGATATCCAAGGTTGATGCATTTCACAGTAAGGTTTAAAAATTCAACCAAGCTTTTGTCTGTGATATCACACTTACCATGACATGGGTGAAGAATCATTATGAAGTACGGGGAATAACCTGTAACCGAAAACACAATTCTGGACAAATTCTGCTGGCCTTTGCACAAGAAGACTATTGCCTCTAACCTTCCAGTGCTCGTAAGTCACGTGCAAAGGTCCTTCATGGTAAACTTCACTGGTTAAAAAGTCTGCTTGGCAAATAAACAATCACTGAGCATAAACTACGCAGGATCCCTAGTCACGGAGCGTATCTCCTATGGAGGCAAGGCAGTCTGCAAACAGACCAAAAGAAAAATCAAACTCTGTAGGGTGAGATGATATGAAGCAGTCTCACCACACCAGCATCTAAAAGTCATCAGGTTTTCTTGGTTTTTTAGAGATCACGGCAAAGGAAGGTCATAAAGCAATTTGGAGGAGCATGATAGGGTGGCTCTGTGCCTATATCCAGGGAGGCACTCTCTGATGTGTGGTGTGGGATGGGAGAAAGCGTGACAGTGGCTGTTTGAAAATGTCACCAGCGGATGGACGATGAAAGTTGTTTTTCAGGCTGAAGGAGGGAAGGTGAATGACAGGCTAGAAAAAAATCCTAAAAATGAGGACAAGCAGCTTCCATGCCATGAAACAGAAAACAAAGAAGAATAAGGGTATTAGGGCAACCCACCCACTCCCTGCCCCACCAACCTTTGCAGCAATGGTCTGGCTAGGCAGTAGAGGTTGCTGCTCACAAGAGTGACATTGGGATATTGCTGTAGAAAATCTGCCTGCCCTTGAGAAACTTGTGTGTGTGTGAACACAAGTGTCTGTGGTACATCATCAGACTGGGCAGTCAGGCTTTGCTGGGACCCAAGACCAAAATGGGTTTCACAGTAAAATTTTGCCTGATTATTTTTTTAACTTGGGACTCCTGTTATTGTTCTGAAACAGGGGTCTTTAGTCTTTTTTAACTTGCAGATTCTCTAATGATTTTCAGTCTTGTATAGTGTATTTAAGCCTACTGACAATGCTTTACTCGTTCCCTTTCAGTGAAAAAATCACACAGTTTGAAAACCATGAGGTTAAAGTAAGGTGATGGAACTGAACAGAGGTAGTATTATTTGATCTGAACCATTAAAAGGTTATGCTAAGTATTAAAATAGCTATCAAAAGGCTTCCATGTCTAAGAGGCCTAAAGGGACATCGCAGAAAAAGAAAGGAGAATGGAAAAAGGTTACAATGGTTATGGGGAACAAAAGAAGGAGCAAGGTGGGGTGTTTGGGCATGAGATCACAGGTGAAAGATGGCTTTCTTTGGAAATCTGATATTGGCAGATATTACAGGTTTTGACATACGAAATAGTCCTCCTTGAACACAATGGTAAGGGGCTGTTTTCTACCCTAGTCAACAGGAGCATGAAGTGGAGGCCAGATTACGAAGCAAGTACGCTCTGATAGACAAAAATGACTTTGCTGCTGTTGCTGCTATTCAGAAGGTAATGCCTGGTGCTTGAGCCTGGCCCAGAATTCATCTTAGGACTGGCTGCTTTGCTGCTGAACCTTGAATCGCCTCAGGTCCTCAACTTTTTCCCATTGAAATCTGACGCTCAGAAATGTTAATGAGATGAGTGTGTCAAAAAACATGCACAGAGCAGAGGTGCACCAATTAACAAAGTGGCATTCATATCAGCAGAGGATTAGATCCATTATCTGAACAGAATAATTAATTAAATGAGAATGAAGAACATATAAAATAGAAGGTGACCTCTCTGTCAATTAGTTGTAGAAGGCAGGGTCAGATCGCCTGCCTCTGCTGAGAAACCTCTTTTAATCCTTATAATTTCTGGAGCAAAGTTAATGTATCATATATAAACCATAAATCCAGATGTGGACTCTATCTTGTAGTTTATAATCTATTTTTCATTACTTATTTCCATCTGTGAAATATCTTCTCTCTGAAGTGGTTATTTCCTTGCCTTGGTTTTACCCAGTAAAGCGGATAAAATAGTCATTATCTGTTATGCAGAGTCATATACTTGTCCTGTGGCTTAACTGAAGATGTTTTGAATTTTTTGGAAGAAAGGCATGTGGGAAAATGCAAAGTATTTGTCTAACAGAGAAGCACATAGTCTCTAACAGGCCTATTCTGGTCTTTAAGAAGTGGAAAACAAAACTGCAACCTGATTTAGGTAGATTTTAGTGCTTAATAGCCCCTCAGTTTTATGGTTGAGGCAATGTGAGAAATAGCGCAAGAAATGTAGTTATCTTGCATATCTTGACTAAAGGAAGACTTCTGAGGGTGCTTTTATTTCTGTGACGCTAGACCCAAGTTATTCTCCCACATAAGTGGCTGAAACATTCGGCATATGAATCTGAGGATAACTTTGGCCCTATTTTAGTTTTCACTTCATTCTTACAGACGGGTTTCCCTGAAATACTTGGTAGTGCATGCAGATTTCCAGAGCAGAGTGTACAACAGGATGGAATAGCTGCTGGGCAAGGGCTGTATAGCTTTTGTGGTGCACACAGCTACAGATCTAATGCTTCATCACTGTCGAGTCATCATCATAGAACAGCTTGGGTTGGAAGGGAGCATCGAAGGCCATCTAGTCCAACCCCGCTGCGGTGAGCAGGGACATCTTCAGCTAGATCAGGTTGCTCAGAGCCTCATCCAGCCTGGTCCTAGTCCATGTTTTATTTTTTCCTGTTCCCAGGCAGGTGTGGTTCATGTGGATGGCCATTTGGTGCGGGAAGAGGATGGACAGGCTCCTGGGACTAGAACTACTCCTTTTTCATCCAGACGTGGTGCGAAGAAGAAATCCAGGAAAAGCAACGAGCAGCCCAAGTGAGTTTAGTAGCCAGACAGCTCTCCCTTTTCTCTGATAATGTGTCATCGCAGTGATCCGTTCTGGTCAAGGTGTGATGAGCAGCCCATGGAGGAAGGCAGAGATGAAGCTGGCTTAACGGCTGTGTGGAAGTTCTGTGTTTCCTCAAGGATGACATTCCAGCATAGTGGTGGAAGGGTTTGCGGTGTCCTCATGGCCACCAGCCACGCCATCAGGAGGATGTTAGGGGAACGTGTGTGGCTGGCAGGCACAGCCTGTGGTAAGGCAGACCTCTATTATGGGGAAGATTTACTGCAAATGGTTCATCTGTGTGTCTGTTACGGGTGAACCAAGACCACACAGTACTGCGCAGGGTGCGAGCTGTGGACACTGAGAGCGGACAGGCTTTGAGCTGAAGAGCTTGCAGCCAGCACAGACAGGGTTAGCCTGTGATGAGAGAGGTGGAGAGTTGAACACACAGGTGGGGCAAGAGTCCTGTGATGGCATCAGAAGACATGTTAAACCTGCAGTTTTTCTTTGAAGTATTAGGTAGAAGGAGATCTGCTAAGTGGAAAGGGAGGAGGGGACAGTGGACAGAGGAGCAGATAAGGAGAAGAGATTTTGAGAGAGAAGGGGGAACCAGCAGTCAGTATTGAGCAGAGCAAGATCCTCCAGTTTATAGAAGTGAGGCCCCTGCATTGACAGTTTCTAGAACTACTTCTGTGGCCAAGAGCATCTGCTTGGTTCTGCCCTGACACTTCCCCAAAGTCCTTGTGTTAGAGAGGAGGGGAACCACAAAGGCTTTAGTATCCACGTGACGCAGTGGACTCCTCTGTGCGGTCCTGTTTTTTAGGGAGACGGAAGGAGATTTGGCAAGCACTTTTCTGTATCTCTTTGAAGTCATACTATCCCCTGCAGACAAGGCTGGTGGTATTTGTGGAGGTGAGCTGAGGGAGAAGAACAGAGAGCTGGGCTCGATTTAGATGTGGGGTTAGATCAAATCCTAGGGGATGCGGTTTGTAGGTTCCTCTGAAGGTAAAGAGGGTTATCCTGTCTGCAGGTGTGCCTCAATCCGCACAGGATGGAACTGTTGTCCTTGTGATCCGTCTTAAGAGAGCTAGTCCAGCCTGGGCTGTATTCTGCAGTATTTGCTACACAAGGCAGTCCCTCTCTACTCTAGGAAGCAAGGGTTTGTGAGAACAAGGCTGATCGTATTCCTTGTCAGCAGATATTTCACTGCAAACTTCGGTAGAAGTTACGTCAGACTGCTAGTTTTCGAATCAGCAAAGCTAGCACCTGCAGCGTGTTTTGGTTCTAGTTTCCTATTATGAAGAAATTAATTAATCTGGTTTATCATTTTCCCCATTATGAAGAAATTAATTAATCTGGTTTATCTTTTTCCCCCTGTCAGGAAGGAAGGAATTGGGACCTCTCTTTCTGGGAGAGATCTGGATGGTGTTTTACCATCAAAAAGTCAGGTAATAATTTCCACCAAGGATCTGGATGTGAAAGAGGGAGTAAGGAACCAGGATACAGCAAATACTGATGCAGAGCTTTCAGAGCCAGCTCCCGTGGAGGATTCCCAGCGGCCCAGGTAAGCTTTCCCTGTAAGGGAGTATACCCCCTTTGCCAAAGGGTGGTTTACAGCGGAGTGATTGCATTGTGTTCCCCTAGTACAACTACCTGCTTCAAAGGAAAGAGGAGAGATTCGGAGATCTTCATTGCTTGGATGCAGAAATACATTCTAGGACAGCAGTGGTTGTATGGACACCCTGTGTACCAAAGTATGTTGGTGGCAGTCATCATCTCCATCTGCTTTGAGCTCTGTCCTGATCAGTTGCTCTATTAAGCGTGAAGTCTCTCAAAATCACAGCACTCTTCACCCTTTGGTTAGTAGTAAAAGTGCAGAGGGACCTCATGTCCAGCCACAAAACCCCACACAGTCATGAAAATGGGTCAATACCGTGCAAGATCATGGCAGGACATACCATATCAAGACAGAAGAGTAGAGAACGGCCAAAAGTACAGCAATGTGCCGGTCGTCTGCTTGTACCGTGACAAAGAATTTAGCATGAGAGGGCAGCACTGAATTGCATTTCATTCTGGATGGAGCTGACAGGGTAAAAACCGCTAAGGGTACCAAGATGAGGGACTCTTTCCAGGAGGATGTGCTCAACAGCATGAGGCTGTTCAACTCACAGGAGCTCAGCCAGGAGCCCACACAAACCAGTCTGGTCACCACTTTTCCCATCACCAGCCATCTTTTCTTGCGGAGCACTCTCAAACTACAAGCGACGCAGCTCTGAAGTATTGGAAGCACCTCCATTGCCTGCGCTGTAGATGACCAGTCCTTGCTTGTTCCTGCCGCCCAGGGAGAGCATCGCAGTGAAGCTGTCCCAGGAGAATTTACTCCTGAAGCGCCTTAACATGTTATCATGTTCCTCCGTGCCGTCTGCATGCGTTTTAGTATTCTTCTAAAAGTCCTGTGGCTGGCAGGGAAGGCTGCTGCTGCAGCTGCATAAGGCACAACCCAGAGTTCTTAAAGCAGCTCGGTAGCTGGCTGTCAAAGCTGTAGCTGTGGCAGTCTGCCCAGTGGCTGTTGTTTACAGCGCTTTGCCAGCAGTTTGGCACGGAAAGCGGTCTCACGCAGCCTTTGAGGAGTTTGAAAAATGCCCTTGAGAGGTCAATCAGGGGAAGGCAGTAGTCAGAGTTTTGCTTTGGCCAGTCTGGTCTGAGGAGCGTGGAGACTTTGAGATACCTTCTGCTACCAGATCCAGCCTGCTCACCAAGAACAACCTTACGCAGCACAGAGCAGCATCCATGGGAGCCTGACGTTCTCCTGAGGGACTCTCCTTTTGCCCAGCCTGATTTGTGTTGAAGTAAGAGCTGGTGTTCCCCGGGGGCACGTTTGCATCAAAACAATTTCACAGGAAAGTCAGGACTGCCCCATGCCACTCTGAATTCAGTCTTTCTAAATAGGCAAGTCTTAAAAGCCTTGGGCGGCAGCATTGTAGAGCTGGCCAATGCACGCAGCTATGGGGTTTGGCTGGCAGAGGTGACTGGTCTCTGCTGGGAATCCGGCGAGGAAAGAGCAAAGGCGTTTCTGTTTAGGGAGGAACAGTATTCATTATTTTTCTGAAAATTCAGACCATTAAAGGTCCACTTTCCAGGGAAGACTCAATTCTGAGGCATCTCCTGAGGAATGTCGTTTCTATGTAAATAACTCTTTCTTCTGGGAGTAGCACTGGGGTAAGCGGGTATGAAGGTTGGCACAGAGACAGTACCAGGGTGCAGCTAGCACAGCGAGATCCTCAAAGGGCCCATTGAAATACCACCCACAAAGCTCAGCTATGGCTGCTCCCATGACCTGTGTCATGCTGCAGGGCGGAACAAACTGACCTCCCCGTGTCTGCGTGTGTTTTCTTCGAATTCTGTTGCAGCTCCCCTCCATCCAAGCCAGTGGCATTTGAGCAGTTTAAGGAGGAGTGCGGAAGTGAGATCAGCCGGATCTTTAAAGAGAACAAAAGCATCCTCCTTGCCAGGAAGAAGAGAAGCAGTACAGTAGCGCAGAGGATCAACTTCATCAAGCGTGAGATGGAGGACATCAAAAAGGCTCTGGAGGCTCAGAAGCAGGAGCGGTGGCAGCAGGGTAAGTCGCTGTGTGGAGACCGGCCAGTGAGAATCCGACAGAGGAGAGGAGCCGCTGGTTTCAAAGCAGTTCTGGTGGTGAGGCCACTAGACCACCACTGCTGCTTGCCAGGGCAGCGGGGCAGGCCGGGCTTTACAGCCTAGCTCTGCAGCTGGCCTTGTGGTTTGCTGCCTGGTTCCTCCACTTCAGTCCTCCACACTTCAGCCTCATTGAGTCGTGCTACTCAGGCTTTACGCTAGTGAGGTGAACTGCAGTCGGGTTGGTTCCTCACCCCACGCTTTGATGGATTAGGCAGCGTACTGCTGACAAATGCAAGTCAGTACAGGGCAGAAATCACGGGTAGCAGGCTTGCCCTTACTGTGGTGGAGATGTACTGCATCTCCTACAGCTTGATTTCATCTAGATTAGGGTCTGGTTTATGAAAGTAAAAATGCCAAACTGCAAGGTACTAGAGCTAAAAATAGGGTAAGTGCCTTCCTACTTTCCTGCGGCAGATGTTTGTTAGGTGGAATATGCCCGGATGAGACTAGGAAGTGTGTCAGGTTTTGTGCTCCCTGCAGCAGGGCTCCCAAGAGTCGGTGCTGTTGCGTTCTGCAGAGCAGCAGAGAAAAAACGCCTCCGGGTGAGGACAAAAATCTGAAACAAACGGCTTTAATAGCAGAGTGGTCTAGAGTTTTCTGCATTGTGACGGTGAGGAAGTAGCAGTGGTATTCCTTGCGTGCAAGGAGGACAACAAACCAACTCAGTTCTATGAAACCACAGCCCTAACTATTGCCAGGCAATTAGCAGGAAATTAGAGGGACTGAGAGAGAAAGAGAATGGTCACCAGCAAGCAGGCCCTGACTAGTGAATGAGGGCCAGAGAGTCAGACCCAGAGTGAATGCTGCTCTACTGGTTTCCATTTCTCTTCCTACAGAGAGGCTTTTATGACCATGCTTTGCAGCGGCCCTTTTCCCATAGGGTCTGCTCCTGCAAGATGCAAAGCTCTTTTGGCTAAACGACGAGCAAATCAGCTTGAACCCGTATCAAAGTGAGGGTCTGTCTTCTCATGGACTCATTGCTTCTTTTGGGCCTTTGCTTTTTATGATATCTGCCAACTGGTGGCTTATTGTGGATGCTGGAAACCACAGGAATAAACCGATCTGAGGGAAACCAAGAACAAGAGATGTTTGTCGTAAGGAAGTAGCGCTGGCTTAACTGTCCCCAAAGGGCTGACCAGCCCTTTGTCTCAATAACCCTTACCACGGCTGCCCAGGGAGTTTTTCAGTAGGAGTCATAAAAGCTCTAGGTGATACCCCCAGCAGGCTGTCGTGTGGGTGTCTTTCTGCGGAGCCCAGTCCCTCCTCTTCATCTGCACGTGGCCCAGTTTGGGGAGGACTGATATCTGAGCGGGTTCAGGAGTTCAACAGTGATTTCTGCCCCACACCACGCCAACACTGTGTTTGTAGAAAGCATGTCTAAGGAAATGTCAGTTGTGTGGTTAACCTCAGTATAACTGGGTAACTACCGTGTGGTTCGAAGTACAATGACTGTTCTTTGTCCCTCTCCACCCTCATGAGAAACCTTTGTTTCCTTTTCTTACCCTTCAGGAGAGTACGTTGATGAGAAAGGACAGATCATAATTGATGAACAGGAGTTTTTACTCATCATGAAGCTGAAAGACCTGAAGGAAGAGTACAGGTCTGGTTATGCTGAACTGCAGGACCTGAAGGCAGAAATCCAGTACTGCCAGCATCTGGTGGACCAGTGCCGGAACAAACTCATCTCAGGTACTGGCTCGCCGGGGCAGTTTCTGAGCAGCCTCCAGTTCAGCTGCGCTGCTTGATAGCCGCTCAGTACTGAAGCACTTCACAGACATGTTGCATATAAACCAAGCCCCTGTCATCCTCTGTCGTCATTTCTTTTGTTGCCTTCCAGACTTGTTTTTTATTGATGATTGGGTGGGGGTTTTTTTTGACTTTACACTGAATTGCTGCAGATAACAAAATACTGCTCCTTCCTTGGTCACACCACTAGATGCAGTGCTGTGGGTAAGAGCCTTTCACAATGAAGTTGACAATAACGCTCCCACTGATGGCCCCAGTTCTCACCTTTGATTTCATTTAATAGACGGTGGGTAAGGAACTGCACTGGGCTGGCGCTTTGGCTCTGGCCTACCGATGTCTCCTCTGTACCCCTGTGAGATTCAGGTTCCAGTGTTGCGGCACGGGCGCCTTGGCAGGAAGCAGAGCTTGGTTGTTTTAATTCTTCACGAGCATGGCTCTCGCGGTGATGAGTCACATCTCTGCTCAGGGTGATCCATGCAAATTCGTGGTGTGCTCCATTGCAGGCTGCTCAGTTTGAGTCTGTGGTAACGGGAGCGCAGTCCTGCTGTGTCCCTGGATTTGTCCTGTGTGATGGAAGACAGTAGATGTATGAATGCCAGAGTCCCAAACATTTGGATGCTGTGCACATGGCAACGCTTTATTTTCTACAAACTTGCCAGAGCACAACTTGTATCTATCAGTGCATCCCGCGCTGAAAGAAATGCATGGCTTGTTCCAGGAGACAGGGCCAAATCGTAATTGTGCAGAAACTTTGCCACTGGTTTGCGTTGGATCCGCCTTTGGCATTTTTTGGGTGCTCCAGATGTTTGCTGTTTGCTTAAACACAACATGGACTCATTCAATATTTGTGTCATCTCAGAGCGAAGAGGTCATCTGAGAGCTAAAACCAGGGTAAAAAGTCAGCGGTGTTGCATCGCGTCCACAGTGCCTAGCAAGAGCGGGGCTCTGCATTTAACCTTGCTTATCCTTCATGACTCCCCCGACAGAAAGCAGCTCCGTCCCTGGGGTCCCTCCTGGGCAGCGCAGCCTTCTTCGGGGGCTGTGGGCTCTCCCACTCCGCGGGGAGGTGTGCCAGAGGAACAGAGCAGAGCGCAGATGTCTGCGGCTGTTGGCAGCGGGTGTCTGGGAAATGCCCACTATTAATAAGGACAGAATTCCTGCTGCATCGCAGCACCTGCTGTGTGTTGTCACTGCCTTTTCCGGGATGGAAAGCGGCCGTGCTTCTTTAGTATTTGGAATTGAAATCTGAGCCCCAAATGCGCGGACCGCTCAAAATGGCTAGCTCCGAGCGGGATGGCTCCCTGTGGCCCGGACGCAGGGGCAGTGCCATCTCGCGGCCAGCGGCCTTTCGGGCTCCACAAGCCCGGGGGACTGTCCCCAGGCCCAGCCACCACGTCCCAGCCACCTCCCTGGCAGCAAGGACAGGCGGCAGCCTGCCTCAGCACAGCCGGTGCCAGCTGACAGCGCCCTGTCCTTCTTAACCAACTTTTCCAATAGTTTGAAACTCAGGAGCTTGGAGCTCTGAGGTGCCACCTGAGAGTTTAAGAGCACGGAGTTCCTGTCTGATCCACAGGCAGGGAGCTGGAAGCAATCCACCCTTGTCTCTCCGGTCATTGCAGCCCTGTTTATTACCCCCGCTTTGCTTTGCAGAGTTTGAGATCTGGTACAGCGAGTCTTTCCTTATCCCCAAAGATGTGCGGGAAGCTCTGAAGCCCGGTGGCAACATCAGACCTGGAATGATTCCCATCAACAGAGTCATGTGCCTGGTGAGTTGTCCTGCAGCTCTGCTTATTCTCCTTGATAGCCACACGTGGCACGGTCATGAGGGCACCACTAAGCCTGTGGGAGGAGGGCATGGCAGCTCTGCCCCTTTCTCTGAGCAGAGTGGCTGGCATTGAAATGCTATCTGCTGTGATGCAGAGAGCAACTATCTGGAGATACATCTTGCTTTCACATTAGCTTTACCATTAAGAGGCTAAAATAGGAGGGAGTGATTGAAGTACCCAGTCATCTGCTGACTATCAGTAATCAGGCAGAGTGCCCAGAGGTGCAGGGGTAGGGGGGAGGCTTGTTTCCAGTCTGTATGATCTGCAATGTTTACAGCTAAACTATTGTGTTTTGTGTTGTGGCAACTGGTACTTGGCCAGCCCTCTGTTTAGAAACCAGCACTTTGGGGTACCCGGGGTCTTTTGTCATTCCTGGCAAAGCACATTTCTCTTAAGCTTCTCATTTACCAGACTTCTTCTTTGCATTATTCTCCTCTGAAGTCATTCCAGGTTTTGTCCTTCATTGTTAAATGTCAGACTCAAAACCTTCAGGCTGTTTGATAGGAATGTGGTGGCAGTGTTTCCACTCAGTCTGACATGACAAAGTGATGCACAGCAAGGAGGGAGATCCCACCCTGGCTGTGAGGGGGAACCAGCCCTTTGTAGGTGTAACACATCTCCATTATTGCTGCTTCATCTCTGCAGATCACAGAGAATAGCTGGTGGGGACAGGTCCTAGGTCCATCTCTCCCAGGAGCCCATCCCCACCAGGAGCAGGGGGGGCACCCACCGGTGTTTGGGAAGAGTATAAGCAGGGGGTGAGCTATGTGACCCCTTTCCTAAACACACAGCCCCATTTCTAGCCAACATGTAGAGGGGACAGGATGGCTTTGGCTTTTTAGAAGGAAAACAGGAAAGGAACTCTTTTGTCTCCAGGTGTCTGATTATTTTGACTGCAAATCTCAGTGAAGCGTTTTCTGTCCTCCCTTCTAGAAAGGGATGTGAAGAGTTTTAAAGCTGATCAGAGACAGGTTCTTCCCATCCTACTGCATTAGTTCCCTTGAGGGTATGAGTAACAAACATGATGTGAGGAAAAAAAAATGTAGCGAGTTTACTTTTAAACAGAATGTTGTGACCTACCAGACCGTGGAAGATTTCAGATACAGATGCAGACCTGTACAGGAAAGAGCAAAAAAAAAAAAAAAGAAAAAAAAAACCCAAACCCCATTTGGGGTTGACCCCCAAGCCAACTGCGGTCAAAAGGAAAAACCTGACGGACGGCATGGGTCCAGGATGTCACTCTTTGAGGAAAAGAGGAAATCCATCACTAGTCGCTTTTACTAACCCATGTTACTCAATGTATTCATAGAAACTCCCTTAATGGTTTCCAGCCCAGGATTTCTTGTCATCACATCAATTATAACCCCAAAGATGAATGAAGCATGCCTTTTAGCAATGCTTTGCAGCTGTGTCAAGTTGTTGATGTTACAGGCAGAAATCTCCAGGCAGAGGATAAACAGTGTCCCTGGTGATGTTGCTCAGTGCTGGTTTCTCCTCTTGTTCATTTTACCGGGCAGTTCACTGTAGCTTCCCAGTCCGTGTCGCTGGCCATGCTGAGGCCCATACCGGTCTGGGAGGCAACCACCTCATTTTTCTCTGGAGGTTTGTTTCCTACTTAGAACCATTTTCCCTTTTCCAGACTGGCTTTTCATTTACTGTTCTAACCCATTTCTCCAGGGTGTGCATCTTTTGCTCTTGGCTTGATTCGGTTTGGCCACCTGCCTTTCATCACGCCAGAATTTCACTGTCGCCTTCTCCAGGCTACTCATGAACTGCCACAGAAGGTGACCTAAGAATCTGTTAGAGCTATCCTCAAATCTGGCATGAAAACATTATATTAAAGCTGGTATCTCAAAAAAATTGTGCTTCATTCAACCCGTGTTCCTCTTCAGTGCGATCATGCCTTCCAGACGGTTCCCTGGAGAAGCGTGGGCGTGGACATCAGCTAGCTGGGCTCCGGGGGGCCACACTGAAGCTCAGACTTCCTTCACGCTGTGAGATTATCTTGCAGCCGAAGGGAGACTGTCCTGTGGGTAGTTATAGGCACACCACGGCTGTGAGAAGACAGCTGAGGGAAGAACTCCCTTCGGGGCTTTACACTTGCAGGTGGATTTTGCCCCAAGTCCTGCCAAATCTCCTCACCTAAGGTGTGGGAAGGGGGGACCTCCCACTTCCGAGGCTTCGGAGGGATTGTTGAATCAGTGTGCAATGCGGCAAACGGGATCGGTTGACCTCTACGTCTCCAGATGTGTGTTTTTCACACGGAGCGGGGTCTGTCTTTCTCCTGGCAGGAGGAAGACGAGCAGGACAGGTTTGAGCGGATGCAGGAGACAACGCTGCCAGCCTGCCCAGCTTCGGTCTCGTTCTACAAGGCCAAAATGAAGACTGAGCAAAAGGTAATCTCAGCTGTTCCACATACCCCTGCCAGTGCGCGTTGGGAGAGCGATCCTGCGCCTCGCTGCCAGGTGGGGCGTAGGGCTCTTCTGGAACGGATGCTGTTTTCGTTGTAGCCTTTTGAAAGCTGCTGGTTTGGTTCTGTAGCACAACTAAGCTCTTTGAAATGTTCTTTGTCTCTGGCTGATGCAAAGGCCCCATCCCGTGCTGGTCTTCTGCTAAAAAAAGAATCTCAGCACTTCTCACTTTCTAGTTCCTTCCTGGCACGGACTCACCATAAGATACCACCGAAGCCATGAGCTTAGCAGGACTTTCAAAAAGATCAGGTGTTTATGAGTAACAGGGCTGCACAACTACATCAGTAAGCACTTTTAAGGAAAACATCTCAAAACCAGCTCTTCAGTGCTCAGGAGGAGAATTTCCCAGGGCTGCTTATGCCCTCCTTTGAGCCTGGTGGGATCTGCCGCCGCTAGAGCAATGCTGCTGTGATGGGGCTTGTTTGGGCAGCTTTTTCCAGCACCGCTTGGGAAGGTGTTTGGGTTTTTTTTCAGGAAAAAAGCTTTTACAGGTGAGAATTCTGCTCTGAAAACTGAGCTCACGTTAACGATCCTTTGTTTGTCTTCTGTTGCCAGCATACGTACACCAGAACCATGTCATCCCTCGAGAAAATGCGCAAGAAAGCCGGGCTCATCACAGCTGCTGGGAAGAATAAACCCCTGTCGTTTCTGCATGTCACGTAGCAGATTCGGGTTCAGCCTGGAACCCAATAAGCAGTGTCACCTCAGAAAGTGCCTCATGTTCATGTCCACAATAGATTTATCAAAAATAAACAGTAGGAAAAAAACCCCAACCCACCCAACTTTTTCGCAGCTAGCCTGACAGGTATTGGTAATCAAACCCGCTGTTTAGACAGGCAGCAAGCCAGGGAGTTCAAGTAACAATGCTTGTTTTTCTGAGTGTCTCTGGAAGATGCAGCGTCACGACAGAGAGGTGTGTTGTGGGCAACCTGGGCTGCTTCTGCCTCCCTCCCTCCCGGTGCCGAAGGCAAGGGCCTCCTGGCTTGTTCTTGAAGGAGTCTCAAGTCACATCTTTGCTAGTCTGACGCTCTCAGGGTGGATCCTGAGAAGCCAAGTCTGGCTGAGAGCGAGCCCTCCCTTGGATGAAAGCAACTCCAGGGTGTTTGCCCTCCTGGACAGAGGAAGAGGCTGGAGAGACGCCCACGACAGAGAAGCGTTTCTATCAGCTGCCTGGTGTTAGACGCGGCAGCGTTGATTTACGGCTGACCCCGCCCCCCCAACGCAGCAGGAATAGGGCAGTGTTTGCCCACTGCTTTCCGGGAAGCTGATTTAGATCCAGGGTGAGATCAGAGTGCGCAGCAACTGGAAAGCTGCAGAGGATACTGTGCTGCTTCACCAGGCTGCTGTTATCTTTGCCCGCTGAACGGAGTGTGCTGAAGGCCTGCTGGAAGTCCTCCGCCTCCTCCTCCTCCTCTAGCACCAGTGGAGGTGGGAGGCTGACTGCAGCTCGACACATGCCAGGGAGGTTTGTGTTCCAAACACCCAGCCGAGAGTCCCATCTCCTCCTACAGCCGCAAATGGTTCACGACCACATCAGTCTTGCCAGGGCAAAGCTGGGCCGTTCCTGCGATTTACCTGAAATGATAAGAGACGTGAGATCTCACAGGCCTCCCTCCAACACCCAGCTCGCCCAGGGTGCAGGGCAAGTCGTGCACGTGGGCTAGCAGTGCCGCTGGGTGCTGTGATGTCTGGGCGTACGGATCTGCCTGGAGAAGGTAACGAAACAACAAAAATTAATTTAATGCCCGCCTGGGCAGTGACAGCAGCACGCGCCCTCTCGGGCAGCTCCGGTGATGGCAGCCATTTCCTCAAGCCTAACCTGCCGTCAGTGTTGGCTCCCTCGTCGCTCCTCACCACCTGTACCACAGCCGTGGCTCCGAGGAGCCGCCTGTGGACAGGGGCCCGCGAATATGTGCATATATACGTGCTAGTCAAGCTGCAGGCTTGGCTTAAAGGAGCTCTGGGGTCCAGCTCCTCCTCGGAGTTTCCGCTTCTTGTCTCTGCAAGGAAGAAAAGCGTCAGCCACGATTTTCACATCTGCTATGCATTTTGGTTGGCCCTTGGCATTTACCCTCTGTCGGTGGGTGCCGCTCGCTTCTTTATCTCTCCGGGAGGTTGTGGAGCCCCGCGAGCTTCGAAATTATTTGGGGAGCTGGAGTAATTAACACTGAAAGCCCCAAAATGCGGCGCCTGTGCTTCACGGCCATTGGGAACACCCTGGCCAAAGCCTGGCAAGTTACCGGGATTACTGGAAAACCCGCTGGCACATCACTGGGGTTACTGGAAAACCTGCTGGCACTTGGCTGGAGCTTTATGGGGCGATGCTGGCTGGGCCCCACCGAGTGATGAGAGGGGGACGAACAGCCCCCGCTGCCAAAACCAGCACCAGCCATGGCGGGAGCATCCCTGAATTCAAGCATCCCGGGTCGGCGGTTTTCCACATGCTGCCCCCGTTTACATGGAACACTGGGAGTATTAATTAGTCCATGCTGTTCTGTTTGGTTTAATTTTTTGTAGCTCACTTTCGTTACTGTAACGGCACCTGCTCCCCAGAAGTGCTGTGGATAGCAATCTAGAAATCTCCTTTTCTTTGTAATTGTCCATTTCCAAAGGCTTATAAAGCTGCTGGAAATTCAACCTAGGCTGAATTTCCCAGGAAAATGCTTCCACACGAACTGAGCTAAGCCTTCCGTTGACGGTCTCCTCCATCCGCCCCTCCTTCGCTTCCCCTTTGTGCTTCCGCGTGGGTGCTGCTCGGTCCCTGCGCCACCGCAGCTGCCCATGCCATTGTCCCAAATCTGGAAATAAAGCAAGAAATCTCAATTTTTGGATGCTGCAAACATGGTTTTGAGGCTCCTGCGTGAGTGGGAAGGTCGTACCGCACCCTGAAAGCGGGCAGGTATCCTGGGGTGCTCCGGCACTGTCTCACTGGAGGAGCTCTCCCTGGGGTTTGGGAAGCTAGTGGAATAAAATAACCCATGAAAGGACAAGAGCAGATGTAGTGATTTTGTGGCATTTCTCTCTGAAACGTGTCCTGGGGACAGGCACCGCCCTGGAGCGTGGAGACCTGGGTGCCTCCTTAGAGCAGGGGACCCCAGTGGGCACGGGGGAGTGGGTCTGGGCGGCTGGCGGGGCCCGGAGGGCGCCGCTGTCCGGGCTGCGATCCCAGGGCTGTCCCGGGTGTGACCCTGGGGTGCCAGGAATCCCAGAGGTGTTGGTGTCCTGTGGTGCCAGCATCTGGGGGTGTGGGTGATGCCAGGGGTGCTGGTGATTCCAGGGGTGATCTGGGAGTGCCAGAGATCCCAGGGGTGATCCCAGGGGTGCTGGTGATCCTGGAGGTGATCTGGGAGTGCCAGAGATCCCAGGGGTGCTGGTGTCCAGGGCTGCGGGTGATCCTGGGGTGCTGGTGCCCTGCGGTTTGGGAGATCCTGGGGTGCTGGTGTCCTGGGGGTGATCCTGGTGTGCCATGGGTGATCTGGGGTGCTGGTGATCCTGGTGATCCCTTGGTTGATCCTGATGATCCTGGAGGTGATCCCAGGGAGATCCTGTTGTGGTCTCAGTGATCCTGGGGAGCTCTTGGTGATCCCACCTCTGGTATGGTCCTGGTGATCCCGGGGAGTGCCCGGTGATCCCGCGGCTGATCCCAGTGTGGTCCCAGGGAGATCCTGGTGACCCCGTGCCTGATACTGGTGTGGTCCTGGAGATCCTGGGGAGATCCTGGTGATCCCGTAGCTGATCCCGGCGTGGTCCCGGTGATCCTGGGGACGATCCCGGTGTGATCCTGAGGAGATCCTTGTGGTCCTGCGGCTGATCCCGCTGCGGCCCTGGTGATGCCGGGGAGGTCTTGGTGATCCTGCTCCTGATCCCAGTGTGGTCCTGGAGATCCCAGGGGCGATCCCGGTGACCCCGCGGCTGATCCCGGCGCGGTCCCGGTGGTGCCGAGGAGATCTCGGCGGTGCCGCGGCTGACCCCGCTGCGGCCCCGGTGATCCCCCGGGCCGGCACCGGCGAGACCGCGGCCTGTCCCCGGCGGCGGTGCCGCTGCCCGCCCGGGGGGAGCGGAGCGGCAGCGGCAGCGGCAGCC
>JAVKLA010000073.1:44274906-44293515 GCA_034782735.1 Sagittarius serpentarius | reverse complement strand
GAGTCCGGGCGGCGAGTGCGGACGTGTCACGGCCTCCCCGGGGGGCCATTTTTCCGCACCTTATTTACTATTATTATTATTTTCTTTTTCCCCGCTGTGCGGAGGAGTTAGCGAGCGCCGGCTTTCAATCCTCCTTCCAACAGCCCCGCGTCAGCCCCTGCCCTGACCCCATTTTCTGACAGGAGGAAGGAGCCAGGCAAAAGCGGGGGGAGAGCAGCCTAATGGCCGGTGAACTCTGGTTCTCCTCTCCGCTGGGGATTTTCACTAACCACAACCCCCCCCCCCCCGCCCCGCCTGACATCAGGCCAGGGCCGCCGGCTTTATCGTGTCTTCTGAGCAAGCTATTCAGTTTTTGCTGGTGGCGGTGGGGTTTCTCCCTCTCCCCTCCCCCTTTCTTCTTGGTTCTGAATGCTATTTTTACATTTTTAGACTTCCTTCGCGAAGGATTCATGTGCTTCATAAACTTTGCACGTGCGGCCGGCTCTGGGGTGGAAGGAGGCAGACACCTGGCGTGTAGCACACCTCTGGGCAATGGTTGGATTGGAGGCAAAGCTAAAAATGGCGTGTTTTGAGCAAGGACAACAGAGCAGACCTTTTTGAGCAAATGCTACGAGTTCTGTCTGTGCCCACCTGGAGCAGCTGAGGATCTGTTTCAGCTGAAATGATGCCTGCGGCCGAACCTTCTAAAATTAGTGAGAGACGGAGGATTTCATTTTGAATCCAGGTTGTTTTTTTGCTAGACGTGGCTCCTGCCTTTCTCCTGGGACTGGAGGGCCTGGAGCAAGCTTTGCATCTGATTTATGTGAGCTTAACCCCGGTGGGGAGCGATGGTCCCATCCTGAGTCACCCTCTGGGTTCAAACGACTCTGCTATCCATCCGGAAAGTTTTAGCCTAATTTGGGTTTTCTTGGGGCGTGCGTTCCCGGTTGGGACTCTGAAAGCTTTCAGGAGGTGTTCAGGTGTTTTTAGGAGCCATTTTTCCCCTCGCCTGCCTCAAAGCCTGGTGTTCCGCTACGCGTCTGAGTCGCGTTTGCCGCTTAGTTAATCGCGTGTCTTATTTAGGACGCGCTCTTCCCAGTGCGTGCGCTTTTAGCTTGAGAAGAGGATTATTTGCAGTAGCCCAGCGACAGCTTTCTTCAGAGGCAGGGGTACCTGGTGGTTCATCGTTTCCTTCCCTGGTCTCGAACGTTGTGATATTAGAAATGTGTCGTACGGCACGTCCCAGGAACCGGTTGGGTATTTCCAAAGCGTGGTCGGCTACTGCAGTGGAGAGCGCAATTAAAAACAAACCATGATGGCTGTGGGACATGTCCTGCTGCCAGAGACGATGGCTTTCCTCCGTCCTGTACCTGCTGCGGGGTGTGATGAAGAGGGATGTATGTGCATGGTTTGTTTTTTGGAGGAGTTGCTTTGGTAGCTCGTGGCATTGGAGTTGTGCCGCTGTGAGATGTGGGGGCTTGGGAGAGTGTTGGTCGCAGCCCAGTGACGCAGGCAGAGCCCGGTAAATCGACAGGCTCAGCCTTATTTCTCATGGGAATTATTCACAGAATGGTTTGGGTTGGAAGGGACCTTTAAAGATCATCCAGTCCAACCCAGATGTCTTCCACTAGATGAAATTACTCAAAGCCCCGTCCAACCTGACCTTGAACACTTCCAGGGACGGGGCATCCTTGCTGCTGAGATGGAGCCCCGTGCTGGCTGTAGGAGGTGGGATATTGAGTCGGGGAGCTGAACTGCTGGTGACCTGAGTATGTGCTGATGGCGTTCACCGGAGTTTTCCTATTAGCAAAGAAACTCCGGCCAGCTTTTGCCTGGTCCGTCGCTCTCCGCGTCCCACTTGGCAGCCAGAGCTCAGGTTCTTGAGAACTTCAGCGTCCAGCAAAACCAACTCGCCTTGCCTCTTTGGGTGCTCAGATTGGGGTCAGCCTGAGGCCCTGAGGTCGGAGCCGCCGCCAAGCTCCACGCGAGGTCTGCGGCTTCTCTGTAGAGCTGCCCGACGCCAACCTGGACCTACTTGATGGATGTTTGTATCATAGGCTCCGAGCAGAGGAAACTTCATCTCTTTGTGCCATTACTAGAGTTATAGTGGTGCAGCTGATAGAGCCAAACCTGGGACAAACGAGCACTTCCTTCAAGAAAACACTGAGATCGTCCCCGGCTGCTGCGTACCGAGGGTGGAGAACCCTCTCAAACAAGTGACACGTTGGTGGGATCGTTGCACGGGGCGAGCTGGGTCGGGTTGAGACTCATGAGGATTTCTTTAGCTCACGTCTGCGCGTTATGATGGAAACTGAAGGTGCTGCAGCAGGTCCCCTTGCACACCCTATGGCTGAAATATATTTATCCGCTGCTGCTTCTGCGCCCTGCTGCAGGTAGACCTCCCCATCTGGAATTTAGCTCCATTTTGGGGCATGATGATCTTCCTACCGTCCCGCATCTCCACAGGCCGGGGACGCTGGTGGGGCTTGGTGGTGCGCCTGGGTGGTTTGGTGGGGTCGGGGTTTAGGGCCGATGCATTTGAACACCCCATTGATTTTGTTAATGTGACTTGATATGGATTCAGACAGTCTAAAGCTTCAGGTTTTTGGTTGTGGCTATTATTACAGGTTTTTTTTAACGTGCATTGCAGCCGTAGAGACTTGTGGGCCGTTCAGGCTTCGTGTCACTTTGGGACTTGGTAGCTTCCTGTAGGCAGCTGGATTCTATTTTCTGCTTTGTTCCAGGGAAAATGATCGGTAACCTTGGTGCCCTTGGCACAAGGCAGAAGTTCCTGGCAAACGTGCTGTGGTTAAATACCCAAATTTGAGTCCTTGAGTATGTTGTTCTAATCCATCGGGGAGATGCTAATGGAAGGGAAAGGCTCGGTTTTACACATGCATTTCCCTTTGAGCGCTCCTCTCCTTTATTAAGGAGACTAACGATGGTCCCACAGGGTGCGAAATCGAGAGTTGTAAGGGAGAAACTTGGCTCTCGCTGCCTGAGTGTACCTGAGGGTTTTTCAGCTCCATGCTTGAGCCTTGAAGTCTCTGAAAAGAACATTCTCTTTATCCATCTGAATTTGTCTCGGTTGTGGGAGGACATCTTCACCTGCTCGCCTGGCTGGCCAGTAAGCTATCGGACAAATTTCTCACTTGGGTTTATTATTTTTGATGTCATCTTAGGACAATTTCAGCTGGATCTGAACTTTCTAAGGTTGGTTGCTTGTAGCGGAGCTGAATTAAGTGAGGTCGTTTATCTCCAGGTTGGGCATCTCCAAGAAGGAGATGTGGATGCTGTGCAGCGCTGCCCATTCCGCTCTTCTCTTGCCTTTTTCCTGCTCCAGCCCCAGCACGTTTTCGGTACCGTCGCCCACGTCTCTTAAAAACGAAGCCTAAGGTTTGTAGCTTTGCTCTTGGAGAAGTCGTCTTCTCCCCGATTTTTGGTACCCAGCTTTGGGTCTTCTTATCATTGTTGGGTTTTGAGGGAGGAGGAGCTCTTGGCTTGTCCTTCTGCCCTGGATTCTTGTGCAGCTTCCACCCGCTGCTCTTTCGTTCCTCCTTTTCCACCTGCTTGTGATCCAGAAACGCAGCGTGCGGCAAAGGCAGGGTAGATCTGCAGCGTTTAGCTTCAGGGGAAATTAAAAAAGGGAGGGGAAAAAAAAGAAATAGGTCCACATCTTGGCTTTGAGCAGTTGAGGTCCCTGTGGTTTCTGCCAGCTGAGATGCCTATAAATAGGGAAATGGTGCATTTTTCCAGGAGCTGGCTGTGCGCGAGCTTGCTGGGAATACTTTTCTCCTTTGGTTTTCAATGTTTTAGGTCTGCGGATCGGTGGTGCTCCTCTATGGTGGAGTAATCAAAGTTGGAGTGATGTGTGCGAACAGGATGGGGAAAGTTGCGGCCTCGGGATGCCTCCCTGGGAGGGTGTGCTCGAGCAGTTGGGTTTCTCAAAAATGAGGAAATTTAGCAGCTGTAGGCTACCCAGGCAATATATTTTGAGTTCCAAGTCGTTCCATGTACCTTTAGTCACCTGGACATGTGCACAGATAATTACATGCTCCACACTTAATATGCAAGAGCAGCTAATATAGAAACCCAGCTCTGCTAAATAGTGCAGTTTGGTGATCGCTCGGAAAAGAGGTGGAGAAATCCCTGGTTTTTGAAAGGAGAAGGCTCTCAGATGAATCTCTTGTCTGGATTGTTTCTAATTTTCCCTCTGCAATTTAGTATTTTCCTTGCAATGGCCCAAGGTGGGTTTAAAGTGGATAGGTGACAGCCTTCCTTTGACGTCCTCTGTTAGAGATCTGTTGACGTAATTCTAAATATAATTTGTTTGTGTGTATATTTAGACACGGAGAGAGGATTTATAAACACCTATTTTTAAGACACAGAAACTTAAAGAATTAATGTTTGCCATATGTATTTGACCTTCATCCCAATTAATAGACTGGCTACATTTTTTTAGTTGGGTGATTAGTTTTATTAATGAGCTGAGCCGTGGTGTATCGGTGGAGCCGTGCAAGCTGCTTTGGTGCAACTTCCTCGGTGCGGCAGGAAGTGATGAGGAGCCAAAATGCTGCTGTCCGAGGGCTTGGGTCATCATCGGTGGGTTGACGCCCGCGCCGGCGCAGCCGCGTAACCCCGCAGGCAGGGCCATCAGGAGCAGTGATGCTTTTTCCATTTCACAGCATCCCAGGCTATGCTTTGGTTTCATTTTTCCTTGCCAGAACTGGTAGGATTCATTGAAAAAAAAAGTCTTGAGAAAGTCAAAGTGTGGCTCTGTTTTTTGTAGGTTTGGTAGGACACTTGCTGAAAAAGATTTATTTTTTTTCTTTTTTCCTGACTTTTCCCTTTTTTTTTTTTTTGTAAACTTCCATAAAAATGCTCCATCCCTGCAGCCGCCTCTTTCTCTCCAGCCTTTTGGGATCCATCCCAGAGGCTATCAACCTCCAGAGCATCTCCCTGAGAGGCTGGGGGCTGATGTGGAGCAGAACCTGAAATTCAAGAGAAACGTGGGCCAGGAGTCAAAATTTGACCCGAAATATTGATGTGGGAGGAAGAGGCGTCGGGCTGGGTCTGGGGAAAGAGCTGGAGCCTGAGCAATACTTGATGTGAAACACCATTTTCAGGACAAAACGCGGATTCCCGCTGGCTTTACCGACTATCACTCAAAGATTTTACAGTTTCCACAGCATCACATTGTAATTGCATTATTACCTTCCTATTCGAGATGCATCAGCGGAAGTTTTGCAGCTAGAAATAAAAAGCGTGTCGTTCTGAGTTGGCAGAAAACAATTATTTTTAACATTTACAGCCTTCTGTAGCATCGATGTCCAACAGAAAAAAACTCCAGAGCCTTGTGCTTGGAGTTTGCTTGCACAGCCCATTCCCGACTTGCACTTTTATTGCAAATTTCTGGTATAAAGGAGGATGAAGGGGGTTGAATTTTTCTGCTTCTACAGTAATTTCCTTGCCTGGTATCACCTTGTGTTTGGCATTGCCACAGCAACCGGCCGCGGTGTTACGGAGCGATAGCAGGGTGCAGGTTTTCACTCATCAGCTCTCATTTCTTCTTGCCGTGTTAGGCTGGGTTTAATCGCACTAAAATAGTTTGATTTAAAGCACTTGATTCTCCAGGAGTTGGTGTTCCAGGGAGCTTGGGTTTATTTTCTTTTATTGAATTGAGAGCAGCTCCCAAGATGTCTCCCACTGCTGACTTAACCTGCCGGGCAGGTTTTGTAATAGAAGATTAAACTTCATCTATAATTGCGTAAGAAATAAATACGTTAAGGATTTTGTATTAAAGCAGCAACCTTAAGCTTGGCTGGGGTATTGCAGCGTTTTATTTACTGCACTGAGACAACAGAGTTTTTTGGGGTGCATGGTGGGGGTTGCAGCTTCTACCCCTTGAAGTCTGAATTTAGGGACACCGGATTATTGGAAAATATCTTCTTGTTAAAACTTGGGGTGAGTTTGGGGCAAGGATGGGACATTTTGTAAACGCAGACTTCAATATGGTGAATTATGGAAGTGTTTGGTGTTACATGCGTGTCTGTGAATTACAAGGTAACCTTGCTACGATGACTCCAGGTGAAAAAGTACACTAAAATTTAATGATTTTACCTCTGCGTGAAGCTTGTAGGATAGGTCTTTCGAGATCCTCTCCTCCTCGGGATGCAGGGGACAGGACTGCTCCTGCCCCCTTTTCTGTTTTGGGGAGAAGGGTATGCCACTAAGGTGACACGTCCCCGTGCCGGGCGTTGCGGGCGGCACATACCCGACTGCGTCCCAGCACGGGCAGCGCAGATGTTTCCACCTCACCCAGTTGACATCGCGCTCTTGGGGTTGGGGGAGACCTCGCCATCTCCCATCAGCGGGGCCACCGCTGTGGTTCGCCTTCTCCTGAAGCAGGTAGACTTCTGCACGCCCAACCTGCAGTCCGAAACAGAGAGAAATCGTCATTTGCAAGGCGTTTTAGGAGACGAAGCTGACTCTCTCGCCTTGCCAGGGCGGGTGTTTGTCCTGCGGGGTTGGTGATACCCTGATAAGGTCAGGTTAGGAATTTGCTCGCTCATGCAAGGGGTGGCGATACCTGCTGAAGGTCTGTTCCCGCTGATGGGGCAGGGAGGCGAAGGAGGGGTAGAACCCCCCCTGGTTTTAGCCAGTCTGGGGAGAAGTTGCCCGCAGAAGGTGGGGTGTAGCCTGGGGGTTGCCTGGGAGGCAGTGGGCTGCCCAGGGAGGGGGGGGGCTGCTCAGCCCTGGGGAGGGAGTCCTTCCCCACCTTGTGCCTGCCCTCCGAGGGCGAGGCATTGCCTTTCTGCCCTGTGGGGTTTCTCCCCCCCCCCCCCTTCCCTTTTTAGCACACAGACCTAATTCCCCAGAGCCATTGCTCAGGTCAGATGAAGCCTCACAGTCTCTGCGTGTCCAGCAGATACGGGGCGGCCCAAGCTGCTGATGTCTCTGCCAAGAGCGAAGCCCTGTGCTGGGCGCCGGTAGTCATGATTGTAAGTCAGCTTAAGATATTTCTGATTTTTTTTTTTTTTTTAAATTTAAAATTCAGGTTCCTTGCCTTCCTCTGCTTCCCCTGGTGCTGCCGAGGAATGCTTTAGAGAAGGGTTGGTATAACTTGTGCTGGTATTGCTTGGAAGCTGGGTTTAGCCGCTTGCTTTTCAGCAGGATTTAAATACTGAAATTATTTTCCTGGTATGGAATGTCTTTTAACTTAATTAGAGCAGTTTAGTTCAGCACATGCCGAACTTTTTCTGTGCAGCCCGGTGATTGCATGGGGTGGGACTGGAGCAAAATGAAAAAACCAAACTGTTTCTTTCTGCTGGTTCCACTAATCCCTTTTCCCTCCGAGCCTAGGAACATTACCAGCGTATAACCTGGCAGCGCCTGCAGATGCTGTGCCGTGGCAGTCGAGTCAAACATGACCGTCCCCGCCGGGTTACCTCGCTCCGGCAGACGCCGTACGTGAGAGGGGAATTTTGCAGAAAGCTGGCACTTGCTTTCTCTCCTTTAATGAACTCGGAGGGTATTTACTATAAATCTGCAGCAGACTGTTAGAAGATATTTGCTGCTTCTCGTGGTGGCAAAAATGATTTTGGCTTGCAGGGTCGGTATGCCCCAGGGCGTGCGGTGGGGGTAGGCAGGGTGAGTAACACCAGCTTAGTCCTGAAAGCGGTTTTGTGGTGGTAGGAGAAATGCCCTGTTGTATGGTTGTACCATGGTGGTGCCTCTGCTTAAACCAATGTTACAGCCTTGCTGCTGCAAACACTATGTATAGATGAATGAAAATGTCCGTAGCCTGAAGAACCTGGAAATAAATAAAGGTGGGATGGGGGCGGGGGGGGGCAGATAAAGAAAAGTTGGGAATAGGGATAACCACCTTAGTGACTTGTTCAGGGCTGCACACAGGCTGTTCCAGAGCTAGGAACTGACCCCAAGCTTTTAAGCCTGGCCTAACCCTGGCTGTAGGAAGGAGGTTTTAATTTCAGCCTTTTCAGTTGTTAGAAATTGTTTAACGAAGTGGTGAAAATGATTAGTGAAATAATGACCTTGCCTTGCACGCTGCGAGCTGCGGTGTGCTCTGAGGCTGGGAGTGCCCCGCGCCGGTTTGTAAAGCTGCCGTGGACTGTTGGTTTTAATGTGGATTTTGGGGTTCTTTGTGCACCTCCCGTCCACCCATCCCGCTGGCGGTACCTCGTGGGGAGAGAGCGATGTCAAACCATCCTGCATCTTCCCCTGCCTGCGTGCTGGAGGTGAAAAGCCAGGGGTGATAAACTGCATTTGTGTTAGATCCAGCCTCGTCCTTCCCCGGGCGCAGCTGCAGCCCTGGACGGACAGACGGATGGCTCAGGGGTGTGCATGCATTTTAGGAGTTAATTGCATCAGGTAGGGAAAATGCAGTTTGTATATGTGAAACATTTTCTTTTGTCGCTGTGCCTGATCGCGTCAAAAGGAGGTGATTTTGAGGCAGGGATTACTTGAAAAGTGATCCCACTTAAATTTTGTTGGTGGGAGGATGCGAACTCTAAAAGCTGCTGATGAAATCTCTCCGTCCCTGCTCCAAAAGGAGGAGGAAGCTTTCCAAGAACTGGTGCTCCCATGGTACTGAGCCAGAAGCCGTGGTTTTCAGTTAAGCTGTGGATTTGTGCTGTCTCTTTTTGGCGCTGTTGCTCTTCCGTCCCCCCTAGTCTGTCCACGTCTTTACCTCGTGTGTTGGTGCTCTGTTGGTAAATCCCTTGCCTGGCTGCCATGGGAACGGCATTGCTTATGATGATTGCTGTCACGATTTCAACCTTGATTTCTTCTTTAGATGTGCCCTGGCACTGAGCAGAAAGGGGAGAGCAGGAGCTGTGTGCGTGGCGGTGAGTTTGGGAATTCCCAGGCAGTTTTGGGGAAGAAGCAGGGTCCTGTGATGCTTTTATTGGAGCAAAAGACTGGAGACCACTGGAAATTGTTTTCTTCTTAACCGGGTCTTTTTCCTGAAGCAGAAGATCATAGCTTCTGTAAAATGCTAATATTACTAACACATAGATAGCTAAATAGTTAGTAAACGAAGCTTTGGCCAAAAAAACCCCCAAAACCTCAACCTGTGGCTTTTCACAGGCTCCTGCCAATGTCTGTTTTCTCTGACCCCTTTTCCTTTGCAAGAGGAGCAGCAGCAAAAGCAAATTGTTTTAAAAAAATCATCCTTTTCCCCCATTATTTCTTCCCCTTCTCCTTAGGGTTTGGTCACTCTCGGGTGGACCTGCCCCGGGAAGGGTCTGCACGGGCTCCGCCAGACCCAGGTCTTAATTCATAGCTTGGGCAGAAGCTGGCAAAGAACAGACATTTTAGCTCGGGGCCATTTATTTATTTATTTTTTTTTTTAGCCTATATTTTCCCCAGCTGCAGAGAACGGAGTGTAAATGCTGGTAGTAAAAATTTATAGCGCTGTAAGTTTTCCATATTGTGTTGTAATGCCTCTTGAATGTGTTCTCAGAGGCTCTCCTCCAGCCCGACGAGAAATGGGACCCTGGGCTGGCCTGAAGTAGAAGCTACGGCAGTTGAGTTTCTTAATCTTCTTCATGCCTGCTGTTGAAATGGCTCGTGTCCGGGGTTTTTCTTCATTTATAGAGTTCGTTTCAGGGGGGTTGTGTTAAGAGGGAGCGGTCACCGATGATTACAGTTGACTTCGTACACCAGTAGCCCATAATCTATGTTAAAAGAAAAATCCCTTTCTGGCATAGTTGTGACTATGCAGGATGTTACTCAGCCCTTACCATTTTTGTAAATGAAAGAAGAAATAGTTATTTTTGGTATATTTCCTGGCGTGTTCAATCCTTTCTGTTCTTTCATACTTCAGCACAGGAGAAATGGTGTCTCTTCCCCGACTCCAAACTTACAGCTCCAAACCCAGAGAAAATACTGTATAAACCAGCAAATGCTGATTTAGGAAAGCAGGGGATGGGAGAGCTGGGTCTGGGGGATGTGCCGCAGGGACAGGTATATGCTTAACAGCTACCTTGACCTCATTTTCTGGAGAGCTTGGCTTGGTTGCAAGCTTCTGTTTAAATAAGATGTTTGATACTATTAGTGATTCTCTCCCCTCCCTCCCCCACCCCGGGTGTGCTTTAGCCTTTCCTCTGTGGCTTTTTGGGGGAAGGAGCAGGATTATCTATTAACTTCCCTGCTTTTTTTTCTGGTTGTACATTATCCGGTTGTGGTGCAGTATTTTTGGGAGCAGGGACACGTTTGGGTATTAAAAGCACAGTGCTGTGTACAAAAGATTTTGCAGTAATTTGGCGCCGTATTTCTGTTAATCATAGGGACTGCTGAATGTTTGTCCTTGTTTTTTATCTCTAGCCAGCCACGTTAGAGACTTAATAAACCAAGCAGGTGATAGCACTCCAGACCTGTAAGTATTTTGTCAAATCATTTGGTTTTGAGGGTGGCAGGAGCTGAATGAGAGCAGCAGCGAGTGAGCTGCATCTACGGCAATGTGGTGCACGGCGGCAGCGGAAGCCCAGAGGTGCAGCCCTCCATCGCCGGCCGGGCAGCGGTGAAATCTGCCTCGATATTTCCTTTCTGGCTTTAGGATCGTGCTGGAACTGCAGATTTCCACCCGAGGTCTTTGTATTTCCTTCTGGTTTGCTTCGCCCCGGTGTTGTGGACGAAGGTCGCGGCGTTAGGTGCTGGTTGGATCCGTGAGCAGCTATGGAAGCCCGTCTGCATCCCCATGCTGGCAGGACATTTCTGGTTAACCTGGCCTAAGCAAAACAGTCTGGAGGTTGGGATTTCCTCCGGTTGAGAGTTGAGGTTTTGCATTTTGTTTCCTTTCTTCAGAAAGGAACGTAATTGCCAAGGCAGGTGGGCTTTCAGATGGACCTATGCTAATGCCTGCACAATACCCCTTGTCAGCTTAAAGCAAGGTGAGCTGAGTGCTTGCTCAGGATGGGGCTTTTTAGGCTTGCAGGGTTGTTAGTCTTGCAGATGTTCAGATAAGAAGAGCTTTAGGCTTCCAGATTTTTCTCTCTTAAGAAGAAGAAAATGAAAGAAAAAAAAAAAAAAAAGGACATATGGGAGATGAGGCTTTTCAGGTTTTGTCTTAATGTGGACCAGCATTTGTCATTTAGACTTCAGAAGCCTGAGGGCTTTTTTTTTTTGTTTGCTTTTTTAGCATAAGCAAAGCCTGCATATAGTTCAGATTACAGTGTGGATTATTATTTTAAAAAGGAGAGAAGTCTCATTCAAGTCAAGCTGTTTAAGCATGTAAGAAATGCTGGAGCTGCTGAACCTCAGAATTAAAAAACAACCTTATTTTTTAACAACATGCCTGTGACAAACCTGGGATGTTTCCATGAGTAGGAAAGCTGAGAAATTTTAAATGTAAAGGATTGTGGTAGAAATGTGGGTCCACAGACTTAAAAAAGCCTTTTCTGCAAATACGAACTCCTCTGTATGGTGTGGGGATTTGGGATTTACTTGCTGCCGTGGTTGCTGTTGGGTGCAGTCGTGCGTTTGTGGGGTGTGTGCAAGCAGATCTTGCTCTCACCTGTCCGATACTTGTCGTTAGTTAATCAGATCTAACTGGCAGACAGGCAAAAATTGTTCTTTAAATTTTATTTAAAGGGGCAGACTTTTTTTTTTTAATACTAATACGTAGGGCTGCTGTAGACAAAGAAAAGATGGTAGTTCCCTGGGGTTTTTTGGTGGTGGTTTTTTTTTTTTTTTAATTTATTAATCACTTGTTTGTACAGGTCTTCAGTTTCGCTTTGAGTTTTATTTTGGGTTTTAACAAACCCTTTCTCTTGACATTCACAGAAATGAGCCACTAAGTGCATTAATTCAATGCTAAATTTAATAACTGTCTTCCTTTTATGTACCTGCAGATAGCAAGGTACAGCCGGAGGGAAACAAGTGGGATTGCTCTAAATCTCTGGGGCTGGAAACCTGCTGGAAAACCTACAGGTTGTGTGTTTGGATGGATCCCCAGCTCGCGTACGCTCTTGTTGTGCTGAGTCTCCTCCGTGCCAGCTCCTTCCTCAGACTCGTAACGTGGGGATTTTATGTAACTTCAAACCCAGTGTGGGAGGAATCTGGCAAAAGGTTTTTGAGTGAACAGCAACGCGTTCACTAATTTTGGAAATCTATTTATATTTTTTTGATCTGGGGCGAAGGAAGAAGCTGTAAATGGAAATGGGATCCATAACCCAAGCCAGCTACCTCCTTCATTAAGGTTAACCCGTGCGAGGGCACCCGTAGCGAGGTAGGACAACTTTCTCTGCCGATGGAGGGGCAATCCAGGAGGGAAAAGCACTTGGGCATAACGGGCTGAAATACCGCTGCAGGGAGAGAATACTGCTATTCCTTCTCTGAGAAGAAATACTTCTCTGTCCAGTAGAAATTAAATTGTTCATATAGGCACCTAGGACTATACAAGATACGTTACCAGTAATGTCATATCTGCTTCACTCTTGCATATTTTATTTTAAACAACCAGTTTAATTCATGCCACGTCTTCTATTTTGTCCCTTCTTAACTGTTTTCTCTTCTAAAATCTTGATTTCTCACTTGCCACCCTTTAAGCTGCTCGAATTCTGGCAATTTCCCACCCCAAGGGCAGACAAGTCTCAGTACCAAGTGGCTTTAGAGCAGCAAGATCACCCATTTCCTAAAGCAGCTCAATTTCTCCTGCAGGAGTTTCTCTGGGTTTTGAAGGATGTCAGCTAGCTTTTTTCCCCTTCAGTGTATTGCAGTTTTCTTGCCTGCTTTGACCCCCCGTGCAGAAGCTGGTGCTCTGCCGTCTGCCTTTGCGGAGCGGCTGTTTCGAGGTGGCAGATGCTGAGGCTGCTCTAGCAACCTGGCGTCTTGTCCGGGAAATCTGCTGCTGTGGCTGCAAGCTTTGAGCAGGACGTGAGCTTAGAGCTGGCCCGAATCGCGCCACGATTCCCGCTGTTATGTGGGCATGCCCTCTTGGAAGGGAACATTTTATTCTTAGCTTTTGGTTTTTGGAAACCTCTACTTTGTGTGCTTGCCAGCATTTTAGCTTAATACTGGTTTTATGCAACGTTTCAGCAACAAGAGCAAAAATTGATTGTTAATGGATTAAATGGATTGCAGGAGGAATTACTTTACTTTTACAACAGGATATTAATTATAAATACTAAACTTCATTACCTGCCTCCCAATATATAGCTACTTAAATCTGTGTTCTCAAGTGCAGGGAGACAGTTATTTCTTTTTGGTTTAGGACCACCAGCTTTCATCTGTTGGTTGTTACTCTGTGCTATATCACAACATGTCTGGTTATGGATGTCTTGAAAATCTTCATAGAATCATAGAACCATTTAGCTTGGAAAAGACCGTCAAGATCATTGAGTCCAATGCTCATGTTGGGTCTCGGCTGCACTGGACCTCGGTACTGTTCTCACCCCTTGTAAACACGTGCATTTCACAGTCAAAATATGTGACTGTCAACAGTGTCGTTGTGCTGGAAGTCTATAACTCCACTTTCTGTAATCCTAAAAATGAAACCTCCTTTTAGGCACTAATTTGTGTCAAAGTGCTGTTCTTAGAGGGCTTCTGACCTCCGCTGCAACAGCAGTATTTTGAATTCATGGCTTGCTTAACCCCATTGAATCACATATGTGCCCTCGTGTACTCCATAGCTTACTTAAACTCATGGCTCATGCTTCCTCAATGAAAACAAACCCTGTTCTTGCTGCTCTAAGAATGATTTATAGCCTGTTAATAAGCTTTATCAATTGGACATGAGCCTCTGTAGAGGCAGGAGTGTGTTACTGCTGGTAATAGGTGTTTCTAGCAGGTTGCTCCTAATTCTCTGTCGATGGTGTAAATGGAGAAATAGGTGGCTGTTGCCGTGCCGTCACCGCCTTGGGTCCCTGCCCAGGTTACGCAGAAACTGAGAGCTTTGGCTTTCTTTTCCAGAAACTGATACTTCTCAGTTAGCTAAGGCTTGAAATGAAATCTGTGAACCTCTTCTGCAAGAGATCTTTCTCTGTGTCTCCACAACTGTGCTGAATTGTGGCTCAAAAGCTGATAAAATTTAGCAAAAGTCCAGCTGAAAACTTCCCCTCTGTCTATAAGGTAGACAGGGAAAAGGCTGTCTGTGTGCAAACAGGAATGTTAGAGCACTGGAGAGAGCTTTTGGACTTCCAGTAGAGGAAATAACAGATAAAGACAGATGAGCTGTTGACATCTTGGTTAAGGCGTATCGGTAATGGCAGTCGTGTTCTTGTTCCTTCTGCTTTCTTGGGGGAGAAACTACTTTGCTCACAGTGTCGGAGCGAAGAACTTAGGGAAGCAAAGAAAAGCTGAGCTTTCCTGTTGGCTCAGCACTGACACGTTTGGTTGGGATCAAGGTAATGCTCCAAATTAGTTCGTTGTTGAGCGGGTAGCTGCCAAAGTACTGATTAATTAAGTCTAAGCATCATGGCAAATAGCCAGGGCTGCAGATCCGTAGCAGGTCATACAGCAGTAAGGTGTTCGTAAGTATCTTTAATTTCTGTTGATGAGAGAGGCGGATACTTTTCACTGTTTCTGGGCTGCTAAGGAAAATACTAAAATCGAAAGAAAATCAAATTCAGCTTCCTACATCTCATTTTTGAGATTTTTTTTTTTTTTTTTTAATATCTGCATTACCTCTGTAGTATCTGTTGAAATAAGGTTCTTGCCGGTTTGCAGACCCTCAGAAGACAACACCAAGTCAGCAGTTTGCTCAAAAAAGGTTTGCTCTGTCCAAAGTCCGTGCAGAATTTTCAGCGTTGAAATTCTTGAGCGTCAAAACTATGCTTTGCTCCCCTTCAGAGGTGGTTGGAGTGTCTGCTTGACCGTTGGGTGATGGTGGGGACGTCTCTTGCAGCAGGATTATTTGTGGGGGGGTTGTTACCCTCACTCTGTGTACCTGGGTCTGTCACATTTGCAGTGCCAGACTTCTGATGTTAACGCTTCTTGTTTCTGGCTGACGTTTACACCTTCTTTTTCTGTTTTCTTTTGCATGTTTTCCCGGCTGGATTGCAATAGAGAAGAAGAAAATGAGGTGAGTAAAACCGATTCCGTTCTTGATGTAGTTCCTGAGACACGCGTTAGGCCAACCTGGTTAGTTTGACCTATAGATTTCATGAGTCGATAGCGACTGAGGGTCCAGATAAAGCGAACTGATGTTACTCTCGGTGCCTCTAGTTCAGTGGTTAAGTCCAGGAAAGAAGGGAAATGGCGTCAATACCACTTCTGCCATCTACACACAGGGATGCGACGATGCCCTTGAGTCATTCGGTGTAGGTAGATGCTGCTTTCTGCCCTGTGAAGATGATTATTTAAGGACTTCACGTGTAAAAAAAAAAAATACTAGTTTTGCTGTGTGTGACTCAATGAATTTAAGGACAAAGGAGAGAACTTGGGAGGGACTGGAACAGTTTATAATATCCCGGCATAGGAACTGCTGCTGCTAATAATTTTTGGTGCCATAGGACCATATCTGCTGTGCTTGTGTTGGTGAACATACTGTGTGTCCTCCCTATGTTCCCAGCGAATTGAGAGCTGCAGGAGCAGTGCTGCTTCAGTAATGGAGTAGCTCTGCTGAATATGCAGAGTGAGCTTCTATCGCCTTTTTCTTTCTGCAAAATACCCACGGCAATGTTTTGGGGAACGTTCCCTTTCTGTAAAACATTAAAGGAAGGAGAACTCGTCTTCTACTAGAGAGCTTTTGCTGGTAATTGCTACCTATTAAATTTCAAAAGCTACCTGTAGAGTATGTTTAAAATTCTGTAAGTCATGTTTTGTTAAACTTGGTGTTATTTAAGAAAAAAGTATCCCTGGAAGGGTGAACCCATGGGGGTGAAACATTTGTTCTGAAATGTATCACCTCTGCTGAATAGGCTATGAAAAGGGGAGGAATAGAAGCTTAGCAGCTCCTTTTTGCCTTCAGGTCCTGTGTTTTGTGTAAAGGTGGATGTATCCAAACCCCATTATTGACGTGTGAGCTTCAGTTTCAGATCTCTTGTGCTTGAAGTTAGAAAGATTTTGATCATTGGTACATTTCCATAACTTTGAATTTTGCACATAAAATAATTTCACAGAGATTCTAGCAAGACAGAAAACTTTGGAGTGTTGATGCACTGTATTTACTGTATTTTAAAATATACATTTACTATTTTTTATATATATATAATTGGTATAGGAGGTGAATCCAGTCTCTGATAAGAATTTGGATTCAGATTTGTGGAGACTCCTTCCATTAGACATCGGGGTATGGTTGAAGATAGAAACCTGCTCTCTTACTCTTCCATTGTCCTAAGACATATGTACAGGTTGGGGTAAAAAGGTGTGAATTTCTGCTCATGTAGGGATAATAATTGACCCAGCAACCCCCAAAAATGATGGTCCCTTCCTTTTTGGGAGGCTGAGCCCAGCGTCCTACAGAAGAGTGGTCTCAGTAGCATTCACCTTTGTAGAAACTCCTGTCAGACGGGCTGGCCACTTGATTTTGTCCTTTATTCTTCTATGAGTTAGTTTATATACACTTGTGTGTTAGTCTCTGGATCACTTCTGATGTGTGGATTCTTTTGAAAACGGCTAGCATTTTCAGCATGACTTTCCAAAGATGGTTGTGAGACAGTCGTGGGGAGAGGAGCGTGTTTCAGAGCTCCTGGGCAAGTGTGTGAACGTGCGCTTTTTTCTGAGGTCACTGTTTGGGTGCCCTTTTAGCCGTTACACGTATTTAAAAGCACCCATGAAATGACAGCCATATAAATAACACCCATTTAAAAGGAGTGCTTTTTAGTTTTTGCACCTATTTTTTCCAGAATGCAGCTAATCGTCTGCTGGCGAAGATCAAATGTGTACATGGTGCTGGGTTGGGTAGCTGAGACTACCCATGTGGAGACTGTGACATGGTTTTCACAATTTAAATAAAACCCTATGTGTTTCTTCAAAAATGAGGATATCTTTGTATATGTGATGTCCAAGGGTGCAAATATAATGGGATGGGGTTTCCATTCCACTAACGTCTTATTTAATAATTTACTATGGTGCTGTTAGCCTGAGCAACTATGCATTGTTTTACAAAAGTTAAAGGATAACAAAGTATGTAATAATTCACAGTGGGTTGCAGGAAGCTGCTGCTGCTGCCAAAGATGTGTTCATGCAACAGTTACGGGAGTAAAACCCAGCTCTGTAGAGTTTTTATACTGCTACAACTGTTTCCATTGGAGTTCTGCTTCTCCTGCGAAATGTAATTACACTAATGCAATTTGCATTTATGGGGTTAAAGACTATTAACAAGAGCACCCTTTTACCACGGTGCCACAATATTCATCTTTAGGGATTGCACTTCTGTGACACAGCTTTTGCATAGATGAGCCCTGAGCTTTAAAATAGTTGGAGAAATGCCAGTACGGGTAAACATACGGTGCTTCATGCTCCAAAAATTGCTAATCTCGGGCTTGGATAAATGCATCCTGTAAGGTAAGAGGTTCCCATGTGGAAGGAGCTTTGTTGGTCTAGACTTGCTCCATTTCCAAAGCCAGGGTTCAGTTGCGAGTGCTGGCACAGCAGCTTTCTTGGTGGAGATCCTGAGCTCTTAATGTCCTAGGTGATGACTTTCAGCTCATTAGTACTGAAAACAACGGACTTGCTGTAGCACAGTCCTCACTGCGAGGTGACGAGTGAGATCCTGGGCAGGAGATAGCTTCTGGTGAGATGCACATGGAGTGTACTACAGTCAGATGGCCTGGAGGTGACAGATTCATCACGCACAACTGGGTCCTGATGGGGATTATTGGAGGTTGTGATATCACTGATGTATGCCTGAGTCTGGAAACTTAGTAGGAATTACTAATGATTAAGATAAGGCTGTTGGCAGGAGGTGGGAAAGGACGGGGCTTAAAACTGCTCCTGTAATTCTGGGTAGTCTGATTCGTGCTGAAACCAAATGCATCCAGGTGCAGTCTCCTGGGACGTGAAAACAAATGCACTTGAAGCTTAAAAATGCAGGATATTTTGTAGCCTGGGACCACAGAAACAGCACAAATAAAGTGGTGCTAGCTCTTCAATTAACTTTATATGTTGAACCCTATCTCTTTTTAAAAGACCTAAGAATTAAATCAAAAAAGGACTTTCAGTTTGGTCATTAATAACTCCGTGAAAAAGCCTCAGTCCAAACCCCAAAGGAGGTTTTCCTCCAAACTGGAAGTGACTGGGTAATTGATTCTGTTCAGGAGAGGCACACGCAGAAGGCAGCGCAGCTATGCTATCCCAGACTCCAGCCCAGGGTATCAATTTCTATTTTATCATCATGAGAAATTCACCAGGTAAAAGAAAATTGTTCAGTGTGCCTGTAGAACAGAGTTACCCCCCGCCCAAACAATTCCTCTGACTGCACCTTCTTTTTCTTTTGCAGGGCAAGCCTGAAACCGTGCAGAAAGCTGGCTTTATCAAAGGCCCGGTGTTCAAAGGCATTGCTTCGAGTCGCTTTTTGCCCAAAGGCACCAAAACAAAGGTTAACCTTGAGGAGCAAGGAAGACAAAAGGTCTCTTTCAGCTTTAGTTTAACAAAGAAAACCTTACCGAATAGATTTCTGACTGGTCTCGGAAACGAGAAACAAAATGAAACTCAGAACTCCCCAGC
>JAVKLA010000073.1:44246738-44271223 GCA_034782735.1 Sagittarius serpentarius | reverse complement strand
GGTCTGCTAGCAGACCTTCTGCAGTTAATTACGAACGAATCCAAGGGCAAGTACCGGATTCTCTAACGGAGGATCACAAGGAGTACAAAGAGGATGACCGTTGGGATGATGACTGCAAACCTCGTTTTCCCTGCCCCCCGAGTAAAGGCCAGATGCCTGGGCAGAAAGAAAAAGGCTCAGTGCAGGCACACGAGATCAGCAGCAATTCAGCTGAGGAGCTGGTGCCTGGCGGGGAGAAGAAGGAGGAGGCGAAGGTTTTGGAAAAAAATGATGCGAAAGAAAGAGGTCTGCCAGAAAAAAGATGCCCAGAGTTGGAGAGTGACTCTAAGAGTGACATGGAGTCGAGGGGGAAGAAGAAGGTGAAACTGGAGGGGGAACAAGTGGAGTCGGTGCCGCAGGACTCCTCCATGGTTGGACGGTTGTGTGTCATGGATGACTTCAGAGACCCCCAGCGCTGGAAGGCGTTTGCCAAGCAAGGAAAGATGCCCTGTTACTTTGACCTTATTGAGGAGAATGTGTACTTGACAGAAAGGAAGAAGAACAAATCTCACCGGGATATTAAGCGAATGCTGTGCGAATGCCCACCTCTCTCCAAAGAAGAGCGAGCTCAGGGGAAGGTTGCTTGTGGAGAAGACTGTCTCAATCGCCTGCTCATGATAGAGTGTTCTTCCAGGTGCCCAAACGGTGACTACTGCTCCAACAGGCGCTTCCAGAAGAAACAGCATGCAGATGTTGAAGTGATCCTCACTGAGAAGAAAGGCTGGGGGCTGAGAGCTGCCAAAGATCTGCCATCCAATACTTTTGTCTTGGAGTACTGCGGAGAAGTGCTGGATCAGAAAGAGTTCAAGGCTCGCATGAAGGTATACGCCCAGAACAAGAATATTCACTATAATTTCATGGCCCTGAAGAATGATGAGATAATCGATGCTACCCAGAAAGGAAACTGTTCTCGTTTTATGAACCACAGCTGTGAACCAAACTGTGAGGCACAAAAGTGGACTGTGAATGGGCAGCTGAGAGTTGGACTTTTCACCACCAAACTAGTCCCATCGGGCTCAGAGCTAACGTTTGATTACCAGTTCCAGAGATACAGCAAAGAGGCTCAGAAATGTTTCTGTGGCTCGGCCAACTGCCGGTGTTACCTGGAAGGAGAGAACAAGGTCAGCATCCGAGCCGCTGGAGGAAAAATGAAAAAGAAGCGCCCTCGTAAGAAGGACTCGATGGATAGGGAGCTGGAGGCGCTGCTGGAGAACGGAGAGGGTCTCTCCGATAAGAACCAAGTTCTCAGCTTATCCTGGCTGATGATTCGAGTCAAAATGCTGGAGCAGAAGCTCACCTGCCTCAAACTCATACAGAACACACACTCACAGTCCTGCCTGAAGTCCTTCCTGGAGTGTTACGGCTTATCTCTCCTCTGGATTTGGATGATGGAGCTGGGTGATGGGAGGCAAAGCACCGCTAGCACCCTGAAGTTGCAGCTGGAGATCATAAAGACTCTAGAGCTCCTACCTATACCTGACAAGAACATGCTGGAGGAGAGCAAAGTGCTTCCCGTTATTCAGCGCTGGGCTCAGACCAAGACTGCTGTCCCCCAGCTCAGTGAAGGGGATGGCTACTCGAGCGAGAACACCTCGCGGGCGCGTATGCCGCTCAACACGCCAGATCTTTCCACCAAGCAGACCGTGGAAGGTGACATGGACACCCCCAAGAAACTGGTATTTCGAAAGCTGAAAATTATAAGTGAAAACAGCATGGACAGTGCCGTCTCAGATACAACTAGTGAGCTGCAAGGGAAGGAGGGCAAGGAGGACCTGGACCAGCTGGAGGCTGCCCCGATGGAGGTGTCAGAGGAGCAGCAGCAGGAAATCAAAGCTGCCATCAGGGTGCCGGTGGAGAGCAGCAAACCCCAAGCTATGGAGCTGGAGGCTGAGCCTGAAGCAGAGGTCAAAGAGAGCAATGGTGCGAAGCTGGAAGAGCCCGTTATGATGGAAACGCCGTCTCGAGATGAAGAGGGAGGTGTATCTGACGTTGAGAGCAAGAGAAGCCAAGAACAAATGGACAAAATCGTGGATGTGAGCCACTTGGCTACCAGGCTGCTCGAAAGCTGGAAGGAGCTCAAGGAGGTGTACCGGATCCCAAAGAAGAGTCAAGCAGAAAAGAACAGCACTGATCGTAGGAGAGAGACAGCCAACCATAGGGATCAAACTCCTACTCCGAAGAACCCCATCCTGAGCAGAGATTGGGATCCTGAGAGGCAGAGCCAGAGTAAAGGGAAGAGGAGATGGAGCGACTCGTTGTCCCCTCCGTCTTCAGCGTACAAGCGAGAAATGAAGAGGCCGGAGGACAGGTATGACACACCAGCATTTTCAAAGGAGAAAGTCCGGTTTAAGGATCGCAACAAGCTGTCCATGGCGGAGCGCAGGAAGCTGTTTGAGCGGGAGGTTGCCCAGTGGGAAGCCCAGAAACAGCAACAGCAACTGCAAAACCTGGGCAAAACCCCCCTGCCCTACAACTCCACGGGCTACGGCACGCCCCACCACAGCTTTATTGGCTACCCGCCTGGCTACCCCATGCAAGCCTACGTAGACCCCAGCAATCCCAACGCCGGCAAGGTGCTGCTGCCCACGCCCACCATAGATTCGATGTGCCCGCTGGTGGCGTACGAGCACCTGCAGACTTTGATCGGGCACACGGTGGAACCAACCCTAACTACTCCTCAGCCGGTACCAGTAGTCCAACACGTACCAACAACAATGGAGGCGACGGAGGTTACAATGCTGCAGCATGTAGCACAAAGGGATGCCATGGTCCGTCAAGAACCCAATGTGGCCACCCTGCCCGTGGCTGCACCAGGACGAGTGCAGAGCCAGAGCTACGGGGTCTGGGATTCCAGCCAGCAGACCGCAGCTGTACAAGAGTATTACTCACCAGCCCAGTCCCAAGCAGCCATATATTACCAAGGAGAGACCTGTGAGACCGTTTACGGTGTGACATCCCCCGACTCGCAGACGACCCCACCGATCGTACAGAATTCTGCCCAGCCAGGTCTCCAGTACATCCAGGGCCAGCAGATTCACACGGCTCAGCCGCAGGGAGTCACAGTGCAGCCACCAACAGCAGTAACTACGACTGTTGCAGCTGGGCAGCCTCAGCCCATCCAGCAGCCAGAGCCTGTGGTGACCAATAACCTCCTGGACTTGCCTCCACCATCCCCTCCAAAACCCAAAACGATCGTCCTGCCACCGAACTGGAAAACACCCCGAGATCCAGAGGGGAAGATCTACTGCTACCATGTGGGACCGAGGCAAACCCAGTGGGACCCTCCTACCTGGGACAGGCCAGCGGATGATGCCAGCCTTGAACACGAAGCTGAAATGGCCCTCAGGACCCCCACGTACAATGAAAACCCCATGAAGTCTTCGAAGAAGCCCAAGAAGGCGGAAGCGGACATGTCGAGTGAGCTAGCCAAGAAGAGCAAGGAGGTGTTCAGGAAAGAATTGTCGCAGTTCATCGTGCAGTGCCTGAACCCCTACCACAAACCCGACTGCAAGGTGGGACGGCTCGCCACCACCAAGGACTTCAAACACCTGGCACGCGAGCTGGCTCACAGCATCATGAACAAGGAGCTGAAATACTGCAAGAACCCAGAGGATCTGACCTGCAACAAGAACGTGAAAGACAAGACGAAGGAATATATCGAGAAACACATGCAGAAATTCGGGGCCGTCTACAAACCCAAAGAGGACACTGACCTGGAGTAGCCACCTCCACCCCCATATCGATGCCAGACACAGCCAAACTTCAGGATACCCTATTCTGCCAGGATTCGTGGTTTTAAACCACCAACCTGTGAATTTATTATTATTAAAAAATATATAAACAAAAAAAACCTTTGTTCCCTACAGCGTGAGGTGGTTTGTGCTGCCGGGGCAACGTGGAAGAAAAGCCGGGCTTTGCCAAGCTGGGCTTTGCTGGCTCCCCTACCCCGGCATTGGTGTTGGACGCACGCACCCTGTGCGTCTCCAAGCTCTGTATTATATTTTAACATATATGTGAATATATTGATAATTTTTGTGGGTTTTTATTTTTTGCTTTTAGCCCAAGACGTGCCAATACCACGGGAACACTTTGTAAGAAGAGTTTCAGGCTTGGTTTATTTGGGGTTTTTTGATGGGGTTTTTTTTTTGGGGTTGTTTCCTTGGTTTTATTTTTGGTTCTGTGAGGTTTAATCTGTTTTCATGTAAACATTGCAGAGCAGGGCTGCCCCCAGATTTCTGGCAGGACTCGTGCTATGTTGATAAGATTGATTTTACTGCTTAAATCATTTTACTTTATCCAATTAAAAAAAAAATCCCTCAGGGTTCTGTACTGGGACCAGTACTGTTTAATATCTTCATCAATGACACAGACGGTGGAATTGAGCGCACCCTCAGCAAGTTCGCTGACGACACCAAGCTGAGCGGCGCGGCTGACACACCTGAGGGACGGGATGCCATCCAGAGGGACCCGGACAAGGTCGAGAAGTGGGCCCGTACGAACCTCATGAGGCTCAACAACGCCAAGCACAAGGTCCTGCACCTGGGTTGGGGCAACCCCCGGCATCCATACAGGCTGGGGGATGGGGGGATTGAGAGCAGCCCTGCGGAGAGGGACCTGGGGGTGCTGGGGGACGAAAAGCTGGACATGAGCCGGCAGTGTGCGCTCGCAGCCCGGAATGCCAACCCGATCCTGGGCTGCATCAAAAGCAGCGTGGCCAGCAGGTCGAGGGGAGTGATTCTCCCCCTCTGCTCCGCTCTGCTGAGACCCCGCCTGGAGTGCTGTGTCCAGCTCTGGGGTCCTCCGCTCAGGAGGCTGCACCCACACCAGGGGGTTCGTTGGGTCCCTTCCCTGAGGACTCACTCGAGGCTGGGGGCTGCTCATCTCCCCCCATGCGTGGGGAAACCTCAGTGCCCCAGCGGGGGGTCACCGTCACCCCTCACACCCACTGCTTTGGGGCAACACCCACCTGTCCCGGGGGTGTTGGGACATCCCACTGTCCCTATGGCCACGGCAAACCCTGTGGCTCCTCCATCCCTGGACACCCCCCTAAAATCCATGGATTTTAGGTCTGGAAACCTGCTTTTAGTCTTTTCTATTAAAGACCAGACTCCGGGGTTGGGATCCCACAGCAGAGCTGAGCCAGCAGGACCTGCGGGTGAGCCGGTGACATCTGATCAGGGCCACCAACCCTGGCCCAGGGACACCCAGGGCTGCTGGGGACGGCACCGCTGTGCTCCAGCCTCTCCCCACACCACCTCCCGGCTGGGGACAGGAGGACCCTTACGGGGATGAAGGTTCACTCCCCGCGGGGACAGAGATTTGGGAACAAGTGGGAACAAGTGGGAACAAGTCAACACAGGCATTATGTCCCCAAAAAGCCAGTGACAAAAATGCCGTGGGCAGGGAGTTGCCGAGCAGAAGCATCATGGGGAGCTCAACCCAGGGGAGAAGGAGTATCCGGCTGCTCTGGTCCCCAGTGTCACTGAAGACACCTTATTTGGTGTCCTGGCCTCACCACATCTCCGTTTTGATTTAAAAAATCAGATTTATTTCAATGTCATTGCCCCCTTTCCTTCTCCTGTATAGCTGGAAAAGGCAGCCAAGGGGAGAAAAACCAAAGGCAGAGGATGGGAGCAGAGGGCAACCACCTTATTTGAAATCAAATAGAAATAGAGTAAAAGTGAAATGGCTTTGGGTACTTTGAATGAAACCACGTGTGAAGCAAGCATCACCCCGAAGGGGTAGCACTGAACTAAATTAAAATTGCTGCTTTGGTGACAGAAAATGTGAATATTTGAGGGGAAAAGGAAACTTTTCCCATGGGGCTGCGGCCGTGACCTGGTGTCTCCTGCTGCTGAATCCCTACCCTTGCTCCTGGCAGGGCTGGAAAACTTTATTTCAGGAGCTCAACCTGAAAAAACACCCTGGGTGGGTTCTTAATAATTTTCTTGGGGGTTTATTAATACTTTTAGGAGCATTATTAATATTTCTCTTAGGGGAAGAGAGGCTGCAGACCCCCCGGGCCGCCCCATCACACAGCAGGTGATAGCCCCAGCCAGCCCAGAGCATCCTGCTTTTCTGCATTTCTGCTTTTGTAAAAAATTTTTCTGTTTTTTGCTACCAGGGAGGAAATTACCTGCGCAGGCAGTGAGGGAGGAGGCAGAATCTCGCTGGGGCATCATTAGAAAGAAGTGCTGGGTTATAAGGCAGCGGAAAGCTGGGTGATGCAGAGCCTGCAGGAGTGAGTTGGCAGCATTAATGGGGGGGGGGGGGGGGCGAAGCAAAAATTAGAAAAAAACCACCACTTTTTAATCAATTCAACTGCACAAGGAAGGGAAGTGCCCCAAAACAGAACAGCCATCAGATGAAACTTTCCTTCAACTTTTATCATTACAGAATAGAAAAGAAATCCTTGGTTCACGTTACAAATACAGTCTTATATAAAAACAAGCCAACAGAAAAAAAAAAAAAAAAGATCGTGGAGCGCCGGTGCCTGGCTCCTGCCGAGCTCAGGAAGGAGGGAAACTCATTCGAATGAGTTGGAAATGACAGCAAGCTTTTCCTCCCACTTCCTGCTGGGTTTGAGAAGGGTTTTGAGCAGGTGGGTGTCTGCCCATCCCATCCCATCCCATCGCATCCCATCCCATCCCATCCCATCCTGCGGTGGCTCAGCGAGAGCATCCTTGGTCCTGGAGAGGAAAATAAACCCTGGAGACGCTGCTGTCCCCGGGGCTGGGCAGCGCTTGGGGATGGGGATGTGTTTTGGGGGAGAGGGGGGATCTGTTGCCTGAAAACCACTGTTTTCCTTGGAAGAAAGAGGGGGAAAGGGCAGAAAAATTATTGCCTGTAAAGTTTGCAGCTTGGCTGGAGGTGGTGGAGGGGCTGGCAGAGGGATGCAGCCCGTCCCCTGCCCAGGCTTTGGGCTCGGGCAGCTTCGGTCATTGGCACTTTGCGGCTGTTTGTTGGGAAGGACAAAAAAAAAAATCACTCCAAGGTGAAAAAAAAAATCCCCAAATAACCTCCAGGACTGGAGAAAAAAAAAGCCTGGGAGGCAAAATTCTTGCAAACCCCCCCACACTCCCAGATGCAAAGGGTGGGCTTGGGGCCAGATCCAGGGATCCAGGAAAAACTGCATCCCACCTCCAGGAAGAAAAGGAGAACAAGGAGGTGGAGGGATGCTTCGGGAAACTACTTCTTTCCTTCCAGCTTCTTCCGAGGATTTTAATTCCTGGCTCGTCATCATTTGGTAAAGCAAACGCTGCCCAATGGACCTTGCACATTCCCCCCCAGCTCAAAATAATCATTCCCCACGTACCAACATCGCCCCTCTTCTGCCGCCGAACCTGATGGATGGATTTGCCACCGGGACCCCGAATAGGTGACGGGGCTGGGGGGGGGTCAGAGAGGTACCGAGCTGCCCCCCCTGTAGCCCTTGGTGAGGGGCCGGGGGGCACTGGGGCAGCCCCAGGGGGGGCAGAGCGTTGCTGAAGGCACGATGTCGGCCTTGGGGGGGGCCCAGCGCAGGCTCGCCGGGGCGGGGGGTGTCGTGCTCAGCCAGAGTCTACTCAGGCACTTTAAATTAAAAAAAAACCCAAACAATAATTAAAAATAAAAAACCTAACCCCAAACATTCACTAGGTTCGTTAAAACAGCCGGAAAGGGGCTGTGTCGAAAGCAGCATCAGTATTGCCAAATTTGAGCAAGACACCCCCCAAAATGTGGCAGGGATGGGGGGGGCTTGCAGGGGGGGATTTCGGGGTGCTCTCTCTCCCTCCCATCCCCAGCTTTTGCGGGGGGGTTGAGGCAAGATGTTGATGGCCTGATCCAGCTCCTCAGGGCGAGGGGAGCATCCCAGACCAAGCCCCTTTGACACTGCTTCATCCAACCAGGGGGGCTGGAAAATTCCTTTTGGGAACAAAAACCCCATTTTTGGGGCCAGCCCAACTCCCAGACCCGGCATTTCGGGAAATTGCCCCAACTCCACAGAGGATGAAGCTGCTCTCTGTGCCCCGCTGTCCCCAAAGCCATGTTTATCCCCCACCCCCAGTCCCAGTTTGCTCCAAATCGGCTGGTTTTTGCCCCAATCCTGCTCCGGGCCCCCCTCCTGCCCGGCACACCGGGAAGGCCCCCGCTGCTCCAAGGAAAAACCAGGCTGGGAGAAACAGAAGAAAACGCTGTCCAGCGAGCAATGCCACCTCCCCGCATGTCCCCGTCCTGGGGAGGGTGTGGGAGCCCGAGGGGGTGGCACAGCTTGGGGGGGTCCCCCCATATCCTGCTGTGGGTGGGTGGTTTGGGCTCAGAGGCATCCAGGGTGGGATGGATGTGCAGCTCCCGGCTCCATTTTGGGGGGTCTTGTGGGGGTGCGGGGAGGCAGGAGGGGACCGGGCAGCTCGGCGTTGTGTCCCTGTCCCCCCTCGCCGGGGTTGTTGGATGTGGGACAGTTTGCTCTGGGGGGGTCCTGCCGCCTCTGGCTCCCACGCCGGGCCGGGGCCGGATCCAGGGCAGGAGGAGGTTACCCGGACCTGGGGAGAGAAGGGGAGAGGAGGCGTTAGAGGGGAGACCGGGGTCCGGGGAGTTGTCCCTGCCACGTGTCCCCATGTAGGGACAAGGAGCCATGGCCACGGGCAGCTGGGGGACAGGGACCTGCTGGGGTGACCTGGGGTGGCTCTCGCACGGCCATCACCCTTGTTTCACCCCCCCCAAAATGTAAGAGAGCAGCTGGGGCCAGGCTGGGAAGCCCCAACAAGTTGCTGTCCCCTGCCACGGTGACACAGGGACTGCCATCGGGGCTGCCCCGCTCACCCATCCCCGGCTGCTTGCGGGCACCGAGGGGACACGGAGGGGACACGGACCCCCGGCCACAGCGGGGCACACGCTGCCCGTCGCCCCGGCGGGCTGCCGGTCCCAGCAGACGCCTTGGGGCAGCAGCTGGCGGGTGCTGGCGTCTGGGGGACCCTGCACACGCCTGCTCCCCGCGCGCGTGTGCCGGCGTGTGCAAGGACACGCGTGTGCGTGCAGGTGTGTGCAGGCCTGGGCAGGTGTGTGCATGCGCGTGCAGGTGGGTGCGCGAGTGTGTGCAGGCGGGTGCAGGCGGGTGCAGGCATGCGGGAGCGTGTCTGCGCACGAGAGTGTGCGCAGGCAGGTCTGTGTGTGTGCACGTGTGTGCACGCACGGGCATTGCTGTGCATCCTCACGTGTACACCTGCACGGGGGGAGAGCCGGCGCCGCGGGAGGCCGGATCCTGGTGCGCACCCACGGCCCTGGCTGCACCTGCAGCCCCCCCTCCCGCACACCCCTGTCACAACTGCCCAGGTCTCAGCCACCAGCTCCCAACCTGCGTTTCCCCCCTTCCCGATGTGCTACAGGAGGGATTCTGGAGGTGAGAGCCCCCATCCTGGTGGGGGGACCCGACGTGGGTGGGGACTCGGTGCCACCCTGGCTGGGCAGGAGGGACCCAAGGGGACAAGAAGCGGGTGCTGGCATGGCACATCCTCCTCCTTCCGCTGGGTGGAAACCCTCCCCTGCGCCCGCCGTTAATCCAATTATAGTTAATTGGTAACTGCAGAATAAGCTTTAATTTCTCAGGCTAGGACAGCAGCCCCGCTCTGTCCTGCCCGGCTGTCCCCTGGGGACACAAGTGGCCGGATCCCCTCCACTGAGCTGGGACAGCACCTTGTACATCGTCTCAGTGGTGACAGGTGGCAGCGAGACCCCCGGTGTCCCCCTCTCAGAGGTGGGGTTACCACTGTCCCGGCACCCCCTCGGGTCCCCCTTGGGTGTCACCGTGCCACTGTGGGTCTCCCGCCTCGGGGTCCGTGAGCCCGACCTGCCACCGCTGTCAGGGTGATGGAGGCGCCTTGATATAAATTACAGCTGCATTAATTAGGTGGTGGGTTATTAATGAGCTGCTGGGGTACGATGGAGGAGGCTGCGGGCAGAGGGGAGCTGGCAGCGTGGTGGCAGGGTCCTGGTTGTGACCCCAGCCCCTGCCTGCAGAAAGGCCACAAGGATGCGGGCAGCTAGAGCGAGCTTGATTAATTAGGAAGCAATCGAATTACAAGGAGCGCTGCCCGAGCCAGGCCTGCGGGCAGGGCGAGAGCCGGCAGCCCCCAGCACGCGCTGCCCGCCAAGGGCTCTGGGGTTTGCCCACGGGGTTCTCGCGGGCAGGGAGCGAGGCTGGAGGCTGGATCCGTGCCGGGGAGCCAGGCAGCACCATCCCCAGCTTCCCCTCGGGACGGGATGCTCTGGTACCCGGGTGGCTTCGCACAACCCATCCCCCAACGGTGCAACCCCAACCCCCCGCCCCCATCACCCCAAAACAGGTCCCAGGTAGCCAGGGGAGCCCTGGAGCGGGGCTGGGTTTTGCAGAGGATACAGAGCTGGGATAAACATCTCCCTGAGAGGGAGGAGAGGGATTTCCCCAGCACCTCTGAACCCTGCTGAGGTCTCCCCATCCTGGTATCTCAGCGCTGAGTTTCTCTGCCATCAGCTCTTGGGTCCCTTGTATATCTAAAACTGACATTCCCCCCACCTAAAATTGCAATTCCTGCTGATATCCCCGAATGCTCCTGCAGCTGTCGGGGAATGCTGGGCCCACAGCAGCCCCCTGGCAGCCCCCCCGTGCTGCTGCTGGAGGCTGCAGGCAGGAGAGGGTCAGGCAGGGCTCCCCCCAGTCCCCGCCTTCCCCACAGCCCGTCTTTGCCGCGCTGGCTTTGCACCATCCCACCAAGGCAGGTCTGAAGGGGTTCCCTGGGGGACACCACCTATGTCCCATGTCCCATCATTGGGACAACGCTCTCCTGGGTCCCCCCTGTGAGGGTGGGCACCTGGCTGGGGGAGGGCAGGACACCCACGTCGATCCCCAGGACGTGGGTGCTGGCACTGCTCCCACCCCAGGGTGACACCGCGGTGAAACGCCAGTGCCACCACCTGTGTCCCCACCGCTGGAGGCTCCCGTCCCCCCATGCCCCACTCACACCCAGAGGGCTAGGGGGCCCCTGGGGAAGGATCAGCTTGATGCAGGCAGGCACAGCACCCTTGGGCGCTCACCCGCACCCATGCACCCAGTCAGGCACAGGAGAGACTGTCTGTGCCCAAAATGCCCAGGGAGGGCCGAGCAATATCACAAACACATTTGTTCCAGCGCAGCCCCCTCTTTGCGTCTCTAATTGCATGGCGTGCCCTTGAATTTGCATAGAAGGCTTAAAATATAATTAATTTTTGGCACTTGGCAAAGCCCGCACGAGGCTAATCCCTTTAGATTTTGCAGCCTTATCTCATTTGAGCGTTTATCTAGTTAAGCTTAATGGGTAAGGGAGAGGAAACAAAAAGTCAGCCACACTTATCTGAAGAGCTGCTGCTCCCCCCGGGCAGCCCCAGCGTGTTGAGTCTCAGCAAAAAAAAAGCAGTGAAAAGCAAAACAAGGGCACGATCCCCCCTAAAACTGCCCAGCCCCAGCCCCAACGGAGCCTCTGGGCTTTATACTGAGGCCAAGTGGACCCACAGACCCAAATCTTCTGGGTTACAACGGTGCGATGAGACACCTCGGAGGGGCTCCTGCATCCCTGAGCTTCCCTGAGCACCCCCAAGGCTTTTCCCCGGCCTGGCACCGACTCACGTGTAGAGCGGCTGTAGCTGTAGGTGTGACGTCTTCTGTGGCGCCTGGTAGCCGTAGGAGTCAAACCCGCCGATGAAGTCGACTGGGGAGAGGGGCGAGAGCGGAGGGGTGAGCTGGGGAGGGCAGTGGGACAATTGCCCTGCCTCCCCCGCCCCCGATGGCACCCATGGGTCACACGGCATCCTGGGCTGGTGCAGCATCTTGGGGAGGTGCAGCGTCCCGTGTTGCTGCAGCACCCCAGGGAAGTGCAGCATCACAGCCTGCAGCTGCATCCCGGAGAAGCGCAGCATCCCGGGTCACCACAGCCACCCAGGGGAGTGCAGCACCCCAGGGAAATGCGACGTCTCAGTAGGCAGTGGCATCCTGGGTCACCGCAGCACCCCAGGTCCCGGCAGCATCCCAGGAGAGTACAGCATCCCAGGGAAGCGCAGTATCCTAGGTTCCTGCAACACTCCGGGATGCCACAACATCCTGGGTCCTCGCAGCATCCCAGGTCACCACAGCATCCTGGGGAAGTGCTGCATCCCAGGTCGTGGCAGCATCTGGGGTCACAGCAGCATCCCAGGGAAATGCAGCATCCCAGAGAAATGCCGCATCCCGGGTCACCGCAGCGTCCCGGGTCACTGCAGCATCCCAGATCGCTGCAACATCCCAGCTCACAGCAGCAGCCCAGGGAAGTGCCAGCGAGAAACGGAGGAAAGGAGCCGGCCTGACTTGCAGAGATCCCTGCGGCTCTCTTCTCCTCACAACTGCCCTTGCATTGCAGGCTGGACAAAGTGGGTAAAATTATCCTATCATTGTCTCCAGAGTGGGCATTTAAGGAGAATTATGGGGGAATTACATCTCGTTTAAAGCCTGTCATTTAGGGGAATTGCAGACACCAATATATCAGTTTTCACGGCTGCGATTTCCAGCCCGGCGGTTCGTCCCCTCCGGCCGGCAGAGCCCATCACCCGCCCGGCGAGGCCCCGGGCGCTCACCGGAGGGATCGTGGTGGCAGATCCCAGCCCTTCACCCTGGCTGATGCAGGGGGAGCGATGAGTGGCTGAGGGTACCCCAACATCTTCCACGATCACCCTACATGCCCCCAGACCTGAACCCTCCCATGGGCACAGCCAGCGGCTGCTCAGCCAGCCCAGGAACAGGCACGGTGCGCGGCCAGGCTGGGGTACCCAAGCTGTTACAGGAGCCGTAGCACGACCCATCTCTCCAAAACCAATATATTAATCCCCACGGAGCTGTGATCTGGGTGGGTTTGCACACAGGTGTCCAAGAAACAGCAGCGAGCTTGAGGGGGGAGCCCAGTTCTCCCAGCGTATTTATCTTCCCGACTTAATATTCAGCCAGCTCTCAATTTTGAAGCCATCCATCCATTTCCAAATCTAATAAGATATTCCATTAAAAAAGATGCATTTGAATCTTGGGATTCAGCAGCATTAATATTAAAAGTGTATTGAATGCGAGAGTTTGTTTGAATGCAAACACGCTTCAAAGCCGGCGGTGGTAGATAAACCCTTTTGCCAGCTCCCCGGGTATAGAAACAAGTTATTACCGCAGGCAGGGTCCAATTTCACACGGAGATTTTCCTTTTCCGCTACACCGGTTCGCAGCGGCAGAGGAGGGAAAACATGGGAATGCTGAACCCCGGCTTCTCCGGGGCTGGGCTGGGCCCATTCCTGGGTCCGTGGCACCGGCAGGGATGCCGATCCCGACGCTGCGGGGAAGGAGCCCGATGCTGAGCACATCTGGGGGGCTTTTGCCGCGCCGGCGGTGGCGGCACATCCCTGCCTGTGGTCGGCTGCCAGGAGCTGCCAGCTGGTGCGAATTAATTAATGGCAGATGAGCATTTAATGCGGTTGGATGGCTACAGCCTTAACCACCTGGTTAATTGGGGCCGGGGTGCTCAGCCCTTCCGGAGGGGTGTTTGCAGGGATCGTTGTCAGATCGGAAAGCACGATATAGATCGTATAAAAATTAGCCTGTAACTTTGCTTAAATTGCTGGTTTTCCCCCTGCTTTGGGGTGAAAAACCTCGAGGTGGGGAGGAGGGTCTGCCGCCCCACTGTCTGTGGGGATGCTGGCCGGGGGGACACAATATTTCTCATTTCATTGTCCCCAAGTCCCAGGTGGCTGTGGAGAGGGAAGGCAGGTGACGGCTGCCTCTGGGAGCAGGGAGGACGGCTCTGCCCGTCCGGGGCCGGATCTGCACCAGGAGGAGCTTTTGCCATGAATTTATCGGGGCTTGGAGGTGGCTCTTTACAGCAAAGGGCAATTCTCCCGGCTGCCACACCGCACCAGGGACCTGGGGGAGACGCTCTGTCCCAGGGGAGATGCCCTGAATTCGGGTCAGCGGGGAGCAGCGAGAGCGATGCCGGCCCCAAACCTGCCCCTGAGCAGCCGTGCAAGGGGACGAGCATCCCGGCTTCAGCAGGAGCTGGACTCGGTGCCACAATGCTGGTGCGGGGACCGGGGACCATCTCAGCCCCTTCATGGGCTGGTGCGGGGACAGAGCCCAGCCCCACACACTGCATGAGACCGTCCCGTTCCTGCACCCGAAGGTCGTGAGCGCTGCGGTCCCATGGGAGATGCAGCAGCTCAGGGCTCAGTGTCCCCATCCGCCTCCTCTCCCAGCCCTGGCCAGGGTGCAGCACCCTTCCCGAGGCTCGGAGCTGGGGACAGCTGGTGGCACAGGGTGGCACATCACACCCCAGCGCATCTGCCTCATCTGGGATGGAAAAAATGGGGAAAAACCCCAACTAAAGGGATCTCTTCACCTGTCTGTGACCCAGGCATCGCTCCCCCATCCCTGCCCGGGGGCTGCCGCCCCAGCGAGGTGCTGGCCGGCATCAGCCGAGGCCATTTTGCAGAGCTGCAGCTCTCCCCCCGCCGTGACCGAGAGCAAAAGCACTTACAGCTGTCTTCTTCCTCCAGGAACACTTTGCTGACGTAGCAAGCGTAGACGAAGCCGAAGAGCTGCGAAACAAAAGCGAGGAGAGAGAAGTCGGTTATGGGGGAGGGAGGCGGGTGCTGCGAGGTGGAGGCCTGGGAGCATCCTGGGTGGACCCTGGGCAGGATCAGGGCTGCTGTGGTGCTGGAGCCCGTCTCCGGCGTGCCCGGGTGCTGGTTTGGGATGCAGCGAGGTCGGATGGTTTCAGCTGCACCGGGGGGACAAGGGTGGTGGCCCTAGGGGGGACAGGCTGGCATCGCACTGGGATGGCAGCACGGAGGTGCTGAGCCCCATGTAGCACTGGGTGCCCCTTTGGGGGGTGCACAGTAGCCGCTCTGGACCCCAATTCCCTTTAAAGCTTTATTTTCTTGTGGTTCCCCAAGACTCCCCAGGAGTTTTGCATCCAGGTGTGTCCCCTTCCCACCCCCGCCATGGGGTGAGACCGCCACCGGGAGGGGGGGACCCTCCTTTCCCAGCAAGCGGCACATCCCACCGGCTCGCACTCGAGCAATGCAGCGCCTGGGTGTGTTTCACCGAGAACCCCCCGATTCCTGCAGCATCCAGCCTGCCAGGTTTTGGGGTGGGCAGCACCCCCAGGGTGCTGGCATGGGCTCCGTCTGCTCCTCTCTTCCCAGCCCTGAGCCAACGCCACCCTTGATGCTATAAACGGGCACTGATGCCTGATGGCACCGTGGGACATCTCCAGCTGGACCACGGCAGCTCTGCCTGCCCCGGTCCCTGCCATCATCCCCCCTCTCTCGCTTCGCAATTCGGGGTGAGGAGGAAAGGTGGCGGGGGCTGTCCTTACCGCCAGGAATATCTGCATGGCACTGCTCACTACCTCGATGTACTGGTAGTCGAGCAGGCAGCCGCTGACGGTGATGACATGATGGTCCTCGGGTGCCAGGTTGGAGTTCATCACCGGCGTCACCAGGCAGCCCGGCCCGTTCTCCATCCACCACGAGCGGTGCAGTGAGGTATTGAAGGTCATGATGAAGTCTCGGTCCTGCGAGAGAAGAGCAGAGGAGGAGGCACAGACCATGGAGCTGAGGTTCTTTGCAGACGAGGCGGACAGAAAATGGGCTTTCCCAACCCAAGCACGCTCCACGAGCATTGCACCCACCCAGACCCTGTCAATGCAACGTGGCCAACGTCCAACGTCCCTGGGGTTTGTGGCTTCCTCCCACGCCGGCATCATGGACCGTTTGGTCAAGCAGCACCCAGCTGCGCCATGTTGCCCAGGTGCCATCATGGGTGTCATAGAGCGGTCACCAGCGTGGCAGCTTGGCCAGTGCCGATGCCAGTGGATCGTGGATCCGGCAGGGAAACAGCGACCACACGGGTTGGGATGCAACCCCGGCACAGGGCTCCTGCAGGCAGCAGCAGCGTGGCTGGGGGAGAACCCACCCCATGGATGGTCCTCCTGGCATGGGTGGGTGAGCACCCAACCCACGGAGGGTCCTCCCCGCCCCTCTCTGCACCACCAGCCCTTGGGTCTGCACGGGGCTGCGAAACCCGCTGAGCATCCTTTGTAGGAAATCGCCGATCTGGGATTAAAAGATATTTGCTGGTGGGAGTGGAAAAAATAGAAGGAAAGTGGGTTTGGGTTTCTAAAAGCAAAGGATATGGGTTTGGGTGCTGGGAAGCACAAAGAGGGGGTGTTCTGGCATTGCAGCATCACTGAGAGATTGGGGATTTCCACCGAAAACACTCAGTGGGAGTGAATCCTCCCCTACTGCATCCTCTGTGCCTGCTGCATGTATCCAGCATGTCAGCTTTTTAGAAGAGCCTCAAATGACCTGTAGCAACATGGGAAGACGGTTTCACCCATGAAGCCCCCCAAGAAGCCCTTTTCCCCACCGCAGGCAGCCCCAGAGCGAGCCGGAGCCTGTTTCCCTGAGCCTGCTGTGATGCCCCGAGGTCAGTGCAGGGAACAGCGTCCTCAGAGCCGGGAGCGGGGTGCCAGAGCGGGGCACATCCTCGGCACGGGTACCCCAACCGCGGGCTGAGGATGCTCAAACCACCTAGTGATGCATCATCGCTACGTTAAGTTTTGCTCTTTTTCATGTAAGAGCTATAATTTAATAGCCCAGGGTGGGGCAGAGAGGCACGGAGAGGCACGGTCCCGCTCACATCCTCACCCCTGTGGCCACTGGGTGACTTTTCAAAGCCGTGAATGACATCCGGCCGCTCTGCTGCCACTGCCGGGTGCTCTGGGGCCGAGCGGCACTTGCAGAGCCCCAGAAGACCCTGGAAAATTGGGAATCTGCAGGAGAGGGGTCTCCTCCTCCCCACCCCGCTGCCTTGCCCGTCCCTGCCCGCACCGTGATCCTGTCCCAAACTTTCCTGTCATTGCTCGTCCCCAGTCCCCATGTCCCTTCTCCGCTTTATCTCCTCGCTGGCACGTTAAGAAACACTCCATCCAATTTCTGCACCCCATAAGCCCCAGCAGCACCGAGGGCGCACCGGTGATTAACGAGCGCCCTGCAATTCCCAATTCATCAGCCTCATTAATTTCGCACCCCCACTTCAAAGCCTCCCCCCACTGCCACCTTGGCCTGAACCATCCGTCTGTCTGTCCCACGCACGCCTGGGTGCTGGGTGCTGCAGCCAGGAGCCCCCAGGAAGGCACCCCCAGCACCCGGGTGGGTGCTTTGCTGCCAGGGTAGGAGCACCCACAGGCTCTGGGTCAATTTTGGGGGACAGAGCGGCGGAGCAAGGGAAGGAAGAGGAAGGACAGCAGGAAGGATGGGAAAGATGGAGAGGTAAGGAGGATGGAGGGAGGAAGAGGAGGCAGGAGGGGGGGCGTTACCTGCGACAAGCGTCCGACCTCCAGGTAGAAGCAGATGATGAAGGCGTTCCAGCCGACCCACAGCACCAGCCACACCGCGTACTGCCGAGAAGAGAGCCGGTCAGGGCATGCCATGCCCAACAGACATCCCCCGGGCCATCCCCCCTCTGTCCTGCTCGCTGGATCCCGCCGGATCCACAGGGATTTGGGTCTGGATATGGGAGGGGACCTGGGGCTGAGCCATCCCCAGGGGTGATAATGCTGCATCTGGGCACGGGGATCGGCATCCCCAGCGGTACCTACCATCATGAGGTATTTGGATCTGTACTGGATGGTCCCAAAAATACCCAAAATAACGGCCATGATGTGTAAAAAATTAGCCAGGATGGGTGCCCACTGGTAGCCCAGGAAATCAAAGATCTGCCTCTCCAGCGCCGCTACCTGCAAGAGAGCAAAGGAGGGGTTGCAGGTATTAAAGCAGGGCTTCGGTCACCGCAGCAGCTCCTGGGATGCTAAAGGCAAAGAGCAGCTGGTAATTAATGGGAAATCGCAGGGATAATTAGTTGCGATACGCTGAAACGTCCGCATGATGAGTCGGCCGGTGGTGGGTGAATGCATGGTGGTGAGCAAGGGTTATTAGGAATATTTGGACCTGAGAAGGGGAAAGCAAGGAGACATCAACTTGTCACCTCACCAGCACCCTCTGTGCCTCAGTTTCCCCATTGCTCAGGTCTTGGGCACTGCTGAAAATCACCCTCCAGGATGGGTTTATCCCTGAGCTCAGCCTGTCCAGAGGAAAATCTCCTGCTCGGGTCATGCACCGGACTCCTGGTATTTTGCAATTGATTTTTCTGCCCATCCTCACCAGCTTGTCGCGAGCCTTCCCATTTAACGCCATTGGGTTTTATTGCCGTTATCGTCTGTAACCCATAAATAAGGATGCGACGCAGCTTAATAAATTGCACGGCACACAAAATTAGGGACGGTGGCTGCTGTGATCTGTCTGTTATCCTGGCACTTATTTATGGCTCTATTTGCTACTGGCTCGGGGTCTATTACTCTTAATTACAGAATTAGCTTAAAGAAAGGTGGTAGCAAAGGTGAGGTGGGAACGCTGGAGCATCTGCTGCCAGTTTTAAGTTAAAAAATGGAGATTTGATGAGGCTGTGTTTTTTTAGGGAACTTTTAGGGAACTTCAGGGTGCGTCGGACGCCACAGTCCCCGAGGGCACGGGGACAGGGCTGCAGCGAGCTGTGTCTCCAGCAGACTTGCAAACCAAAAAAACTCTTTATCTTTTTGACACTCTTTGAGATACCCCAGATAAATGCTGTGAGCTCTGGGGCCCCAAGTCCTCCCCACAGCACCGTGCCTCAGTTTCCCCTCCCACTGCAATGCCTCTCATCCTGGCAGAGAAATGAGAGTTTATTCTGAAAAATTGCAGGAGAAATTGGGCTTTACATTCCCCCACCGTTCACCGGCTGCTTCCCCCGGTGATCTGGATTTAGGGGAGCTCCATCCTGGTGCTCCCTGAAGCTCCCATGGGGGTTACGGCCCCAGGGCTGTCCCAGGGCCCCACAGCATCCCTGCCCCTCCAGCCTGACTTAATGTGTCCTAATTACAGGGGGGAAATAAATGAGGTGGCAAAAGTCCTTCCTTAAGTGTTTCATGAGGATGAGCCATGGCTAACCCAACTGTGTGTGCAACCGCCAGCTGTGCCTCAGTTTCCCCATCCATAAAACATCACGCACTCGTTGAATTGGCTTAGCAAGGGCTCTAATTAATGCCTCTTTTAGCCCAGCTCCATCCTGCCAGCGGGTGGAAAGCCAAAGGCAGAGCCAAGGACCATGGTATCCCATTCCCGACCCTGCCCCAGGATAGGATCTGCAAGATCCGTGCTGGCAGAACCCCGGTTTCAATTAAAGGCGATGCAAAGGCATGGGGCAGCTGAGCCCGGGCAGCCCCTGGATCCGCAGGGCCGGGACCAAGGCTGTTTGCGTTGAGGCTTAATTCACTTCCACGCTGTTTAAACTCTCTGAGGAAACAGCCTTTGGAAATACTTACAACCGGGCTGTAAATCTTTTAAATTGAGGAATGTAAATAATAAATGATACAAGGAGCACGGTGCTCGGGGTTTTATAGCCATCCATCGATCTGGTGGCTGTTGACAGAGCTGCTTAGCAGGAGCTAGAAGCGGAGGCTGCAAGTTTTGGGTACTGGTGAGTCTCTGAGCTGAGGGGTGGGGCTGGGAAGAGCCTCCGAGAGCATCCCATGGAGCTCGAGTGATGCGCTTACACCTGCACAGCTCCTTAATTCCAGCTCATCAAGCCAGTACAGGCTGAAAAAGGGGGAGCTGGGAAGATCCTGATCGAACCGAATCCTTCTTCATCACAAGAGAGGCAAAATTAGTGGCAAACAAGTCTCTCCGCGGAGAAGCGAGGGCTGCTAACTGCACCAAAACCGCTGCTGGAGCCGCCCTGGCAGGTAAAACGCTGCTTTGTGTGTGCTGTTATTTAAGCATATTCCCTCCGCGTGAAAAGCAAATCTTGTTTTTTTCAGCATCGTCGGATGCTGCTTAAAGTTAAGGAAAATACAGAGACACAGCACAAACGCGGCGAGTCTGCAGCTGCAGCTCCCCTGGCATTCTCCGCCTGCAAAGCACCAAGGGCGGCTCAGCAGCCTTACACCCAGTTTCATGAGTGGGGAAACTGAGGCACCGCCACACTCCAAGGGGAGTGGGGGGGTACAGATTTGGCAATCCTCGCTTGGGGCATTGTGGGGCTGAGTGAGCACTGGCTTCAGCTCAGACGGATGCTCCTGGCTTGCTCCGAGCACTTCTCGCCGCTCGCTCGCTGCCGACCCCAGGCTGGTCCAGCACCCGGAGCATCCTCACCCAATCCTTTGGGGGTGAGATGTCCCCCCCAGCAGCAAACTTCAAGACACCCAGGCTTTTCATGCAGCCACCCCCAGCCGTTCATTAAAGGTGGCCCTAAATGAAGTAAGGGCAGCGAGCAAGCCTGGCTGCGGGGCTCGGTGTCGCCTGCAAGCACAGCGAGGGACTCTGCAAGTTCTCGGCATGCTCTGCGAGAAACCTGCGCGCAACCTGGGGACCAGCAACATCCAAACCCCCAAAATGTAGGTGACTTGTGGAGCTCAGAGCATCCTCCCCAGGCTGTTCTCCTCCTGTAAGGGGTATTTCCCATGTTAATAGCAGCCCCATTAACGACCCACCCTCATTAACACCCTACTCTCCCCTTTCAGCTCTTGCTGCCACTCTGCCATCGAAGCTGTGATGCTCCTGGAGGTGTGGGACCGGGAACCACACACCATCCTGCTGCTAATTAAGATAAACCTGCAGCCGATCAATGCAATGAGTTTTAGGGCTCCCTCTTAATTAAACACTCTCTAGTTTATCGATCTGCCCCAAAAGTTCCCTTTGCAGCAAATCACATCCATTAGTCGGGGGCAGGCGCGCACCAGAGTGCTGCTAATTGAAACGCATTGCCTGCAATGATTTTATTTTAATCAAGAAATCGAAGTGGGCAAGACGTGGGGATGGGGCTCCGTCAGTGCGTGGCAGTCCCCGGGGAGGATCATGGCAGGAGGGGACGCGTGCGCAGCCCCTTGGGGACAGGGAGCTGCCGGGGCTCAGCCCGGGGGCTCTGGGCAGGCAGAACCGGTGAGGCAGAGCTGAAGAAAAATGGGATTTTTAAAGGGTGCTGGCACCAAATTCAAACGGGAAGGAGCATACCTGTCCCCACATCACCCCTTGGTTATGGCGTCTTCGCCTTCCTCCAACCCATCCTGTTACTCGTTGGGGATTTCCTAGTCCTTTTTAATCCCCATGAGAAGCTGAGGTGGAAGGATTGCACAGGCACCGGGAAGCAACTTCCCCTATGTCCCATCCCTGCCAGATATGACATTTTGAGATGGGAAATCCCTCCTGCAACCCAGCTGGGCAGCGTTGGGCCCCGGGAAGAGCATCCCTGACCCAGCACCCTGCGACCTGCCGCAGTATTAGAACAGAAATCTTGCCCAGCAGCTGCCATTTTTGCTCTCTTGGAATCAGAATCACAGGATGGGTTTGGTTGGAGGGACTTTTGAAGACCAGCTAGTTCCAACCCCCCTGCCACGGGCAGGGACACCTTCCACGAGCCCGGGTTGCCCAAAGCCCCGTCCACCCTGGCCTTGGACACTTCCAGGGAAGGGGCATCCACAGCCTCGCTGGGCAGCCTGTGCCAGCCCCTCACCGCCCTCACCGTACAGCATTTCGTCCCTGTGTCCGATCTAACCCTCCCCTCTCAGTTTGAAGCCGTTGCTCTTCACCTTGTCACTACGGGCCCTGGTAAAAAGTCTCTCTCCATCTTTCCCGTAAGCCCCCTTTATCTATTGCAATGCCGCAAGAAGCTCTGCCCAGAGCCTCCTCTTCTCCCGGCTGAACGAACCCAACTCTCTCAGCCTTTCTCCATCGGAGAGGTGCTCCAGCCCTCGGATCATGTTTGTGGCCTCCCCTGGACGCGCTCCAGCAGGTCCGTGTCTCCCGTACCGAGGACCCCCAAGCTGGACGCAGCACTGCAGGGCGGGGGGGTCTCACCAGAGCGGAGCAGAGGGGCAGAATCCCCTCCCTCGACCTGCTGGCCACGCTGCTCTTGATGCAGCCCAGGACACGGCTGGCTTTCCGGGCTGCGAGCGCCCATTGCCGGATCCTGTTGAGCTTCTTGTCAACCAGCACCCCCAAGTCCTTCTCCTCAGGGCTCCTCTCAATCCATCCTCTGCCCAGCCTGTATTTGTGCTTGGGATGGCCCTGACCCATCTGCAGGACCTTGCATTTGGCCTGGTTGAACCTCAGCCCGCTCCCCCAGCCTGTCCAGGACCCTCTGGATGGCATCCCGTCCCTCCAGCACATCAACTGGCCACTCAGCTTGATGTCATCTGCAGACTTGCTGAGGGTGCCCTCCATCCCACTGTCTATGTCACTGATGAAGATATTAAATAGTACTGGTTCCAGTACAGACCCTTGAGGGACACCACTCGTTACCCATCTCTACTTGAACATTGAGATGTTGACTGCAACTCTTTGGAGACAGCCACCCAGCCAACTCCATAGCCATCTAATAGTCTACCCATCAAAGCCACATCTCCCCAATTTAAAGATGAGGATGTTGGGAGGGACCCCTTACTGCATCCCACCCTCTGTTTTTGAGATAAAACCAGCCCTGCCCCGCTCAGTAACACGGCAGTGGACTGGCTGCCTGCAGGGACCAAGTCCTTCTGCTGCCCAGTGAGATGGACACCATGTCCGCAGCACGGTCCGGGGCCATCCCTCGTCCCACCGTGCCCACCGGGGACAGGCTGGAGCCACCGCAGCCCCCCCAGCCCATGACCCTGCCTGGAATTTACAGAAGCAGGAGCTGGCAGCAGATCCTCCCATCGTAGCTGCCCCACCTGATGGCTCTTAGAGACTTCACCAAAACTCGCTTAGTTACCACCAAAACCGAAGGGACGCAAGGACAAGGCCACCTGTGGATACAAGTGACCCCAAGGCACACGCGTCCGGGCGCATGGCGGTCCTGGCAATCGCAGGGACAATTTATCCATGTCCTTCCCCCGCAGTGCCCAGGAGAGGTGACGCTCATGTCACCAGGGCCTGTGGCTGTGGTCCCCCTGTCCCCTCGGGCTCCGGGGGGGAGCCGGTGCTGCCCCGCTCCCCACGCTCTGTCCTCTCGCCTCGGCTGCGATGGGGATGACATGTTTGCTGACACAGATGCATAAATACATTATTGCATCTCTAAAGCCTCAATAATTAATGGCTAGAGAGAGATGGGAGCTCATTCTGGTGCTGGGGGGGGATGTCATCTCCCGGGGGAGCTGGGGAGGGGGACAGTCCCTCCATCCTGCTCGCTCGCAAGCACCTGTGTGGAACCAGTCCCTCTCGTCTCTCCCTGAGGACCCCCAAAGCTGCAGAGTCCCACGGCTGGGCGCTGGGCGATGCTCTGGGGACATCCCTGCTGCTTGCTGTGCCCTCGCCCAGCCCAAAGCCCCCCGAGCATCACCTCGGGGTGCAGCCGGCAGGGAGTCACGCCTGGGGACACAGGGCAGCGACCCCCCCGTTCCCCAGCTGCGGCTCAAGCCGTGCCACCCCCCATGCTCATGCAGCGATTTTTTTGAGGTACATGATTATGTATTTAATTGCTTTTAAATAAAAGCCCCCTGTTCCCAACATCCCCGAGGGGGAAGCCAGGCATCCGGAGCACGTGCGGCAGTGGTGACATGAAAGGGGGGGCACGGCGACACAGGGGTCCAGCCCCGTTGATTCACACAGGGTGACACCGGTCACCCCGTCCCTCTGCCCGCGGGGACGGCCCTGGCCAGGCCACCACGCACCCTTCCCCATCCTGCCCTCCCCCACCCCCCCGCTCGCTGCCACTTCAGCTGGGCCGTTTTGGGGCAGAATAAGGGGTTTGCACATTTTTACTATTTGGGCAAAACACTTTCTGGGAGGGGAACATCCCTTTTTTCTGGGATGGAAACTCTTCCCATCTGTTTTTTCCCCTTTCTAGGAAAAGTCAGGAGGGAAATATCCCCTTCCTTTGCTCGTGTGGCTCTATTAAAACCCTCAGAAGGGTGACGGGCAGGTTTGCTCCTGCCTGCGAGTGACAGAGCCACATCCCGGGGAGCCAGCAGCAGAAAAGCTGCAGTTTCGGTGGTGGGGATGGAGTGTGGGGAAATTCCCTAAAAATCCCTTTTTCCCCAGCCTCCACCCCTGGGGCTGGCCGGGAGGAGCTGCGTGGTGAAACCCCCCGAAATCTGGGGCAAGACCCCGTGCGCTCAGGCATGCCGGGCGCGAGACGCCCCGGCCGGGCAAGGGAGCCGGGGTCGGGATTCCCGGGATCCAGGCTGAGCCCGGGAGATCCAGCGGCATCGGAAGCGCCAGCTGAGGACGGGGAGCAGCTGCCGACCGCAGCCCGTGGGCTGCGTGTGCTGAGGGGGCAACAGGGCCGGCCGTGGGAGGAGGCAGCACGTGGGCGCTCATGGCCTGACTGCACTCACGGCCTGCCTGCACTCATGGCCTGCCTGCACTCACGGCCTGCCTGC
>JAVKLA010000073.1:44215559-44227882 GCA_034782735.1 Sagittarius serpentarius | reverse complement strand
GGGTGGGGGGGAGGGAACCCATAAGAAAGGGGCGGCGTCCTGAAAGGGGCTCTTTCTTTGGGGTGGGGGTATGAGCTACCTTGAGCAGCTGGCAGGGCGTCTGCCCAAAGTTGCTGATGATGCCCTCCAGAGCCTTCCTCTGCGTCTCATCGGCGATGGCGTCCAGGTCCACAGCCCCTGGGGACAGGGATGTTCATGGGGAGGGCCACCTGGCAGGTGCCCCCCCACTTCCCTGCCCCACGGCTCACCCTCGTAGGTGCAGTAGTAGAAGACGTTGAGGGCCTCCACAGCAGCCGGGCCTCGTTGCTTGTACCCAAAAATCAGGTCGATCCACTCATGGAGGTGGGCTGAGACATACTCTGACTCCTGCCCACGGATGGGGCCTCAGGGCCGACCAGGAATGCCCCCCCCCCCCCCCCCATAACGACCCCACCAGGGGTGGGAGTGGAGGATGGGTTGGGATGAGCCCCACCATCTCACCAGGGCTTTGCGGTGCTGGTAGATGAAGTCCTCGTGGGAGCGTGCCCACCGGGGCAGCACCACGTCGCCCACCTTCTCGTTGGAGAGCTGCAGGCAGCCCAGGTCGAAGCCTGCAGGCAGAGCAGGCGGGGGGTGAGTGACACTGACCCCCGCCGTGCTCCCACGGGTGCTGTCCCCATGGCGGGCATGATGGCTGCCCCTTACCGTTCTGGTTCTCCAGGAACTCAGGGAAGTAGAAGAACTCAGGGATGAGCTCCTTGACGTCCACCGGGTTCTCCATGCGGGCTTGCCATGCCGCCGGCACTGAGTGGAACTGCCGGTCCGAGCAGTCAAACCTGGTGGCACAGGACACCCGGTTGGAGCCCGCTCATCCCCCTCGATGTCCCCTCCCTGGGGTCCACCCACTGGGTGCCCACCTGCCGCTCTGCAGCTGGATGTGGAGGGTGGTGAAGGGCTCGGTGCGGATCAGGTAGTGCATGACGCCTGCCGCGTTGGAGTAGTGTGTGCCGTAGTGGAACTTGTCCACGGTGCCCGTGGGGTCCTCGAAGCTCTCGTACCTGGGGGCGAGGTGGTGGGGGTCCACCGGGAGCCAGCCAGGCGCTCCCCGGCATCCCCTGTCCTCCATTTTAGGGGTACTCACTTCTCCTTCACGTCCCGGGCGTGCCGCTCATTGGCCACCCCAATGGGCTTGGACAGGTCCCGAAACACGGCTGGGTTGGTGAGGTCAAGGGTCTCCGAGACATAATCCCGCAGGATCCAGGGGAACTGGGTGGGGGCGGGAGGTGGGTGAGGCTGGGGGGAGGCATGGGCTCAGGGGGGCGTGGGGGAGGGGGCATGGGGCTCACCACAGGGTACTGGGAGAGGTCGTTGTAGGTGCGCCCCGCGATTGTGTTCAGCTGCATGAGATACTCGAAGTTTGAGATCTCCCGCAGGACCCATTTCTGGAGTGAAGGGAGGGTGGCTGAGATGGGTTAGGGGGGGGGGGGGCAGGCAGGAGACACGGCAGACACCCCCCCACCCCATGGCTGTGCCTGTCCCATGGCCATCCCTGGTCCCACAGCCGTCCCTGGTCCCATGGCCATCCACATCTCACACCCATCCCCGGTCCCATGGCCATCTCCAACCGATGGCCATCCCCTGTTCCACGGCCATCCCCGGTCCCATGGTCATCTCCAACCGATGGCCATCCCCTGTTCCACGGCCATCCCCGGTCCCATGGTCATCTCCAACCGATGGCCATCCCTGGTCCCATGGGCATCCCCGTCCCATGCTGGCACGCTCCCCTTTGGCATCCGGGAAGGGGAGCTATGGGGTGAGGGTGGGCAAGGAGGGGCCAGTACCTGGGTGAGCCCCGAGGCTTTCAGCAGCTCCTGGGGTGACCGGCTGCCGAAGTAGATCTGGTTGGGGGGACGCAGGCCAAGGATGCAGGAGTACACCTTGTTCCTCACCTGGGGAGACGGGGGGAGGACGTGGAGTGGCTGGAGCCTGGGCAGTACCGTGGCCCCGGGAGGGGGTGGGTGCGTGGGGGGGAAGGGTGCCACCACCTTTTTTTTGAAGTTGAGGAAGTAGTTGGCCTGGTCGATGAAAAAGAGCTCAAGCGCGGAGCGGCGCAGGTTGTAGCGGCGCAGGTGGACCTCGCGCAGGTGGGACAAGGGGCGCTTGAAGTCATAGCCGATCCCTGCCAAGATGGGGGGGGCACAGAGCCCCGTGGGTGTCACCGTCCACCCGGACCCCTACTCCCGAGGCAGGGATGGAAGCCAGCATCGCCCTGGGGCTGGGAGGACCTCAACCCCGAAACAACCAGCACCAGGCACGATGGGCTTCTGGGGGAGATGGGATAGGTGAGGGGTTCCTCACCCCGCCTTGCTGCAGGGACCCCCCTGAGGAGCACAGGCCGTTACCTCCCTCCGTCTCCTCCTTCTCGCTGCTGCCGTCGTAGAAGTAGATGTGCTGGGTCGTCACTTCCAGGCGGCCGGGAACGACGGCCACCGTCGTGATGAGCTCGCAGTCCTCCGAGACCACCAGCTTCTCCCGCTGGTTCTGTTCCTTGGGCTCAGCCCTGGGTGACACAGCAGGGCAAGGAGACCCCCCGGTGACACCCCCAGCCTGGGCAAGCCAGTGCCATGGCAGGGGATGGGGACACTCACTGGTTGTCCAGGACGGGGAGGTCCTCCTCAGCCAGTTGGTCATCCTCCAGCTCGCTCACCTTGGCCTCCTTGGCCATGGCGAGCGGGAGGGACTCGGCGGGGTTGTGGAGGTGGTCAGCTCCTGAATGAGGAGGGGGTCAGCAGGCTCCCCTGGTCCCCCACAGCCAGGGGACAAGTCCTGTGAGGGGCCCCCATCCCACCCCCCAACCCCAACAGCGTCCATAACAGCTCCCAGCTCAACCCCACCACGTCCATCCAACCGGCGGCACCCCCTTGCCCATGGCACGGGGGGACCCCTGGGTGCCCCACTCCTGTCAGCCTCACCCAAGTTGTCCCGTAGGGCGCTGGCCTCCAAGTGTTGGTCCAAATTCAGGTTGGGCACCAGCTTCAGCCTCATCCGGGAGTAGGTCTCGGCGCTCGACAGCTTCCAGCGAACCTCTGGTGGGTTCCTGAGGGGCAGGCAGGGGTGAGGCACCCTGGGCACCCGCAGCCATGCCAGCCTTCCCCGGGGACCAAGGCGGGGGCTCACCGGTCTGCCCAGGCGGAGCGGGGTGAGGTGAGGAGGCGGCACAGGGACCGCCACTGCTTCAGCACGGTGCTGTGGTGGTTGTTGGCCTGCTTCAGCACGTTGGCGTGCCGAGTGTTTTCCGCCTTGGAGCGCTTTGCCACCGGCTCCAGCACCAGCTCCTGCCGAGGGAGCAGGAGGGTGAAGTGACAGCGGGGCCGGGGCTTGGGTACATCCCCGAGGTGAGGAGCATGTCCATGGGGTGACGTCCCCAGGGCAAGGAGAACATCCCCAGGATGATGTACTTGGGGTGAGGAGCACATGCCCGGGATGATGTCCCTGGGTAAGGAGCCTGTCCCTAGTGCGAGGAGCACATCCCCGGGATGATGAGCACAGCCCTGGGATAACGTCCCTGGGATGAGGAGCATTTCCTGAGAGCAATGGCTCCAGGGTAAGGAGCATGTCCCCAGGATGACATCCCCGGGACGAAGAGCACATGCCCAGGATTAATGTCCCCAGGGTGAGGAGCACGTCCCTGGGGCGAGGACCATGTCCCTAGGGTGACACCCCCAGAGCAAGGAGCACGTCCCCAGGGTGATGGCCCTGGGTGATGTCCCCAGGGTGAGGAGCACATCCCTGAAACAACATCCCTGGGCTGACGAGCACAGCCCCAGGATGATGTCCCAGGGACGAGGAGCGCATCCCAAGGACCATGTCCCCAGGGTGAGGAGCACGTCCCCAGGATGACATCCCTGGGATGAGGAGGACATCCCCAGGATTAATATTGCCAGGGAGGGGAGCACGTCCCTAGGATGACATCCCCAGAGCAAGAAGCACATCCCCTGGATGACATCCTTGGGGTGAGGAGCACATCCCCAGGATGAGGAGCACATCCCCAGGGTGACGTCCCAGGGGCGAGGAGCAGGCAGTACCCGGAACATCTTGCAGCTGGCCGCCTTCTCTTGCTCCCGCCGCTGGGAGCTGCTCATCATGGCATCGTAGCAGGCGTTCCAGAAATTGGACATGTGGTCGTGGCTCTTGGCAAAGGTGTCCATCTCAAACTGGGCCATGGTGGGCTGCACCTACCAAGAGAAGAGGGATGAAAGGGGAGGCGTTTGCAGCGCTTGGCACCCACGGACCATCATCCACACTATGAGCATCCCTGCCCTGGAGGTCACCCCTAAAGGCTGTCCCAACCTGGTGGTGACATGGGCACCCCGCCGCAGTACGGACCCATCTCTAAGCCTAGGAAGGTGTTCCCCCAACAGCCATGCCACCCCACGCCCCACGGCACCCACGTGCTTCTCGATGAAGCCCCTCCACTCCGGGGTGGTGCAGAAGAGCTGGAAGTCCTCGTAGAAAGTGGGGCTGCCGTTGGTGGGGGGCAACGAGGGCAGGAAGAGCTGCAGCTGCAGGGTCTCGTAGCACTGGTCCATGAGCGTACGGACGATGGGCACCAACCAGGAGAAGGTCTCTGACTTGGCGTCCAGCGAGCGTCGCAGCGGGGTGTCCAGCTTGCCCAGCAGGTAGCAAGCCTCGTCCTTTTTTGGGGCCGAGGAGGTCTGCAGCAGGCTGTGCAACTTCACGTACGCCAGCGAGTGCAGCTGGTGGGGGGGGATGTGGGGCATCAGACGGAGCCACCTGCCCTGTGTCCCAAGGGCTGGGGTCTCACCCAGAGCCCCCGGAAAGCGTGACCCACCTGGGGATCCTGCAGCATGATGTAGCCCACGAGGATGCGTAGACCTGTCTGGGCCATCTCCTTGAGGTCGGAGGTGCCGTTGGCCAGGTGGTACCAGACGCCCAGCTTGTCCAGCAGACTGCTCACCCCCTCATAGATCTGGAGGGGGGGGAGGGGGGCGGGCACAGTGAGCCCCCTGCCCGGCCACGCACCCCGCATCTCTCCAGACGGGTGAGTGCAAAGCCACCAGGCCTGTGCCCATCACCCAGCCGCCCTCGGTTTTGCTTGACATGGGTTTGGGTTATGGGCAGGGGTTAGGATTAGGGTTTAGGGGTAGAGTAGAGCCCCAACTCACAACCCTAATGACAAACCAGTCAGGGTTTGGCAGGACGGTTACGGGTTGGGGCTTAGGGTATGGGTTTACGGTAAGGGTGTAGGGTTAGGGTTCAGGGTTAGGATTGGGGTTAGGGCTAGGATACAGAATCGTGGTTAGAGCTGAGGTTTATGGCAAGGATGTAGGGTTAAGGTTTAGGATTAGGATTTAGGGGGCATGGTTACGAGTTAGTGTTATGGTTTAGGGTTAGATCTTAGGGTATAGGGCTAGCGTTTTGGATTTACAGTAAGGGTGTAGGGTCAAGGTTAAAGTCTAGGTTTAGGGGTTAAGGTTTAGGATCAGGGTTAGGATTTACAGCAATAGTGTAGGGTTAAGGTTAGATTTACAGGTTATGAGTTAGCGCGAGGGTTTAGGGTTAGATTTTAGCATATAGGGTTAGAGTATAGGGTTAGGTTTACGGTAAGGCTGTAGGGTTAGGGTTAAGGGTTAGGATGGGGGTTAGGGCTAGGGTATAGGATTGGGGTTAGGGCTGGAGGTTTACAGCAAGGATGTAGGGTTAAGGTTTAGGATTAGGATTTAGGAGGTATGGTTAGATTACGGGCTATGAGTTAAGGTTAGGGTTTTGGTTTACAGTAAGGATGTAGAGTTAGGGTTACGGGTTAAAATTTGGGTTAAGGGTTGGGGTTTACAACAAGGATGTAGGGTTAAGGTTTAGGATTAGGGAGGTACAGCTGGATTTACAGGTTATGAGTTAGGGTTATGGTTTAGGGTTAGGGCTTAGGGTATAGGGATAGAGGGTTGGATTTATGCTAAGGGTGTAGGGTTAAGGTTAAAGTTTAGGATTAGGGGTTAGGGTTTAGTTAGGGATAGGTTTTAGGGTTAGATTTTAGCATATAGGATTAGAGTACTGGATTTGGGTTTATGGTAAGGTTGTAGGACTGGGGTTAAGGGTTTCAATTAGGGGTTAGGACTAGGGTATAGGATTGGGCTTCACAGCGAGGGTGCAAGGTTAGTGTTAAGGCATTGTAAGGGTTAGAGTTGGGGTTTATGGCAAGGGTGTAGGGCTAGGGCTAAGGTTTAGGGTTAGGTTTAGGGGTTAGGGTTTGATTTACTGGTTATGGGTTAGGGTTACAGTTTAGGATTAAGGCACAGGTTACTTTCTAAGGTTAGGTTCAAGGGCTGCAGGTAGGGGCAGGGTTTAGGGTTAGGGCTAAGATCAGGGTTTAGGGGTTGGCATTAGGGTTCAGAGCTCAGGTTTGGGGTCAGGAACCCCTGCTCGTGCCCATCCACCTTCTCGCTCCACAGGGCCTGGTTGTTGTGTCCCTCGGAGAACAAGAAGTCCTGGAGCAGCCGCAGCAGCTTGAGGGCATTATGGGTGAGGCCGGGCAAGGCGGCTGGCCCCGACTCCTTCAGATCCGTCAGCGCCGACTCCAGCATCATCTCCAGCAGGCTGCGGGAGAGCAGGCGGCTCCGTAGGGTGGTCCTCCCTCGGGATGCATCCGCCCGGACCCGGGCAGGACTCACCTGCGCTTGATCTCATCGGGGGGCCGCACCAGCTCGCACGCCGTCCCCAGCTTGGTAAGGACGGAGAAGACCTGCCCGCGCTCCCTCCACGCCGCGTCGTCCCAGCCCTCCACCCCGCGCCAGGTCACCGAGAAGACGATGTTGGTCAAGAGGTTGCACAGCTCCTCCTCGGGCGTTTGCTGCCAACAGAGAGGAAGGGTGAGAGGTCCAGTGTCCAGCGTAGCCCAGGGTGGTGGGCTCGATGGTTTGGGGCTCACCTGGGGGTTGCTGGTGTTGGAAACGTTGTCACTGGGCAGCGCGTCCTGGTAGCTGCTCTCATCCAGGACGTTCGAGAGGCTGGAGCTCTTGCGTGCTCGCATCCCCGGGAAGGGCTTGAAGCTCTCCAGGGGTGAGGGGGTGCCAGGGCCGCTGGCGGGGGTCTGCGTGCCACTCTCAGCCGTGGCGATGGAGCTGGTGCTGGCCAGGTCGAGCCCCAGGTCGAAAGGCGAGGTGGAGAAGGGTGAGAGCGGGTGGTAGACACCATCGAAGGGAGGACCATCACCGGGGTTGGAGGATGAGCGACTGGCCCGGTCGGAGGAATCGAAAGACTTGAAGTTGTAGGAGTGGAAGGACTTGGTGCGGCCACTTGGGGAGACGGAGTGGTCAGAGAAGCCCTCAGAGAGCTCCTGGTCCGAGGCCTCGTAGCCCAGCGGCAGGAAGACATCCAGCTCCTGCAGCTCGGCCGGCGGCGGGCTCGCCCCCTCCTTGCCGGAGGGGTCCGAGAGACGGAGGAGCTCCAAGCAGCCCCCGTTGCTCACGTTGCTCAGGCTGTGCTGGCGGGACTCATAGGACTCCTTGATGTAGAGCTTGGTGAGCGTGTCCTGCCAGCCAGCCAACCTCGCCAGCTGCTTCACCATGTCCTGCTGCGCGTAGATCAAGTGGAAGAGCTGTGAGAGAAAGCGAGGGGGGAGACCCGATGATGTTGCCCCAGCTTCTGGCAGCCTCTTGGGGTGCTGGCCCCTCCAAGGGGCAGGATGCTTGGTCCTGAGCACCCCAGATCCTCCATAACCATCATGGGGTGCTGGGACTGCACCACCTCCATGCTGGCACGTCCACACGCTGGCAGCCCTGTGCATGGGGTGTTACCACCAATCCCATGGCCCCAGCGTTTGGGCATGGCTGGGAGCCCAGGGAGCTCAGCCGCCGGGGCGACAACTGGGTCACAGCCCCTCGCACCCATGGCCCTGCTCACCTTGCGGCAGATATCGAGCCGGACGGTCAGCTCAGCCCGGTGGGACAGGTAAACCACGGCCACCAGGTCCTTGTAGCTGGGAGGATCTACAGACAAGGAGAGACAGTATGGTGGTGGGACACCTCCTTCTGTCCCCAAAAGCCACCAAAGAGCCCCAGCCCCAAGACCAGCTGAGCCTTGTGGGAAGGCACCAGCGGTGACCCCACGGCACGTGTTTGGGATGGGTGGCCAGGGCCAGCCTGGTTTCGGCAGGGTACATGGTACCTGCCCCGAGGACTTGCTCCGAAAGGCAGCGGAAGAGCAGCATGGAGCCGGGGACGTCACTGAGGCAGGCGATGAGCCCCTGGTACCCGATATCCTTCAGCTTCAGGCGGTTCTTGCTGCGCTCAGGGACCTTCTCGTACTTTAGCATCTTGTAGAGGACCTGGTGAGACAGAGAGAGGTGGCCACCCGACTATGGCGAAGCCCCCAGCCGCTGGGGATGGCAAGAGGTTGGCGCGGGGGACCCGCCTTACCTTGAAGACTCTCTCCCGCACTTCATCCGAAAACTTCTTCTGCACCAGCAGCGAGAAGAGGACCTCCACATGGCCTGGCTCAAAGAGGAAGGCGAAGAGCTGCTCCTGGGCAGGCGAGCCCTTCAGCAGGCTGTGGATCACCTCCAGCGCTCCACAGACCTGCAGGACATGGGGCCGGTTGTCCACTGCCCTCCACGTGCCCCACCGGGACCTCAGTGACTTCTCCCCATCTGCTGCCAAGTGCTGGGCCAGCCCATGGCACACGGACGTGTTTGGGGACCAGGGTGGCTTGGTGCCGTACCTGCTGCTCGTCCTGCACCCCCGCCACGTAGCTCAGCAAGCTCTGCATCTCCTCCCCGGAGAAGCTCCTGCAGAAGAAATCCTTCACCAAGCTGAAGAGGGACGTCTGCACCGTCTTGGTGTCGTCAGTGGCCGTGGTCTTCTCCCTGGAGGTGCTGATGGACAGACATGCATGGGCGTTCCCTCCGGGGACGCGCACAGCATGATCCCAAATCCCACCGTGAAGCCTGAGGAGCTCCAAGACAGCCCAGCGTGGACATCCCTTCTGGCCAGCCCTGCCCACTGGGAAACGTCCACCCCACACATTTGGGTCTCTGCAGGGTGTGAGCACCTCCAGTATCAGGGGCGTGTGGAAATGCATCGGGGCAGACAAGAAAAGTGGATCAGCTTGTTGCAGAAACCACCATGATCTCAGGTGCTGCTGGAGAGGTGCTGGGGATGGCTTTTGGGGCTGACAGGTCACAGATGTGGGTGGAGGCTTGGGCACGGGGCATGGCCATGGAGAGTGGAAGATCCTGCACCCACCACCGTGCTCCCAACTCTGGGAGATTTTCCCAGGAGGTGCCTGCAAGGGGGATATTGCCCCAAGCAAAGGGTGTCTACCCCAAACCGCAGCTCCAAGGGGTAAAAGCCCACCACCACGTCAGCATTAAGGGGTCCAGGCTACAAGCGGCAGCTCACCCATAGTATGACCGGATGGAGTCGAGGATGTACTGCACCCCGTACTTCTTGCGGATGCGCTGCTTGTGGTCCTTGACGACGTTGGCCAGATACTGGATGTGACCTGCAGGGAGAAGGCGTGAGTAGCCATGGAGGCCGGTCGGGATAGAGAACAGCCCCAGCACCCCCAGTTCCCACCTAAGCGGACGGCAAAGTCGCTGTTGCTCCAGATGCGGAAGTCGAAGAGGAGGTGCTGGTAGAGGAGGTGCAGGAGGAGCCCGCTGCCCTCCGAGGCCACCTGCTCCATGAGGATCTGCGAGGCCATCAACGTGCTCATGTCCAGCAGCGGGCCGGAGACCTGCCACGGGCGAGAGGGAAGGCTTGCAGCCCCAGCGTCCCCCTTGGGGAATGGCCCCGAGGACTGCGGGATGGAGCCTTTGGTAGCCCGCCCCCACCTTCTGCAGCAGTGCCCCGATGATGGCCGGCCCGTGGCACTGCACCAGGCTCTCCTGGTTCACCGGGTGGTTCTGGATGAAGTTCTTCACCAGCAGCAGGAAGGCGGCCACGCTGTTCCTCTCCAGCCTGCTCTCTGCAAGGCACAGGGCAGAGCCCCACCAGTAGCTGTGAGCCCTGTGCCTGCCCGAACACCTGCCTGTTCGACCGACCCCCACCGTCAACTTTTCTCCGCAAACTTCCCAGCTTGTTCTCCTTTTCCCCCCAGATTTACGCGGGTGGAAACCTCCGTGGCTCCGAGCTTGGAAATAAGCAGCTGGGTATTGGGAGAAAGCCTGTTTCACCTATGCAGGAAAAGGCTCCTGCACGAACCCAGTCCTACTATAAGACATCAGAGAATCCACACAAAGGCGAGCTGGAGGTGAGCGGGCTGGAGCCACCCTCGTCCTCCCAGAACTGCTTGTTTATGACTAATTGGGTCATAACAACATTAAAAGATGCCAACGGTTTCTCCATTACCCTGTAACTCCTGGTGCCTCAGGCAAGACCTCTCCTGCCCGCGGCAGACACCGGCCTGGTCCGGGCAGCACCTACGTGGCAGTGGGGTTACCTCCAGGACGGCTCCTGCTCCGTGTCCCCCGAGGTCCTCACCTGAGGACTTGCCCAGCGGGATGAGCATGCCCTGGGCGTTCCTGGAGGACGTCAGCTCCGGCCCCACCAGGTCGTTGGTCTCCCGCTCGTCCTCGGGCTCCTCCTTCTTGGACACCACTTGCTCGAGCAGGGGCAGCAGCACGCCCATCCCACCCACGCAGTTGACCACATCCTGCCGGAGGGAGGCGAGAGGCTTTGCTGGGTGCTGCGTGGCGACAGCAGCGTAGAGGAGGAGGCCGCATGCGCCCCTGGGGTCTGTCCGGCTTGCTCACGGGCTTAGCCCAAGCCGGGGAGAGCCCAGCCCTGTGGCTAGCAAAGACCGGCGCGTGCCCGTCCTACAGCACAAGCCTAAACCAGGTCCTCAAAAAGCACCTGTTCCCCTGCACCACCCATGCTGCCCACCCTGGATGCTGAGGACCTATGGGGCAGACAGGTCCTTAGGGAACCCGCGGGTCATGCAGGTCCTTGGTGGACCCAACGCCGTGTAGCAGAGTCCCTGTAGGGTCCAGGGGAACCGCCGTGGCCATCCAGCACCCAGTGGGGGTCCTGCCCTGGCCTCGTACCCACGGAGAGACCCAGCTCCCTCCACGCCACGGGGTGGACGGGCCAGCCTGCCCCCAGCATACCTTGATATCCCAGTTGACCACTTTGTGCCCCGTCAGCCTCCCGTCCAAGCCGTGGCTGGGAGAGAGGTCCAGGCAGATGTTGTTCCTGCAGGCCTAGAAGAAAGCACCATGGGAGCATCCTCATGCTCCTGGAGATGCCACTTTTGGCAGAGGGTCTACCGATGCTGTCCCTACCCCCAGGGGGGTGGCTCTCCTCACCTGTGGGGTGTAGTACAGCAAGAGCTTGCTGCTGAGCTCCACCAAGTCACCTTCCAGCGTAAACGGTGATGTGACATTTGGTCCTGGGGGAAGAGGACTGGAGTGAGCCGGGGCATGGTGGAGGAGACCCCGGTTACCACCGGCACCCCTGCAGACGTCCCCCCGCGTCCCACCCTGACGTACCTGCGCAGAAGAGCGCCTTGACCTGGGCTTGCTGCAGAGCCTCGCAGAAGATGGCCACGGAGCCGAGGTGACCCTCCAGGGAGGTGGGGCTGCCCCACTCCGTGTCCTGGCTGCCAGCTGCTGTGGTGGCCACCACCCCTTCCGTGGGGGGCTGAGTGGGGGTCCAAGCATGGGGGCCCAGGGCGGCAGGGACTGACTGGGAGCGGCCGAGCGTGGGGTGCGGGGGGAAGACCAGCTCTGGCCCATGGGGTGCTGGCGGGTGGCTGGTGGTGGTGGTGGTCCGGTGGCCCGCGGAGCCGATGCAACAGGAGGTGAAGGACTGGAAGGGAGAAGGAGTCGTGCTTGGCCCCCAGCCCCATGCCATGGGGAAAGGTCTGGCTGGGTGCTGGCAGGGTCCCCCACCTCGTGGAGGGAGGGGAAGCGGAGCTGCGCCGTCTTCCGCAGGTGCCCATCGGCGTAGATGCTGACGACGTTCTGGCCGAAGGGCCGGCGGCCGGCGACATGGACAACGTCAATGCAGTGCTGGGGGGACAGAGAGAGGGCGTCAGGCGTCCTGGTGTCCTCGTTGTGCCCCCCGATGGGGATGGGGGCCAGGGATGGGGATGATGCTCACCCAAGCCGAGTCGTTGAAGGCAAACTCTGGCAATGCCACCGTCATGTAGTCCTTCTTGGTGCAGACAGCCACCACCAACACACCGCCGGCGGTGAAGAACGCCTCAAAGCCCGTCCCACCGGCCGTGAAGAAGCTGGTGGAGGAACAGCATGGTGGGCATGGTGATGCTGCCCCTCCTCATCCTCACCTCGGGGGGGGGGGGGGGGGGCGGGGGGCGGCGGGGCG
>JAVKLA010000073.1:44188386-44202168 GCA_034782735.1 Sagittarius serpentarius | reverse complement strand
GGTTCAGGTTATGGGGCACTGGGGGTCAGTGGGGGCAAGGGGGATGGCTGTCTGGTGTCTGGTGGGGTGGGCAGGAGTGGGGTGGGTGTGGGGACGCAATGGTGAGGGGGCTGCGGGGTGGGAGAGAGGAAAAGCAGAGAGGAGTGGGGCAGAGGGGGTCGTCCACTGTGGGGTAGGGGTTGTGGGGTAAGAGGCATGCAAGAAAAGGCAGGGCTGCGAGCGCAGGAGGAGGGGGCTTGGGATTTGGGTGATGCCCCGGTGATGGTACTGGGTCTCTTTGGTCCTGTCTGCGGGGTCTGTGCTGGCTCCATGAGACCCCGTGGCCTGTCTGGCCTCGGGCTTCCTCTTGCTTTTCTGTTCTGCCTTTGCTGTGCTCCCCCTGCTCTTTGCTAAACGTGCCTCTTGATTTTTCCACCTTATCTCCCCAGTTCACTGCGTTTGCATCACATCTGAAATCCAGGCTGCAACCTGGGTTTGGTAGCGAGGATGAAAACAGAGATTCACCCTGGGGTTAATGAATAACGTGTTACATTTCTCTGGCACTTTCTGGGCCTTAAACTTCTCTTCCATAGAGACGTCGAGACCCGACTGCCTTTAGTGCAGGCTTGAGAATACTGAGGGAACCGGTTGTGTTGCCTGACCAAAGCCATGGCCAAGCGGATCCGTAAATTGGGATTTTCTTCTTGGATGTGCGCACCGTGGATGGTGCGGCAGGCTGCTTGCTCAGCCTCGGAGGAATTTGCTGTGGTTATTGTAAATCTTGTGTCACAGAAGGTGCTGCTGGCAGCAAAATATCCGGGTTCAGTTCTTAAGGAGCTTATCTGAAAAGTTTTGTTATGGGTTGAATCCTCACACAAAAAACTCCACTTATTTTACGTGGTTGTCCTTGTTGCCTCCGCAAATGCGGAGCTCAGAATATTAAAACAGAGAAATTTTTTTTTTTTAATTGGGGGTGAAAGAAGGATGGATTAAACTTGAGAAACTTGGCAATTAATAACTCGCAGCGCCTACTGAGGAAGGTGGCCGTGCTCCAACGTGTCTCGGCACATCCTGGCATTGCTTAATTGTTCTCTTTTGGGCTAGTAAGGTGGCGCTAGCTCTGCTCCCCTCTGCCGCGTCATCCTGAATTGGTTGATCCAGGTTAGTATGGTCCAGTAACGTGGGAAGATGTCCTGTCCCTCCACTGAAGGACCTTCTCTTGGGGTTATTAATGGGAGCTGTGACTTTGGTGGGCAGGCCAAGCACGTTCTGCTGTATCTCTTGCCTTGAGATGTTCGTTATTATTGGAGAGCTGAGCTTTCCGAAAGGGGACGGTGGGATACAGCCCCGTGCCCAGCCTTACTGAGAAGAAAAGCAGTTTAAAAGAAAAGCTCGTTCCAAAAGAAAAGCTCTTTCCTTTCTTTTCTGTCCCGCCTGGCAAATTTAGAGGGCATGAGATGGAGTGGTTGAGGAGGGTGTAGCACACGGGGTGTTGTTCTCATCTGCTTTACTGCTGCGTTTTTTTGAATTTTGGGGTGAGATTTTCCATCTTGGTCCCTTTGAGGACTCAAGCTGTTCTCGCTTCTTTTCCATGAGTAGTATCTCACGCTCAGTACCAGTGTACTGCGCCTTTGAGGGTAATGCCCGGTAGCTCATGATGGCTCCTGGTAGACCTGTCTTGGTGAGTTTCTCCAAGCCTTTCTAAAGCCATTTTTACTCTTGGCTTTTGCAACATCCTGAGAAAGCGTTCCACCGTTTAATGACAAAACTACCTCTTTTGGCTTTAAACCCATGAAATGAAAGTTGCCTTGGGTGCCCTCTCTCACAGCCCTTGTGAGAAACACAAAATAATCGTTCTGTGATCGTGTTTATGATTTTATAGCGTTCTCGGTCTCTCTTCCAGGTTCAAGCTGTGGTCTGTGAAGCCTGTCTTTGTGTACAAATCAGTCTGAATCATCTCAGTGACTTTCCCTGGCACCTCTCTGAGCGCTGGGATGCCCTTTTGCCGAGAGGGGATCCGAGACTGTGTGCCTGGCTCAGGATGTGGGGCACTCATGGGCTTACAGCGCTGGCACATGATTTTCTCTTAGTTTTTTTTTTTTTTTCCTATATTCTCACTGGCCGCATGAGCCTGTCTTCAACTGTCAAAGCTCATCTACTTTTTCCAGTCCTATCAGTCTCAACCGAGACCTTTCCCCAGTAGCAGAGCTCATCGGGAGCCTGTTCCCTGTGCACGGGTAGCCGGAATGATTTTTTTTTTCCTCCCTGCGTCATGTGCATTGCTTTACATCAGGCTCTGAATTTCACCTGTTGTCTCATTGTTCAGTTAGGTGTGATTTTTACAACCCTTCTGCCAGCCCTTGCTGGATTTCCTTGGGAGTGATCTCACCTGCAAATGCTGTCATCTAACCAGTCAAGTTGTTCCCGTGTCTTGTGCGGTGTGTGCAACAGCGCAAGCCCTGGCAGAGGGTGTGGGGGATAGAGAGGAAGAGGGGACCTGCCGATCCTCCCCTGCTGCTGTGAAAAGCTGCTCCTGGGGTTTGCAGGAGAGAAGGTGCTGCGCTTTGTGCTGTGTTTCTGTATGTTTAGGGAACGGGTGCTTAAGACCCAGCAAGGAGAGTCCTTCAGTTCAGGACTTCTCCTCAAATTGCGCCATGCGCTCAGTTTATATGGGAAGGTGATGCTCATCTTTTCCCAATCAGTGAGGAAACAAGTGAGGTAATACCCAGACGTACAAAAACTCAGCGGATGATGTTGTGCTTTCTGCTGTGCTTACCCGACCTGTTGCACTGCCTTTTGTTGATCGCCAGCAAATGGGGGTTTTACTCAATAAAAAGTGTGTGTGTGTTTGAGTTCTGAGCATAATTTACGTTTGAGAAATGTCAGTCACCGCTTGCTTATACAAATATGCTTAAAATGGTACGCAAGCTGATGCTGGATTCCTAATCTCAATGTGTGGCCTTGGTGTCAGCAGAATTTGCAATGTCGAGGATCAGGTATGGTATCAGAGAGGCCATTTCCCTCCTAAATTTAAATAAAATTGTCTTTCAGCAGCAAGCAATCAAGTTGTGGACTCTGACTTATTGGCATATTGAATATTGCTTCCTGTTCTGGGGAAAAAAAAAAAAAAAAAGTGTTTTGAATTGTGTAACTGTAATCTTGGTTTGCAAGCTTTCCTCTCTTTTTTTTTCCCCCTCCCTAAAAAAATCAGTTCAGAATACCCCGCAGCAGTCCCTTACTAAGCTTACAAGCCCCGAGGGCTGCGGCACAGCCTGCTCCGTTGTGGCTGGAGAGCTAAAGGGCCGCTCGCCTTTGAATGGCCAGCGTGTAGCTGAAATGCCCAAACCCCCTCTTTTAGTCTGAGCCGCTAAGGCTGCGCTTGGTCCTTCTGAGCAACCAGGGCATCAGGTTAGTATTCAAGACTGTGTTTACTGTGGGATAAGTCCGATCCGTGCAAGTTCAACCAGGATGGGTAGCAGAGCCTTTTTTCGCTTTGTACAAGCGTTGTTACTGTTTCTGTGAGTCCTGCAAGTTGAAAGATCATCTCTCCCTGTTTTATACACCCCCCCCCCCCCCCCAAAAAAAAATCTCAAGCCAAGGAAAGTGAATCCAAAAAACCACCCACAGTATCCTGTTAGCTAGAAACCATTGGAGAGTCAACTGAAAAGGTGGTGGGAGCAGCCCCAGGGGTGAGCTTTCTGCTGTGCCGGAGGAGAGGAAACGCACAGGGAGGTACCATAGTCTTTTAACGGGGCTGTGCACATTTTCTGCCGGCTTATGACATTTAAAAAAAAAAGTCTTTCTGAAGCTGGTCGCTTATATAACCGGCGCTTAGCTCATGTTTTCACTGCCATGTTCAATTAACAGGAAAACCCCACCAAGTTTTTGCAGGGAGCCTTGTGAAAGGTCATGCAGTGACGTAGGTCTTTCCAAGTTTAAAGTTGGTGGTTTTTTTTGTTTGTTTGCTTGTTTGTTTGAAGTAGCAAATGGTTCCAGCTCCTGAGCTTCTGCAGCAGGGGAAAGCGGGGACAGCCTTTTCCTAAATACACCATACCGTGTATTGCAGACCTCTCCGAAAGGAAGGTGTTTGTGGGGTTAAGGGCTGAAGAACGGGATTATTTATGTGGCTTTTATTTTTTCAAATGACTGAGTACGGGCAGTAAAAGCTGCGTTAAGTGCTGAACTGGTCCATAGCACTCTTTGCCCGAGGCTCGTGCTGGCTGATGCTCATGACGGCGATGAGGCTTTATCCCTGCAGTATCGGCCCAGATTATCTGCTATGTCTTTTTTTTTTTTTTTCTTGCCTAATGGCTGAAAATCAGATTAAAATGTTCTGTTTGCGTTTCTCAGGAAGACTGTTTTTTTTAGCTGAAGAAAAACTTTTGCCCAGTTTGAGCTTTAGCTCAGCACGATTGTATTGAGTGTCTTTAGTTTAACTGTTCCTGACTCTCACCTAACTATACATTTTGAAGCAAAATGGGAGAGCAAGGTCTCCTGAACCTGTTTAAAGCTATCTGGCTGGAGGTGACTGCATGTTTGCACACACTGAGGTCCTGCAAACGCTTGTTGGAGCAAGCTGGAGCAGTTTGACCAGCAGTGAGATAGGCAAAACTATGGGTATTTTCAGGATGGAGGCCTTACGGCCTGAGTTTCGATAGCACTTTGCAATTTTCCAGATTAAAAAAGGGAGTGCAGCGGTGTGGCGCTTCCCGTGAAAAGCTGAAAGCGCTTGCATCACCTTGGCTATGAAACGGTTGTGCTACAGATCGGACTGAAGCTTTTGGGGAGCTTTGCTTAACGAAGGGCTGAGTCCAAAATGGTGTTTGGAGCAGAAAGCAAGTCCTTGTCCTAGATAAGAAGTCACAAGATAGCTCTGTTGATTACCACTGGCCCGTCTTAAGAGAAGCCGTTGCCCCTGCCTATCTGAAAACTTGGATTTTGTTGCAAGTCCTCTCCTTGATACACAAGAAGCCATATTTCCATAACCACAGCTTTCTGCTGAGCAAGTTGATAATTAACTGTAGTTACTTGTATTTATGAAATGCTTGTCTGCAGGTTGCCCTTGAAACCGGTTCTCTGATGCATTCACATCTGCCCAGTTTGGAGTTAGACAAAGTCTTTGCTTGGGTGCGGCGTGCACCGAAGTTTACCTTGCTTCGAACCCCATTAAAATTGCCGTGTAATGTCAATTCTTCCAGCAGGCATGTTCTGCGATGTGTCTGTAAGCACCTTGTAAATCGGAGCTCGCATCTTGAAAATATCGAGGTCTCTGCGAAAGTTAGGCTGACTTGGGGATCCGTCTGTGATAAGGAAAACTGTACTGGTAAAAAAAGGGTAGGAGAGGGGAAGGTCGCGGGCCCTTTAGTTGGTTTAGGTATCCCAGTATAGTGTGTGCGTCATCCACAAATGCTTTTGGCTTAGGGAGGAATTTTATTTTAGTTAAAAATATATGTATGTATATTTAGTAAAGGATTTGATAGGGCTTTCCTCTGGATAGCACCAGAGGAGCAAAGAAGTAGTGGAAATAAAGAAGCATGTACGTTATCTTTCTTGCAAGGAGTTAAGTACTTTTCCCACTGCTACTTATTTTTAGCAATAGATACCCGAGTAGAGGAACTGTCGTCGTCTCGGATGCTGCTTGTAACCTGGGTCTGCTCCTTTGATCCAGCTGTTGAAATAATCTTGTGTGTGGCTGCTATTGAAATGAGAGGAAATACTTCATGGCTGCCGGTGGCGTGATGGGGCCGTGGCACGTTGCTGCTGGGTTAATTTGACAACAGGAGAGAGGAGGGCGTTCAGAGGAAACTCCCCAAATTCGGCTTTGTGAGACTGCGAGCAGAGAGGTTTAAGGCGTGCTGGGTCAGGCTGTCGTACGCTGAATGCAGTTGAAGTGTTGAGAGGAGCTTTGGATCCACCTCTGCCCTTTCCCTGCCAATTTCTAGGGTTTCAGGGTGGTTCTCCCACCCCCCCCACTTCTAAAATACAGCTCGTGCCCTCTGTAAAGACAAAGAGGGAGGGAGCATTTGGATGGCAGTAGGTTGGAGACGGAAGGGCAGCCAGCAGCATTGGACTCACCTGATAAAGCAGCTCTGTGCTAGGAAGACACGTGTAGCCATCCTTTTCTGTTCCGTTTGGCTCATCGATGGCCTGCTGTGTCCTGTCTGAGGCTCAGCAGTTTGGGAAGGATGGGCCAGCATGCTCAAAGTGGCAAGGAGACATGGCAGAGTGGGAAAGGATGACCCGTGGGGAGAGATGTAAGGCAAATCGGACTGACTAAATGGAAGGGAGAGAAGCTTGTGGTGCAATATGGGCATGATAAGGACCAGAAATCCTCAACGCTAGTCCCGTTTGAGCCCCGACATCCTTTCTTCTCCAGCATGGCTAGCACTTCCCTGTCCCTCACCCACCGCACGTGCTTCTGAACTGTCGGGGCAGGTCCCGGGTTGTTTGGGATGCTGTTCCTTAGGCCAAGGCTAGCACAAGCAGATGCTTTAGGCAGAACCAGCTTGACTTAGGCCCTCTCTTTCGTACTGCTTTTTGCCATCAGCAGCAGGCACCGTTGCCGCCTTGTCAGACTGCCAGCAGAGCAGCCCAGCAGAAGTTGGCACTTGGCAGCAAAATCTTTAAAAAGAGCATGCTGGATGTTTTCCTTCTTTTTTTTTAGTATGAAACCGCTGTGATCTAATAAACTGTGTTGGGAGCCCCATGCGTATCTTGTAAATGGAGGGTTAACTTTCCTAGGAGAAACCAGCAGAACGTTTATGAGATCTGATTTTCCTGATGCTCATTAATCTTGACTTACTTTTGCATCGCCATGGTAATGGACAGAGAGTTTTTACATAATTTTTCTCTCTTCATCTGTACCCGTAAAAAAAAGATTAAGCGCTCCTTTTGAACCCAAACGAGACAGTGCTAAAACCTTGGCTCCTTTAATCTACCGCTCAGTAGTCCCAGCTGTGCCATCCGGGTTGCCTTTCTGCTGGAGCTTTTGAATGGGCTCCGTGGAAATAATAACTGCCACGAAACCTCTTTTCATCCATCGCTGACAGCGTGCTTGTGCCGAATGAGTAGGAGCTCCAAGGGGTAACGCAGAGCCGGAGGGATGAGTTGTGGTAGTGACAGGAGATAGGGATGGCGTGTAAGCTCTCCATTGGGGAAATCTCATTTAGCCTTCAAATGGATAAACTTGTCTCTATAAGTAATTGTTCTTTTGGTTATTTAAATGGTGGGTAGCTTTTTATTTTTTTAACAGAGAAACCCTCTTTTCCCAAGGGAGGCAAGGCTGGTGGGATTGTGTGTCTCCTTCCTAGCTGCTAGTCCCTACAAGCTTCAGGAAAGGAGGTTGGATATAGAAGGGGACTTTTTTTTTTTTTTTTTTACCACCCTGCTGAAAGATTCAGTGGGAGCTCAGCTGTTGCCAGCTATCAGGGAACCGATTTGGGAGATTTGTTGTGAAGTTTAACTCTGGAAAATGTTTTGATTGGTGCTCCTGCTTTATTAAGCCTCGGAGAACATACCCAGGAGTCAAATCCGTAGGAAAGCAGGCCTTCGTCTACAACAATTCCTGCAGGAATTTCACTTGGCATCTCTTATTGAAGGAAATGCATGATGGTTATTACTGGGAAGGCAACATCAGCGTGGTCCTGAGCTCTTTGGCTTTGTAAATTGTGGTAAAATTCAAGGAGGTGTTTGTTGAACAAGAGCAATGTAGTTAAAGGTCAGTTTGAAGATTTTCCTCCCATGTAAGTGTTTGATTCCCTTTCAGATTCTGTTTTTGAAGCTTTTAAAAGCTTTTCCTTTATTCAGATTTGGTTCTAATTCCTTTGACAACTTACAGCATTTTTTTTGCTTTTTTAACTAGGGCTCGACATTTGTTTTCCTGATGCCCTTAGTTCCATAAATACAGCAAATGCAAATCATCCCACTCCTCAGATCGTCTAGTGTAAAGCATGAGCATTTCAAGGGTAATGTATTTCATCTGGAAGAAAGTAATTTGAAATACAAATGCCGACAGGGAAAAGTAGCGCATACGTGAACTTTCAGACACACTCCTTAAGCTGCAGACGTGGTGCAGAAATGGGGATCCAAAGCTGATCTAAGCAGCAGACGCATTCCTGAGTGGATTTAGGAGAGCTACAAAGGACATGGTTAATAAGCAAAAAGCAAGTGACCTTCAGTAGCGTGATGGGAGGCAGTGAAGGGCAGCAAAGCACCTTGAAGGTGTAATCCAGGCTGGTGGTGAAGATGATGTGAAGCATCTAAGGCCAAAGATTGTTTGCCAAAAATTAGGGACAAGCTGAAATGAAAAAAATCTACTCTGTAAATACCCAGATTTCACCCCTTTCTTGCAGCTAGCGCAGATTGTTTGAGCTTGTGGAGCTTGTCCTGTGTCTTTTGGAATGCAGATGGCTTTGTGCCTAAAATGTGGCAGCTTCAGGTTATTCCCACCGCTCCATGCGAAACAAGGCACAGAGGTAAACAACAGGAGTGCCCATGGGTCCGTGGAGAAACTGGTCTTTGGCCCTGGGTTATATCCTCACCTCTGCTGTAAAAATCCACGTTGCTTGGGACTGCTGGGGATGTTGTGCCAGGGTAAGCGTTGGTGGCACCGAAAAGAGGCAAAAAGTGAATGCCTTCTTTCTGCTTGCTCAGGTTCTCTGTCAGATCAGCTTAAGGAGAGCTCTCCAAAAATATTGAGTTGTACCTAGGTGTAAAAAATAATACAAGAGAATAATAAATAAACCAAGGAGGTCTTTGCTTTGAAGTACCATGAAACCGGCACGGCAAAGTATAAAGTGGCTTAATAAGCATCCTTTGTCTGTAGCGTTTGAATTTCCAAGGGAGTAGAGCAGATGGTTGTGCTGTTGGCTTCTGTGGAAATGCTTGTTGTAGGCCTGTATTTCAGTATTATCTACATAATACAACTGTGCATATCTATCTATCTCTCTATATATGGGTTCCTGCATTCAGATTCCACCTTCTTCTTCCTTGCAGCCTTCCCTCGGTTTCTTCACGTGTAAGGTGGGTGGTATAGTACTTTTTCTGTAACTTAGGGGGGAATGGTTGTATGGAAGAAAGTCCTTGCTGTGGAAGTAGTATTTAGCATTTACGGTCATAGACAGACTTTATTGTGCAGGCATGTTCTCGATGTACAGGCTTTCTTTTTCCTTTTGCACTTGGCTTTGCTGTTACGAAATTCTGGGACAGCATTTGATTGCTGTAGCTAAATAACAGGATCCAATACTAGGTAATTTCCCAGTAAAAGGCCTGGGTATTCCTCTCCTTTTAAAACAGAGTATCTGACGGCTCAAGGGGATGCTGCTCATTTTCCAAAAGCATCCGTCGGCAAAACCGAGGTGGAAATCGTCGTGCAGGAGACGCTGGAGCGGCACGGCTCAGCCCCTGCTTGGCTGCCGTGCCGATGCGTGGGCTCACCTGAGCAGGGGAGATGCCTTTCTCTGCACCAAGCCCTCGTAACGCAGTAACCTAACAAGCATCGTAGCTGCGTAGCTGTTTCTCCAGCTCTCTTGGCCAAAAAGCCTCAAATGAGGCAAAAAAGCAGGAGCCTTCCCTCCGAGGCCGTACGACCTTTAGGCTGTATTTGTGTGGGGAGGAAGGGTCTCACACCTGCTCCTTCGCTTTGCGTCCCTGCGCCGGCACTAAAGCCTTCGTGGCTGTGTCGTGCATCACGTCGGAAAAAATGGCTTTGGCCGCTGCCCAACCTTTTGTTTTAACGTTGCTTTCGCTTTGCAGCCAGATCGCTTCCCTGCTCCTCCACGCCTGCCCGGGCTGGCAAGAGAAATAGGAGGGGGAGGAGGAAGGCCACGGTGCTGCTCGTTTCCTTTGCAGCGTAGCTCTGCGCCGTGTTTTCCTGCCGTCGCCGTGGATGAGGAGCCTTTCCGTCTGTTTTCCTGGCTGTCCCGAACAGTCGGTCAATCTGCAAACGCCGGCGGGCTCTGACCGAAGCAACTGAACCATCTCTCCGGCTGAAGACCAGTGTGCGGCCCTGCAGCTTGGCTCGCTGCCGTCCTCGGATGTGTGTTTTCTGCTTAGTTTTTATTTTGGTGGAGCAAAGCAGCCTTGCGTTCCTGAAAGCAAAGCACCAAGCGGCTGAGAAAACAGTTGCTGTGGAAACAGAGCGTAGTAAAGTTATTACAGCGAGAATAAAATGAACACTTAGGGCTACAAAGGCTTCATTTCTATTCAGGCTTTATTAGGAAAGTAATAAACTATCGCAGCGGTGCTCAGATGGCTGGAGATGGAAGCCTGCAGACTAAATGATTGTGCTTCCACCAGCGACGCACAAATACACGCGCAGTGGGTGGCCAGGAGTGGTCGGTCATCTAACCTTGGGAAATGTTCCTCGAGGCGCTTCTCTACAATGCCACCCCATGAACGTTGTTGACTTTGAGACAAGGGGGTTCTCCAGAGCTGTGTTGGTGTACCCCAGGGTCTGGGGTGATGGGGTTTGGGCATCCCTGGGGTGATGGGGAAGATGGGGTCAACGGGGCTTGGGTGTTAATTCGCATCAGGAGTTTGCTGGAGATCTTGGCTGTTTCTTGGTGCCTGCAGCGAGGTCCTTGCCCGGGCAGGCTCCGGCGTTGGTGTTGCTTGACTGGTATCTGTGGGGAAAACTGTCGATAGTAAAACCTGAAAAGCAATATATTCTTGAACACTCATTTTGTTTGTCTTGTGGCCAGTGTGAAATATGGTTTGGGTTTGTTTTTTTTTTTTTCCTTAAACTCTGGAAACTTTTTGTGTCCGTGTGGTTAGGAAAGGCTGGGAAATAAGATCTGGGCGTAGAGGAATGCCAGTATATAATTACTTAAAACGGTGCTGTACACAACAGAAAGTTGGGAAGTAAAAGCTTGCAGGTGAATAGTGTTTTTGCTGTGCATCGCTGATGACAGTCCTGTGAAATAAGCAGCTTGCTTGCTTTTGTAGGAAGGTGGGTCTCTCTGTTTCCCTGAAGAATGTGCAAAGCTGGTGGTTATAGTCAAGACTCAAATTCATGTCGTCTTATTCACAGCTCCTTGCCATAATCACTGGAAGCACTGATAGTCACAGCTGTCTCCTTCAGGCACTGTTTGACAGGTTTTATGCAAGGGAGCCAAATAAATACAAGTATTTTGCTTCGGCGGTAGTTCCCAAGATGCTGCCATGCAGACGTAAGCCAGCGCTACTGGGGAAGAAAGCGGCCCTGCTTTTGCTGCTCTCTCTGCCCTCCCTCCGCTGAGCTGAGGTAAAAACAAACCGAGTCAGGTTAAAACTAACCCAGCAGGGAAAAGGAAACGCTTGGTTTCTGTCTGCTTCGATTCCTGGATCTGGTTCACAGGGAGACCTTGCGAACAGGAGGGGTGGGGAGGAGGAGGACGGCTAGACCTTTGTTTCAGCGCTGGCTTTTGTGCATTTGTGAAACTGTGGCTGTAGGCTGGGGTTCAACAACCTTTTACGCCCATCCGAGTGGATCCTCCTGTGGCCGCGTCCTGCCTGTAGCTGCCTGTGCTGGCATGTGTTTGACCCCACCATGAACTGGTTCAGGAAGCTAACTGGATTTATTTTTTTTTTTTTTTTCCCCTTTTGTTTGGTTGGTTTGGTTTAATTTTTGTGGGAGGGTAAGTCCTTGAAGCAGTTTCCCACGGGGTGAGGTGAGCACCGGTGATGGGAAGGTGCGGCTGGCGGGGATGGATGGAGGATGGGGATGCAGGGGGGCTCTGGCGTGGTCACCTTGGGTGGGACAGGCGGCAGGATGGCAGTGCCAGCGAGGCCAGCCTGAAAGGAGGCTTCTCACCGAGTCAGGGCTGGGGCTGACAGACTGGGAAGCTAGGTGAGATATATTTATTTTTAAGCCCGTGACAGCCAGCACCCAGGTGTAAATAATGGAGTGTGACAGGATTATTTTGACTGACAACACACAGAGCTGGCACAGAGGCATCGAGGATAATTGATTTAATGAATTTGAAAGACACTCAAGACAGGTTTTCCAGCAAGTGCCCTCTGCGGTGCAGGGCTCCTGCTCATCCTTGGGAGATGCTGGACTCCCCCAAACTTGCTTTTCTTCAGTGCGCCCGCCTGCATTGGTCTGACATGGCTCTGGACGCCCCGCTCTCAAGGGACAGCCGGTCTCGGCATCGGCTGTAGAGGGATAAAGAGCAGCACGGAGGCTGTTGACCTGCTATGAGTCCGGCAGGGATCTGCAGAGCGGCTGAGACCTGGGGATGCTGGGGGAATCCCTCCTGTCCTGAAACCAGCAGCAATTAGTAACAGCGGCACAAAAGCTTTTCAATCTCTAACTCTCGCCTCTCCAAAAGACGGCAGTGAGAGAATGACATAATTGACCTTGTCGGCAAAATGCATCAAATGTTGTGTGGTCGGGATTACTCAGCACAGTCGTAGAGCAGATGGACGGATAAAACATTTTGTTCCGCACGATTTGAGTGTTGCTCGGGCTGTGCTTCGTTTTGGGAATCTCTGTGTGCTTGTTCCCTCCTGCAGTCTCACACTTCAGTGCAGGTGGAAGAGGAGCCTTTCTCTCTTCCCGTCTAATTTCTGGTTAGTTGTGGCTGTGCGAGGAATTTGGAGACAAGGCCGGCAAAAGCTGCATTTTGCCTTTCTTTGAGGGAATGTGCAGGGCTTGTTCCTCCCCCCCGCCGCCCCCCCAAACAATGTTACTCTCCTTCCTGCCTTAGAGCTGTTGCAGAGAGGTGGAAATTAGACCCGACTACAGGAAAACATGCTTGTTGGAGCTGCGGTGTGCATCCTTGTGGGTACATCCGAGCTCATCCCGCTTCATATGGTGAGGCACCGCTGCTTCTCTTCCCGACGGGGACATCACCATGTGAGCACTCAGATCACGATGCTCTGCTCTGGAGGAGGTACCTGCAGAAGTTCCTCCCCACGGCGCTGGGGAATTCAGCCTTTCTCCAGGCAGTTTCCCAACGAGACAAGTAGTCGAGGTTCTTGCCGACCTCTTGTTGAAGAGCCCTTAATGCTCTGTCCTGTTAGCCATCTACTTTGTTTTGCCCATTTTCCACATCAGGTACTTCTGCTGAATGGCCATGCTGTTTGCTTGGGGCCGTGTTCACTGCTGGCTCCGTCATCTGAATTGTTGGTGTGCTGCTACTATACTGCAGGGATTTCGGCATCTCACATGGTGTCTAAATGAATAATTAAACATTCTTAAAGGTTGTCACACTCTTAAAAAAAAATAATTAAAAATAGAGACACACCAGAATAGGGGACCGCTCATATTTGGTGCTTTTTGAAAAAAAAAATGCAAAGCTCAGCTTTTGACCACTTTATACCGTCTTCTTCTGTATGTTTCAGGATCTTTGCAAAAGTGAATATTACGCTGTTCCGCTGTAAAACAAGTCTGAAGCAGGTCTGGACTTGGGGTCCCAGCACCAGGCAGAGACCTTGGTTATTGCCCAGTTCATTGAGTTAAAGATACAAAGTTTGAGTGTAAATATTTGTTCCTTATCCAAAAAACATAAGGCCCTGAACTGAATTTTCAGCCCGATCCTGAAATGTTAGCCGAGGCTCGGCAGATGCTTTGTGGAGGCTGTAGGTGGCTTGGCACTGCCCCTCTCCTGCCATCCGAGGGAGGGAAATAGTTTTGTGTCAGAAAGAGTGAGGCCAGCAGGAGTAGGGACGTGATCATCCCCCTGTACTGGGCACCGGTGAGGCCGCACCTCGAATCCTGTGTTTGGTTTTGGGCCCCTCACTACAAGAAAGACACTGAGGGGCTGGAGCGTGTCCAGAGAAGGGCAGCGAAGCTGGTGAAGGGTCCGGAGCACAAATCTT
>JAVKLA010000073.1:44176476-44188190 GCA_034782735.1 Sagittarius serpentarius | reverse complement strand
CGAGCTCTGGCACAGGCTGCCCAGGGCAGGGGTGGAGTCACCATCCCTGGGGGGATTTAAAAGACGTGTAGATGTGGTGCTCGGGGACGTGGTGGAGTGGTGGCCTTGGCAGCGCTGGGTTTTAATGGTCGGACTCAATGATCCTAAAGGTCCTTTCCCACCTAAATGATTCTATGATCCACCGCAGCGGGGCGGAGGATTGCGGTGTATGGAGAAGGAAAGGTTCAAAGGAGGCTTTGTGTCCGTATTTCTCCAAGGAGCTATTTTGTCTTTCAATTAAGCATTTTGTTCTCGGCCAGTTTGGTGCGTGTCTTGAGTGTCCCCTGTGGCTGTGATCTTGTGTGAATCACAGAAAAGAGAAACTGCAGTTATTAATGCAGTGTCTCCCTGTGACGCCCGGTTGCTTCGGTGCTGGACTGTAAATACCTGGGTTGCACCGTCTATGAAATTGTTATTTGCCAAGCCCGTGTGTTCATTTAGCCTCACGGCATCCCCCTCAGGTGGTTCTGAACCATCCCAATTTCACGGATGGGGAAATTAAAATCTCGTTGCTGAAATAATGTGTGTTGTAAAAAGCCTGAATGAATAGTTGTCTGTTGCCGGGCCATCCTTTTGCTACACGAACATAAGGTTGCTGTTAGTTGCAGAGGAATTTTCTTTTAAAGTTTAGTTCCCTTGAAGGCTCCAAGCAAATAATTTATAATAGTAACGAAGATGGGATAGTCCTGGTGATCTCCATCAGTATGCAAGTTTCCTCGGCATCTTTCTGCCTGGGAGAACAAAGTCGAATGCAAAAAAGCAAAGGAAAATCCATGGCAGGGTAGCTGGGGAGCGGCGGCTGTGTTGCCGCACGGCCGGCTGGCGTTCCTTTTCAACGGGCTTTTTTGTTTAATTTATGAAGAGGAAAAAGAGACCTCCAGAAAATAGGTTAATCATCAGCTCCAAAAATGCAGAGTTAGGCTTGTCTTGCACCCAAGCGGCACCGCTTAATTAGTGCATGCGAAACTGTGATTTACATTTGTGAAACTCTCGGTAGTTGATCTAACTTTTCTTTTTTATATAAATATGGGATTGGGAGGATTCATGCATGGAGCTTCTTGGCTGCAGCAAACCTTCAACCTTTCAACAAGGTCTTGGTGCGTAAACACAAACCTGGTTGTCGTCTCTCTCCTTCCCCCCCCCCCTTCTTTTTTTTTTTTTTTTTTAATTCCTCGGAGAAATGAAACTGGCCATGTGTAGCATTTGGTTTTGTTTCTGCTTTTATCCAAGAGCAACAGAAGTGACACATTAACTCACTGAAATGCCTCTAAAATCCAACCAAGCCAGCCTGGCCCCCTCTTCCCTCCCACCCCAGAGGAGAACAAGAAGATACCTGGAACGTTGTCTCTCTCTGCAGTGGTGGTTTCTTGGCTTGAATATGACTAACAGGTGTTTATTTTTTAAAAGTTGTTTTTGTTTTTATTTTTTTTTGTTCCTGGATGGTAGAAAAGAATTATGTGCGTTAGTGAAGATGTGATGGGGGTTAAAACAGGCACACTGTTTCGCTGGCACAAACAGAATTAATTCTGGAGTTAAAACCCCTTTTTTGGTCGAGATTCAGCTGATTGCTGAGTGTTGTGTCCTGTAAATCAACAGCTTTTATTGGAGGATGGGATGACTCTTGCAAGCACATTAACCTGTCAGATTCAAATAAAGAAGTTTTGTCGTTGGTAGAACAAGCTGTAATGGTCTGCTCTGCCTGCTGCCAGCACCGCTTTTTCAGAAGGGCTGGCTGTATCTTCGCAAACGTGTCAGTGCTCTGAACGCAGCCGACAAAACCTGTAAAACTTCCCATTGCTGATACGGGTACTTGTATTAGTGGGTGTTAGGGAGCGATGCTTTCCTGCCCATCTTCAAACGCGTTTGCCCTGGCATTTCAAGGTTGGATGGTCCTTCTGTGTCTTTGCAGACTGGGAGTTAAGTAGTCCCTAATGGGCATTTGCTCCGTTTAAGGCAGCGGCTCTGGTTGTGCAGATTTCCTTTGGGGAAATGATTTTAGACTCAGACCTCAGAAAAGCACCGCTTTACCTCTCAAATGTTAATTATTTGATGCTTCTGCAAATTGGCAGCTCCGTCCGTTCTCCCCCAGCGCGCAAGCCTTTCCCTGCCAGCGCGGCGGGGCTCCCCGCTGCCTCCCACCGACGGGTTGCAGGCTTTTTTCTTAGCAGCGTGCCGTGTTTCGCCAGCCAGGGCTGTGGCTTCACTGCAGAGGGTGAGTTCACGTAAAGGAAAGCCTCGCATTAACATTTTGCATTAATAGGGAGGATTACGGGAGCTGCTTGGCACAGGGGGTGGGAGAAGACTCGTGATGCACGCCAGATTTGAGGGCAGTGGCAGACCACCTCCAATAACCACCTAATGCAGGCGACACCAATGCACGCACGTGTCCGTCGCTAACAAAATGGGTAACGACGTCGGAGCAGCATCTTGTGCTGACGCGAGCTGCGGTGACCTGATTGGATCAGTGTCGTGAGAAATCCTGGGGTGAGGGTGGAGAATGAAACGTACTCGTAAACTTATTCAGGGCCCGGAGAAGGACAACGGTAAGAATTGGTCTGAAATGGGTGATGCCAAGGAAATTTGGCGTGCAACGGTGTTCTTCGGTAGTCTGTTGTGCAAAGCTGTGAGAGGGAACCGGCAGACTGTGTGTGCGCAGGGGTTCATACAGCTTCCCCCAATGCTCTTGTCCTGCATAGCTTAGGTTTTGCTTTGACAATATCCTACACGGAAAGGAGTTAGTGACATTTCTGCTGTATTGGGATGGAGAAGCTTATTCGTGACTTTTCTAGCTCTTCCTTGCCTGAAAAAGCATTTTGGCTTTGAAATGTCTTGTTCTTCCTGCTCAGAAGTGTCTACTTCTTCCCCCTCAAACTTGCTCCATCTAATTGAAACTCATGTGTTTTCACATACGCAGATTCTTCAATAAAAAGTTTGTAGTTCTGATCTCGGGGGAATATTTGTATGACTAATTTCTCTGGGCGACAGCAACTTGCTGCCAGAAACATTCTCCAGTCTTTGCTGTTTAATAGCAGTGTTTGTGACACAAACACGCAGGTTCTGAAATCGTGATAATAAGTATTTTTAAACCTGCGAACCACAGCCAGTTAGGAGTCATTTTGGGTTATTTGAGGGGAAGAAATATTTGTGCTTGTTTACTATATAAACAACACAATTATTAAAAAAAGATAGTCTTAAAAATACCTTTCCTTTTCAAAATGTGAGGTTATTTTTTGGAGGCACGGACATAAACCGAGGTGTTTAATTTTCAGAGGCAGTTTCGTTCCTTGTGTTTGTTTCTTATGGGAAGTCATGCTGTTCGGGCTCTGATTTAACCATTTCCATAGTAACCAGCTATGACTGAACCAGGATTAGGACTTCAATAAGGAATAAGCAGCAGGGACACAGAAGCTCCGGCTCTTAAAAATCATGTTTTTATACAATTACCGCAAGGATTGCTATGAGCAAATGGATTCCAAACAGCTTTTGAGAAATATCAGTGGATCTCGGGTACTGAGTATACTTTAATGACGTTTTTATGTTCAGAACGTTTTGCTGTAAAATTTCATTACAAGATCCTTTTTTAGGCTACTTAGAGAATTGAAACTCTCTTGGTTTTAAAACATGCTTTATTGCTAATAAAAACCATCAGCTACTCGGTGACATTTCATGACTTAGCTTTTTGCATTCTGGCATTAAACGTCTCGAAAGAGCAGCGAGGTGGGAGCGGGGCTTTACAGCAGTGCCTTGCCAGACTTCAAGGGCATCTAAGCTTAAACCTTGGCCAAGCGGGAAGCAAAAAGTGCTAGTACGTGCCATGCTCGGACCAAGGGGCCGTAACTCTCTCCTCACGTCGTAGCTGACCTGACCGCCGCGTATGCTTCAGTACAAAGGAATACCAAGGAAAACGGTGAATGTAACCACCGAGCAAGAGGAATACTCGTTATCTGGATGAAGCCGTCCACTTGTGTCATGCAGAAAATCAGATTGTATGGCCTGGGAGCTTCCCAGTTGTCAGAGATATGAGGACGGGCTGTTGTAGGGGCTGCTTTTGTTGCTGATTCGAATGCTAGCACTTTGCTTTGCATGGGCACCCTGGGGCTGGCTCTCAGCAGCCAGTAAGTGGGAATAGGAGCAGCTACAGCCCAGCTGGCAGAGAATAGCTCGAGAGATCAAACTTGCTTTGTTCTAGGACTGACCTCTTTTTAACTCCTCAAAAAGAGACAGTTATCTGTGCCAAAGAAGCACTTGACTGGTAACATGACCGTCCTCTAAGCCTTAAATGAAAGATAAGGAGATCTTTAGTATTCTGGTCAATCCCCAAGGAAAATCAGTCAATATTGGTTCCCGGGAAGGAAAGAAGCTGTTGGGTCATTTTGTTGACTTTTAGGGGTTGCCAGGGGATGGCTAGCTGCGGCTGGGTTGCATTTAATGTGGGCATGTAGGGCCAGCTAAAGCCTGGGAGATTTGAAAGTGTAGCTCTGCTAAAGCTGGGGAGGAATGGAAATGCAAGTTGGAAGATTTAGGCAGGTACCGAAACATGGCAATTTGGTTATTGTAACTTTGGGTAAAGGCCAGCCCTGATTAGAGGGGGAAGCAGTTTTTCAGACAGCAATTTTTAAAGGACGGTGGAGAAAAGAGAAGGACATAAATATAAACTTCAGTTTCTAAAGTGTATTTGGGAAGGAGTTAAGTGACACACTTGTGTCATATAGGAACGATGAGCTGCTTTCCAGAGCAACGGTGATGAGAGGATATTAGATATCTAGCAAAAGCACTTAAAATCAGCAGTTGTAGGTAATTTGCACCTAGGAATCCTAAAATAATCAGCCAAAGAGATTGTTAGCCTGCTGCGTTTTGATTTAAATCTTTTCTGAATGCTGGATAAATTCCAAAAGACTGGAAAAGCGTTAATAAAACACCACTGTTTAAAAATAAAGGCAAGAGGGGTAACTTGGGTGAAGCCAGTTTGACTGCTGTTGGTGTTGAGCAGAATGATGGAAAGCCTGATTTGTGATCCTTTTAACTAAGAGTGAGAAAAAGGGAATGTCATTTTTGTCATGTAAATTTGATTTAGTGAAGCGTTAGTATTGCACAACATGCTGGTTAAAAATTACAGCTCCGAAACGGCTAACTGATAGCTTAATAGCTGTCAGCGAGGAATCGTCATCTGGCAGAAGTGTTGCTTTTTGGGGCCTGTGCATCCAGTATTTCCATTAGTCATTTGGAAATATGTATAAATTTTCTGCTGGCTTAATGACAGCTGACTCAAAGTCTGAAGGCTGGTGAGGTCCGAGTGGCGACTGTCATCTGTTTGCATGAAGTATGAGCCCTTTTGAGCAAAAAGGGGTTGCAGGGCACGCCGGTGTGTGCTCTGTACACCTCCGTGGGGGAAATACAGGGCTTATCCATAAAAATGGGTTCATCTCTGGGAAACCAGCGGCATTTAGAAGGATGCTGGTTCTGGGGTTCATGTGTCAAGTGAGGGATGGTGTCCCCGCTGTGTCGCCCTGGTTCGTGTGGTCCAGTGTGGGCACTTGGAGACATCTTAAAAAGTCAGTGATGGGGTGGGGTTAGGAAGAGCGCGCCACATTAGTCTGGTGGTTTATCAGAAACATTTGAGAAGTGTCCTCGATCGTGGTGCCCAAGTGTTTGCACGTTTTAAACGTATCGGGTACAAGATGCTCTTTGGAAGTGAGGGACAGTGCCAAATAAGCTACAGCATCGTATGGGCTTCAAGAGAAGGAAAGTGAGAAAGGAGTGGCTTCTCTACCTGCTGCCTTCGGGAGAAGGCTGTGTCCTTTCCCTTTTCTTGGAAAAGATGCTTTACTCGGATGTGGATTGCCACAGTGGAGGGATAACTGGCTGAGACTTCCCAGATCAGAGGTATTTTAATAGTCAGGTGAGGTGATTTAAACATCCCTTTTGGCCTTAAATCTTTGAATGCGATGCAAAGTGAGCTGCTTCCCTTGTTATTACAGCGGAAGGCACCAAATAGCTGGGCAGGCTCCTACCAGCAAGAAAGAATCATGATAATGTGCTGAAGCCCAGGGGAAAGTTTCATATTCCTCCGAATGTTGTATTTCCCAGAGCAGATGCTCTCGCAGGTAGCCAAGACCTGCTTCACATGCAGGGAAGCACATGATGGGTAGGAGAGTTTGCTTTACAGCAGGTAAAATAAGTCTCATATTTTGTAATTTCATATGCAAAGTTCGGCTGTACGCCGGGAGAGGAGATGATAGAAATGCCTTCCTCGACCGCAGTCCTCTCTGCTGATTATGAACGCTTACCTCCTGCTTTGTGGTACGACCTGCCTGAAGTCCGGGAAGTGGCAGAACATGAAATCTGGTGCTTTCCCCAAAATGCTGGAAAAGCCTGATATTTTGCAGTGGGAGTTCCATAAAATCCAGTTGTTCTTCAGCAGGCAAATAAAGCTTCTGCCCGGCAGGACAGTGGGCTCTGGGTGGTGGCAGGAGAGGGACTCATCTCCCTAGTAATGACCCAGAAGCCGTCGTCTTTACTGCCCTCCTGCTACATGTAAACGCGTGTCCGTGCTTACAAAGTGTTTTTACCGAGTTCTCAACTGTCCACCCCTGAATACTGAAATGTCAGATGTATTCTTCTCTCTGCCTGCTGCTGGCTAGGGGGAAACTAATGCGATTAACGTTGACCAAATAACATGGTTTACATCCCAGATTTGCAGGACCCAGGTTCTGAACCTTGCAGACATCATCCAGTTCCCCATATATGTTCAGCTAGGAGCCCAAGCTATTAACTGATCCCATGTAAAGCTTGCTATGGGCCTTGCAGGTGTCGCAGAGAGGCAGCTAACACCCTTCTTTGAACAACCTGATGCAAATCTTCTTGGATTTATGCCTTGAACAGGCAGTGGATTAGACTCTTTTCATCTCAGACCTCTTTGTGAAGAGCGGGAGTCTGTGGAGCAAAAGCCTTCATGTTGGTAGCTATAAGCCAAGGGCTGCCAGTTGCAACGTCTGCGAATTAAAATAGGTAGGAGACTACAAACGAGCAAGCTTTTTAATGGTGGGAGTTTGTCTTTGGAGCGTCTCCTTCCAGAGACTGAAGGATGGGAATGACTTTGTTTGCAGGCAGTTGGTGAACAGTCTTGTAGACTTGTGTGTGTGTGTCTCCAATCTTATGACTTACAGCTAATAATAAACACCTCGCCACGGGGTGCCTTGGAAAGAGGAATCGCTAGAGCGAGAGTGGAACGGCAGAGGGGTTATTTTCGGCTCCCTTTGTGGCATTAAGGTTTGAAATGTGAGAAAATGAAGTTGAACCAAAAAGTAGTGAGAGTTGAATTGCTGCTATGCACCTGTGGGAAGTGACCACCAGCAAGCAAAGGGAAAAGCGTTAAAACACTTGAAGGATGAACCGGTAATTAGGGCAAACGCTGTTTCGGGGAGGAATACTTCCTTTCCTGAGTTAAGAAATGAAAATTGTGACACAACTGTTGAACAGAAATACTTGAAGAGGATGGTGAAGGGGCAGATCTTAAGACAAAAATTCAGAGCAAAGTGGAGAACCCCAAGACATCGCTGTGGTGTCAAAGTCCTGAGGGATCGGATAAATCCAGTACAGGCAGAGAAGAAAAAGGAGGGAGATGGGGCAGGGGTGAAACATGGAGCTGTAAGATAAGTTGCATGTTTGAGAGGCCGTCTCTGTATCAATAAATGATCATGGTAATGGGATCTGCCTTTCTACAACCCTTTGCTCCCGAGGAGGCACAGCATCCTCGCCGCAGGCTCTGTATCTTGCATGTGGTTTCGGGTTCTGCACCTGCAGGAGGGGCTCCTCCATGTTCGTGCAGCCGTTGCCTGCGTGGCCGGTTGTGCAGAGGAGGAAGGAGATGTTGGTTGCAAACCCCCTTTGCTTCTCTTTGCAAGGGCAGTTAGTCATCCGCTTCTGCGCTAAGCAGAATATCAAGGGAACGTTATTCCCCCCCCGCCTTTTCTGTCTACTTATTAACGTCTCTCTCAATACCACCATCTCTCAGCGTGCTTAGGCAAGGCGACGTGAACACAGAGGCTTCGTATCTTAGCCAGGCTGGTTTATAGCACTGAGGGATGCAGCGTGAGCTGCTCCGGCTGCCTTTGCGCTGAAGCGGATGAGTGCGCGCAGTCCTTCTGCAGACGGTGCTGTGCCTGCATGTGAGGACAGTAGTGTCATACGGCATTTCAGCTCTGCCCCAGCTCTTTGTTGATATCCCAGGGATTTCTGGTAGGAATTCCCTGAAGATTTTGGCTGTGTGATTTCAGACTAAAGCGAAGCACGTTTGTTTTGAATATAATTTCAGGGCATGCTCCGAGTAGCTACCTGGAGAGTGCAGGGGGTGCAGGTGAAGCTTGCTATGGTAAAGCTTTTCTGTCTCTAGCCAAAGCTACGGGCATTGCCAAGCAATGGGGTGCATCTCTGGTTTTCATGAAGGAGGAATGATCTCTAAGGGGGTCTAACAGAATTTTTTCTAGGAATATCACCATGACTTTAGAAAATATTACAGTGGTAATGGGGGATAAATTAAATTTAAATAAATACAATAAATAAATTAATAAAATAAAATAAATTAAACCAGTTAGCAGATCTAACTGATCAAGCTGCTGCGAGCACCAGATCAGTCCTTTCCTTTCTGTGTCCTGCTGTCGTTGTGCACAGTCAGTCTCTAAGGCTGCAGACACTTTAAGTGCCACTTTCTGCTGAAGTAACTGAAAGTTCAGCTTTCTTACGCGGTGGGAAAACCCAGCATTTTGGGTGAGGCAGCACGAAAAGCAGAGGAGGGAAACTCTCCAAAGCCTGGCTGGCTGGGTGCTGCTAGCTGTGCACCCCGCTTGCCGCGTGCTCCAGCCTGAAACCATCGAGAAGCGCTTTGAATCAGCTGCAATTTATATGCATATTCAGAAACCCGTGACGGCTCCCTCCACGCAGCATCTAGAGTAAGCCAATGTTGTCTTACAACTTTGCCTTTTTTCAGCTCGTGTGAATTCAAGTGCTTGAAGGCAGCTCGGGAAGCCCTCGTGGTAAGCTGTGGGGTAGGGAGTGTGTGCAGGGGGAAGGCAGTGCAGCCTGGCTGGAAATGTAAGCAAAAAGCTCGGCAATCGGAAGAGGAGCAGCAATCCTCATCTGCTGCATATGTCAAATATTGCTTTAGAACCCCCCCCTTTTCTTCTTCTTTTTTTTTTTTTTTTTTTTGAGTCAGTGACGAGCTGCTTCTTTGCAGAGCTGCAACCGTTCCCGACGCTGCTGGAGGTTTATGGCCTCTTCGCCACGTGTCGCCTCTGCCCCTGTGGCTGGGGGTTTTTGTCACTCTGCTAATGAAACCGAAATCTTGTTTACAGACCGTTTTGCAAACAGGGAACCAGCATTAATTTCTCTTGCTGGGGGTGGGGTGGGGGAAGCCTGACTTCAGACATCCATTTCAGACCTTGTTTGCGTTCTACTTGCTCGCTGATCTGTCTGGTGGATCCTGATTAGCGATGGATGATGGCAGGGAGTATAGTTTAGAGGGCATTCGTGGCAGCGATGAGCAGGCTGGAAGTGGTTACCTGCAGTTACGCCGTCTCCTTGAACTGCGCTGCAATCCTCGTTATCCTGCGTTCCCTTCTGCTGAAGTACAGGAGGGACCATATCTCCTTCTTTCCAGCTTAGGACATCCCCAGGGAGACTCCTGCACCCGTTCTCGTGCTGCTGAAGGGCAGGACGCCGGCTCCGCGCTGTCCGAGAAGGTGCTGCGAGGAGAGCCGTAGCAGTGGGAAAGTCCCTGGTTGAAGGCACTACGGGACTTGTTGCATGAAGTTGCGTTTGCTGGTGGTGTGCTTGATTTTTTCGAGCAGTATCACCATGTGGGTAGGGAGCCGCTCTGTGTTGGCTTCCCCCTGCATGTGCTCCCTACCCACAGGAAAATATTTGGGTGGTAATGGGGAGTAAATTGGATCTGGGGATTTTGGGCAAGCTCTAGAAGAGTGGTGGGTTTTCAATATGAAATTCTTTCAGCATACAGGGAGAAGAAAGATTTGCAGCACTGCAAAGAGTGCAGGCTTGTGGTGGGAAGAATGGCCACGGCTTGATGTGAATATTTTTGCCAAATACCTCTTTGGGACTTCAAAACCTGCTTATAACCCTCCTCGATAAAATTCTAGCAAGAATGAGGGGAATGCAGGCTCTATGCGCGTTCGCTAGAAGCGTGAAGAGATGAAAGGAATGAGAAAGGACTTAAGAAGGTACTTCCCACAACTTTATTTAAAGTGGACTGAAGGGTGTCTAAATATTACCTAGCCCTAAGCTCACACCAGAAAGCTACAGCAGGCTGTGCCTGCTCTTACCCAGCCAAGCTCCTGGTCTTTATTGAACAAGAAATGTCTGTGCAAGTATCACAAGGTTACTATGGACTTTAAAAATAAAATTAAAAACAGGGAGTTAAAGCTGAACTAAATCTTGGTTTTAGGAATGATTCTTTTTTTTTTTTTTTTTTCTAAAAAGACAGGACCATTTTTCTTGCCCTTTGATCAGGAGCTGAACTTGGACAACTCCAGTTGCGGATGAGCCTGAACCATAACTGCGCTGTTTCCTGGCTCGTCTCCCTGTTTGCACGTAATCTAATTTTTAACCCAGGTCACAGAATACAGTTTTAAAGTTCATATAGTCAAGATGCACGTGATAAGTAAGCTGTTCACTAGGGAAACCTTTCTGGTCCTTTCAGAGGTTAGGAATAAGTTTAGCTGGTAAATAATTTTGGTATCCCGAAGTTGGCCATTGGATGTCTGAACTCTCCAGTGAAGCTTTTAACAGAGCAAGTAACTAATCAAAGTAATTTCGGATCCGAAAGTGATGTCGATCGTGTTCTGGTTATAACCAATTTCTGCTTGCAATTTTCCTGAGAGATGCGAACCTATTTAAGGGTTGAAAAAAGACTTTGGACAGACTGACCTAGAGGGGTTCATCTCTTTGAACTGGGTGAAAAGGCCTGGTAACCTTTGCGATGCGATGAAAGGACATTTCTTGAAAATAATTTGTCTGGTCTCTGCGCTGTTCCTGTTGAAAGGTAGATGAATATTGGCACAACAGCCCCCGTGTGTCTGTGGCAATGTGAATCGTAGCCGGATATTACAAATGCTGTGTATTTATTACCAGGTAACTTGGGTAATGCTCGTCCTGGAACCAGTCATGCTCAAGGAAATAAAGACTTAATCGTCTGTCTGCCAATCATTCGGAGGATGATGGGGGAGTCAAATCAGAAAAGCAACAGCTTCCAAGTGTCGTGGTTTAACCCCAGTCAGCAACTCAGCCCCACGCAGCCGCTCACTCACTCCGCCCCCGCTCCCCACCCAGTGGGATGGGGGAGAGAATCAGAAAAAATAAAGTAAAGCTCATGGGTTGAGATAAGAACAGTTTGATAGAACAGAAAGGAAGAGACTAACAATCACACTAATAACAACAAGAAAATGACAACAATAATAAAAGGACTGGAATGCACAAGACAAGTGATGCACAATGCAGTTGCTCACCACTCGCCGACTGTCGCCCGAGTCGCGCTCTTCCCCCCCCGCTCCCCGCCACCGTGCTGGGCACGATATCCCATGGCATGGCATACCCCTTTGGCCAGTTTGGGTCAGCTGTCCCGGCTGTCTCCCCTCCCAGCTTTCCTGTGCCCCTCCAGCCTTCTT
>JAVKLA010000073.1:44137263-44176376 GCA_034782735.1 Sagittarius serpentarius | reverse complement strand
ATCAGGGTGTTATCAACATTCTTCTCATACTGAACTGAAAACACAGCGCTGTGCCAGCTACTAGGAAGACAATTAACCCTATCCCAGCTGAAACCAGGACACCCAGGAAGTTGTGCGTTCATTGCGTTTGCTGTAACGATATGGTCTGCAAAATAAAGGCAGGTGTGTTTGTCACGGAGCATACTTTGTTCAGTGGTTGAATGAAATTAGTTAATCGGTGTGAGAACCAAACCAACCCAACCCCTTTCCATCTCATTCTCGTTAACGTTCAGTATCTGTGCCCGTCTGGATAATAAATATAATTGGTAACTCGACTAATAAGCTGTTAGTGCCAGTGTCTGGATGATGCAAAATGAGCCTCTTTACAATACTGTAACAGCCTCTTAAAGAGAAATTTGGTTTATGTTACTGCACGGTGTTTCTGAAGCTTAAATTAGACCCTTTGTTGTGCTGATCGCTGTTCGATTCCTGCCGTCTTGTTCTGCAACCTGTTAAAAGGTCCAGAACGATTACTGAGGAGAAGGAAAAGGGACCTGTGCAAAGCCTGCTGGCGTGTGCTCCCTGGACTTCTGCAGGTGACCTGCTGCGTCGTGAGCCGGCCGAGCGTGGGCTTGCTCACTTCCTAGACTTTTATTATCTCTTCTGTCTGCCTGTGGTTCCCTTCAGCCGACGCAATAACATCCATCCTTTCTTCTGGATCCGGGAGCGCGGGATTTAACTTCAGGTCCCTGCCAGAGTGACACAGTGAAGGCGTACGTGGCTGGTGGCTGTCCTCTGTTTTGCTCAGTGCCCAGATCTCCTTTGGCTCTGCTGTTTAATGCGAGGTGGTAATTCAAACACGGGAGAAGGCTTCTGAGCTCTGTTATTGATTGCAGCTTGCTGTTTGCTCTCTGAATTGATGCAGTTACCAGTAATAAAGGGGATATCAGCGCTGAGTGGTGTGATTGCCTCTGAGAGGAAAATTAAATTTTCCTTGCCCGTTCTTACATTTGTTTATCGTGCTATCCGTACAAGCAGAATACTAAAGGGAGAAAAAGGAAAACAGGCTTAATTTAAAGGCGTCGTAATTTAAAAGTCATTTCAAACTGCGCGTTGCTCTTTGCCCTGTGCCCTCCGGGAGGGTTTCTGGGCTGCTGTTTGCTCTCTGTCATTTCCAGAGAGGCCAAGGCCTGACAGATCAACTTCTTCTTTCAGAATAAGGACAGCGGCGAACGTGAGAACAAGCAGCTGAGAGAAGATGATGAAGAGGAGACCATCAAGCACAAGTAATTATTTATTTATTCCCACTTGTCTCTCTTGTATGTATTGTTCAGGTGCTGCTCTCGTGTTTGCTAATTAGGATCTTTCCTTGGCTTCTAACATGCAATTTGGTTTTGTGTGTTTGTTTTGTTGTTGGTTTTTTTTTTTTTTTTAGTGTGAATTTGATCTTGTGGTGTAAATGATCTGAGATGGGGAAATAAAGAGGAAAAGCCCGGGGCTGACTTGCAGGGTTTCTGAGGGTAGGAGGAGGAAGGTGGTGCCCTCAGAGGTGTTGGGAGCATTTAGGCTGCCTTGCTTAGGCTCCCTTGAATTCAACAGCCATTGCTGCATCTCTCTGTCCCCTGCACGTGTGTCATTTTAAGTGTGGATTTTTTTTTTTTTTCCTTTTCCCATGAACGGATGCCCGCAGGGTACATGTGGCTCTTTAACTGTGGCCCACCGCTGTTCTCTCTTGTCACCGGAAAATGTGAGCACAGAACTAACCAAGGCGGGGTGTCACTCCTGGCAGGACCAGCTGACTGTGCAGTTGGTTTCCTGCTGGTAAAAATGCCGTTGGGTCTCCTTTGGAGACGATGGGGGGTGAAGTTTGGTTTGAAGATGTGGGACATGACCTTTTCTCATCGCTTTACCGGCTAGAAACCTCCTCTGTGGGAGGTGTGCATCAGAGGTGCTGCTGCAGATGAGCCTGTGTGCTCTGCTGAGAAAGGAGAGCAAAATCCTCGCTGCTTCTTGGGAATAACTCCCAGCAGGAAACGCATCCCTTCTTGAGGAGAGCCTGCCTGGATTTGGGGCCGGGAGTGCTTCTTTAGAACCGTCACCGAGACTGAACTTTGTAGGTGCTGTGGTTGGGTTTCGTGCCGCAAGAGGCACGAGGTCTGGGCTGAAGCTGAAACAGGAGCTGGAGATCTTGGAAATGATGATGAATAATGAATAAACAGCTCTTGCTTTCCAGCCCTGCCACTCGATACGCTGCGTGGTGAGGTGGTGCAGCGTGCGGTGGCCCGCGGACGAGGAGCATCAGGCCTGGGCTGTCTTTACCATGCGATGAGTTGGCATCGTTGGGCTAGCAGCGATTCACTCCTGCTCCCAAACTGGAATTATGAATTGGTCTGCTGAATCTCTGAAAAAAATCTTTCTTTTTTTCTACTCTGACTGACTTTCAGGCTGGGTATTGCTGCTTTTTAACCACTGCTGAGCAGCCTGGAGTGTATGTGGTGGTGATGTGGTTTCATACCAAGTCTCTGGCATCGCTGCTGTCAAGTTGGTAAATCACTTTTTCCACAAGCGCTTGTTTGCGAGCTCTCACCTTGTGGCAGGTTCAGCGAAACGCCTTCCCCTGCTTGTGGGTGATGCCCTTGAAACTTCACTGAGGTTATGTGTAGAGAGCGAAGGTGTTGAGTAGGAACTCCCATCTCCAGCCAGCTTTGTACTGATGCATGAAACTCCCTGCAGATGTGGGCACAGGGCTTCTCCTGAAATACGTGGGAGCAATGCCTTTGGGGAGGCAGCTTTTGGGGCGAAAATTTGCTTTCCAGATTGATTTTCCTGCGGGAGCCTGTAGCTCTTTGTTTGCCTGTCCAACTACAGCATATTTTGTCGGGATCCAAATGTAACTTTGCAAGGCAAATTAGAGCAGTATCTGCTCTGCAGGAAATGTTTGAATCACAAATTTGGCTGAGATGATTCTTAGCTTTTGCTTTACTTGTTGAATGTCCTTTTTCTGTCGCTGGAATTGGATGAGCGTTTTTAACAAGATCTAGAAGGCCGGAGAGCTGGCAACTTGCTTTCGTCTTAGATTTTTATTTCCCAATAGTGTAGCTGAACTTTCTCAGCCCTTTGAAAAAGGGAACTGCTGTGCACTGATGCCCTGTTGGCAAAAGGTAAGCTGGGATAATGTGCCGGCGTTTACCCTAGATTTGAGAAACAAGGGGTTCTGGTAACTGAAATCTGCTTTCCCTGCAAACCGTTCCCTTGCCTCAAACAAGCATCTCAATAGCTGTGCTGCTTTCTCAAGCTGAACAACGTGGGGAGGGGAAATCTAGTGGTTCAATAAATAATCCTGTGGCCTGTACGCAGGGTTTAGGTGCAGTGACTGCCCTGAAAAGCGGGCAGCACCCTGGGCTTTTGCTGCAGGCTGGTTCCTTCTCCATCCCTGCAGCTGCACCTTCTGTGCCAGCCTGCACCCGACACCAGCCTTTATACCCGATAGAAAGGACAAAACCGCCAGGCACTGGCTTTACTAATATTTTCTCACTGCCTATGTGACGACACGCTTTTTGGCAGCTTCCTGTTTTTTTTTTTTCTGATCGACTCAAAGCTCCCCACCCCCTCCTTTTTTTTTTTCTTTTCTTTTTTTTTTTTTTTTTGGTTCCTTGTTTTTATCTTTCGCGCTGCAAGCTACCACCGCAGGAACAAGTGCTGACAAAGCCCTCTGTGAAAACCCTGATACACTCGCAGCAATTTCAGCTCAGGCTATCTCTGATCTGAGCTCTCAGGGGAGGTTATATCTGTAATTGCAAAGAGCTCGGGTTTTTTCTTTTTATTTTTTTAACCAGTTATGCTTAGCCCACTGACCAGGAAACACCTTCTGCCATGGCGCAGCCTGCGATCAGCCTTTGCAAGGAACAGGGTGTGGGTGGACTTTGGCCCTTCCGCCCGGTTCCCATGGGTAAAAGCTGTCGGTTTGGGGTTCGGGGATCTGCAAGGCGAGCGATATGTAAAGCCACGGCTGGCTGGAGACTGGCATTGCCGCCCCGCAGGGAGCAGAAGAGGCGTTGAGCTTTGAAGCTGGGCTGCAGTTCTGCAAGTGGAGCTCGTCAGGGATGTTAGAAGTGTCAATAAAAATCCAAAGTAGGGCTTGGGGGGCGGGGGGGGGGGAAGAAATCTTCAGCTTTTCACCTTAACTAGAAATTAAGCTCCAGTGAGCTACTGTTCATCAGCTGCTGGTGTTTCGACACTTACTCATCCTTTAAAATTACAGCTCCGTGCTGTGCTGCTCGCAGAGATGAATTTCTGGGAGGAGCTGGGGGAGGCAGGGGTTCAGAAAGGCGATCTCTCCCCTCGCTGTGGGAAGAATGTCACGGGGCAGGTCAAAACCACTTTTGGACTTTTTTAATCTCTGCACAAAAAAATACAGCAGCGAGTCTGCTCAGTGTTGGCTTTAGCTTGGCGGGACAGCCAAGGCAGTAGCAAGGATAACTGCTGTGCGGATGTGCTTCCTGACATCCCGGAGCGTGGAGACCTTAATGAAGAGTTTAAAAAGAATAAAAAATAAATTACAGTGAAATATGGGCGACAGCAGTGTTTGTAGGCTGAGCTCGGTACACGTGGTGTATTTGATCAACATCTACGTGGACAGCTGAACCTGTTACCACTGATGGCTTGTCCTGATGGACCCAGTGCAATAAGTCAGGCTCCACCACTACCCCAAATCTCCAGGCACGTCCCCTCCGTTGGGGACGTGCTTGGCCCACAGCAGGAGGAGGTGGGCATGGGCAAGGCTGTGTAGCGTCACACCTTTTGCTCAGCGCTGGAGAAGGGAGGACAGGAGTTTCGATGGCTGAATCTACCTGGGGAGTAACCAGTGGGGTGCTGGGTGAGGAGATTCAGGAGCCAGCAGGATCTGGGCTCCCTTCTGAAGATGCTTGTCTCCATTTTGATGCAGTGCAGAGCCCTTCTCCCCTCCAGAGCTGTGAGGATGCTGTGGACCTTCCCTCTGGTTAGAGCTGTGCCTGTCTCGCTCTGGAGGAGATACCTGGGAGATGATCGGCTTTCACAGGGGAGGCCTCATGGAGCTTCCCCTGGTCCGAAGCCTGGCTGCATCCTCCTAACAGAGGCTGTCGACGTGTTCAACAGGTGCCTGGTGACCCTGGCTTTGCCTTGGACGGGCTGGGTGTCTCTCTGCCCGTCCGCCAGCAGCAGGGTGCAAGGGTGATGCAGCCAAAGGTCCCTCCTGCCCAAACCTACTCCAGTCCCCAAACCCTGGTCCTTCCTACCCAACCCTTGGCTACGAGTTCCCAGCATCTTTGCAGCAGTTCGCTTTTTTTCAGTAGTCGTTGCTGGGAACGCATCCCTGCTGTAACCAAACCACAGCATTTTGGACGTTGATTTTTGGGTGCTTAGACCTCCATCTGACCTGCCTGTAGGAGACCTCTCGGGGCAGTGCGGTGCGGGGGCAAGGCTGTACATAACCCTGAGCTTACCTGGAGTGCCTTTCTGCTCACAGACCTTGTGCTGGCTCTGTGCTCAGACGGTGGATCTGAACGTGGTTATTGAAGTGCAGAGCTGCAGCAAAGTCGTGCTTGGCACTGTTTTGAGGCCGGCTAGGAAGATGTTGAGGTCCTGTCACCATCCAGATGTACCAAGGTACCTTCAGGGCCTCTTTTTGGCTTGAGCCACGAGGGTGGCTGATTGTTTCTGACCCACCACCAGCTGAAGAAGCTGGAGAAACCCCATAAGAGCATGGGTCGAAAAGCGTGCTCTTGCACCAGCATGCGGTGGAGCGTAGCTGGGTGCTGCAGGCAGGGTCAGGGTTTGCACATCAGCCAGCTCCTGGTGCTGCATCACCAGCCTGCGTCCTGCGCTGCAGATCGAGTGTGGGTTTTGTCCCGGTTGTATTTACGGTTCTTGAAGTTGCTCGTGTCCGCCTGGAAAGCACTCAGCTGTCTGGTAGAGCAGCGTAGGAGGCCAGATGGCCTCGTGGCACCTGACTGCATTTGAAGAGCTTCTCTTGCAGCTCTCCTGCAACACCTGGGGATACATCTCTCCCCATCCGTGTTCCCCCAAGAAGCATGTCTTGAGAAACCAGCTGCCTCAGCAAGTTTTGGGGGCTCGCGGTGTTCATAGAGGCATTTGTTTTTTTGGCGTTCCCCGAGTGCCTTTTGGCAGCTGCTCGGGGACGAGGATGTGCTCCGACATGCTCAGCTATTTGAGCAGGAGCAGCCCTCTCCCAGCAAAAAGAGATTGCTCCTCGGAGGGTGGGTGCTGACGGGTCTCTGCCTCTGCTTGTTGCTTGCTCCTTTTCTGCCTCGGGCGAGGAATCCAGGAACGAAGGCAACAACTTTGTCCTCTCGATCAAACAACAGCTCTGGACCTCTGCGTTAGAGACGTATCTATCCTACTGCAAGAGAAGGTGCGAGGAGAGCCTTGACTAACGTGGCGTGCGTTCGGGATGTGAAAGTCATTTCATGGTTTCTAAGTCGGAGCAGATGCAGATTGTCTTGGTGTGTATCTTGGTTGCTGGAAATGTCCCTGTGTACAGCAAGGCAGCCTGGAGATGTACGGACCGTGCTTTCGATTCTGGGCAGGGAAGCCTCCAGGAAGGGGACAGGCTGGGGAGGAAAGCGAAGTGCAAAAAAAAAAAAAAAGGAGATTGTGAAATTAAGTCCATCCCAAGGTTGATGGGTGTTGTATAGCAAGTCTCGCGGTGCCCCCACGAAGGGTGCTGGTGGTGTAGAGTTCCCTCAGCACCCGTGGGTGATCACGCAGCGCCCTGTATGTGCTAAGTGACTTTGCAGAGAAGTGCGGCAGGTCGGTGGCAGGGTGACCAAGGGGAGGAAAGAGGGTATAAGAGTCCAAGCCTGAAATTCCTGCCCAAATGCTCTTTATCTGGTTCTTTCCCTGGGGTCTGCAGATGGTAGGGAAGAGAGTAAGCTTGTCGGTCAGTTAAACTCACTATACGGTGAATTTTCCGTGGCAAAAAAATCAGGGGGCCTGTAGAAAAAGCTTGAAAATTACTTCTGCTATGTGGTTTGCAACTGGAAACAGAAGAGGGAAGAGGCACTTTGAGGAGAAGTGTTTGCTGCCACTGAAGAGGATCTGAGTGCTGCCCCAGGGGACACCTTCACCGCAGTCCCGCAGGTACCCCAGCATCCCTGCTCCTTCCCGGTTCTTCAGTAGCTCGGCCAGAGCCCAGTGTGGGCTCCCTCCAACTTGGGCCCCAAACCTCCTGGACTGCTGCTGAAGTCTCCTGCTTTGCTGTTCTTAGTTGTCTGGCTGCCTTGTCCCTGCTTCTTCAAACCTTCTGGCCATCATGGGGCACATGATGGAGCAGAGGAGGGTCCACCAAACCACCACTCCTTCAAGGGTTTCAGACCTCCCTCGTATCTTCTGTAGCAGTAATTTCTTTCTGTGTTTGAGTGTGGCTTCTCAGGACCAACCAGGAGTAAGTGAATTTTGGAGATGCAGAGAAATAAAACGAAATTCTCGAGCTGGTTCCACTTTAAAGCACAATGTGGAAATGGTTGCCCAGGACAGCAAGTTGGAGTGGCTGTTGCAAAAATGAAAGGTTCTGAAAACGGGGGCTCTGGAGCAGCTGAGGAAGGTCAAAGGGCAGCAGATTCTCAAACCAGATGGTATCGCTTCAGGGCTTTGGAAAGAAAATTGCCTGAAGTGGCTGAGATAGGATTGAGAACACCCAGGACTTCCCTAAACTGCTTCCAAAGAAGGGAAAGGCTCTACCATGGCACTTCAGAAGTAGTCGTCTGGGATCCGGGTGTTTGAAACCACTTTGTTTTGATGTTGCAGCAGAGGAAGCATCCTTTTTTTTATTTCCAGCTTCTTTTTTTTTTTTTCTAGCTTCATCAGGTGCCTAGAGCTGACATTGAGGAGCGCAAGAGACATTTAAGCAGGGTGACGTGAAGGGCTTTAGGTGAAGAGCTGTGGAGGGCACCCACCTCTGATCCTGGGCAGAGTAAGCAGGGTCTGCAAACACCACTGGACTCCTGCCTTCTCCTGCTAGTATCTGTCCTGCTGAGGTCTGCTTGCCTCTTTCACCTCCAGAAGCACTAAGAAAACTGTATTGAGATGTCCTGGCCAGCTTTCCTCGGCTCTTAGCCTTGTCCTCAGAGAGGTAAAAATAGGAAGGTGCTCTTGAAGCAGTCTAGTCGGTACAGCTTCAAGTGACTGTGATAGTAACTGCAGGAGCGAGGATGCTGTGACGTCTGAAAAAATCACTGTTACAGAGTTTCTTGGCAAACCCATTCCCTGTGCTCCTGACGCAAGGACATCAGCAAGCGGGCGCTTCACCAGAAGGCTTAGAAAGATCCATTCATCAATTGAAAACCGGTGTTTGCTCCATAAAGCCCTTGGGGCTGGAGGAGTAAAGCAAAAAACAACCTCGCAGACAGCTCTGAGTGTCTTGTGTTTTGCATCGAGATAGCTCTTTGCATTCTGCGCATACCCTGCATGCCGTGCCGTTTCCAACCCGCCTGCTTCAAAGAAAAGCTGACTCTCTTCTTCCCCAGCAAGGAGCTGCAGGCCAAAGTGGATTTGAGGCATTCCTGACCCAAAACGGGGGACCTGCCACCCCTGACGGGCTTTCAGGAGATACTGGGAGGCTGTGTGCACCGCTTCCCTCTGTGATCGCTGCAGCTACCTAAATCCTTGTGCAGTCCGAGGAGCTTCCAGCACAGACCTGCACCCGCTGCCGGCTGTAAGGCTGTAACTACCTCCATCCCTAGCAGTCCTGGCTCGTTTGGGCTGAAACGGGCTGGCAAACACTGCACAAGGTGCTCAAGGAGCAGGAGATTCCATCACTTCTAAGGAGATGCTGATAAAACCTGTTAGTGACTGTGCATGAGCTTGACCCCACCCTAAAGCCAAATGGTTCAAACCCAGCTCTTGTCCGGGTGCTCAGTCCTTCCGAGAAGCGTTAAGCACTCACCTTCATGCCGGTGCATCGCCCTGACGTGCCCTCCGCCCCCGGGAGCTGCGCTCCCTAACCGGGCTCCTGCGTGCCCGTTCTGCCACAGAGCCTGTTGTTAGCTCTGGGGTTTTTTTTTTTGTTTGTTTGTATTTGTGGGAACTCGGGTAATTCATCACTTGTAAAGCGCGCCGGGCTGTCTTTCTGGAACGCAGCGCTAGAGGAACCGATGGCACCTGAACTTTATTTAACCCACCTCTGTGGAAGACCAGCAACTTCTTCTATATATATATATATATATATGAAAATTTTTTTTTAACCCTTGCCTGCCTTCAAGCTACTTGGGGTAGCACTGCCCTGCTCCTCATCTCTCTGTCTTTACAGATGGACTTGTGCACAGAAGAAGGGCGAGACAAGTCTTCTGCTCCTGGTGAGCACGGCACTGCTGGGGCTGGTGCGTGGTGAAATCCCTGAGCCCCCCCAGGAGGCGGCCGCGGGGAGCACTGGGCACTGCGAATTACCAGTGGCAGGTGCGAGAGCTGCTCTCTCTCGCCTTGCACAGTTAATTAAAGGGATCAAATTATGGTTTGTTTTCTCCTGGCGCTTGCAGTTGTGCATGGGTTTAATAAGGATCTGAAAGCACTGGTGCCAGGTCGGGGGCGGGGGGGGGGATCTTCTGGGCGCAGCCTCGCAGCCCTTCTCTTCGCTCCCACGCATCGGCTGCTTCCCCTTCTGCCAGACCCGCGCTGCCACTCGTCCCATCTGCGGCAGAACCTGCCAAGCTGTGCCTTGTGGTTTTATTTTTTTAGTCTTGTGGATAAACCTCCGACGAGCATGAGCAGCACTGGACTGTGAAGCTTTTGTTTGCAAGCTGAGGTGCGGCTTTCTGGGTGGGAAGAGAGTCAGGGAGCAGGTTTAAACTCTGGTTCCTCTTCCTTGTGTGTTCCCCAAGTGGTGCTGAAGCCCTGCAGCAATGAAATGAAGGGCTGGACACCCTTCTTGTAGCAGGAACCAGACCTGCAGACTGTGTGTCCCTTGAAATGTGGAATCCGGGAGCTTCTGCTGCAAACAGAAGGCGTCTCAGCTCTCTGCTGGTTTGGCTGTGGCCGAGCAGCTGCAGCTCCCATCACATAAGCAAAACGATGATTTTAAAATATTGCTTGTCAAGGTGTAATGGTAACATCTTGCTGGACCGAAAGAAGAAAGAGCTTGCTTAGCTTGTAGCTCTCTTTTTGGGTGATCTGACTGTAGGGAGTCTGTGTTTGGTTCCCTTTCAGCTGCAAGTAAATCCTTCTAAATGTGAGCTAAGGAGACCGGAAAGTCTGGGAGATAATGAAAGTTTGCATTCTGCAGGGTCTGCCGCTTTGTCAGATAAATCCTCTGCAGCAAGCGTGAGCCAGCCTGTGGCCAGATGTCTAACATCGCAGCCTGTTGTCCTGTTACCTCCTGGATGAATTAGCTGCTCCTCTTCCTCCCCTGGCCTCCCAGGTTAGCAATAAAATCCTGCTAAGCGGAAGTTGTCCGTAAAATCATGGAATAATGGTGATTTCTGTATGCCTGGAGATGGTATCTCCTTCTGCAAAAAAATTATCACTTGATCCTCCAAGATCAGCCTTCCTGAAAAGAACTGCCTTTCTGGCTGGGGATTGTTGGTGATCAGTACAGGTTAATTTAATAAATCCCTCCTCCCAGGACATGCATGCGTAAAAATACACGTAAAACTCTGCACAGCAGCTTGTCTTTGCGGGGTGAAGGTGCTCTTGGCCTGGGGGAGGTATTGCAGCTACGTGCTAATCTCTCCTGTGTTTCTTTTAAGCGTCCTTTCTCCCAGCGCTGGGGAAGTTGTTCCTGTTCCATGATGTTGCAGTGATGTAATGGCTCGTGGAACCTGGCTTGATTACACGAGAAGTGTCTGCAAGTCTCCCAATCTGCCTGGCCCTTGGTTTCCAGTCTGCTGGTTGCGTTTACCTCGGGTCTTGCGGAGCTCCAACCACGAGCTCCCGCCACCTCCGTGGCACCAGCCGTGGCGTGGGTCGGGCTCTTTGCAAGTAGATTCAGCTGCTGGAGAGGGGACGGGATGGTGTGGGAAGGGTAGGACCCTCCTGCTGTTCTCCAGGGACCTCCAAGGCTGTTTTTTTTTGTGCTTCCTAGATAAGCGTGGCTGTCTGACTGCTGACCTTCCTTTTCTCATCTCTCCTGGGCTGTAGCTTTTTCGCCCGTTATCTTGCCTGTCTTTGCTTTGACTGACAACCCATCCCAAGGGCTTAATCTCACTTGCCTCTCCATCAGTAAAGCCTAGCAGGGAAGTGGCCCCAGTGGTATCAGCTGTTTGCGGGGAGGAAAAATAGTAATATTCAACCGTTGATTTTCCTGCCTGATAAAAGTGCCCTCTCCTGTGTTTGCGTCCGGGCTCTCCGTGTCCTCTGCAGTGGCACAGCCACACTCATCGCTGCCGAAGGCTTTGCTGACAGCTGGGGCAGGAGCATCGCTGGGCAGCAAGTACCTCAGTTTCTATTTAAACTGATTAAACCCATCGACAGTGTTAAATGAGTTTAAGCTACTTAATTTGCCCTGCGGGGTAGTGTACTGTTACATAGATCCAGCAGCCTGCAGAGCACGCTGTAGGTTTGTGTAAGCAGCCGGAGGTGGGATGCGGTCCTGCAAGCTTGATTTTCAGGGCTGTGGTTTTGGAAATGCCTCTGCTTGAAGCTTGCAGGGTTTGACCTCAGTGAGGAATCAGCCTGGGGGTGCACATGACTGAGGTTGTCTAATGGTTGTCCATTTGAGGCCCAAATTATCTGGGAGAGGTGTAAAAAGAACAGACTTGAAGAGGGGGGAGAATTAGCCTCTGAGTATCGGGGAGGTGTGTGCACTGGGGAGAGGGCTGGCTGCTGACTCTCGAGCTCTTCTGGAGGGAGGTGAAAGGATGCGTGAACTTCTGGGTGTCATTTGGATATCATCGTCCCTGTCACCGCCAGCTCCACCACCCATTTGCTCAGGAACCTGAATTTGCTCCCCTTATTTGCACCATGTGGCTGACCTGCACCCCTGTTTGTAGCACTTCCAGAAGCATCTCTGGTGACTGGGTAACCACCTTGTACCCTAAATACTCTTTTTTTCCCTGTCCTTCCCGTGTACCGTCCTGCGATCATTTTTTTTTCCCATGATCACGGATCTTCTCTGGTGTTTCCATCTGTCACTGGGTTGAGACCTAAAAGGGAGCTGGACTGAAGTTCGGAGCTTTGCAAGGCAGCTTGGATCCATTACTACCTTGCCTCTGCTTGGCTTGCCAAGACATCGCCTTTATCCTACTGAGCTCCTGGATGACCCTGCCTTTTCTGACTCGTGTGGGTCACTGCCGGCCCCTGGCCGCTGCCTGCAGCTGCTGATGCAGATGTGCCCCTTGCTAAGCAAGAGCCCACGGTCCAGGGCAGCGTGGATGTGTCTCACTGCTCTGTGCTCTTCCCTTTCCTCCCCAGAGAGCTCAAACTGCGAAACTACGAGCCCGAAGATGAGGAGCTGAAGAAGAGGAAGGTGCCCCAGGCCAAGCCGGCCTCAGGTGGGTGCAGGTGGGAGCGTGGGAGGTGAAACGAGGGAGCACGAAAGCAGAAGCGTTGCCAGCGGTGGTGCTGGTGCCTGCGGTGAGGCCCCCGCTGCTTTGCTCTGTTCCAGAGGCTTGCAGGCAGGGCAGGTCGTGCGGAGCCCCTTGCAGGGATTCACTGACCGCTGTAATGAGCCTCTCTCTAACAGCACATCCTATCCCCTCCAGCTGGCGAGCCTTCCTCCCCAGCAGTGTTCCCAGAGAGAATGAGGCAGCGCTTGCAGTTGTGAGGACAAATAAAACAGCACGGGACTCTGCATCCAGCCAGCCTGCTGCAGAGTGGATGGGTTATACCTTTCCTTTCCAAAAATCAGGTGGCTTGGAAACTTCTGTGTTCCTGCTCGCTCCAGCCCAAGGTGGAAAAGCCACTGGGTTGTATTCTGGTAGAAGCTTGCTGGTGTGAGGGTGGTAGGTCCTAGGAAATGAGCGTCTGCAGCCCTCGAGGGCGCTGGCGTGTCTGAGCAGCCGTGGTGGGAGCACTGGAGCTCTCCCGCTGGTGCTGGGCGAGCATGATGCTTGCAGCCCTGTTGCTTCATCATCCCCTCTCGCCTGTGGGGGACTGCACACCCGGTATTGCACAAGTGGCGCGTGTGTCTGAGCACACCGAATCCAGCCCCGAAACAAAGGGCTGATACTCAGAGGAGCCGAGCTCTCTCTGGAGGATTCTCAAGGAGATTCAGGCTGGTTTTTGTTTGAATTACCTTTAAACAAATATTAGTCAGGAGTCCAGGGTGTTCAGTCTGCTATTTCCTAGCACCAAACCTTCGCGCAGCTCTTGAGAGGGAGGCGAAGGGTAGAAGTTCCCTTGATCTTGAAATACTGAGTCCTCCTGGGATAGATCTCTTTAAAAATGCCCTAAATAAAAAGGCTGTCTTTGGGAGCACGGCAGAGATCTGGTAGGTAGAAATGCTGACACTGTGCTTGCTTTATCCTTTTGTAAAAGTTTAAAACTTCCTCTGACTCTTCCCTGGCGTGTGGTTTGGAATTGGGAACAGCAATTTTGACCGTTTCCAGTAAAACTCGTGCTCTCTGCCAGCCTTTCTTTGGAGCTGCAGTGCCCATCAGCTGCGGTTCCAGTGTCTGGAGTAACCAGCATGTCTGTCCTCGGCCACTTTGTGCAGGGGCTGGGGAGGGAGGAGGTCAGAGGAGCTGGGTCTCGGTGTGGATTCATATTAAATGTGCCTTGGGCATATCCGTTTGCTGGAGTAGGATTCACCCCTCCTTGCACAGGCGCCCAAGTTGAAGGTCGGAGGGCTCTTTTCCACGCGTGCTTTGCCATTATCCCCTGTATCTGCAGACTTTTACGTAAGGTCTGGGCTGGAGCTTGATTCCTCCAAGATGTCTCAGGCGGTGGCCTTGTAAATGAGTCACGGTGAGTCAAATCCCAGTTTAAACACCTGCGGAGCAGCTGATCCCTGCAGGTCTTACGAAAAGAGGACTTGAACCCAGCAGACTTCTCGCTGCTGTTGCTGTTTGTGGTGTTTAATGGTTGTTGGCTTCGCATCATTTTCAGATGATTTTTAGGAGCCTCCAAAAGGAGTTGGGTGGTGGAGGGACGCATGTGCCCACGCGTACTCACTCGTCCATACCGCGCTCGTAAGGCAAAGGCGTTCCAATGGCTTTTATAAATCTTTGTGAACCAAGCCCAGAGCTCTGGTGGGTTTCCCTGTGCCTTGTCCCCTTGGTGTCCCACCGCTGCGCCCAGCGCTGATGCTGGTCCTGTTCCCCCATCTAGTGGAAGACAAGGTGAAGGACCAGCTGGAGGCCGCCAAGCCGGAGCCCATCATTGACGAGGTGGTACGTATGCTCAGAGCTCCTCTGTGCCGGGTGCATCTGTCTGTGTCCAGGCTTGAATCTTGCCTGCAGCTCTCACTGGGTGTCTCCTCTTCCCCCCTAGGATCTGGCAAACCTGGCCCCCAGGAAGCCAGACTGGTGAGTGCCTGCAGAGCCCTGCTCCTGGGAAAGGGGTGTTGGCATCAGCGGTGGGTTACTGTCACCTCGAGGTTGTCCAGGTTGGGTTAAAGGTGCTAGAAATGGGAAAACCAGCCCTGCTGTTGAGGAAGACGCAGGGCACGGGGCTGTCTTCCCTTTTCCTGCTTGCACCGAGTGACTCCACTGATCCCTTTGGGGTGAGCTGCCCTGGTGGCAGACACACACTCTGCCGTGGTGCTCGCAGGAGAGAGGAGTAGTTTCTCTTCCATTGGGAAAGGTGTAATGTGGCCCCTGTGTTCACGTCTGCCTGGGGCGAGGATTTGTTCTGACATTGTCACTCTCCTCCCCAGGGATTTGAAGCGAGACGTAGCCAAGAAACTGGAGAAGTTGGAGAAGAGGACGCAGAGAGCTATCGCTGAATTGATACGTGCGTTATGGTGCCGCAGGGATGGTGTATGGAGTCACCAGTTGTTCCAGAGGGATTACACGATCCTTACTGGGAGCTCGGTGCCTTGCTCGTGGGCCGGGGAGGGACTGGTGGAGCTTGATCCCCTTCCCAAAAGGGTCTGTGAAGCTGTCGGTCCCACGTAGCTTCCCCAAGGCCGCAAGCACGCTTGGCTTGCATGGCAGGGAAGGATGGTTTGTGGGCTCGGGGGCTGCAGTTCAGGTCCTCCGCTGTGTAGGTACCCTGGTACAGCCGGTTTATCGCTAAGGCACTGCTCTTTCTCGTTTGCAGGAGAGCGGTTGAAAGGGCAGGAGGAGGAGCTGGCGTCCGCTGTCGGGTCAGCAAAGCAGGAGGGAAGCGACTCCGACTGAGGAGGTCCATCCGGCAGCCTCGGGCCTGGGCTCCGCGGGTCTGCTTCTGCCAGCAACGCCGATCCCATTGCTCTCAGGTAGAGGCACCTTGTTGGGACACGCTGCTCCCCAACACTTTGCCAGAAGCCCAGACGTCCTACCGTGCCTGATGGAGCGGGGCAGATCCAAGGAGCCCTGCTGTCCTCTCTTGGACTCTGGCTAGCCGTTGAGGAACGCTTCATAGATAGCTTTTGGGGACCACGGGAGCTGAGGGAGCAGGACAGACCACCCACATTAGCTTGAACCTAGGCTGCCAGGACTCAGAGCAAGGAAGATGTGGGCAAAAGGGCTAGTGCCAGAGAAGGTAAATTCAGGCTAACTGTCCTCTCGCTTGCTGGGTAAGCAAGATGCCCACACATCCGGCAGCAGCCCTTGGAGAGGCACGACCATTTCCCAGGGGACTGATGCTCCTGTTCCTGCGCAGAGATACCTTTTTCAAGGTGCTCCTTTTTGCAGAAGAGCTGGTGTAACTGCCACGTGGGGACCAACCAGGTCTCTCGCTCTGGAGAACTGGCTGTGAGTATTTGGGAACATCCGTGGGCAGATCCAGCATGTGCAGAGTAACTCTGCTGGAAGGGGCTCTGTGGCTCAGGACCTGTCGGCTGCTCTGCGTCCAGCTGAGGTTAACGTGGGGTTTGTTCTGTTCCCTGAAGTTTCCCAACCCTCCAGGCTGTGCAGCGTGTACCACTCCTCGCTATGTTTTATAATTGACAAAGTTTTTGTTAACAAATCTTTTCATAATAAAACAGTCCTGCAGCGGTAGAAGTTGTCGCTTGTTCTGCGGAGGACTAGGTGGAGGCAGCTCACGTCATCTCCCTTATGTCTGTGGGGACGTCAGACCACAGTTCACTGGTCCCTGTCCCCTTTGCTTCCCCGGGATGGGGTGCAGCGAGCTTCAGTTCATGTGAGTTTGAGAAGGCCGAGCTGTAGCTACAGCGGGTCAAGCAGAACTCCTGGGCCGGAGCTGTGCCATGGATGGGGCAGCCTGGGGGCATGCCAACCCCGTGTCGCTGGAGGAAGTGAGCGGGTGGGATGCTGCAGAGCTGACCCTGCATCTTCCCTGGGAACCCTTGCTGTGGCTCTTGGGGATCTTGGAGGATGGGTACCTTGGTCAGGCCTGATCGTATGGGCTCCTGAATCCTCTGTGTTCGATTCAAAAGTGATTTTGTCCCAAGGTAAAACATCTGGTGCGTATGGCTTTGACAGCGGTATTTACAGAAGAGTGTATTTGTGACAAAAATAGCTGTTCCTGTTAACGCGTGCATCCTGCTGCCTTTAAAAGCCTGTCGGAAAGAGCGAGCTGCTGGGGGCGGCAGTCTGCCTTGGAGGGGGGCGGCATTTCTGGCCTCGTGCCTGCTGGAGCCTTGGTGGCTGGAGCTGCCATCTCAAATTGTCACCAGCTAGACCAGGTCCCCACCCAGGACACGATCAGGCCCAGCCGTGCTAAATACAGACTGATGGACTCTCGTCCCTCTGCCAGGATCTGCTGCTACTGCCCAGCGCTCCGTGGTTGCATGTGGTGAGGACACCTGAGGGGCTTTCCACCTGCAAGAGCCCCGTTCCTGCTTCCAGACGATGGGCTAGGAGCAAAGATCTGGTGAAACGCCCTCTTGTTCCTCCAGCTTCCATGCAAACACGGCTGCTTAAAGCCCTTCATCCCCAGCCGCCTCCCCTCTCCCTTGGCTTGCCTGTTCCTGGTGTTTGTAGCCATCCCTGCTCCGTCCTCCCCTCAAGCTGGCGCTTGTCACCCCTTTTCAGGGGGGGCCCTTTACCACGTACGTGGGGCCAACAAGGAGACAGACATCCCATGGAACGAGGGGAGACCTGTATCCACCTGGGCCAGCGAGTATCCAGCACCAGGCTCCGATGGTGGTGTGTGGTTGTGGGCTCCCTCCGGGTTCTCGAGTGGAAAAGCCCCTGGGATGAAAGCCCAGCCATCTTCCTGGGGTTCATTTTGGGGCTATTTTTATTGTTTTGCCTTATTCTTCCCTGGGCAGGAGGCAGCCTAGTGCCCCTCACCCTTGTCCTGGGTCAGACTGCTTTTGGGCAAGAAAACCAAGGTCTGTCACTGGTGTGAAAGTGCCACCCAGTGACCCTGTGCTGCAGGGGCAGGTGGGTGCTGCTTGTCGTGGGTGCTCTTGGCCATCAGGTGATGCTGCTCTGTGGGTCCGTGATGGAAAATGGGGGTGGACGGGGACATCCTTGGCACCAGGTAGAGGACATGGTGATGCTTCAAGGATGCTTAAAAATGAAAAGGACCCTCCGACTCGTGACAGTGATGGCTTCTCCGCCACCAAAACGGAGCTGCCAACCATTGAGCTGAGTGTTCAGTGATCGCTCCAGCGCGCGGGTATCTTTGTGGTTAGTTATTAATGACCTGGGCTGTCACACACGTTAACATGCGTTTCTTCACTGGGAAGGAAATTGGGGGAGCGTGAACACGCGTTCCCCCATGGAGCCACGGCCTCGTCTCTGTGAAACGCCCTGTAGATGTCAGCAAATCTCCACGCACAAAACCGCGCCGTGTCCGGCTAGTCCCGCCAACCGGACCCTGCGCAAAGCCGAGCTTTGCATCTCCAGCAGCCGCTCCGGCTGGGATGCTGCTGCCCTCCTCCAGCCCTCTGCCTGCGTGGTACCCACGCTGCCCTTCCCACCCTGGCTGGAGCTGGACCGATGGCCTCTGCTTTGCAACACGTGTCAGATATAAATACGAACACGCCGTGCAGGGCACAGTCCTCTGCTTTGCAAGGGTGGGAAGCAGAAGAGCTTTTCCCTCGTTGACTTTAAAGGGACATAAATTGCCTTTAAACTGCCTCTGGCTGCAAGCACAGCTCTTCCCAGAGCAAACCTGTGCTCCATCTGGCAGCAGAAGCACCCTTCTTCTCACCGGCCCCCTGGCAGAACTCTCTGCCCTGCATGGGCTGACATTTTTTTAAGCTCATTTGCAGTAGTGTTCCCCTCCACCACCCCCTTCCCCCCCTCAAAAAAAAAAAAATAAATTAAACAAAACCTGCTTTTCTCATGCAAGGAAATGTTCTCGAAAGAATCGTTTTCGCTCTTTCGGCTTTCTGTGAAAATGTCATTTGGAAATGAAAAATCAAAATATTTTCTTTTAGGACAAGCTAAAATGAAACATCCTGACTTTTCCCTTTCCCACGTGCATTCCCCTTCCCTTTTATTCCAGCCTGAAATTAAGCTGGGATCAGCCCCAGGCCCCTGGGCTTGGAGACCCAGCTGGGGAGGGGGAGAAGTCCATTCCTGGCCGGACGAGGGGATCCACAGACCCCAAACCGGTGTGTGGGTGCTTGGGACCTGTCTCTGGAGCCTCCCGTCCTCGCGACTTTTGGGAACATCCCTGCAGCCGTGCTGCCGGCTCGGAGGCACTGACCCAGCTGCAGTCTCTTCTGGCTGGAAAATACCTACCCTGAGTCTTATTTCTTTTGCTTTCCTGAGGAGACAGACTCTTCTCCCTCTTTCTAATATATACCTTATTTTCTGTAAACCTTAAAAGTATCACTTCCCAGCCCCTCAGGATGCCCTGCTGCTTTGGGCCCCATGGGGAGCACGCCTGTAAATAGCGACCGGTCTCCAAAACTGACGGCGGACATCCCCTTCCCCGCTGGCGGTGGCTGCATCACCCGGAGCAGAGCCGTCCTTGCAGGACACGAGGGGCTGGGCTTGTACCTGGAGTGGAGTGAGGGGGGAGGAAGAGCAGGATCAGGCTCCTTTCCCTCTCCAATGGGGCCTGGCAGCGAAACATCGCTTATCCTGGCACAGGATTGGGACCCCATCGTGAGACGTGGGTCCCGGTGTGGGACAGGGATCCTGGCATGGGACTGGGATCCCTACGTGGGACCGGGGTCCTGGCATGGGCTGGCCCTGTGGCTGCTGTGCAGGTCCCAGGGGACTAATCTGCCCTTCCCTGGGGCATTCCCTTCCCCAGCCCGGGGGAAAGAGGAGCGTGTGGGGAAGGGTTGGGAGAACAGGAGCATTTGGGATGTAAGACCAAACTCTGCATCCCGTGAATCTCATTTTTTCCCTGGCTGTGTGGCCAGGTGGTGAGGGGTTTTCTCCCTTTCAGAGGTTGTGCCCCAAGCCTGTGTTTATCCTCTGGACCTTTTAAAATCCCAAACGGTGCTTCTCATGGCCCAGAAGCAGCTTTCGGTTAACCGGGGGGTTGGTTTTTTGCATTGCGGGTGTCCCAGGGACCCACCCGAAGCTGCCTCGGACAGCGCAGTGCTCTGTGCTCGTCCTGTGCCCGTATCCTCGGGATGCTGCCCTGGCAGAAACATTTGGAGAAACAGCCCTGGTTTGCTCTGCCCCCATTTCCCTGGACAAGGGGAGCTCCTCTGAGAGCCGGGCTGGAAGAGTAGGATGAGACACTGGAGAGTCCCAGGGATGGGGAGGTAATTTGGCTCGAGGTCATTTGCAAAGTGGACAGTGAGACCAGAATTAACGATTTCTCAAGCAAAGCAGATCAGAAAGGCCAGGGGAGAACGGTAAATAAATCACCCAGCGAGATAATCCCTTCAGCTCCAGGGAAGTCAAAGGCTTAACATTTACCCTGTGCCTCTTGGGGGATTTCTCCGGATCACTGAGCTGATGCTCCATCCACACCACCAGATACCAGATCGTCGAGCTCCTTTGGACAGGGATGCTTTTCACGCCCTGCTTTTTGAAATAGGGAAAGTGGTGGCCCATGCGGGTCTGCAGGCGTGAGCTGGTCCTTCTGGAAACCTCGGGGTGCTTTGGGGTGGATGTGGGGAATTTGCTCTGTTGCGTCTTCTCCTCCTGTCTCCCCAGCAGCAGTGAGAGCAGGTCCCAGCTCTTTGCAGACCAGTCCAACTGCACAGCCCTGCCTCTCCCTTTTACAGGCTCCGGTGGTGAACAACAGCACGACATCTGTCCTCCATCTGTCCCTCCCAAATGGCTTGGGATCTGCTGTCCTCGCAAGAGACCTCGACACAGTTGTTGTCTCCTTTGGGTTGAGTGTGCAGCAACCTGCAGTGATTCCCCCAAACCAAGACCGGTTTCTGGCAGACGCCCGCACCTAGCAGAGCTGGTAATAATTCGGAACTCGTAACTCATGCCGATGTGGCGGCTATGTGGGCAGACGCGAGGGAAAATGAAGCTAGAAGTCTGCAGCACCTTAGCTGGGTCTGATGGCGTGGCCTGTTGTCCCATGTGTTGTCCATAGAGGTTGGAGGCACCTCTGGAGGTGCTCTGGTCCAACCCCTGCTCAAGCAGGGTCAGCTGGAGCAGGTTGCCCAGGACTGTGTCCAGCTGGTTTTTGAATAAATTCGTGAGTCTGATGAGGAAGCAAAGTGCTGGAGAATGGAGCTGCTGCTCCCAGGGCCAGACCCAGGAAGGTTAGCTGTTAGCTAACCCAGAGGGAGACCGCCGTGGCTTTGGCAGAACGAGCTGGAACTGTGCGTTGCCACAACATACACTGAAGGTGTCATTAGGGACCGAGGACAGCCCAGGCTGGATCTGCGCCTGGGACGTGGCTTTGCCCTTCGCTGAGATCTCAGGTCTGTGGAGGGGGTCAGGGACACAGGTGAGGATAGAGCTGGTTGGGACAATGCCAGGGGCTGTGCAATGCTTCCTTGAAGCTGAACTCTGCCAAAAATGTCTTTTTTGGGGGGCGGAGAAGCATCAAAGGGACCCACCCATAGGTTGGGGGTGTTTCACAGACCAAAGGGTCTAAGTGGGACTTGAGAAAGCTTCAACTCAAGTGACAGAGCTGGGGCAGAGCCCTGAGACTGACGGCACAGAGCTAGTTAATGAAGAAAGGTCTTGACACAGTCTCCGAAGGATGACCATCTTGGCTTTCCAAGATGCTCTCACCTCTCCTTTCTGTTGGTTATAGGGCTGGATGCCCACCCCTTGCTGCCTGCCTCCCCCAAGAGGTGTGGACTGAACATCTCGCGCTCCTCTTCCTCCCTGCCATTGGCTGGTAAGGGTCATCCTGAAGCTCACGATAGCAGCCGGAATGTCTCTTGAAGTCAGCGGGAGTCAATCAGGCACACAAACATCAATCTCGGCATCCGGCTGTGAACAGCCTGGAGGAAAATTGAGTATCTGAGCTAGGGATGCTGAAAGAGAAAGAAAAACAGAGTTCCTAGCGTCCCAGCTCTGGAACTGAACACATCTGTTAATGCAATGAGATTCTGCTGCCCAGGCTCTTTCTGCTAGCAGGCTATCTTGATTATGACTTAGTATTGTATAGGCCACATTTATCTATGTATACATTCATGAAAAACAAATGGACAAGCCCTGAATACAGATGTAGTTGGGGAGAAGCATCCTGAGCTCCACGCTGGCAGCTCTGGAGCGTGGGGCTGTGCAGAGGCCGTTCCTCGCATCCTGATATGCTGAGCCTCGGCAGCACGAAACGGTGCTGTGCTCCACCAGCACAAGGCCAAAGCCAAGATCCCCTCGTGGGTGTCCAACTTGGTGGCATCCTAATTCTCCCCAAGCTTTACCTCTCCTTGCAGGGAACTGTTTCCCCCCAGCCCGGCATGGATTTTGGCCACCCAAGTTTGCTACACTCGAATATTTCTCAATGTTTACTTTCTAGTTATTAGTGTTTTGTGTTATATATGTATTTGTGTGTGTATGTATATGTACACACACACGCACACACATATATATATACAAAAGTTATCTTATTATTTGCAAAGATTTTATTAACTGTAGCAGCAGGCACAGGTCTCAGAGCAAGACCTAGCTCTTGGGTCTGGAGAGGCTTGTGTTTGTCTTGGTTGTGCTCATCTCTTCTTGACAACACATTGCATTTCCCCCCTGGAAATCCAGCCCTTTTCTTTCCAGTTCCATTCCTGGTACCTGCTATGGTTTTGGGTTATGTCTGCCCCTACTTATCTGCTCCTAGCCCCGTCTCATGATCTTGGTGGATCCTTGACAACTCAATTTTTGCTGCTTGGCACCTTTGGTAGCGCCCAAGGGAGTGTTTGGAGGCAGAGGGAGACCCACGCTGTGCAGCTCAGCAAAGCCATCACTTGGTTAGTTTTGGTAACCTGTTCCCGTGAACATGATCTCAGCATGTTGCTCTTGCCCACCGGTGAGACGCTTGGATGCAAACTCTGGCTAGAGGTTGAGCAAGATAAAAGTGGAGCTGGGACGGGAGAGGAGAGAACATGGGGAGAGATCAATGTTTTAAGGCTGCTCCACCTCCAGGCTCTTGGGCTTACACGGTATTAAATGCCCCAGCTACCTTGGGAGCTATCTGGGCAGCCATCAACTGATGCGATGTCCCATGCCAGCACAAGCATGCAGCCTCATCTCTCATGGCTTCCCATCCTGGTGGCTCCTAGCTCCAACCTTGCTCCGCGGTGTGACAAATGTAAGGTCTTGGTGGTTAAAGTTTAACGCAAGAGGGTGAAAGGCCTGATTTGGGGAAATAGGAGGGGAGCATGCCTCTTCCTGATTCTTGGGACTGAGTCTGCAAGCTGCTCATGGACCTGTCCTCTGGTACAGCCAAGGAGAAGGACTTGGGGGTGCTGGTGGATGAAACACTGGACACGAGCCGGCAACATGTACTCGCAGGCCAGAAAGCCCACCGTCTCCTGGGCTGCATCACCAGCAGCGTGGCCAGCAGGTCGAGGGAGGGGATTCTGCCCCTCTGCTCCGCTCTGGTGAGACCCCCCTGCCCTGCAGTGCTGCGTCCAGCTCTGGGGTGCCCAGTACAAAACAATGATGGACTTGTTGGAGCGGGTCCAGAGGAGGCCACGAAAAGGATCAGAGGGCTCTGCTGTGAGGAAAGGCTGAGGGAGTTGGGAGTGTTCAGCCTGGAAAAGAGAAGGCTCCGGGGAGGCCTTATTGCGGCCTTTCAATATACAAATGGGGCTCGTGAGAAAGATGGGGACAGACTTTTTACCAAGGCCTGTAGTGACATCACAAGGGCCAACAGTTTTAAACTAAAAGGGGACAGATTTAGATTGGATACGAGGAAGAATTTTTTTACGACGAGGGTGGTAAGACACTGGAACAGGTTGCCCAGAGAAGTCGTGGGTGCCCCGTCACTGGAAGTGTTCAAGGCCAGGTTGGATGGGGCTTTGAGCAACCTGATGTAGTGAAAGATGTCCCTGTCCATGGCAGGGGGGTTGAAGACTAGATGGTCTTTGAAGACTAGATTGTATTTAAAGACTAGGTGGTCTTTAAAGGTTCCTTCTAACCCAAACCATTCTATGCTTCAATTCTATGATTCTGTGAACAGAAGCGTTGCCCACGGAAAGCAGACCGGTGGCCTGGGTCTGGAGATTGGCACAGACTCTGAGACCAAACACCTTGCGCCTCCTCTGACAGCACATGCCAGGCTGTGCAAAACTCTTTTCATACTGGTGTAATACTGTCATGGGGTGGCCATGCTGTGGCTTGAGCAGCCCTTGCAACGTGTCCTGCTGCGGAAACTGCCCTTTTCCGCAGAAGGAGACCTTTCTGGAGGATCTTGCTCTGGCCATGGGACAGTCTTTGGCATCCCATGTGCCCACAGTGCAGAACTGTGGGGTCGGTGTGACTATTTACCCGCAAAGTGCTTGCGGCTTGTGGGCCATTTCAGATGTCACATTTCTGCCCTATTCTTTCAGCACGAGCCTGTTTCCAAATAAGCTGTGAATATTTTATGGGCAAATTTTCAAGTAAGCCTGGGATCCTTCAAAAGCAGTCTTTCATGGCTACGTAATAGAAGTGGTTAGGAAACAGATTTATTTTTTTCTATTTTGTGGGAAATTTCATGATTTCGGATTCTTTCCTCCAAACCAAACCAAATTCAAAGCTCTCCGCAGGAAGAAATAAAATTAAAAAACCATGCTGGGCCAATCAAAATGCCATTTTGAAGCCGAGATGCACCCTCTGTGATTTGCTAATGCCCTAAGTCGTCTCTATTAAAATGATTCTTTTGGTTTTTGCTTTTTTTCCAGAAGCCATTCAGGGTCTTCTGAGGTACCCTTTTCCCAGTTCCGGGCGTAAACTGGTCTGTGGTGGAGTCACCACCATTGGCTTCTGCTGGAAGGACTCGGGGTGGTATTGCTGATGCACCTGGGAGAATTAGCCCACCCATCCCTGCCTCGTGCTCTGAGCTCTCTTCAGTCTTCACACTGTCGTAGTGGAGGGCAAATCCAAGACAGCAGATCCTCTGCAGATGGTTCAAGCAAACCTGGCTTTGCTTGGGTTAAAACCCTGAGGAACTAGCACGAATCCCAGTGTCCCCATCCCACCAGCACTGGGCGTCTTGGTGCCTCTATTGGAACACAAGATCTTCGGATGGACGTGGGTTCAGGAAAGCGGAGAGTCATTTAAAAGGCAGTTGACATAGCGCGACCTTCTCCCACCTGCCATGAGAAGATGAAGGCTGTTTCTTACAGCACTCTGCGTCCACCGCAGTGTTCGTGAATATTTTAAGTGCTTGATTAGCCATTTCTTTTGAAAACCCTCAGTGAACGTCACCCCACGTGCTCTAGCAGCACTCTAACAAGGAGGCCAATGCCAACACCAAAGAGGAGAGAGGATTATGGGTTAGAAACTTGAGATAATGACATTTTTTTAAGGTGCAATCCAAACGATGCTCTTCGCGCAGCCAACATGCAGTGACAGGAGAATTAAGTGTGAATTATATTTATGCAGTGCCTGGCCTGAGCGAAGGTGGCAAACCCATTTTAGAGGAGGATGTTCATGGGAGACCAGCCAGATGCTTGCCCCGGATGACCACCAGCTTCTGCTGGGAGTTGAGGGAGACTTTGTTCCAGGTTGCACATGTGGGGACTTGCAAATTCAGGGTCCGATACTGCTTCTGATAGGCTTGTGGCTGCATGTCCTCCAGCCCTGATGGGTGACTGTGCCAGAGGGGCCCCAGGTTGATGTCCAGTGTTGTCCCACTGATGTCTAGGGAGGGTGATGGGGTCCTGGGTGCTAAGGGACTTGTGGAATGCCTAGTCCACGGTGATGGGGAGATCGCCTGACAAGCTCGTGCTTGTTTTATGGGGGGTCATTTCAGCAGTAGCAGAAGAGCATCAACCCTCCCCTGGTGCTGGCTGGCTCGTTGTCCTTGTCGCTTGCTTTCTGTGTCATTTGCAGAAGGCTTTTCATCTTTACAGTTCATGAAATAACAGAAAAGAATATATTAATGTTTTTCAAAATTTGCTTATTTGTCTTGGAAGTAGTATTTCTGTTTCCTCCACCACTGAGGAGCTGAATACCCCTCTGATTAAGTGTACCTCATCTGTCAAGTGTTACTCTCCCAAACGGAGCATTTTTTCTTAAATAATTAAGCAGTTCTTGACTGATTTACTGCGTCATGACTTGGTAGGTACCATGTATTTTTTTTTCCCCACCAGGTTACAGCCTCTACCTGAAAATAATTATAGAAATAGCTGCAGATCCTTCCTGTGACTGGGAAAACTCAGTTCTTACTCAGTTCTTACTCCTCTACATCCTAAGAAACAGGTGATGGACTCTGCTGTCCCGTTCTCCGTGTCTCATATGCAGAAGTATGTAAGTCCATGTCCCAGTCTTGGGCTATGTTGGAGGTAAAATGGGACTTGGAGTTATGAATCAGGGAAGATCTGCCATGTGGATGAAGTCCAGTTGATCACCAGTGTCCCTTGCCTGCGTCTCCGTTTGTGGCACGTCCGTGTGTGTTATTTATTAAAGGGTTTCTTTGTGCATCTGTCTGCGGGCTGTCTTTGGTTTTCCAAACCCACTTTGCTCTGTGGTTTCATTTGGGGACTTGTCCATCTTTGAAAGCCGTATTTGAACTCAAGTTGTGTTTGTGGTGCCCAGGGGCTGGGAGAACTAAGGCATTTCAAAGGCAGTCCAGGGTGACCGAGACATGAAGGAAAGAAGAGGGATCCCATGGCTCATGCTCAACCGATGATAATCCTGCGTGTTTGTACCTTGTGGTACGAAGGACACTGGAGAACATCCTTCCCACGTATTGGGGGCTTCCTCACTTTGCAGACTGTCTTGGCCAAGGGCTGTGTTTGAGAAGAAAAGGAGTTTTTCCAGGCTTGGTATTAGCCACCTTGACCAGCCCGGGACTGCATGCAGGGTGCAAAGAGACGGATGCCCTAAGCCTCGAGAGAGCAAGGATGAACCATCACGAGAGCAGCTGCTGTCACTGTCTTCCCTATGGCACGAAGGAGCCAGAGTTCAACTTGTGGCCTTTTGGGGGGCGATTGCACCCTGCCCACCTTCAGGCTGGCACCCCAGCAGTGAGGTCTCCTCTGGGGAAGGAGGAGCTGCTGCAAGACTTTCCCTGAGTGGAGCAGGAGGACAGAAAAGACCCGTCGAGCCCCTCTCCAGCGGTGACGGGCTGCTGTTCCCGGTGGGAGGAGGATGCTCCCGGCCGGCGGTGGGGAGCGCAGCTGCCTGCTTGGTGGGGGATCGCTCTTTGATTTCCCAGGGTATTTACTGCATTTTCTCTGCCTCCTCTCTGTGATTTATTTGGAGACATCTTGTTTGGGTTAAGGCCCGTGAGCTCCGGGCCGTGCAGAGATGATTGCAGAGCCCTCCGAAGGCATCGCAGCTTGCCGGGGCTGAAAACTGCCGGCTGGCAAGGCACCCAAGTTATCTGTCATTTTATCTCACGCCTTGGCTGCCTGCAGGACCTGAGAAATGAGCTTTCATTAGACGATGGACTGCATCGGCTTACCTCCCCGCACACCTTAGCAGCATCACTAGTGAGCCGCACCAGCCCTCTATGCATAATTAAGTTCGTCTTGATTTACCACCCGTGCAATTGTTACAGGCTTTGGAAGTGAATTTAGCTAAATCAAATTAAGCCACTTTAGTTCTGAATAAGAATGTCCTCACAGGGTTTTAATGCAGTTTAACTAATCCACTGCGGACTTTAACTCAGATTAATTTTCCCCAGTGTCTCTGGGTAGATGAGCCCTCAGAATCAAAGAGGTCTGAATTTGTTTTAGGTTGATTTATTTGAGATGTGAATTTTGTAAATCAAATTACAGCCCTTTGGACTTATGGGTAGGAGCAGGGGATTAATGTAATTTAGACTGCATCGCCTCGATGCACACCTTGAGCTGATTTGCACCGAACTCTCATGAGCATAGTTGTCCCTGAGGTCAAGTTTCTACCCAGCCTCGCTTTGTTGAGCCAAGCGCTGGGATGGAAGAGCTGCTCCATTTCAGTGAGAAGAGCTGAGGGTCCCCATGCGAGGTGGGATGGGGCCCAGGAGAAGTCGGGAAAGCTCGCCTGGCTGCTGGTGCTGTCGGATGGACCTGTGACATCTGGAAATCTGCAGGCACTGGCTTGAAAAATGAAAACCGTGGGCTTTGCAGGGGGTGCCCTGTGTAAATAGGAGCAGTGGGTTGGCAGGGTGGAGTGGTAGAGATGGGAATCACAGGGGAGTGTTGGGGTGTTTTGAGGATGCAAAAAGGAGGGATCAGGAGATGGCAGAGACTACAGGATAGTCAAGGAAAATGGCTGTGGTGGCTTGTAAATGTTGTGAAAGAGGCTGTGCTGGAGTGGTACCACCCAGGGAGCAGCTATGGAGGTGAAGAGCGGAGGAGGAAGAAGGATGGGCTGGGCAAGACTCAGGGGAAGGAAGCAGCCTAAAAAGACCTGGTCTTGAGCAAGACCAAGGCTGGACAGAATGTCCCAGAATAACAGCTAGGGGCTCTGCCCTTGCTGATATGCTGTCTCATAAGACCAACAATAATAAAAATAATGCTGTATCTTTGGGTTGTGATCCTCTGGGAAGACTGAATGGCTCTTCTGGGGCCATCCTCTTGTCTCATCCACAGCCTGGCCATAAAACCTTGGCTCTTCCCCTTCTCACCACTAGTCAGAGGTGACCCCAGTTTAGGCACCTGCACAGCCATTACTAAATTAAACAAGGACTGGCCCCACGCTCGGTTAGATGATGGCCCAGACAGCTTCATGGCTGGGCTGCGAGAAGAAACAGTCCCAAACAATGTCCTGGCAAAGTTCAGGGGTGGCACAGGCCAAGGACCAGACCCAATCGGCTGGTTTATTTTGTGGAGGAATGGTTTTAAGCATGTTGACACCAGCTACGAAGTACAGCCCGGCTTTGGGTCTGGGAATGAGCACCTTGGCTCGCCATGGATGAAGAAATGCTTGCCCCTCTGTAAGATGAGGCTGTGAAAACCACTAGTCTTATCAAGTGCCCCTAAAGAGCTATGTGAACTTTGACGCATACCACTGTCGTGTTGTCTAGCATGGAGTGGCTCTTGCTTCATGTCGGACATCTTCAGGGTGGGTGTCCTCAGCCCAACAAATCACCCTGGGCTCCCTCTACATGTTGAAGGGCAGGAACAAGAACTTTTAGGGCATGAGACCTCTGGCTTACTCAGAATATCTGTTCTAGTGTGAGCTGGAGCAAAAGGAGGAACTAGATTGACTGGATCTCCACTGGCTGTCGAAGGACCTCAAAAGTAATTAGTTCAGCTGAGATGTGTTGGGCACATCTACATGTAGTCAGATGGCCTTCATGGTCCTGGGAAGCTCAGCTCCATGGCTCAGGCCATCATCTGCTAATCAACTGAAATGTGATTAGAGAGAAATATTGGTCAAATGATTAATGAGATGGAGTGGACTGGATTCAGGAGTGTGTATTTTAGCTGCTGAGATGTAGAGTGGGATTTTGCCAACGGCTTGCTTATATATGCATGGACATTCACTAAAATGCAGCAGGATTTGAAAAAATACCTTTTAAACCTTCCTATTGCTGTTCATGTTCTGCTTGGATGCTGTTCCATCCTGGTGAATAGCTGGTTGGTAGCATGGCTTGCTTCCCAGTTCTCCAAGCAGCTGGAAGTGGTGTGTGAACAAAGCAGAGAAGGAGTGGCAGGTTCGGTGGCATCCGCTGGGAACATCCTTAGGACAGTCCTAATTGATGTGGAAGAGGTCCCTGCTGCAGTGAGGACCACGCACTGGGAAATTGTTCTTGTGCGTGGATGAGAAGTCCTCCTCCTTTTGGATTTGGCTGAGCGGTACCCTTAGCATTTATTATTGGTGTTGATACGACGAGGAACAAAGGGTGCAATTCTTACTTGGGCTGAATTTCTTTTCTGTATGTTTTTGTGAACTAAGGGCAACGTGCGGAGCTGCCTATCTATTTCCAACCCATCTGTCTATAGATAAATATAGGTTGTATTCAAGCTGCCTTTGGGCTGAAATCTCCTCTGTTGCTGCAGTCTGGGATGGGATTCAGGTAACATGCAGGGGCTGAGGCGGTGCTGGGTCATCCACCTCCTTCCTTGCTCAGAGGGGAGATGAGGAGTAGATAAATGTTCATTTATTGGGTGTGAACCATTTTATGCTTTAAATTGTTGCTGGGCTTTTTGCAGACACGTGGTGGGATACTGCATATTTATGGGTTAAAAAATGAAATAAAGCCCAACCAGCCCATGTCTCGTCCTATTCCTGCTGTCTCCGTGTTCTCCACCCTTTTTCTGCCTTGTGTTGGGCAAGTCTGGCTCCTTCTTTGCAAATACCATCTGCTGTTGCTGCTGCTCTCCCAACCTTTCTCATTAATAACTTGCATCTGTAGGACAGTCGGGGTTTTTTTGGTTGATTTGGAGCCTGGTCGCTTCACTGCCTTTTATCGGCAAGTGTAGAAAGCACCGATAGGCTACAAAATTGACAACGATGTCAAACACATCCCTGCAGGACTCTCCTGGTCACTTGATCTGGTTTATCCTCAGCCAATGTAATGGCCTTTTAAAAATTATGATGTTTCTTTCTCCTCTCGTTAGAAATGCCACCTCCTGCATCTTTTAATTGGAATCCCTTCTGTGCTCTTTGCGTTCCGGCGCTGCAGAGTGCCTTAGCAGACAGTTGTCTTGACACCCCTCTGTTTGTCTTACGAAAAACTGGGCATAACATGCGCTCGGTCAGAATAAAAGACAGCAGGGTGGGCCAGATTTTGAAGGAGCCTTTGACGGCTGCGTGACACGAAGCAGGAGCGACCCTGGTGTGCCGGAGCAATTGCGCTGGTGTGGGATTCTCGAGCCAGCAGATCCCAGGGTCCTACCTGCTGGGATGATGGAGGGGAGGCTTCATCCCAAGTCCTCAGCCCTTCGGGCCACGTTTCTGCAGTGGTCCACGCCCATGGACAAGGTCAGGCTTTCAAGTGTCCGGCTGCTGCAGAAACATGAAAGGAAATGCCCATTTTCTGACAGCTGCTGAAAAATCCTTTTTTGATGTCCCTGGCCAGACTTTTCCCAAGTTGAGAGCTTCTGCTGCCCGTCCCACGAGCTGAACTCACTGGAGAATTAGGACCATTGTTGCTTCTGGTAAAGAAAGGAAAAAAAAACCCCCTCTCTTTCTGGGCTGCCGTCATGACTCAACAGGTCCCCAAGCCTCCAAAGCAGGTTTCTGCAAAATTTTCTTCTGCAATATCATCTTACAAAAATGAGCAGAAACTGTAGGCGGAATTTTGTTTCTTAAACATCTGAGATGCTTAGGAAAGGCTTGGTTGTTTCCTAGGGCTGTCTGAGATGCTCTAGACATGGCTTGTGGAAGGGGCTTGAGACCTCTGAGAGACCTGTGGCAATGGCAGGTGACCCTCTGCAATGGCAGGTGGAGGTGCGGAGGGATCCCACAAGTTATTTTGGCATGGCACAGGATACTTAGGTGTGGGCAACTGAATTGGGTGTCTACACATGGCACCTACATTTGAGATGAGCTGGGGGGGGGTCTTATGACCCTTTGGTACCTTCAAAAGCGATGAGCTGGCAAAGCTGGGGCTGATGTTTTCAAGAGTGCCTAAAGCCCACGGTTTTAGGAGAGTTTCAGCAGCTACTTATGGCCTCTGGCCACATTTCTCTGGAGCAGCCAGGGGAGCTGCAGCCCTTTGCGAATCCACAAGCTCTGTCCTTTTACGAGGGCTGGGCGCTGGGCCACCTTAACGTGGACGTGGCAAGTCCTACTGATTTCAGCCCACATTAATGCTGTTGTGCTGAAAGGGGCTCAGGTGCCCAGTCGCCTTTGAGGAACGGGGCCAAAGCAATCAAGGGTCATGCACCTTTTGATCGGATTTAATTATTTTTTTTTTTGGCAGGACTTAGCACAAGCCTGTTCAAAAATGAGAAGGAGACTCCCTTGGCTGCTGCTAAAATCATGACTTCTCCATGGTGTGAAGGCTCTGTCCTAGGAGATGCTGGGAGCTGGTTCTCACCATCCTGTGGCCAGCAGGTCGAGGGAGGGGATTCTCTGCCTCTGCTGCGCTCTGGTGGGACCCCCCCTGCAGTGCTGCATCCAGCTCCGGGGTGCCCGGTACAAGACAGACGGGGACCTGTTGGAGCGGGCCCAGAGGAGGGACACAAAGACGATCCGAGGGCTGGAGCACCTCTGCTGTGAGGAAAGGCTGAGAGAGTTGGGGTCGCTCAGCCTGGAGAAGAGAAGGCTCCGGGGAGGCCTTATAGCAGCCTTCCAGTACTTAAGGGGGGCTTAGAAGAAAGATGGGGACAAGCTTTTTAGTAGGGCCTGTAGCGATAGGACAAGGGGGAATGGTTTTAAACTGAAAGAGGGGAGATTTAGACTAGACATAAGGAAGACATTTTTGATGGTGAGGACGGTAAAACCCTGGCACAGGCTGCCCAGAGAGGTGGTAGAAGCCCCATCCCTGGGAACATTCAAGGCCAGGCTGGACGGGGCTCTGACCAGCCTGATTAAGTTGAAGATGTCCCTGCTGATGGCAGCGGGGTTGGACCAGATGAACTTTAAAGGTCCCTTCCAACCCAAACCATGCTTTGCTTCTATTCTGTGATTCTATGGTCTTACAATGGCTAAAGGGACACGAGCCCCACACTCACCAACCATTAATTACAGACATGGCATGAGCAGAGAAGAGGACACCTGCCCCAGTTGCCCCAGCTCTAATTAATGGCTTTCTCTGGGACTTTAATGGGGTGACCAGAGGCTGAAAAGCAGCTGCGGGGGGAGACGGGCAGCAGCAAGCAGCTCTGCATACAGGACTTGCCTTTTGATGCTACAGCCTCTGATCTCAGCAGGACTATGTCCTCCCCTGCCCGGGGCTCGTTGCCATGTCTGGGAATTTGGAGCAGGTGCCGGGGCAAATCCCATGGGCTGTGCACAGCGAAGACTGCAACGTGATGCTCCACCGCCACAATTTTCCATTTGCTACTGGCACAGGCATGCGAAAACTTCCCAAGGCAATTCCTGCAATGTTGGCTGGGAGAGGCGAACAATAAAAGAATGGAGCAGGAGAAAAAAAGGACGGCAAAGTCCCAATATAATTTTCCTGTCTGGAGGTTCATTAGCGTCTGTTAGCTGGCTGCAGCTGCTGGATTTATTTCCATCACACCCCGCTGAAGTGCCAGCCGTGTGCTGAAGGTGTTTCAGGCACAACAGGACCGTGATCAGAGCCAAGGGCTTTGCAGGAGAGCTCTGACTGGGACGTGCTGGGAGTCACTGTGAGTGCAAGGCTGGGGCTGGATGGGGAAGGTCACAGCTCGGGACCAAGGTGCATTAGCTGAGACTGAGCTTTACTTTTACAGCTGGCATAAATTTTTCTCCCCCGTTCTCTATCCCATCCCTCTCCTTGGGTAATGGAACCTGGAGAAAGGAGGACAGAGAAAATTTCCGAGTGCTGGTTCTTGTTCTCACCAGCACTCATGAGTTTTTGTCAGTGGTCTTAGGCGTAAAGGGAGGGTTTGCTCCAAGCTGCCCTTTCTGCAGGCACACAAAAAGTTTGACTGTCACTCGGAAAAAGTGAGGGAGAAAAACTCTGCCCTCGTGGAGAGTTCAGAGACTCACAAATACAAATCCAGAAGGCCTCTAAACCCCTGGAAGTGGATGAAAAGCTTAGAAAAAAGAGGTCAAACCAACCAGATCACACTGGTTTTGGAGTCATGAGTCTGAAAAGGGGCCATATGATGTGTTTGGGGGTGGCTCAGGACCTCCTCATGGTGGCTGGGGAAGGTGGCCAGCCTGCTCTCCACCCCAGCAGGACGTAAGAGAGCACCACCAGATTCTGGGGGTGTTTTCCACCCCCGGCAATCCGCGAGTGACCAGATCTAAGTTGCAGGGTAATCTAGTGCCCCAAATGACCCACAGACCTGCTGCAGGGTCCCTTAAGGAGGTGGCTGGCAGCTGTGCTGGGGACTAGGAGAGAGGAGGCTCCTCCTGGGGCTGCCCGTGATTTTCCTGGCCGCCTCTGGGGCTGCTGACTCAAGGGCTAGAGAGAGCACGTGGCGCAAAACCACTTAAAAAACAGCTCACCTGATCCATTGGTTTATTTTGGTTCCTGTTTCCCCAGCTTCCTCGTCAGCAATGCTTGGGAAGGAGGTTTTGGTGTGAGCCAGGAGGTAACAGCAGGCAGAGGTTGTTACGCTCGTTGTGCAGTACAAATGGGATGGGCACATCGCATTTTGAACATGAAGAACGCATGTGCTCTTATTTTCTTCCTGGTTTTTAAGCCTCCCCCCGCCCCAAACCTTGAGAGCTGGAACTATGCTTAAAGAAAAACAGAAATTTTTCATGTATCCACACGATTATAAGGGTGGCCCTTTTAGAAAAAAGTGAAATATGTTGAAACTTGGAACAGCATAACGTAAGGCATTGCCATTCGGGTGGTGCTTAGACTCCCCTGGATGGTGGCTGACCCATCGGTTTTTAACGTGCCTGTTTGATCAAGAAATATAATGAAAAGCTTATCATCCACCCGTTCATCCCTCCATGGGTTGTCCGTCATTCCCATTCTCCGGATCAAAGGACACAGGGTTGCTGGAAAGTGAGAATGACCTGGTGTTCCCCTTTCTTCCCTACCTTGGCCTTTCCACATATGACATTTCCATCCCTTGGGCTGGGAGCAGATACGGAGCCTTTCCAGCAGCAGAGTCTGCAAGGGCCAAAGGATTCCCTGAATCTTCAGTTTTTCCCCACCTTGCAGTGAAGTCAAAAGTACTGTGGCATGGAAGATTTTGCATGTGACCTGTGGCTGCTTCTAAGTACATAAAATTCTTTCTGTGTTATAGCTACATGTGTAAATTTATTTATGCATCTGTTTACATTTCCTCCCACTAATTTGGAGGTAAGATGAAATTCAGGAACAGCCCAGGAGTCGCCACCTGGTCAGAGATTTGCTCTGGTAAATGCGTGTCCTGGAGAGAAATTTTTCTGTAGTTCTTCAACAGCAAATGTCACTGACTTCGGCAAAAAGAGCTATCTGGGGCCACCGAACAGTTAAAGAAATTCTCAGCTCATTGTCTGGGGGAAAAATGATGTCCAACTGGAGGAGCTTCAGTTCAGAAGTCTTTTGTTTAGTGTGCTCTCTGTCCCAGATCCCTATGTAGTACCAGACAGCCTTGGTCTACTGCAAGGACGCGGTGTGGATGTGCGCCGGCTGGGTCTCTGCCTCTAACTGCTCCAGTCTTTGACGTATGATTTAAGATAAGAAAGAAAAAAATCCAAGTGACTGGAGGAGACTGGGTTACTCCATGCTCTTGGTCACTCTCTCATCCACGTCCAACTGCTGGTGGTCAGCTTGTGATGGGTGAGACAGGAGCTGCATGTTGTCTTGGTCTGGTTCCACGGAAGCCAGAGGTGAAATGATCCAAAAGATGATTTCCCTCTCCTTTGGAGGGTTGCACACCAGTATAATTGCAAACCAGGTCTACATCCTGCTCCCCTCTGGTAGGGCCCTCACACATTCTTCTGCTGCACAATGAGCCACGCAGATGAGCCGGGACTTTCAAAGATGATTAATGAATTGCAGTGCTGACTGGATGGTGATGTTTTTGTGACTTCAAAGTTTCCCGGCAGTGGCTGATGCATCTGAGAGCAGTTCCTCGGAGCTTCCCAAGCATCTGGAGGACTTAAGAACACAAAAATGTCCCCATTCAGTCAGAAAACCAGATCTTCCAGCCAAGTCTTCCATATTAACCAATGGCAAGTTGCTGATATTCAAGGATAAGTACAGCACGGACAAATACAAGGCAATCCTCTACCCTCACAGCTTTTGGTGGTCAGTACGTGATGACGCACCTCTTATATCTGGACCACTGCGCTTAGAGACATCGTTTATGTCTCTTCTGTGAACATATCTCGTCAGCATACGCCTGTGACCGCATTTCTTCAGTCTTCTGTGGCTTGGTTAGTTATGGATCAGGTAGACAACAGTCATGCTCTGTTTTAAAGTCTTGGTACAAAAATAACAGTAACTCCCACCCCATGAAATGCTGCAGCACCTCCATGCTGCAGGAGGGAGGGAGAAGGAAGCTCCATTTCTTCTGTGACCTCTCCAGGTCCATGAGGACAGCGTTTTCGGAGCATGGACAGTACGGGAATCAGCCTCCTGTAACAATTTCTTGAGTGCCGTGCAGAGTCAACACTGCCTCCCCATTCAGCTTCTTTGGACCCCCAAGACCTCATTTTTGCCTGTATTTTACCAGGCTCATTTTCAATTACTCAGATCATTACCTAGAAATGTGTCCCACAAAACTGGGCAGTGCAGAGTAAAACCCTGGAAATACACGTGCGAAGGAAATCACAGAATCACAGAAGGGTTTGGGTCGGAAGGGACCTTTAAAGTTCATCTAGTCCGACCTCCCTGCAATGAGCAGGGACATCTTCAACGCGGTCAGGTTGCTCAGAGCCCCATCCAGCCTGGCCTTGAATGTCTCCAAGGTTGGGGCATCTCTGGGCAGCCTGTGCCAGGGTTTTACCATCCTCACCATGAAAAATGTCTTCCTTAAGTCTAGTCTGAATCTCCCCTCTTTTAGTTTAAAACCATTACCCCTTGTCCTATTGCAACAGGCTCTACTAAAAAGTCTGTCCCCATGGCGCACAGACAAAACCAAAAATGCTTTGTAGCCACTGCATTTTGACTTCAGTGGCACTGAAGGTTACAGACCCTGTATCTGGGGTCCATCTCCAGTGCTGCCAATGGTTATGCTGTACGAGGATCTGTCTTATTTCAGTATTTTAATTGCAGCGCTCCAAAAGCATCAATGTTTTTCAAATGCTGGTTGTGGAAGAAAGCTTGCTTTTGCTTGGGAAACTTAAGTTTTTTTGTTACCTTCTTAAGTAACACTTTTTTACTCTGTAGTTTTTTTTATTTTCCTGCTCTGCAAACCATAATGAGCTTCAAAACACCATTACGCTCTCTGCTGGATTAACGTAAAGGAAATCTGCACCTACTAGGGACATGGTTTTGTGGGGGACTTGTCAGTGTTAGGTTAATGATTGGACTAGATGATCTTACAGGTCTTTTCCAGTCTAGGCAATTCTATGATTCTATTATTCTATACTTTAGCAAAACGCAGCTTCAATGCCATTGGCCACCAAGAAAGCCTTCCCATGATCCATTAGCTGCGATACTGATTTATTTTAAAATGGTGTGAAATAAAATAAAAGATTTTGGTTCTGCTTTCACTTTATACTCTCACTTAAATTGGTAGTGCGTCCACTGACCTCAGTGTCCACCATTTCTGGAGCGTTGGAGGCCTCGCCCTTTTGAAAGCAGTTCTGTTTTATGAAGTTTGGTGGACCTCTACCGCCTGAGAAACCGTGACATGAAAGTACTGTCAGGTCCCCCAGAATCTCAGCTTCCATTGATGTTTATCTGGGCTGATTTTCTGAGGAAAAGACCAGAAGCACAATCCCCGTGTAACAAATGTCAAAATAACTCTAAGATAGAGACTAGAACATGAACTCGGAGCTTGACAAGGGATGGACTTCTGCTTTCTTATCAAGCAGAGGTTAGGGTTAGATGCCCCAAGCTTATGGTAGATCACTTGTTAGCATCTTTGAAAGTGCCTGTAAGAGGCCGTTTTAATAGAGCCATGGGCTTCATCATGCTCAAAGATCACACTCAGTCATAAACTAAATACCTGCACAGTCTAGAAGTATCAAACTTCTGTAACTGGAGTTTATGAAGGCTCCAGCAGCTCCATTTCCCCCACTCTTGGCTGCTCAATCATGCGAGAAAGTAGTAATAGCCATTTGTTAAAAATGTAGCTTTCCCTTTACTCATTTCATATTGATTAAGCTGTATTTTAAAGTCAGTTTGCTATTAGGTTAATTTACCTTCCACCCCAGTTCTCGCTCTACTTAGAAATGGGATCCAGATGGGCAATATTTCAGAGTTTAATTCGAACTCATTAAAGTCAGTGGAAGTTTTTTTTCCATGAATTCCAAAAGGCTCTGGCTCTGGCCTCTTTATCATTTTGCAGCAAGATGCCTGGCCGCAGTCTCCGTCCTTGAAATGCCAATAGCAATTAAAAAAGCTGCGAGAAGGTTAATATTCCTTCTGCTTTTATTATTCCCACAGAATGAAAACAGATTCCTGTCCTCACTGGAGGCAATAAAGCCATCCACATTTGAACACTGGGGCATATGAACGTTCAAACGCTGCCTCCTGCCAAACTTGAAGGTCCTTCATCAGCCAAACTCCTACTGACTTCGGCAAGACTTAGCCAGCACACGAATAAAGGAGAGCAGCATCTTCATGGGGTTTAAGTATGAAACTACCTTCCAGTATGACCCCACAGCATTCAGGGGCACCATCCAGATTACTTAACATCCGCCTGATGCCTGAATACCTGCCCTGCTTCTGCCAATTGTGAGTAGATGCACGCCCAGACGTCCCGGGTTAACGTAGAAAGACAAGCATTTCGTACTATTTCAGGCCTCCCTGAAACTTTCATGCATTTCCATTAATAAACTTTCTGGACTGCCTTTTCATTTGGCATGATTCAATCACAACTCCAGTGGAGACCAACTGAAAAGCTTTTCTCTTTCTTAAACCAAAGTGTTGACAGGCATGGGAAGACCCTTATCCTTACATCTCCTAAGGTTTGCCAGAATTTTTTTGGCGCTCCAGAGAGTTATGCTTCATGCAGAGAGACGGACAGGTCCTTAAGAAGTTCTGCACATTAGCTGTTCTTCAGTTTTCTGAAGGACAAAGTCCCAGTAGCACCAATGCCTCAAGCAACCATTTTGCAAAACATCAAGCCGTGATAACTTCTGCCAAGCACTCCCAAGACACGAACCACCCTCAGCTTTACAAACACGCCATAATTCTCCATTAAATACAGATGAACAGTAAGCCCTTCTCTCTTCTTCTTCTTTTTCTTTGTCACTATTTTAGCGAACAATAGGTCAAAAGACTGCAGCCAGGGAGTTGCAAATTGAACACTCTCAGGAAAAACCATGTCAAACCTTTTCTGGTGGTACCTAGGTGGAATGATCTGACCTGACCTTCGGTTTTCCTCAGTCCTTTAGATACCCCAGAGGAAAATGTCATTAATAACAGCATGGCTTTGTTATTATTAGTTACATTTACAATATCCAAATGCCTGCAAGATGTTGTTTTATTTAATACAGCTTCATCTACCACAGATAGAGTCTATGAAGAGCTGTGGTAGGTTAGTCTGTTGTTGAAAACTGCTTTTTACTGGACATTTTCTGCTCTCTAACAATCACGTAATAAATTCAGCAGGAGTTTTATTAGAACTCTTGGGGTATTTTTCTTTCAAATATCTTAATATGAAGGAAAAAAATCATACAAAGCTTGAAGCAATTCCTGGCTGTCGTGTTTTAACACAGTTTTTGAAAGGGAGAGCCGTTCAGAAACGACAAGATGACAAGCGCTGTTTAGGAACGGTCTTGCTGGGCCAAGTGAAACAGGTTTGGATTTCTGTCGTAAACTTGCAGTCTTCTGCTGGAGAGGGATATCAAGGGAGGGGATTCTGCCCCTCTGCTCCGCTCTGGTGAGACCCCCCTGCCCTGCAGGGCTGCGTCCACCTCTGGGGTCCTCAGCACAGCAGAGACGGGGACCTGTTGGAGCGGGCCCAGAGG
>JAVKLA010000073.1:44108532-44128441 GCA_034782735.1 Sagittarius serpentarius | reverse complement strand
CGTCCCTTCCCGTCCCTTCCCTTCCCTTCCCTTCCCTTCCCCACATCCATGATCTTTCCTGCATTTTCTTACTGCCCCAAGGGGACCTGCTGCGTCTCTGACCCATGGGAGGAGCTCAGAGGCTGCCTTTGAAGCTCAGATTCCTGCACAAAGCAAGCGTTGAGAAAGCCTCGGCATCACGTTCTTGAAAATCCACGCTGTAAAAAGTGAGCATGCCTCATTTAGCCTCAGGGCTGCCCCTTCTCTCAGATGGGCCTCCAGTGGCAAGAGACACCGGCCAGCAAGTTCTGGTCCATATCTCGCTCTCACACGGCTCAGTCTGTCCCACTTGGGTCCAACCTGAAGACACCAGCTCCTTCAGTTCCCTGGCCGCTTTCTTTCCAGGATGCAGCTTGTATTTCCTGGCTGGCTCATGCTTCGATGTGCCTGAATCGCCCTTCTTCACTAAAACTGGCAGTGTGAAAAAGCTGAGCATCAGCCCTGTGTTTTAATTAGAGATGTGCCAAGCTATCAGAGAAATGGATCAGAAACAGCAGTTCCAGTAGTCGCAGCCAATTTTTGTCCATACCTGAGAGGAGGGAGCCATGAGCTGCAGAAGCAACTACTTTCTGGGTAGCTTGCTACCCTGTGGTTGTTTCTCCACCAGCTCGTGTACCGTATTCCCTCCCAAAGCTTAATGCTTTGACCTCCAGGTGCCTCTTCCGAGTCAAGGTGTTGTCTGACCTCCTTTTTGGAGATGGTGAGCTGGCAGGGGGAGCTCGGCCAGCTCAGGCATCCTGGGGCCCAGCTTCTGTGGGCTTCAGTGGGAGGGTGGCACTCCCTTATCTCCAAGGGTCTGTCTTGTCATTTGAGAGGGTTGGTGGAGGAGTGGTGAATCCAAAGGAAGTCTCCAGAGTCCCATCTTCACGTCCTGACCACCGGCCCATCTTGCCTCTGGGTCATACCTCCTCCCACAGCCTGGGTTGGCAGCAGCTATATCTTCCCCCGCTCATTCCTGTGGCTTGTCTGAAGTCAATGGCTTGACCTCAGTCTGATGAATGAGAAGCCACGCTGCTGGACCACAGTCAGCTACATGAGCATCTCCCACCACATCAAGACCTTTCATGGAGTCAGAACAATGCAGCTCAGCCACTCTCTGTCAATCTGGTAAGTGCTACATCCCTCAGGGACCAGCAAGAGGACTGAAGGACCAGCGTGGGGGACGTCTGAGCTTGCTGCACGCAGCAGAACGGCTCTGCATCTAGTATTCCCCTGGGGATCACCAGCACCAGGGTGCTTTTTGGGTGGGGAGAGCAAAGAGCAATGGAGTGAAAGGACGGAGGCGGGGTTTCAGTGTCTGGCCTGTTTAGGGTCTCTGCAGCACATCAAAGAGGGTGGCGGAGGATGGATTCACATCACCGTCTTGTGATCACCACCCTGCTCCATGGTGGCAGGGACAAGTCCAGACCCTCTCCTCCATGCTCTCTGTCGAAGAGAGGGGCTCCAGGGCAAAGTTTGAGTTACGCTTTGCAGGGAGCTGCCCACCCTCAAGGCGAAGGCTGGGAGCAGGGTGCAGGAGGAGGTCTCCAGTAACCTGGCAGGGGAGGTGACCCAGCAAGCAGGTGAGGAGAGGGACCAGCCCATCCTTTTGTCTATCGCCATCCATCTAATGCTGGCTGATGTAACGGGAAGGGCTGAGCGGTCAAGGCCACATGTCCCTTGGGTCCTCCTGGGAGGCTTTGGTCCATAGCTCTGTGAGCACTGGGAGACGGGGCAGATTGCGTGGGGTCATCCAGCATCCCGGTACGGGGACGGGGTCCAACATCTTCCCACCACATCTCCCTCCAGGCTCCAAAGACCTTTCCTTTTACCTCACCTGCGTTTCCCCCTTGGCCTCTACCACCTCTGCAGCGATTGTCCCCAGGTGGTCCCCACCACAAGCCCCTCTTACTACCAGCCCGCGCCGCCCCGCGCAAAGTGATCCAGCTCCAACCCAGTAACAAACACCATGTTTGTCGTTTCTCGTTAGCTGCGGGACAACTCAATTTACAGTCAGTTGAATTGCATAATTAACTGATTAGCAGGTGCAGTAATTCAAGTAGATCCGGATAAAGGGTTTATTAAGAATTAGCACTTTAATGGAGGGCAAAAGGCTGCATTTCTTTGCTTCCGTGGTTGCAGCTGCTGTGAAATGCCAATCTTTGCGCCGGTCTGATGGCTATTGGGGATCGAACCAGCAAACGCAGTGAAGAGGAGGGGCTCTTCCCTGTTCTCCTGGTGCCTGATCCCACCCCTGCTGCGGAACCGTGGCCATCCTTGGGGTGGAGGCAGGGCTGTCTGTGGCAGAGCACAGGGACAGGTCGCTCTGAAGGTGGGGGAGTAGCTGGGGGGGGCACGATATGCCTAATTATCATGGCAGGGAGAACAGAAGGGCAGGATGTAAGGGAAACTCCACCAAATGCAGGGTGCACCCGAAGGCAAAATTAGGAGAAACCTCAGGAAACCCCAGGGCTGGACTCGGTCCCTTCTCGTCCCCTCCTGCTCCTAAGGCATGGTCTTGTAAGGTCTCCCCTGCTCAGCAAGACCAGTAAAAGGCCCAGAGAAAGGAGAAATCTTGTGCCCCGAATCAAACAAGGCTTGCAAACTTGTACTTGAAGGCTGATCTGGTCATGAACGTGTCTGATCCCTGTGTCCTGGTATCTGACCATGCTGCCTTCCCGGCTGCCCTGGAGATTTTGGCTGCAGGAAGAAAACAGCTTGCTGGCAGCCGAGTGAAATATTTCATGCGAGTAAATGAATTTAGCCAACAATCTGTAGAGGGCTGTCTCCACACGCCAAACGAGTGACTAGCTATACTAAGCAACGCTGGACTTAGTCCCAGGAATTCAGCAGGGTAAAATAACGGAGGCTGGGGCTGCGACCAGCAGCTGGGGTTTTATGATCACGGGGTAATAAAATTTGAGGCATTAATATGCAAGTGAAACGTTAGCAGTAAATATTGGAGTATGCTCTAACAGCGGCCAAGAAAGATGTGCTGAGGCTCAGACGTTAGTGATGAGCTGCTTGGGAGACGGCAGGGTTAGTTCCCGTGGCTCGTGCTAGTCCGGGGATGAGATGATTGAGGTACTTGGGGCTGGCCTTGGGGAAAAAAAAAAAATCCATGGCTATAGAAAGGTGAAATTTATCAGAAAAATTTATTTGTCTAGGAGGAAAATGAATTTCTTTATGGTGATAAAGGCTACTTAACACTAGCCCAAATGCTTCTGTTAGGTGACTGTACTCATCAAGTCCACCAGTGAAACCAGCCATCAGTCATTGCCCCACGTGTAACTGTGGTGGCCTCAGATGGAGAGGTTTGATTTCAGCTTCTCTATGGAAAGAGTTTTGTTCTCCCCTACGGTTCCCTCCTAGAGTGATAAACCCCAACACAAGGCGAGTCTTGCTGGTTTGCGCCCATGTGAAGTGTCAAGAGGAAATAAATGACACAAGTAAAGAAAAGCAAATTGTGTTTCGGTATGTATTTCAGCTGAGGTATTGCCAAGCTCGGGAGACAAAAATCGTGACCCTGGAACTACAAATATTAATATATTTAGTAAATAATTGCTGTAAGGATTTTTTAAATTTGTATTTTAGCATTAGTGTCTTTTGGACATGTCTTCTCACTCGTTTAGAGACCGTAACAGCCAACAGTGTTAGCTGTAGATCTATACATAAGGTTTCCACCACCGGGGGATAAAGTCCCTGGGGCTGACAGCATCAGCCCATTCTTGCTTTTTATGTGTTCAGCCTTTAGTCCCAAAGTGCTGGGTCAGCAGATTCCCATGCCTTCCGAAGCAACAAAAGCGATGGGAAAGCAACCTCTTCCGTGATGATCGGTTTGATAAAGCTCCAGAATACCTTCAGGCGAAGGAGAGTGAGGACACAGGCAAAGCTTTGGATAAATGCAATAAAAAAGAGAGACAAGCATTGGGTCCCCCTATGTGCAGTGCTGAGGGAATTAGTGGAGAATATATCAGTCATTTACATTTGCTGTGGGAAAGACGTTATTAGGAAGTCTGTGCACCCCCTTATCCAGCGACCCAGGTGTGGGCATGCTCCAGCTGGCCCAAGCCTTGTGGAGCCTCAAACAGCCTTTGTGTAAGCCATCGGCTCCGGTGTCAGTGGTATCAATGAGGAGAAATAGCAATCGGCCGTCTAAGATAAAAGCCAGCTGCTTTCAGTGAAGGACTGAACTTCGCTCTGAACAGGCTGGCAACAGAAAGCCAAGCAAGCATCAAATGCCCAGCTGAAGGGAAGAGTTTGAGTCCAGGGATTTTGGGTTTTGATCTGGTGAAGCTTGCAGTATTTCCTTTTGGTCCAAATTTATTTTTTTGCAGGAAGAAGGGGAGAAAAAAGGGATTCTCCTTGGTGTTTTCTGGCCTGGGAAAGGATCTGTCCTTCGGGGAATGGCGGTTTTGCAGATCTTGCTCGACGGCGGAGCCATCCACCCCCAGAATGTCTGCCCTGTGCACAGCAAAGCCTGCTGAAAACATGCAAAAAAAAGACAAAAAAGACTCCAGAAAACCAAACCAACCCACTTCCCAACATTATCACAACTATAAAAAGAGGGTGAAATGGGCAGACCTCGGGTGTACCAACTGCGCTGCCTTTGGCGACAGGGATGAATCCGCCCTTAGATTTAGTGCTGGGGCACGCTGGGATACGGCAATTCTTTCATCCTCTCGGCTCATTTTGTAATAAATAAAAGTAATCTCTGATTAGATTATCTGTCAAACCAGTTCTGGCTATTGGATCCCTGCAGAGAGAGCTGTTTTGGTTGCAGAGGGGGAATGGGATGAACTGGGGCTAAGCTGAAGGAAGGGAAAGAGGGAGAGCAAGAAAGGAGAGGAGAGGGGGGGAGGCGGGAGGCAGGGAGCTTTTCTCCCTGCGGCTGGAATGTGGAATATGTTCAGCTGAATTTACAGCACGCAGAAGTTATTGAGTTTTCCATCTTCACCATGGAATTAGCATCAGAGAGAATATTAAACGCTGCACTTTTCAATCTGTGGTTGGTGGAAGTTCGGAGGGGAGGGGGGAAATGCCCGCAAAAGTTTTATGGCTGAAATATAAATCTGCCGTGAGTGCGGCAATGCTGCACGTCCCGAGAAGCAGCGGGCTGTGCCGGCGGAGCCGGGGCCGGCTGAGCTCACGGATACATTGCAACCCATCAGCCCTGCGCTGGCCTGATAAAAAGACCCTTGAGGAGTCAGGAGAGGAGCTGCCAAGTGCCCGTAATTACATTTCTGTAGCATCCAGGAACCTGGAGGGAGAGGGAAGGGCTGTTCTGCCAGGCGCTGTGCGTGCCGATGGTGAGACAGCCGGCTGGGGACACGCAGTCTGTCCGGGCAGGGATGGTAAGGCGCAGGAAAGGGAGAATAAAATGATGAAATAGGGTCAGATCAGGCCTTCATCCTGCATGGAGGCACCTCAGAGAAAAGCCCAATACAGCAGTCCTGCTTCCAGAGAGTTTTCAGTGCACTGAGGTCCCACCAGCCTCTGCCGTGGGATCGCTTGAGCATCCTCTGCATTAGGGTGCGACTGGATCTGCGGCGATAACGGACCCTGATAAACCACCGAGGGGTGAAAAGGCTGAATCTTGTTTCTTTCCTGGCTCAGAGCCCACGGTCAGCACTTCGGCACTTGAATCCTTCTGCAGGGAGTCTGCCGTGCCCATAGGGTTAAGGAAATTTGTCCAACCTCACGCCTCAGTCCCGAGGGAAAGGCCAAGTTCAGGTATATTTTTATGAAATTCGGTATCAGTGGTGGGTTACACAACTCCTTGGTGTCCTAGGGTAATGCAAACTTTGGGGTGCCACAGACATTTCCCGTGATTCTTAAAAGCAGAGAGCAGGCAAGCAATAAATATACCTGGTGCTCTGCGCTTTCTCTTGCCCGCTGATTCACTCACCTGCTGTACTTTGACTTTCAGTCTCTGAAGCAGACTAGCTCCTCTTGGATTTCTCTTCTTCCTAATGTCTTGATAACATACATACATCTATATATAAATACAGTGCATTCAACAATAATCCAAATGCCTTTGGCCCCTGATTGTGCGCTGACGCTAATTGGAAGGAAGTGTTTGAAATACTTCTACTGGATATGGAAATGGAGCCTCTTGTCCTGTCTCTGTGAAATACCCCGCTGACATTTCCTCGCACGTGTTGAAAGGAGCTGACAAAGGACTGAGAGAGATGGCTCCTAAGCGAGGAGCCTTGGAAGGTGCATCTTTTCTGACGCCATGCCTTCTTAGAATCATAGAATTGTAAAATGGTTTGGGTTGGAAGGGACCTTTAAAAGTCATCTATTCCCACCCCCCCCCCCGGCCACGAGCAGGGACATCTTCAACTCGATCAGGTTGCTCAGAGCCCCGTCCAGCCTGGCCTTGGATGTCTCCAGGGATGGGGCTTCTACCACCTCTCTCCTAGGAGCCTCACATGGTTTTGACGGCCTCCTCCTTGGCTGAGCTGGCTCTCTCATCTCCTTGGACGCCCTGTGGTTCCCTTAGCCCCCCTCTTCCTCCAGATGTGGGTCAGCTCTTGCTCTTGCTCCACCTGGTGTCCGCCAGATCTTGACCACTTGCCCTTGCCATTGAATCTCCGCTCTCCTCTCCTCCTTCACTCTGTGACCTGCGGTCTGATGCGGAGCCTGTCGGCTCAGGGATGCTCAGGAAAGCTGGTGCAAATTCATGGCAGGCATGAAAGTAAAGCGAATTTTTTTAAGCTACGTCAGATCAGCCTGGACGGTCCTGTTTAGAGTCAAAGCCCACTTAATCTGGTTTAGCTTAATCTCCCATTAGAAGTTAATTGGATTCAAATTGCTTTTGATTCTTAGCAAATGCCCTTTCAAAGGCTGAGTGCCCCATAGTCAGCCTGCTGTAGGAACTCACTTTCTTGGGTGTCTCTGGGTCAAGAGACCCACATCCAACATCTTGCCTACCAAACTACACAGTTGTCCCTGCCATGAGTGGGTGGGGTCGCTGCAGTGATGGAGAAGACCGAAGAGTGTTCCTGTGGTCTACCTGCGAGGCCACAGGCTAGTGGCCCCAGAAGAAACAAGAAGGTCTCTGTCCTAGCCACTTCTTTCCTGGATTTTTTCCAAATGAATAAAACTGTTAGGGGCTGGGTTCAATTTAGGAGGCTTTCCAAATGCCCGAAAGCTTCTGGAGGATGACTGACACCATCCCAGGAGATGGAGATGCTGACATATGTGAAGACAAAGTGATTTCTGCTCCCTGCTCGTCAGAACAAGCCCTGAACAGGAATTTTGGTTGCCGCAGTCTTTATGAGAGGGAAGCTTGTAAAGGATATACAAGACTTTGAAAGGACACCATCCCGTGATGGTTTTTCCATGCCAGGAGTAGCAGATATCAATGGACCTCTAAGATACCTTTTTATTTGGGACAACTTGTGATAATCCCAGGAGCAGAAAAATCTGTGGTATCCCAGATTTCTGCTGGGAAAGGTGACTGAAGTCAGAAAATGAATTTGTGATCTCCATAAAACAGGGGATGATGAAAGAGTCCCCAGATGACTACCCGTGAATTTTAAATTCCCTAGCTTGATGCTGTTTGGGTGCCTCCCAGGGTGGGTTTTCAGCACACACCACATAGCTGGGAGATGGGCAAATGGGGGCTTGGGGGCCAGATCATCAAGGTTTGTCTCCTAAGGGCTGAATACCTGAGTTTAACCAAGGGCTGCAGCTGGCTGATTGTAACCAGACACACTCACGAGAATCATAATTACTGTTTTTTTCAAAGATGGAAAGATAAAGCTTTCAGCCAAGACGATAAGGCTCAGGAGTTAATGAGTATTTATACCCAATGATGGGAGAGGCCGTAAAAATTACGGTCCATACCTCTAGCTGCTTTCCACGTGGCTACGCAGGCCACTTGGAAAACATGAGCTGGCCAGCATTAAACCCAGAAGCCTCACAGATGCAAAGTGAGGTAGCTGTGCTCCCCTCTGTTCAACCAGTCAACTCCATGACCTGCGACACCCCTCCTGCCCGTGCGCCCATGCAGGATGCAACCCCAGCCTGGCAGCACGAGGCTGTGCAGAGGTCCAGTGCCCTAAAGCTGCCCCAGCCCAGGTCCACCGAAGCCAGGATAACATGTCCCTGAGCGTCAGTGTCTGTTGGGCATGTCACCGATGCTGGAGCCTTTGAGACTCCTTCCAACACCAAACTTTGGAAACTCAAGGGAAATTCATCCAGTTGAGTAGATTTGTGTGAGCTAATCCCGCTCCTTTATAGTCAGTGGAGTCAAGGACAGGAGCATTTAAGAGATACGTGGAGCTTTTCATCTGGGATTCAGTATCGCGCTGGTTTCCCAAGCCCATAAGACTATTAACACGCAAAATGTTTAATTTCAGATCAATTTGAAATATTTCACTCAGCCTGAAAAAAACCCCACCCAACCCCAAAACATTTTGTTCTGTTTTAGGATTAGCTCCCTCTTTATAAACTATAGCTCACTTTAAAAAACCCCGACCTAAATAAATACCATTTCAGAAACAGAAAGTGGAAAACTTTGTTTCAAAATTTTTTAAGCAAAAATTCCCTCTTCAGCCCCACCATTTTGAAAAAAGATATTTTGGCATTTTCAGGGTTCTGCACACTGGTTTTTAAGCTAAATCACTCAACAGATCCAAACCAGTCCACCAGAGTTTCCCCATTCTGGACAATTTTAGGACTCGCTGGAAAATATCATGCAGGTCTCTTTGAAAGGAGCCTGGGAAGGCTGCAGAAGTGGTTACTTCAGTGTAGGCTGGTGTTGCCACCCGTGGGTAATGGTTCCCTCAGCCTTGCCAAGGGAGACTCCCACCCATGCTTTCTGATGTAGCCCAGCAGAAGAATCTGGACAGCCCAATGCAGTGAACCGGCTCTCTTTGGGGTCAAGCATCAGTTCCCTGTGTCTGGTTTAGAGGAAAAACCTCCTGTACCCATGCAAGCGTGGCCAGCTCCTCCTCAGGCACGCTCTACTCGTGTCCTGCATCAGAAATCAAGCCCGGTCCTGGGATCTGCAGAAGGTGTGGGAGAGAGCCAGATGCTTTCCTGAGTCCTTAAGGTCCCATTGCCGTTACGCCTTCTCTGGAAAGGCTCGTATAGGTAGAAAGCTGAGATTTGTGCGGGACACATGAAAGCCACCTGAAGCCAAGAGAGGGCAGCAAGCAACCTCTCCCTGCCTGGGCCCAGCCAGCGAAGGAGAGAAGCCTCCTGGTACTTATCAGGCGGGCTCTGTGCTCCTTGCAACCAGGTATCCTCCCTCGGGAGAGGGATTTGCATGCAGCCAGTGGTTTCACGTCTGGAGAGAGAAGGAGACTATCTGAGACGTGCATCATGTTCATTTGTACAGGCAGGAGCTGGCACCCAGGAGATAACGCTGTTTTGTTTCTGGCTGGTTTTTTTTTTCCCCTAGCTATCTCCCCCGTCATATTGGAGAGGAGCTGACGGAGAGAATCGTCCCAGCAAACGGAGCTGCTGGAGGAGCTGGTTTCTTGTGTTACTCCCAGTTTCAGGGCCAGGACAGGGTGCGGGGTGACAGCAGCCAGAACTCAGCGCTGCTCTCTGATGATGTGAGCCACGCAGAGTGAGGCAGGTGGGGATGGTGCAGAAAAAACCCAAGACGAAGTGGTTAAAGCCTTTGCTGGTTTTGCAGCCAGCTCTTGGTTACATGTAGGCAGCTCTTCGAGGCTGTGGGTCATCAGGTTTCCAGAAATTCCCACTCCCACAGGTGACTCTGCAGCTGGAGGCATTAAGGGGACATTAGGAGCGGCACGGTGAGAGACAGCCTAATAATGACTTTGCAGTCATCGTGGCATCATGCCACATGCTGCCACGCTGTAAGGATCCGCCATCTCCAAGGTGCGGGTGAAAAACAGCATCAGCAAATGTCCCACTTTATTGTCTTAATGTGCTGGAGAGGAGTAGCTCGCTGCGTGCAGGACAGAAGAGAAGCATCGTTGCTGCTCGGACCGACCCTGCATCAAACAGCGCCGAAAAACGGTTGCTGAACACGTATATTCCTGACTCTAACGATCCCCTCAGTAGAGCTCTGGTCTCCAAAATGCTTCACTTTTTATCATCCCACGTTACAAGATTATCACAGTCAAATGGAGTATTCCTAAAGGCTGGATTTCTTCTTTCTCTTTGCTCTGCTGCTCAAACTACGGCAGCATCTTGTTAAACTGAAATGTTGTGGGCAATAGTTCAATGCTGAATTGTACCTTTGGGCATTTGGCAATACTCCTCTTGGAGCAGAAGTATATTTTCCAGGAATGCAGAAGAGCTTGATTAAAATGGAAACCTGAGAACCCTTCACGCAGAGCCTAGGTCTGGTGCTGCCACTTAAAAAGCGTGAGGTCTTGTGTCTGGAGAACTGTGAAGTTTCAGCTACTGTCATCCATGGCAAGTGGTCCCGTGGAGGGGGAAAACCAGAAGGAACCAGACTTATTGCATGCACAAACCACCCACAGCTCTGGGCATCGTCAGGGTTTTTTCCGTTCTCCCGATCAGCTCAGGGCTTTCAACGTGAAGAACTTTGATTTACCTGGGATGAGAGAGGAACAAACATTGTGGAGCTGACCTGTGTTTTTGTGTCTCTGACAGGACATGAAGCACTGGAAGAAAAAGCAGCAAAATGATTTGCATCTTGGATTTATTCTCATCCTGGTTTCCAAAAGTCAAACTCTGAAGCACAAGGTATTACATCTCTTCCAGCACCGTTAATTGGTGTGCCTCTCAGTTCAGTACGGAAAAAAAAAATAATAAAAAAAAGGTTCTTCTGAAGGAAATGGCTTGTGTAAATCTTGTGTGACAGTCTGTGTGCAACCCACATCACCTCTCTGGAGATGTCCACAGGCAGATACGTCCAGCTGAGCTCTCACCCTGGGCTCTGTTCATGCACCACAAAGCCAAGCGATTTGAAGGTGTGATTCATCTGACCTATTTTAGACATTAGTTTAAAGATGGATGAATGATTTCAGGAGCCCTGCTGACTCTCTGCGTCTCTATTGGCTGTAGAAAAGGTCCAGAGTATTGGCAGGTGTTGGAGATGTCTACCAATGCTAAACCCCATCTTATTCATCAAAATGAGCCTAGATTGTCTAGTGAGGGCAGATGACCTGGGTGGACGATCTCTCTTTCAGCAGCAGAGGGCTGTAAAGGAGGACACTGATATGAAACCCATGACAGCCTTACGGGCACCCCTCTATTCGCAGGGCAAAACTGGGGCAAGACCAAATTTGGCTTGTCTGTGCCTACATATTTCCAGTCCTGGTGTTGCTTGACCATCACTAGAGTCCAATGCTTGCAGCTGAGTCCAGGCAGGCTTGGGCAGAACTGGTCACTGCAGCGCTCAAAGTTGTTGTCAGCTCTCTGTCCCTCTCGTAGGTACTGCAGCCCTGCGCGGTCGCGTCACGGTGAGAAGTTTGCTGCAGGAAAAGGGAGGAAGATCTTATTTTTGCTGCTGCGTTGCCATCATCCTGCAGTAACAGGACCCTGACAGCAAGCGAGTCTTGGCAAAATTGCTGAAAAAACAAAGGACGAAGGCATTGGCATGACCTGTTTACTAAATGGAGTTCCAAATATAGATTTTCTTTTTACAGGAAAGTCACTCAGTTGGTCCTCTTTGCACAAAGACTCTGATCTACCTGTCCTGAACTTCAGTGCTACTATACCAATATTCCTTGGTATGGGACTATGGGAAACCCTAGACAAGAAATAGCAAGTCGAACTGCAGTAAGGCAATTTAAGCTAGACTTCAAAGACAGGGTGCATGGGAGTCCAGAGGCATTTGAGACATGCTGGGGTATCTCCCCCAGCCTCCAACTCCCTGTCCGGAAGGTAGTAGGTCTCCTGGGTCACATCAGCCAGCTTCATCAGGATGCTTGGGTACCAGAAGGTCTCAGATGGCGCAAGAAACCTGTTACAGCAACCGGTTTGCACCTTTATTGGCAATCAGCTGAAGAGCTCTTCAGATGCCAGAGAAAGCCTTCTTGAAGAAGTTCAGAGGAGGGAACTCCCTGGTCCCGCCAGGCGCCCAAATATCCCTGGAGGACATGAGTGCAACGCTGTGATGGATGAGAACAGAGCAGAACTTCACTGAGGGCCACAGCACAACGCTTCACTGGCCTCAGCAGATCAGGCTGGGTTGCCCCACTAACCAGTAAGCCACCAGTGGCAGCAGGAACAAAAATAAGAAGCCGGAGGAGTACAGGGTTCCCAGTTTACCCAGCCAGCAGCGAAGTGGGATAGGTGTCCCGGGGCTGTGAGATGCATCAGACCACCATGTTCAACAGCCATGGATGGATGCGTCCTTTGTCTGCACTGTGGAGAACTTCCCCGTGACACGACAATGTTTCTGGGGACCGTCAGTCCCTGAGCCAAGGAATGGATCCTTGGCCACGAGTGAAGGGAGAGGTTTAGCTTTGCTAATGCTGCAGTCTGCAGTATGAGCATGCTCGATGTAATCTTGCAGCTCCCAAAGGTATTTGCTTGCACACTTTATTTAGCCAGAGAGTGGGACAAATACCAGTTTAGTCCATCTTTTCCCCCATCGTATGCCTCCTGTTCTTGTGGAAATCCTCCCAGGCTTTTAGAGCACTAAGAAATGTGTTAGGAGGTGCAACTGGACCTCTGAAGCACCTTAGCAAGGTTTTGACACTAATTAAATTTTAATGAGCCTTTTGCAAGGGACACGAGTCCTAGATTACTTTTTTCTTCCCATTCCTCTGCCAGCGATGAGGCCGTGCAAACCTGCTGTATATTTAAATGGCTGAATCCCATTTCTGCCTGTGTCAGCATAAGTGCAGGTAGAACTCTTCTGTATTTTATGTTGGGGTAAGCAAAAGGAAAATGCATATGTTTAAGCGCTCATCTCCAAAGTCAGAACTTCACTTTCATACATGTTGAAACTGGCAGGTTGGCAGGATTTCCGTTGTGCTACAACAGCACTGAAAATCAGTCCCAGACGTCACTACTGCCAGCGTGTCTCTGCATACATAACTGAGATACCTGCAAATCAAGGAATGCACATGCTGGTATGCGACTACAGAGACAGAGATGGGACCAGAATAATCTGACCTTCCCTTGTGCTTGCAATGGACTTGTGACTCCAAGATAAAGCCGGTGGCTCCTCTTTCTATTTGGAGTGGGTCTTTACGACCGACGAGTCTGGGGTTGGAAAATGCAAGAAAATACTCACTCTCTCCTGTCACGTGGGGGTTTTAAATAGCTCCTGTAAGGTATTTTTCTCTCTCTAATCTAGTCAGTGGGAGTGAATGACTGTGGCTGCTCTTGGTGGATGGGAAGTTGCAGCAACACCCAGAGAAGTTTTCCTTTTCAATCCACGGGCTTGCTCCAAGCTTGCTAAAGTTGTTCATAGGAGTTTTTCTGTGGCTTTTACTGCCTTTTGGATCAGGTCCTAAATCATGCACTGAACTATATGTTGGAAACCACATCCACCAAATAATATCCTTCAAGTAGCAGAGAAGATTGTAGATTAAGTTTCACTTGGAAAAGCAGAAAAGGCAAAGCCAAGCTCGAGCACAGACCTTTGCCAGGAATGGCTCCCTGTGCTAAAACCCAGTTATGCTTCAGGACAAAAGGATGTTGAGCTCAGAGCATTGTGGCAGCTCTACTTAGCAAGTGAGAAGACGACAATGTGCACTAATAGTGCAATTTGCTTCAGCTGAAACACCAGTGTGACTCAGCGTGTCATTAAAATATTGTGGGAAACCCAAAAGCCAGCATTTTGGCACAACACTGCATGCCTTGTGCAGTATATTATTATTTTTAGAATAATGTTATAATATATAATGATGTATTACGTTATACGTTGTTATTATTGTAAGGATATATATACTTCATTAGCATTGCAGTTGGCAGGAGGGGTCCCCAGACAAGACGGGGCGGGGGCTGTTGTTACTGTAACACAACAGGCTAAAGTGACATACAAACTGAGCAGGAAAAAAGTGAATATAGGCAGGGAACGAAAATGAAGCGCAGAGAGGCGACCTGAGCTTTTGAGAGGATGCAACAAGCAAGTGCTTAGAAGCCCTGGGTCTCTCAGAGACCTGACTTCTGGACCGTATTTCTTGCTTGGTTTATATTATTAAATCCACAAGTGGCCAAATTGTCTATGCTCTGAGGTCATTTCCCCCCTCAATTCCTTCTTACACCCAGGACCGAGGACCAGTAGGACATGCTGGTTTCAGCGTAGAGGTGCTCACCGCACCAAGCCAGGGTCCCCTCAGCCTGCCCTGTCTGCTGCCTCAACAATGTCCGTCTAACAGATGTTGGAAGTTAGGTGAGCTCAAATCCATAACTTTTTAACCATCTTTGGCAGTAACTTCTCTGTCCTTCCCAGCAGTAGCTCACCCAAATCCATGTGTTTCAGAGAAAAGCTGGCTCTGCAGCCTTGGTAGACAGGAAAGCCTGGTAGTGCTGAGACGTGCTTAGGCACCCGAATACGTACGGCAGAGCAGTCCTCCTGTGTGCTGCGTCTTCATGCTCCTGCTCAGTCTGGGGGCTAAGGCAGCTCAAAGCTACTGGGGTTGGTGGTAATACATGCAAATTGCTACAGAGCTGACTAACTCTGGAGGCCGCTTCTTAGGCTTCCTAGGGACAACTGTCCGTGTCTTAGCTAGGATCCTGCCCCGATCATCATCAATACCAACTAGCCGTCATCAGTACCCGTTATTCAGAAAGCAGAGCAGCACGGGGAGTGATTTTTCTGCTGCTGTTTAGCTCACCATGCTCAGCTTTGGCAGGAAAGGAAGGCAGAAATGTCTCTTAGCAGCCTTATCAGCAGCTGTACTGCCGTTATTTCGATGTATGGCCTGTGATATCGGCACTCAGATACTTAATTTACTTGTAGAGCAACAGCAGCGCTCCTGGACTGCGCTGCAGTGGAGTTACGGTCTGCTAGGTGGGAGCCCTCTCTCCGTTCATCGCCTTGGCTTGCTGCGTGGGCTGGGATCCTCCGCTGCTCGCCGGCAGGTCGGGGAGTGAAGCAGCTGGTGGGCTCCTCAGAGCCGGTGGGGAAGGAGGTCCTCGCTGAGGACATCCAGAGGACAAGAGGCAGCTGAGTGGATGGGGTTCTTCTTCTTTCTTAGGCCATTCTTTAACATGGCTCAGCTTACTGACTCTGAAAAGTTTGTGTAGAGGTAGCGAGTTTCAGCAAATGCTCATTTTAAGTCAGTGATTACCAGCAATTCAAAAGTTTAATCTTTTAAGTCAGCCCTACCTAAGTCTCTGGTTACACAGCAGGTTTTGCAAGTGATCTAACCGCTCTCAAGAGGTCTGGGAGAGGAAGCAAGGAAGCTTCACACCTCTGCTCTCCTGGCTTCAAACGTCTGTGTGTACGTGATGTGTGGAGCAGTCCTGCGCTCTGCAGTTGGAGCTGGGCTTATTTCATGGGTCATCTGCTTTTCAAGCATAAATAGGACATATTTTTTTCAGTTCTGTGACATTTGTTGTTGTCTATAGCACATGGGACCACTTGTGAGTATTATCAGGAGGGTTTCAGTTGATGGAGTCAATCCGTCAAATTACTGGTGAGTTAACTTCTCTGCTTGGTTCTTATGAAATTTTGTTTGATCACTCAGTTTTGATGCCTCCAGATAAGCCTGTTTCAGGTCTGAACTCATTTAGGAACTGTGGAGAGTTGCCTGTGCCAGTATTCTCCCATACACTTAAGCGAGACGTCTTTACAGGCAACGTGGAGGGAGCGTTGTTTCACACTAAGGCAGGCATTTAAAATAAGTCATGTGAAACTTACCATAGCAGAATCTGTCTTTTTTTCCAGTGACTATAAAGGGAGTCAGAAAACATTGCAGACACAGAGGTCTGCCCTATAGAAGTCTAAATTTGGACAGGAATATCCCGTTTGGTATGTGTGGAAGAATAACTCTCTCATTGCAGATCACTACAGATGTTGCACAGGATAAAATGCATACTGCAAACAATAGGTGAATAGAGACACACCGAATATTTGGAAGCTTGTAAGAGAATATATTTCACACCTCTCTCCTACCATGACTTATGCCAAGCTTTGAAAGCCCTGTACCTATTGAGAGACCACAGAAAAATTGGAGTGTTGAACAGTTGTGTCATCAGTGAACATGACTCCTCCTCAGCACCTATCCCAAATCTTATTAGTGTGACTGAAAGTGTTTTGAGTTTTACCGACTGCAAGGTCAAGTTTCCTTCCTTATCTTCAGATGAGACTTTACCTGCATGCAGGACTGGGCAAGGCATCACGACCTGCACTCACCAGGGCAGGCTTGAGGCAAATCTGGCGATGCAGCAGACCAGAGGACTAATTGTCCTGTTTTGAGTCCCACTCATAATTTTAACCAAGAACAGTCTTGGGGTCTCTCTGTAATCCATGGAGAGGTTTGCCTTGTAAGAATTTCATACCTCCATTTGGCTGGATTATCTTTTGAATCTGTCTGTCTGTCTGTTGACTAGATGGTGAGACACCTGGCTGTAGCTGGTTCTTCACTTTGCACCAGCAATTCTATATGGCCAGGCAGCAATAATAAGCAAGACCCCAGCCCGTTCCAGTTATGTAGGATACATGAATTTATTGCCACATTAAATAAAACCAAGTAATGAAATAATATATGTCACACAGGGAATGAGCAGTTTCTTGTTCATGACCCCGCTGGCCGGACTCCAGCTGCAAGACAAGGGGGACTATTGTAGCTGACTTAGAGGTTATTCAGCCTCCAGTTCCCACCTTGCTTGTTCTCAGCTTCTCTTTTTATTGCATTTTTGCTTCCAGATCGCAGTATTAACATCCAACTGACTCTATTTAAATGTCCTTTTTGCTGGAGAATCCAACAGAAAATGGTTTTTGTTCGCTTTTTCTTTCCCGAGAGTTTCTGCACAGGCGATGCTTGTCTCTTGGGCACTGCGGTATCACTTGTGGCTTTGTTTCACACTGATGTAAAATAACAGACTAACTGGGACTGGGAGGCACCTCTGGACATCATTAGGTCCATCTCCCTACTTGTTGTCTCACACTTCTTTTCTTACAGTATCTCCTCTACAGTAATTAGGGGTCTGACGGAATTTGCATATCTTTGTAGGGTTACATGAGTGCTAAGAAAGGGAGCGACTGCAGAATATGACTTGCCCATTGTAGCAAAAAACCCTCCATGTACACAAGATGATATGACCTTGGCTATATTCAGGCTGAAAGAAATTGTGTCTTTATATTAGCAATACAGGGTACGAAAGAAAAGGGAAATTGAAATACCAAGTAGTTGAGTTTGGTCTATGTATTCGCTCCTCTCCAATCTCTTAGCAAAGCCAACGTGTCAAGGAGGTTTGCCTGAAATTTCTGGGGAGCAGGCTGCACCTGGGGGGTCTCTGGCATTAGCAAAATTGCTGCTGCACTGTGCTTGTGACGAGACTTTCCATGCAGATTCCCCACCACCCCTAGCCATACAGCCTGGCACACGGTGGGAAGGCACCTGCTCTTGAGATTCCCTGGAGCACCAGGACACAGCTCTTCTTACTCAAAATGACATCCCTGCTACAAGAGGTGGTGTTACACAGTGGCTCACAAATACCGGTAAAAGCAGCCCTGAGCAGACAGCTGCTGGGTGACTTCCAGGAAAACGGGAGCTCGCAAGCCTGTATCTTGAAAAGAGGAGAATATCTAGTCCAGATATTCAGCATAAATCGGTGCCTTGTGGGGGTGTAATCCCAAACATCTTCACTCTCTCATACTGGGACTTCTGATTTCTCATGTTAACGGCTGTATTGTTGTGCATACATACATGTATATTTATACGTGCATGCACACACACACACACAGACACACACAGGCTGATGGATGACATTAAGTGCATAAGCTTCCTGAAAGCAGAGGACCTGCTTCAAATCTCATTTACATTGCTGTAAATCAGGAATAATTCCCCTGAAATCGGTAGCGCTGCTCCTTGCCTGCATTTGTGTGGAGGGTTTCTCCAGCCAGCCTCCTTCAATGCTCTCTTGTCCACTTCCCGTTTCAATTTATCCCCCAAATCCTCATTTCCTTACACTCCTTTCCCTTCGGGCAGCCCGTCATTCCCATGGGCAGGGTCTGCTACGAGCTCTGCAGCAAGAGCTGGAGGATTAACCCACTCTGGGTTGGACACCGGACAAAGAGTCGACACAAGCTCCAGGAGAGCCTGGGACGGAGATAGAGGATTAAAAGCATTCCCCAGCTCTCTTTGACACCAAGAGGGTCTTCTCTGTTGAAGAGACTTTCCCTGTGGCTTCTAGCACACATATAATTTTTGATGAACGAGGCCCCAGGGTACTGGCTGCAGACGGAGGGCTGTTTTGATTGTAACAGGCTTTGATTCAGAGGAGCCAGAAATTATTTATTTTCATTCAGCTTCCCTCCTCCCCTTCATTCTGAGTTGGGATTGAGAAACTCTGTTTGCAAGGCTTGGGGGCTCCAGCCGCCTTGCTACCTGCGTCGCTGATGGCCTCGGACGAGCGGCGAGGTCCTGGCGGAGCAGGGCACCAAACACTTGGACTGCGAATGCTCTGAAATGTGCCCCTTCTCCTGTTCCCCTGCAATTTGTGCAGACAGGCAGGAAAGGGCAGCCCTGGTGAGCCGGTCCCTTTGCAAGAAATCTCCTTGTCAGGAGTAATTCCCTTTGCATTCTCTGCAGGAAGGACATACAAAAGGAGTTGCAAGTGGTCCCTCTCTTCTTGCCCTAAGCAGGTGGAAGATGAGCAAAGGTCTTGCCCCTTTCTCAGTGTCCAGAGCATTTCTGGTGAAATCAGGCAGGGGAGATTCCCAGATGGTTTCGTGCCTGGAGGGACTGTCTGCAGCATCCCAGCTCTTGGGCTTGGATCATGTTCATTTAAGCCACATTGCTGTGCCCTCTCCCTTGCTGGCGGACCCCTGGGCTTGCTCCAGGTTGGCCGGCTAGTGGGGTCCCTGCGTGAAGTCGAGTATAATTAGGTCCAATTTAAATTTGGTCTCTGTCTGCTATTGGTAACTACCGAAGTCAGGACACTCAGCTTGACAGGCTTTTGAAGCTATACAGTGTGACTGCTCATTGTTTTAATAGTCTGAAAAGTTTGTAGGTGGATCCAGAGGTTATCGAAAGGACTTTTAGATCAATGGTTAGAAACCAGTACCCAACCCTTTGCTTCTCAGGTGGGACAGGTAGATACACATCTGCACTGGGCAAGTCACTTGGCAGCCGCTGCTGAGCTATAGTCAGTGGTTTATGTGTGTGACCGTCAACTGAGCTTCTGCTGTTTACGACCGCTGATCGCTCAAGCTGCTGCTGAGCTATCCTCTCTGCTTCTTCCAGTTCTGTGCTTCGACCTGGAAGGTTACTCCAATAACTGGTTTGATTCCGTTTGGGCTTAGCAAAACTCTGTGTCGCAATTTTGGCTTTCATGACAGTTGGTGGCCGAAGACAGACCTTTGGGGTCCCGCAGAGAGGATTTCAGGCAGGCGCAAAAGCTGTGGAGTTTGTTGGTGCAGGAGATGGCCTTTGTAGTGACATTCTTTGCCCAGAAAACTCCATCAAAAAGGACATTCCTGCTCCCATGACTCATTACATCAGACTCATCTCTCCTTGAGTGAAGACACAGCGACATGCACTTGGTCAGAGATCAGCCAGGAAACCTCTGGCAGAGCTGGGATCTGGACTAGCACCCTGCACTATCCCTCCCTTTTAATTAATCCAAGTTGCCAGTGCTCCAGACTTGTACAAAGACAAAGACGAGGTGGGGAGGAATGCGCACCTTCCATCCAACCCAGTGCAAACCAGTTTCCTTCCCAGTGTATGATACTGTCCTGGTTTTGGCTGGGATAGAGTTAATTGTCTTCCTAGTAGCTGGCACAGCGCTGTGTTTTGGGTTTAGGATG
>JAVKLA010000073.1:44057269-44108432 GCA_034782735.1 Sagittarius serpentarius | reverse complement strand
CTTCCTTTCTGTTCTATTAAACTGTTCTTATCTCAACCCACGAGCTTTACTTTATTTTCCGATTCTCTCCCCCATCCGACTGGGTGGGGGGGAAGCGAGTGAGCGGCTGCGTGGGGCTGAGTTGCCGGCTGGGGTTAAACCACGACAACTGCACAAGGGCCAAAGCCTCTTCTCCCATGGAGGAGACATTGTTCATACATGGGTCTTGGCAGAGTTATGGAGGAAGTTACGCTGCAGTGCCCTTACTGCAGAGGTACCTAAATTTCCCTTTTCCATGCTGGAATATAAAAGCATAAGGGACAAGATTTCAGGGTGGTGAACAAGGAAAGAACTACTCAGTTTACACCAGACAAATCAGAGGAAAGTGCTGGAGTGGGGCAGTTACACTGAGGAAAAGGCGAGCTCTGTCTCCTGAACAGTTCAACAGTCTGGGATGATGATCTCCAGATATCAACCATAATGCAATTAATTTTTTTTTCAGTTGTTAATCCTGATTTGGCCCTGGAAAGTCCTGTGGTCTGGGGAGATGTGTGGGCATTTCTCTTAATTGTAGAGACCTGTTTAGTTATCTGTTTGTGTTTCCATGAAGCTAGTCTCTGCCTCCCCTCACGCTCCCTTTTTTTTTATTCAACGAAGAGGAACAGGGTCTTTAAAGAGCTATCCACTTGACCTGACTTGGGGCATAGTTTAGGTAAGATGAGTTGCACTTCATAATCAGTGAACAACCTGCTTAGGTGAAGACATCTACCTTTTACCTAAGGGACTCCACCCTCTCTCCAGGCTCATCCAGGCTTGTGCCTGGTGTTCTTCTTCTGGGAAGTCCAAAGAACAGAAAGCAGTGGAGGGCTGGATGCAAGCAGCATCCTTGTGCCTGCACGTTACCTGCCTTCACCGCTGCCCAGGGCTTTGGGGTCCTCCAGGACTGCAGCTGGGACTCCACCCCCTCCTTGACTTGATGCTCCAGGCTGGATGGAGCTCTGGAAGACTTGTAGGCATCAACCTGGAGATTCAGATCACTCACAGGGTTGGACAGAAGAAGGAAGGGGGTGTCTGGGGAATAGCATGGTTTGTTTGCACAAGTCTGGTTTCCTGGACTGATTTTCTCATGCAAAAACCCAAACATTTGAGAAAAAGTTATTCCTAAACGTTATTACCACAGCATAATGAGGGTGACCAGGGCTGGTTTTGACTGTTGGCCCATATTTTTGGAACATTAGAAGTGAAGCTCTGGGCCTTCGTTTTACTTGGCCTTCAGGAGGCAGTGACAAGCATTTCATTCCAACACTGGGACAAGTGTCTGCACGGATATTGCCGATTATACACAAACACTGGATATTTTCTGTCAAAACATATTTTGATGAAGCACTGTTTTCACCAAATCCCCTTGCCCTTTCCAAATTGCCTCTGGAAAGCAAAGTGATACATTTTTGGGTCGATGCGCATTGATACTTCTTGGAGCTGTCACTTCCATGGCTCATCCCCGGTTCTCTTGGATGGGCCCTGACTAGACTACGTCATCTGTGAGGTACTGTGGTCTCTTCTCTGGCTGAGACACCATAATTCATGACTGGAATGACAATGACAAAAAGCCAAGCCAACTCAACCTGAACTCCCTCGTCCTTGAGGAAGAAGGCAGCCCCCAAGATTTGTGAAGTACAAGACTTGTCCTTTGCACCAGGACTTCAGGCTGATCTGGATAATTACAGTTTTCCCCTTAAAACAACAGTGCTCACATGTCTCAGCAGAGGTTTTTGACCCTTCAGGAATGGAAAACTCCAACATTTCAACTCTTCCTCCTGCTGAGACAGGAACAAACACCGTAAGAGCTGAATTTGGCCGTTCCGATTTCCACAGCCACCACTTAACAGCTCAGGGAGACCAGTCTGGGAGGCACCGTGCAACCGTCCCTAGCCCCAGTTTGCCAGCTGGGTGAGGACTTGGAGGGGATCCTGGGAAGGCAGCTTTGGATCTGCATCCTTCAGGGTCTGTGCTGAGCCAGCGTGCACTGAAACCTCTCAGCAACTCATCACCGCCTCACCCTCATCCTCGGTATTAAGGGAGTAAGGAGTAGGTGATGATCCACAGTGTTACTACCTCCCACACCTCCCATCAGCTATACACTCATAAAAAGTAGTAAAATCTCACTGGTGAGTGCTTTTTTTCACTTTGCAAAGTGGGCTTCATTCCAGCCCATTGTAAATGCCACTAATTTTGAGATCCTTTCAAATTCAGTCAGTATTCAGGTTTTGCATGATGTTTTCGTGATTGGCAGTGATTTTAGATAGTAAATTAACAAGGTTACAAAGGAAAACAAAACCCCATCTGAATTTTGGTAACTGGAAAATGAAGAGTATATTTATTTAGCTGTCAGGACAGTGGTTTTCTTGGCTACTCCTCATCTCACCGGATCTCAGAACTCATCGATGAAAAAATATTGTGGATTCATTTCTCTTTCCATTGAGACCGTGGCTGGCATTCTTGAATGATTTATCTGCCCAGTTTTATAGATCATGTGTTGTGAGTTAATTTAGGATTGTGACAGCTACTTAAAAATCATCCATTTGGAAAAAATTACTTGCTGTCAGATGAATAAAAATAAAATGATCTCTGTTTCTCGTATACATTCAGGATGACAAGGACTCTCGTAAGCTTCAAATGTTTTTTCTGATTCTGATCCAGCTTTTGGGTCATTTTTCTTGTGTTCACTAGTGGAGACCCAAATGCAGTAGAGCAGAAGTGTTTCACTGCTGGTATTGAGTTGGATGCTTTGCATTTACATGACTGACAGTAAGATGGTCCGTGTATGGGGGCCTGGGTTGCCATCACTGCTTGTCTGCAGGGTCGCTGCTAGCCCAGCCCAGCTCTGCAGGTGGCTCTTGGCCGTACAAGGATTTTGGTGTGGAGCTACGGAGATGGCTGCTCGTGGTCCAGGCTCTGAGCCCTTCCACAGAACTTCTCTGCTGAGAGCAGACCTACTGATAGTAAATCAGTACGAGCTGCTTTTGCAGCCTGGCTTGTGTGATGTGGCTTGTGCTCAACTGTGGGCCATGGTGTTGCTTTTGTCACCTCTCAGATCCTCTTCCCCATCACAGAGAGCTGCAGCCGGTGCCACCACTGGAGGATCAATCCACTCGGACATCTTCCCATGGGCCCTCTGAGGCAGAGCACACCCTGGACTGCTGAAGAAAACACTCACTGAGATATTACAGTTCTGGTGATTTTGTGAAGTTTCTCTTCTTTTTCTCTCCCCATCTATTGATTTCCCTTTTGTAATACATACCTTTTTTTTTTGCTGGTTGCCTTCACGCCTTGGCTGTTCTTTAACTTTCCCTTGCAGCCTGTTTTCATGTGATACCTTATCAACTTTCTGTTGACGTTGCTTGGCTAGCATGGACAGTCTAGGATAGTCCTTTGGCTTGAATGAAGACTGGATTTGCCATTTAAATAGTCTGCTGTTTTTATTTGCCTTTTAGCTTTCTTTTCTTTTAGAGCTCTACAAATCTTCAATGACAGTAGGTTTGGCTGTACTTTAACAACATCCACACAGGGGCTAAAAGAATGCTTTTTGTTACTATTACTTTTTATTGCTATCTTCTTTCTAACTTTTTTTCCTTTAGGATTCCCTGAGGATCAGGATCATCTTGGATTCCTTTGCTTCTCTCGCTCAGACTTTTTGCTCCTTTCAATCAGTGGCTTTGGGTGTTCCAGATCTGGAGGACCAACCATGAAGCTGATGTGCTCCGAGTCCCAGCTGCCTCGCAGCCCCATGGGGAGTGCCATGAAGGATGGAGGGGGTGCGTGGCTAACATTTGGGCAGGGCATCACTGTGTGATCACCTCTGGCTTTCAGCAGGACACTGAGGCAGGAATCAGCTTTGGAGCAACACGTTGAATGCCACTCCATACAAAATGTCTTCATCAAAATGTGGTCTGTGGGCAGGACATCGATGATTATGGCTGTGGTAATGCTTATGGGCCATGCCCAATAATCAAAGCTTCCCTCTGAACACCAGCTGGGAGCTACGTCCCTCATCGTTTGGTCTTGAGCTGTTTAGATCCTTGTTAATGCAACAACTGCATATTCTCAGCCTACCTCTGTGCTGTGGGAAGGACAGTCCGGATGCACATTCCTGCGGTATCTCATTTCTGTCAGGACAGGAGATTCCCCAGACAACTTGCTCTCCATGAGCCTCTTTGGACAATTTAGGAACCACCTCTGCGGGGCTCAGGTTCTGAGCGGTGCTGTCAGCATCTTTTCAGATCCTGCTGAGCCATCATTCTTGGTCTCCGAAGCTGTGAAGCAGTCTAGAAAGCAGCAATACCAGATGAGGTGATGTCTGATTTATTAGGTCCAACAGTACAATACCATGTAAGCCATAAAATTCAGGGGAATTTTGGAGTTCATATACATATCAACACTGTGGAGCAAAGAGTCTCACCAGGCAGATCCATGGTAGGAAAAAAGGCATCTGGACATCTTGATACCAGCAAAGTGTCAGCAGTTTGGAAGGAAATCACGGAAAAAGCACTGGAGAAATTGCCGAAAGGACTGCCTCGGCCCTTAGGAAAAATGAAAATAACAAAGCCTGTTCAGTTTATTAAACAACACTGTGGATGTTTTCTTGCAATTTTTCATAGCCATATGAAATATATTAAGAGGAAAATATACGTCAAGAAAGCTGGTAATCTGTATCAAGTAGCAGATGACATTTCAATTTCTGATCTCACTTTCATGAGTGTGCAACTAATAAAAATAGCCCAGATATCTGACATGGAACATGCCAGCACATGCAAATTAGTTCTCAAGTGGTATTGGAAACGTGTCTGCTTGTCTGAAGCACATGGATCATTCAAGTTGCACATAAACCTTAAGCAAGATGTGAGCGGTACCTGGATCTTGTGGGAAGCCTCCGGTCCAGCAGTGAAAGAACAGGCTTTAAACAACCAGACCTCATTCTGAATGTCATCATTTTGTATGATCTTATATTCTGCAAATAGGAAAATTTTCTGTGGTTAGATAATCTCTCTCTCTCCTCCAATGTGGGCTGGATCCTGAAAGCAGAATCACTAAGGTTTGGTTGGAAATCTGTCTGAAATAGCCCAAGCGTTCCAGCTTTTATTTCCTGATCCTACACTGGTCTTTGGGCGAGAGGGATAACATCTAGGCTCTGTGTTGGGTCAAATTCCCAGCTGGTGCTGACTGATGGGACTCCAGTAACTCTACCAGAGCTAAAAATTACAGCACATGGCAACATGGCCCAGTGCTTTTACTGAGCTTCCCCTTTGGTTTTACTTCTGATTATTTCTGGACTTTTTCTGAACCCCATTGTATAGATGGAGATCCAGTTTCTTTCTAGTTTGCTTGTTTTGAGCAATCTAAACCATTTCATGGCACCATTCACGACAATAGGAAGTCACAGCCTTCCTTGCAACGAGGGACTTCAAGTCTGCCACCGAGAGCTCCATCCTAAAGGGGTTTTCCTGTCCTAAAAATAGCGAGGCAGTGGGGTAGGTGGCTTGTTCTGGAAAAGGCAAAGAGCAGACACTCTTTCTGCACCGCTGTGATTTTGTAGACCTCTTTACGTCTCCTGTAAATCTTCACCTTCGCGGGCTGAAGAGTGCCAGCCTGTGCAATCATTCCCCATCTGGGATCAGCTTCACACCACTGACCATTCTCATGGCCCTGCTCTGAACTTCAGAGCTTGGCTCTTCTGAAACCAGGATTTGGTACTTGCAGAGTAGGTGAAAGCAGGACAAACTCTGCTGTTCTCACAACAAAAACTGGAGAATGTAATTTGATTTAGCTAGCGGCACGGTGAAAATAGATGCTTGTAGATGATGAAGCACGTCTCAGACCTGTGGGCAACTTCAGTGAGAAGAAAGGGAAGGGAAAACCATACTGCTGACAGCGGGGTGTGAAATCTGCTGCCTGGTGTTATACGGGAGCATTTGCTGAAAAGTTCCTTCTTGCTTTCTTTTTGCTGTTACTCCTCTAAATCCATGCCTGGATTTCAAACCAAGGGGTCAGAGGATATTAAAAACATCCTTCTGAATCACCAGTTTTGTTCCAACATTACTAGAGTCTTTGAAGCTACCCCAGAAAGGACTGGGTGTAGGACGTTCTCATGCCTATGGGTTTAGCAATCCAAGTTCCCTTGAGTTTTTTCAGCAATGTCCCTTACGGACACCACCTTGTTAAGCTGGTTAATAGGGTTTTTGCTGTGGGTGGCAGATGCTGCTGCTGAACTTGAAGGTGCAAATAATCTGTCTATATGAGAAGAACCTCTTGAGAAGGGATGACTGCTTTCAGACTTCATGCAAGTCATGAAAAAATGGTTTGAGCGTCTCACTGACAGCTAACTCACATCTGCAAATGTGTTGCACAGGCTTTTAAGCTTGATGAGGAAACGGAAGGGTGAGGTGGTGACATGGCTGGTCTACAAACCGGGAGAGGCACTGGGAAGAGAAGCCAGGTCTCTGAGGTCCCGGGCTCAGGCTTTCTGGGACAGCCTGTCTTTCTCAGCTTAAGTTTTTCTGCCTCCTATGATTCCTGCAACTACGGGACTGAAACCACCAGCGTTTTTCAGGATCAGTTCTCTGCTGTGAGCTGAACTCGAACCTTTGCTCACGACAGAAACCATCAGACCGCCCAGCACTTGGACCATGAAGGGAGCAGAGTTGCAGAGTGGTTATTACCACTTAGGTGGCTCTCAGAAACATTTTGGAAATAGGGACCAGCACCCAAAACTCTTCCCAGACAAGTGCTGTAACCGGGAGGTTTATGTCCACGCTCTTTGTTCCCTTGGGCAATTTGTTCCATGAAGGCACCATTTCAGCACACAGGGGTAGAAACTTCTCCTAATTTGCTTCTCTGTGACCTCTTGCAAAGTGGGCTGGACTGAGGATAAAATTTAGATTATTCAGACCTTTAGGCAGCTTTAGTTGAGGGGTGACAGATTTTTACCTCTCTAAAGCCTTGGATGTGTTGCCCAGCCCTGGGTCTCCTGGGTGCCCTTGTTGCTATACTGGTAGTGCTAATAATATTTGCATGTCTGAAAATGTAACTGAGACATTTAGGGGGATGCCTCGTGCATTCCTGCCCTGTGTCACAGAGACGCTTTCAGCTATTCAAGCAGAAACATAAGCCTCACTATTGTGGACTGTGGGGCGTGCACTGGCGTTTTTGCTAAGCTGTGTTATTGGCCATTAAATTCTCCCCTCCCTTTCTAAATCTGGCCACAGGACTCGACTTTGCAGACTTTGGCAGGGGTGAATTCCACAGGATGTGGGTCCATTTCCTCTAATTTCTTTTAAATATGTCCACTAGTTAACTTCTACTGACTGTTTTCCTGTTCTCATTTCAGGGAGTGGGGGTGAAGGATGGTGGAATGGTCCAGCTGACACGGTGGCACGGTCGGTCCCTCCTGCTGCAGCTGGATGTTCACCTCCTGGTTTTCTTATCGGTGGTAGCCACTTAATGGAGATGCCCAAGTCAGAAACCTTAAACCAGGCTCCTTCTGCCGTCATGACAGAGGATCCAGCTCCTGCAAAAAGGGTGATTCCCCTTATCCTAAGATCTGGTTTACCCCCAGATGTGTGTCCCTGCATACACCATAGGGATGTACCAGAGGGGGCTAAGGCTTTGGTGTCCTCTGCTCTCCTCTTCCCTTGACCCAGCCCCTGCCCAGCACCAGGGTTTATGCATGCCCAGTTCAGGACCCCGTTTTTCTCTGCAGCTCTTCAACTTTGTGCTCCAGGGTTGGGGACATGGGGGAAGAGGCCACGATGGCCAGAGCTGGAGAACTGTCACTTCTTCCAGCCCTTCACCCGGTGTTGGATCTGGATCTGGGTCTGGGTCTGCCCTTCCCGTGGGGCTGACCCCACTGTGGGTAGGGCAAGGGAAGGGGAGAGGAATCACCCCGGCACAGGGGCTCCTTTCCTACCCCTGCAGAGACCTGACGTCAGCTATGTCCCTAACTTAACGCTCCAAACTGGTATTTTAGTGGGCATGGATGATTATAGGTCTTAAAAACCTGCAAGTGGGATGGGGCTTAACTCTTACTGACGGCAGCAGTTCTTAACTATTTCTTGTATTTCAGATACTAACGGGAATTGAGGCCATTATGGCAGATTTCTTGCTTCCTCTTTTTCCCTCATCTACACTATTGCGAATTGCCCTATAGTCCCCCAAATTGCCATTAGTTACTTACTAGCCCTAAGTGAGAAAGAGAATTTCCGTATTTATTGGGTATTTAAACATTTTTACCAGTGGTTTGTATTCCAAAGAGGAATGTTTCTTGCAGGAAAGAAATTACAAAATGCTGATCGCCAAGAGAATCTAAGTATTTAATTTTGATAAAGCTGACCTAGTCTGTTGTGATAATGTTGAATTGGTTCGCTTTGGCAATACGGAATGGTTTTGCTTAGAAAATGCCACACCAATATAATTTGTGACAAAGTGAAATATAAGAAACGTAGCATGATTTTGAAAGCAGCAGCTTGTAAAATACAAGTCAAAGCTGAGTGATTCGCAATGATAAATGGGATAGATGCATTTTCTTTATCAAAAGGAAGTATTTAAGCATCATTGAAACAAAATGGGAAAATAGAAGCAATCTCTTTCAGCATTTTCGCAGTGATATTTTCCACCATTCTGGCAATATGTTGCGATTTCAATAAAACTGCTGGTCCAGCTGTAAAACTGTTATCTACAACTTCCTTACTGCTCAGATCTAACATTTTCCTTGGGGAGGATGGCACACTGTAAAAATGTCCCATGATTCATTTAAGTTTGGATTTCATCTTCCTTTCGTTGTCTAAAACATAGGCTTCTTTTCCAAAGGAATGGTCTGGGCACCTTCAGTCATCATGGGAAAGAGAGAAGATCCTCCATTGATTCATTTCATTCTAAGATGGTGTTTGGATATCTGGGATGAATCACCTGGTACGGAATCCTTTTCCACAGCTGCCTCAGTTTACCTGGGCGACCATGTCTTACTGACGTTAGTGGCTTAGGTCACCTGAAGATGATCATAAAAATGGACTCGACCAGAGTGATTCTCTCCTCCGACTTTTGAACAACAGCAGGGCGCCGCAAGGCTGCAGCAGGACCAACACCTCCCGACGGAACTCCTGCACAGCTAGGAAACACGCATCTCAACCCACCAACAGTCTCCCTGGGATGGTTTATACACAATGTCCAACCATGCACTGTCCTACAGATGGAGTGCTCTCCCCAGTGGGGTTTGGTGTTGAAGGAGTCACCGAGTGGAAGCCTAAAACTTCCACGAGCTCAGACGGGACTACCTTCACCCCTTCCAGCAATCTGTGAACTTCACCGAGATAACTTCCATGAGCCTCAGAGGAACCTGAGCAAACTAGTTGGAGTAAGAAATACTCAGGGTTTCTTCACCAAGCACAGGGCAGCCTTGAGATGTGACATAGGTATTGAGGTGCTGCTGTAACAGAAGAAGATAGCAACAGTGGCCCATGAAGACTTCGGAAGAACATCAACATAATATGCTCCGTAGTTGAAACTGTAAATGTTCGTTTTTTACTCTGTGATTTTTTCTTTATTTCTTTTTCTTGCAAGAAAGAATCCCTTGAGCACCGGTTCCCCCTCAGTGGAAGGAGTGACAGATCTTTAGCAACGGCAGCACTACGAATTAACAGCCTTCATAAAATTCATAGGTTGGAAGGGGACTGAAGGAAAAACACTCTGCAAAGGTTACCAGGCCAAAGCCCTGGGGCAACTGAAAGCTAAATTAAAAGGGGAAAAAAAATGAATATCCCATACTAAACCAAAAACCAAAACCCTAATGAAAACACTAAAAGCAATGATTAATATGACAACTGGGCAGCTTTCCCTGAAGACATGAATTCCCATCGGGGTAATCAAATTTGTCTTAAAAATGATAAATAGCTCTACCACTAACCTAAAAATGTACCTTGATCCCACCAAGCTCAATCTCTTCAAACACTAGCTGCTTCATTTGAAAAAAAAAAGTATTTATATAAACAAATAATATAAAACAAAACCCACAGTCCCAACACGGATTTTTTCAAAGTTACCTCAGTCTTTTTTGGCTGTTCAGTCCACTCCCTGGTGTCCAGGTGTAAACAATTCCCAAAAAGAGACGTCTGTATCCCTGAATTCCAGAAAAGGTAGCGCTTTGTCTTTCTTTCCCAAAAAGGCTGTCTTTATGCTGAGTTTCTCAGCCAAACCGGGGATGTTTAGGCCTTTTGATTATTTTTCCTCTCCGTTTAAAAAAAAAAAAAAGTTTCCCTCTATTTCCATTGGTGGCCCTTTATTTCTTAATGATACTCTTCTTCCTTTTGCACAAGGCTATCTCATCTTCTTTTCCACTGCCTGCTCCCCACAAATCCCACACTCCTTGGCAAACCTTTGTGCTTCATACCAGCACTCGTTGCCCACCCTGGCCCCTTGGAGATGGAGTGGGTCTACCACGGCTTTCCAGACCAGGATGAAAAGGGATATTTATGAGCATGGTCATGCAAGACGGGTCGAACACCACGTACGTCCTTCATGCGAAAGCTGTGCTCTGAGCTTTCAGTCATCAGTCCTTTCTCTTGCTCTTTATTCGGAATCTTCTTCCCTGCAGCTCCCTCCTTGTAGCGGCTTGTGGCTTTTGGAGGAGCAAGTGGGGCTGGGGGAAGACTATGGAGAAAAGGAGCGTTTACCTGGACCTCCTGGCTACCCAGGAAGCCAAGTGGATGGCTTCTTCTTTGCCACGACTTTGCGTTGGTTAACCTATTGAGAGCAAAAATAGGCAACACTAGCTTTGCTCTCTAAATCACTTGTATTTAGGCTGATTTTCAAGCCTTTTCTCTCTGTGTTTCTCCCTTTTCCTCTTTGTTTCTCCACCAGCCAGGAGCCCTAATCCTGACACTATTGAGCTTTCTGTTTGCGTTGAAAAGTGCTGCAAAGGAGACAGCTGGGCCTATAGACTTTTAAACATAGTTTCTCACCAGTCCTCTCTTTTATTTAGCTACACAGCTACTGAAACCTTCCTTATGCTTGAGAAACACCTTTGTAGCAGAGATGACAATAATTTACCCTTCCCAGGCAGGATACGGTGCCTTTGCGACTAACGAAAATCGGTCCCAGATGAATCAGGCTGCAATCTGTCAGTTCAAAATAGAAGTGGCTTTTGTATTTTTTTTACCTCCGCATTTCATCACTGATTCTCAGTGGTAAAATTAAATGCATTGTCCCTCATTATCCCAACAAGCTCCCAATTGTTTCAAAATTTGTATGTGGCATGTTTTCCCTTTTCTTGCTAAAAATGCATGGGAGTTTGTCATTTAAAATCTGTCATGGTAGCAGCAGGGAACAAGTGAGTAGGTGCCATTCTTCAGCCTCAGCCCCTGGGATCTTAATGAGGGTCTGATGCCGGTTAAAGAAATCTTCACACATTTCAAACAGAGTGCTGCTGGGTTTAATCAACAGAGAAAGGCAGGTCTAGCTGACTGAGAATCATCCTTGGGTCACTGGATTCAGAGGAGACTGTCCAAAAGTTTGGACCTCTTTGTGCCGTTCTCTCATTTTCTCTGCTTTTGAGGCAAGCAGAAACATTATGGCATTAGTTCTCCTTGTATTCATCCTCCCTGCTGGGATGTGCAGATCTGCTTTGTTGTTCACTTTTGAAGCTTTTAAATATCTCCTCTGCCTGCAAGGTCTACAAAGCGCTCACAATTTGCTGGCTAGGCAGCCATCATTTAGCTATCATCTTCTCTCAAACTGGGACAAGGATAATATTTAAAGAGAAGGAGCTGTGGTCCATGACTGGTGCTTGAGATTGCTGTGATGCTAGTATTGCTATGCATGGTAAACTCTTCATTACCGAGCTTTGCATAGCAGTAAATCTTCCCACTGTGGCTTTGACATTAACAGGAAAAAATAATTTTGGTTGATATCGGTAGTGTCCTCCTGGAAAAGGAAAATATTTAGCTCTTTCTGTATTAGGCCTTTTCCTGCAGTGGCCACCTTCTAGAAAGTACAATAGATATGAGCATCTTGAAAGCAAGTAGGCACCTATAAACTTTGGCATATGAGAGGCACTGGGGGAATTCATCCACAGTTTGGTAGGATGGACTGGATTTCTGCAGAGCTCCTGCCCCAGTGGGACAAAGGGCCATGCATAATGATAAAAAAAGCAGCTGGCAGCTATGCTACGTCACCTTCCTGAGAAGGCATAAATAGACAACAAAAGCTCTTTTCTGCCAGTGGTTTTGCCTTCCCAACAGGAGTTTCGCTGGTGGAGCTCTTTGAGGTGTACTAGCCTTTCCACATCTTGCTAAACAAGGTGATGCTGGCAGGTCTCTGGGGCACAAACCTGGCAGTAGTAACTCCCAGATGTCCTGCTGGTCTGCAAAGTGTAAGACGAGCATTGGTATGATTTTTGAGAAGTTTCATGCAGAAAAAAAGAGTGTTTGAAACCTCGTGTTCACTTGAGTATATCCTTAAGATTTAGGATTGGAGAGTGATGAATTCCTGCCTCAAGGGATTTTTTGATGTCTAGTGGATCTCAAGCTGGATACAACTGACTAAGAGGTGTCTACATGATACGCACCAGCCTCTGAACCGGTTACCCTGGGCTTTCTTTGTCAATGAGTCCAGTTGGTATCAGCAGTGGAGGTTAGGCTACAAGCCATGTCGCCCTGAAGCAGATGTCCAAGACCAGCCAGTTGAATCATGCCCCTGCTTGCTTCTCATCCGTAAGGGGGTCTGGGATGACCAGCTCAGCTTGAAGACTTTTCTAGATGAGATGCCAGAGTAAAGAGAAAGGATTCACACCTCGCTTCTGCAGCCAGAGACAACAATAAATGGTATTTTCTCATTTGCAAAACTTGTGTCTCTCTGAAGCCTGTTGTCCATATCTGACAACTAGACTTCCATCTTCTTTTCCAGTGCCTCACTGCTCCCTTGATGAGTGTTGTATAAATCATGTCCTCCAGCTGTGCTGTGGCAGTGCATTACATTTCATTGTACACGAGTGGTAGTAAATCCAAGCGCAATCAGTAGAGCATTTTTATAGGAGCAATTACATTTAAAAGGTTTTTCTCTGAACTATGTCCCATATTCAGGGAGAAGAAACATATGTAGGTAGTAATAATGTTGTCCAGGGCCACAAATGGTTTCAAAAGAAGCTCTGACTGAAATGATTGAGTCTCCTCGGTCTCTTATTGCAAAATAAGTTTTTGGAGTAAGGATATGTTTTGTAATAAGCCCAGAATGTGATGGAGTAGTGACCCCCCAAGGTGAATGGACTGCCAATTGCCTGCCTGTGAACATGCATTTCCACTCCACACTGCTTACTATCCCTTTTCCTCTTGTTTTCCAAGTGATTAAAATAATTACGTCAAACAAGGCACTATTTTTTATCACTTGTATTTCATTGTCAGACCTGATAAAGGGTTTATGTGCTTGGAGGCTTTTTATATCATCAAGTCTAATAAAGACATTACCTCTCCCAATAAGTTGTAGACCTCTAAATATACGTGACCTTGTTAATTATGGTGGGACCTATTGGGATCTTTGGGTATTCACTGGAGGCGTATGTGGATTTAGTTTTAAGATCAGGGAGGCACCATAGAGACAATGGATAAACAACCTGCTGGCAAACATGGTAGGATTCATGAAGACCCACAGCCTGCCCTCCTGCGTAGGAAGCTGCTACTGCTGGATGTCTACCAAACTCAGAAGACTTGTTTCAGCAAAGCTGGGATTCAGGGAGGTGGAAGGAAAAAAAAACACCTTGAATTTCACCTTGCAGTTTTCTACGTATCAGTCAAGCAGTGGAACAGTTTGCCAAGAGAAGTTCTGCAGTCTCCATCCCTGGAGGTTTTCATGACCCAGCTGTAGAAAGCCATGAGTAGCCCAGTCTGATCTCAGAGCTGACCCTGCTTCCAGCAGGAGATTGGACTAGAGACCTCCTGAATTCCCTTCCAACCTCAGTTGTTCTGTGATGCTGTGATATCCAACTCCATAACTTGGAGTTAGGCCACAGCATATCTCCAGAAAAAAAGCATCTGGTCCTGATTTAGAGCATGTAAGCAAGGCCATGTTTTGGATAGCAGCTGAACCCGCCCATAACTAATCTCCCCTCATATGACAAGGACCATATGTCATGCCATGTGGCGGTAACTGAAAGGGAGTGAGGGAGATTATTACATCCTCTTTCATCTCCAGGGTAAATCTTCTCAGACGGAGAATCTGTATTTCCTTAGTGGAGTTGTTCCATTGATTGAGTTATGCTCGCCATTAAAAGAACGATTCTGTGCGTAATTACTACTTTGGACCTTTCTGTTTTTCACTGCCATTAAGGGTTTGTTCTGTCACTGCCTCTCACATGAAAGAGTCTCTGAAATATCAGATACTTTCTGTCATTGTATATCTTTCTCAACTAGGACATAATCGTCTTTTAACCTTCTCTACAATGTTTGAACTCTTCAATGGGCTCAGCTTGGGTCTTGGCAGGTATCCAAAACCCAAGAGGGTGAGGAAGGCTGTCCCTTGTTGCAAAGCCCCAATAGGTCAAAGTGGTCTGTTATGAGTCACAAGTGAGTCAAGCAAGGCAAAGCCCAGTGCTAAGTGTTCCTCACTTGATTTATAGCTTTATCTTCAAAAAAAGGAAAGAGAATGCAACATGATTTCAGCTTCTAGTTATGATTTCAGAGCAATAGCATCGGACACAAGACCAAGGTGAGTGTAGTTAGAGGGCACGTAACTCAGAGAAAACCTCAGGGAATTGTGGGAGTCATAGAGATGAGTTACCACGTCATAGAGTTGAGGAATCAAAGGGTGGAAGAAGTTTAATGAAGAACATATATTTTCCTGTGCAAGAATCTCTCCTCTCTTGGATAGTACAGGCTGAAATGATAACACCTGATGAATCATTTCCATCACTGTCAGTTCCTCCGGTCAATGGACAGACCAAGAGAGATGGGGACATTGAATTACCACCTGGTCACCTTGAATTACCACCTGGAGATGCTTTTCTCTCTCTCCTCATTGCATAGGGAGAGGAAAAAGACTCCAGACTTAGATCTTCCTGTGGTGGGATAAATCCAGGCCCTAGGTCTACAGGTTCCTTTGCATCCTGTGGGCTTGAGAGCAGGATTCAGCAAAATTCACTGGTCCATTTAGGCACTAATAGCTTTATGACGGCTAAAGGTGAGCCAGAGCTCATCACTCCCTTACAGGCTCTGGGCAGAAATGGGTACGTCCAGAAAGCTGTTCACTCCACAGTAGGATACGTGTCTATGACAGGTCAGAGCAGTTTCTCTTCTTCTCATCAGTGGCTATAAAGTGTTCCCAGCTTGTCAGATGTCATTGCCAAAATTCTAGAAACAGTGCTTGGAGAAGACGAATGCTACCTCAGACTTGCTTGAAATCAGTGGGAGGTGATGTCCCCAAGACTTCATCGTCTCTGAGGTGACTAATCACTCATGTGAATCCAACTCCCATTCTGTCTCCCCAGTTACACCGTGTAGTAACTGGTTGACTCTGTGTCATGATGCCAAGACATCTTCCTGGGGAGTGACCCCGATGCTTGCTCTTTCCTCAGATAAATCCCCTTTGAGAAGCTCAAATATTCCATCCTGCCTTGGCTGTGCACATGACAGACCATTGCTTGGCTTACACAGATATCTGGGATGGTGAAGGGTTTTGGGAAGACTGCTTCTAATTGTTTACCTCTTTAAACGGGTCAACTGGCTGCTTTTTCATTTAAGTCCTGTGCTGTGCCCTGCCCTGCAGTTCCTGCCCCCGGCCGTGCTTGGACAATGTAGTAAGGAGCTAGGAGTGTCCCTGGTCTGGCAGACCATGAGACCAGGGCTGCTCAGTGTACGACGGGGTAGCAACGTGCTCACAGACTCTAGGGCCACCATGAGACGAGAGGGTGGCAAAATCCAGCGCCTGTTTGCAGAGATGCAAACGACTGTACGTGACAAGAGCATTGCAAGCTGCAGCCTTTTTCACACCAGGACTCCTCCTTCCATCTTTGGAGGCCTCTTTCTATGAGCTTGTTCTGACCATCCTTCATCCGCAGTTCTTCTGTCCGGTAACATCAGGGACAATTTGCCTCGCTTTCGTCGTTACCAAAATCACCAAAATGATCTTCCCACTTGCTGTCAGTCTCCCAGCTGGGGGGGATGTCTTCCCTGTTCAACCACACTCCACCGAAGCTCAGGGAAAGTTTCCTGTTCACCTCACCAGGTTCAGGATTAGGCCCTTCTGGCCAAGTCATGAGTGCTTTTTCCTGCTTGAGCACTCCCAAGGCACTTCAAGGGTTAAGCCAGCAGGACTGAGTTGCCATTGTACTGGGAAGGGGAGATCAGTTTTCCTGCCTGTAAAGCCCTGTGGCACAGCACGAATGTATTTGTAACAGGAGCCAGAAAACCAGTCCGGGGATGCTGTTGAAGAGAGCCCCAACAGCGAGAACAGGGCTGTGCTCAGCACTGAATATCATCCTCTGCGGAGCACCAAACGCACACGTGTCCGTGTTATTCCTTCTCAAGCAACGCCCTCGCCACCTCTCCGACTCTCCCCCCCCCCGCCTCCAGGAGCCAAGGTCTTCTGATGCTCTTGCGCAGAAAGAAACCACAGTCTGAGGATGCTGCGTGCCCCCAGAAATCTTAAAAATGCGGAGACGGTTTTGACAGACCTCCTGCCTGAATACCTGACTGCTATTTAGAATGCATGGCTTGTAAATAACTGCATGGGAGAGGGGTTGTTTACTGCAGCCTTGCCTCTGTGATTGATGCTGACTTCCACGTCAAAAAAAAAAAAAACTAACGAGATTTCAGCTTCCCTCTCACTCCATAGTGATTTGGGTATATTTTGGGCCAGACTTCTTTGACTACAGATGATGGTTGAGATGCAACAGGCACTCTGAGACAGCTTCACCCTAGTAGGAGGTTTCAGCTTTTGTTTTCATCGGTTGCAAACGTCAGTGTTTTTATATCGCTCTCACTTTGCCCACGGGAGCTGGGCCGAGTCAGAGCATCGTGTGAGGGTTTGCTCGGTTTCTCGAAGCACCCACTGTGCACAAACCCCAGCCCAGGGTGACCGATTGCAAAACGTCACCCCTATCTCCCCACCCCAGCATCTCTCCTCTCCCAGGAACACCTGCAAGAAGCAATCAGATTTAAGGAGAGCAGGGCCAACCCGGGGGATAGCCATCCTTCACGAGCTGGCTTTGCTGTGACCAACCTGCCCTGACGCTGACATTTTGATTAAAGTGGTTTTTGCTTTCTTACACACTTTTCTCTGATAAGTCTGCTACTCCGCTCACAGCCCCTCATGCGGTTTGTCCTAAATATTGTAATCTCTGGGGCACCTTTCTATCTTCCACAGACGTAACTTCCCTTTCCACGTTATTTCTGCGCAGCAATGACGCTCTTATCTAATTAGGATATCTACTTAGCAATTTCCTCCCTTTGCTGTTCGCTTTTGCCTCTGTGTGGCTTTTTCAGAGTTGGTGATTTTATATGTCAAGTCGCATGCACAAACCTGTTTTAGCCCAGACCTGAGGGTGCTGGGTCCGAGTTTGCAAGCTCTGGGCAGCAAGAGGAGGGATTAACCCAATGCAGCAAGGGAGCAGCCATATATCAGGCAGGCAGCGGGCAGGCTGGGAGGGGACGAGGGCAGCGCTGGCTGGGCATCCTGGGCATGGCGGATATGGGGTTGTGGTTGTCCTAGGAAAGGGGTGGCAATACTGACACGTCCCATGGTGCGGGGATCCCTACGGTGAAGCTGTTGGTCTCTAGATCTCCTCTTGTGGCAATTTGCTCTATACCTGGGTACCCGCTGGAGGCAGATTTTGTGGGTGGGCTGGGCATTCTGCTGGATGCAGGCATTCCCCTGTCTCCCCATCCCTCCTACGGCTGTGGATTTGGCCCTGCCACCCCGTTACGTGCCACGGCTCCAGCAGAAGAGCTGCACCGGGTGGCTTATGTGCTGCTCTGAAAAGAGCGTGGGACCCGAAATACAAGTATCTGCTAGAGCAGGATGGTGAAGGCATCCCCCTGCAAGCCTGCATGGGCTGTCCCAGCCGTTTCTCTTCACTTACCCAACTCTGTGTTGGCATCCCTGATCTAGTGGGAGGTGTCCCTGCCCACGGCAGGGCGGTTGGAACTAGGTGATATTTAAGGTCCCTTCCAACCCAAACCATTCTGTGATTCTATGATCCCAGCCAATAATTGCTCCCTGCTGGAGCTGGAAATCTCATTTTATCTTAGCAGATGTTTCTTTACAACATCTCCTGCACGGCCATTTACGGCTGTCATTTTTTTTTTTCTTTTTAAAGAAAATAGCCCCACCAACAGCAAAACCCAAACTGCCTGGTTTGCTGTGGACTTGAAGCGCATGTTTAAAATCCCTGTTCCCTGATGTTTCATCAGGGCTGAGCCCCACTGCAGACTTGCCTCCCGGAGGGCTGCAATTTTCTTTCTACTTGACCTCACCACTTGTTTTCAGAAGTGTTGCAGGAACCCAGTACCTCTGACAGCTTCAGCCCTGTTCTTGAAAGCGGTTGGAACTGGCCAGTGGGTAGCACAGACAGAAATACACATGGCCGGTGATGAAATAAGGTTCTTTTCCTTAAAAGCCGGCCAAAAACATATGCCTCTGAGGTGCACCGTTACAGCCTATATTGTTCCACCAGGCCCCATAACTTCAGCATTTGGAGACGGGAGGCTAAATTTAGGCATGTTACTATTTCTGTTTTAATATCCTGGAACTGGCTCAGACTCCAGCACTGGATTTTGCATTCCTCTTCGCCAAGTTTCTCCCACTCAGGAGCCCTGCCTCGAGGGAGGCTCTGGTTGTCACATGCCTGCCAGTCCCTCCCCTGTCTGACAGGGTTGGGAGGTTTGATTGAGTTTCGTTATGGTGATGAAAATCAAAACTGAAACTGGTGCACGATGTTCAGCAGGGGATGATTTTTATGTGTCAAGGCCCAGATTTTTGGCTTCACATCTTTCAACTTAAGTTGTCAGGGGGGGGCTTCGTACTCACTGCAGGTCCCCTCCATGGGCAATGAAGAAAGTGGCTCACCTCCTGCTTTTGCTTGCGGCTCTGCCCTGACTCTTGCAGGCAGCGAGCCTGACTAGTGCCTTTTAGATTTGTGCCTTGGGAAAGTGCTTGAAGGGACTTGGAATAATTTTGACCCCACGTAGCAAAGAAGGAGCGCTGGCCTGGCTCCTGTGGTGGGATTTATCAGTCGGGGTGCGAGTGGGGCTGGGCTTCTGGACCAAGCCTTGGAAATGTTCTCACTTGCAGGCTCGGCTGAGCCCAGTGCTGCAGCCATCACCTCTCTCCTAGGCTGGTGCTCCTTCCTCGCATGGGAACAAAGTGGCTGGTGGACAGCAGATACGGCTCATCAGCCCTTTGGTGCTGAGTCCCCTGGGGACAGGGACTGGGAGCCGGACCACAGGGTTTTGCAGCACACGTGTATGCTGCAGTTGCAGTGGCATGGGCACGAAATGCATTTCCCTTTGCCAGGACTTGCATGGAGTTATTGCTTTAAGCTAATGCCATCTTCACCTCCAGGCCCTGCAAGACCTTCTCAAACTGGACAGATAAAGGATGCACGGACTGAAGCTTGTGGCCCTGCTGCTTTAGAAACAGCAATAATAACCACGGCTGCAGAATTTCCTGACTTTTCCGTGCTTAGCCAAGCAAACCTGCTTTTCACACAGGGTATCTTTTTTTTTAAAAACCTCTATCTATAACATCCTAAGGAGACTGTTGGTATATAGTGGCTCCTAGTAAAACAAGAGTTACCACGCTGTGGCGTGGAGGTATTACACCACAGACAACACCACCCTGCACTTAGAATAAGGCATGACTGGTGTTTCTCATTTTAAGAGTGTCATTCAAAGCAAATACATTTATTTTTATTTCTCTCTCTCTTTTTTCCCTCTGGTCAGGATAATGCCCCCGCTGTATTTCTCTGCATGTCACTATCGGGAGCCAGGACAAAGCTGCCTGTTTCCAAGCCACCCCTGACTTCCCAGCTAACTCCATCCTCCCCACAGTGGAAGGTCCCTGCGTGGCTTTGATTAGTAGCTATGTCCTTCCAGTCACTCCTACCCAGGCTCCTACTGCCCTCTCTCATTGATCTCCACCATTGCAGTCCTCCTGACCTTTGTCTGATGGTCCTGTTTGTTTCTGCTTTGGACCCCAGGTGCCAGGGCTGCAGTGGAGCGCCAGTTGTTGGTGGGATTTTTCCACCGGAGAAAGGGAGCTGGGTGCTCAGAGCCCTAATACCTGCAGTTGCACTTAAAAAGTAATTGAAACGAACTGTTTTCTTGCTTTTTGGCCTATGAGATAAGTATTCATTCCCTTTTGTTCTCGGTGTCTTTCTTCCCAGATCAAGGTTGAAATTAGTTTCTGGAAAGAGGGCTTGGCTTTACTGAAGATCCTCCTGTTTTAAGATGAAGGTATTTGTGTGTTGCTTGAGTTGTAACAAGCCTATTTTATGCTTTCTTACCACCCTTCCTGTTGAAGACCTCAAAACACTTCACATGCAATGAAAGGACCTTACCCTCTTCTTCAAAGCCTTCCAAATTTGGCCTAAACTAGGAAAACGTAGCCCTGTCTGAAAATGGCTTCTCCTCTTCTTGCTGGAGAGACAGAAGAGTCCACCTCGGGTACAGGACCTCAGCTTGCAGAGGTGGGGTCGGTATCTTGGGGTGCCTCAGGGGCCATGAAATGAAGCTGGCGCCTCTCTCCGACACCGCTGGACACGTGTCTCTGTGGCGGGCTGGGGAGCAAGGGACACAAGCAGAGACAGTTGTAGTATGGCAAAGCTCTGAAAGACAAAGTAGCTCAAGCACCCCGGTAGGAGGAGGGACAAAGCCATCCCAGGTCTCCTTGAGGTGGGTCCTAGCCCATCTGGTGGATCCATCCTGGTCAGTCTCTGGTTGCCCCTGACCGGCCACCCCACTGGGAGGAGCACCTCAGCTCCAGGCAGCACCGCATGCCTGCCTGTGAGACGGCACAGCTGTTTAATTACTCAGGGGAGTAATTAATGGTGTCAGGTTGTGCCCCATGCATTGTTGGCAACCTTCACTAGCTTCTGTGTAACTTCATTTTGTTGCAAGTCTAGAAGTTATTTCCATTACGTATCTCAGCTTGTTTTCATAGGTGATTTTATAGAGTTCGTTTAAAAATAGACTGGGTTTTAAAATACTTTTTTCTAAGAAATTCTGTTTCTTGGTTTTCCTTTTTTTTTCAGTTTCATCAGACATAAAAAAATATCCAATGTCTAGAGGCAAGTAAAACAAAAAGAGAGACAGAGGAAAGCAAAAAGAGGGATGCAATTAAAAAAATCACTGTTCTGTCATTCCTTCACCTCAGAAAGTCTTGAATTGCTACAGGAAATATAAACAGAGCAAAAATACAGGGAAGTAGCGGTAAAAGCACAGTGAGCAAAGGCAGCTTTTGGTGGACTAGCACGTGTCTTAAATGGACTGTATATTGTTGCCAAAGAGTTTCATATGCAGAGGGACAGCTCATGCACCGGGAGGATTTTAATGCAGAAAACCAAAATCTAGCCCCTCCAGACTTTGAAAGAGTCGCATTTGTCTATTCCTTAATTGAAATATAAGACTTGCCCTGAGTCCTACCAGCAAGGGAGTTGTTTCAGGCCGAATTCCATTTTTCTTTAGGAAAAAAAAATAAAAATCATGGGCATCGGAACAGAGGCTGTTTTGCACATACTTTGTAGACTCAGAGAAAACAGGACCGGGAGGGACCTTCAGCTTCTGACCTCAAGGCAGGTTGGGAGCTCTGTGAACCACTCCTGAAAGGCATCTCTTTAGCGTGTTCTTGAGACCTCCAGCAATGATGTCATTAACTCTACAGGCCATCAACAATTTCAGCTCTATTGTTATAAAATATAGAAACTTGGTAAGGCTGTTCAGGTCTTTATGGAAAGAACCTGATATTATGATTATCTGCATCCTTTGAAATGTTAACTGTATGTTCACTTGCAATAGTTTTACTGTTTGTCTCACCTATCAGATCAGAGAAAACCTTTCCGTTCAGCTGAAATCAGCCATTAAAAATGACTCAAACCATGGACATACAAATGAAGGAGGAAGGGACGGGGGTATGGGTTAGTGATACACAGAAAGACTTTGTGCATGGTTTAAAGACCTCAAAACGAATGACTCCTGCTCTGTTAAGTCTTTGGGCCGGCCCCTGAGCCTCTTCTCCAGGCAAGGCAAGGAGATTGCTCCTACGTAGGTTTTAGAGGGCCATTTGCCTGTCCCGGGCACTTACCATTTACTTGGTCGCTGATGGGAACATCCTGTGTGCTCACAAATAGCTGAGATTGGGGTCCTGGCTGAAACAATGTGTGCTTTCACTCTTCCCTTCCAGAGGTACCCAAAGATGTGGTTGTGCAGAAAACCCTGCTTGTGCAGAGTTTAATTTGATAGCCAGCCCCCAGGGTCCCACGCGGAGACTCTGGCACAGCTGGGACCTGAGCACTCACATCCAGACCCCAAACACGCAGTGCAGTGAAAGTTTCTCTGCAGAAGATCCTTCCGTCCTTCAAAAGCCGTTTGGCACCTGGAGGTGGTGAGGGTGTAGCAGCTGGATTGCTGAGCGAGGCATCACTGCAGAGCGCACCATCCTTCCCGCGGAGCCTGCCTCTCAGCCCTAATTATCTTTTGGAGGGTGACATGAGCCCGTGGCGGGCCAGAGGAGGCCTATTCTTTGAGGAAAGCGTTCAAAAGGAGCTCCCAAGCATGTATGAAATCTCACAGAAGTCCACAGCAATCCTAATCTAAGTATGCTTGTGTATTTTCCCAGTTCAACGCCTTTTTTTTCCACGTAAGATTCCTCTTTGGCCTGTTTAAAGGACATTTTCAGCAACTTCAGAGGCTAAGCAAGCTGCAGTACTTTCATTTACTTCTTGGAGACTGTGAGAGGGAAAGTTTCAGGAAATGTCAACAAAGGATTAACACTAAAATTGAGGAAACACCTTGTTATTGTTGATGCCTGATCGCTTTTGGCTTGTACCAGGTCAAACAGAGTAGGGACTTAAACCTGAATCTGGCAGCTGGCATAACGTGGTGGAAAGACCTTCTTCTCTCCTCCCCAAACTTTGCTACCTTGGCACAAATTTTGCTGAAGTTTTATACCTGCATCTTTCCTCCCAGCCCTTTTTTCATATGTTGTTCAACACTCAGCTCCGATGACCTTCTTCAGTGTGGACTGTTCGTCCTCTTGGCTTAGCAGGGGTCCGAGGTCTGAACTTAATCCTTTTTCTTTCCCTGCTCAGCATGTTATAGCTGTGCATGCTCATCTTGTTTGCATTTTTTTTTGGAAAAGGCCCCAGTGGGAAGCTTGAGTCTTGTGGCACATGGCAGGCATTTCAGTCTGCAATTATCGGCGCTGCTAATCTGCTTCGAGTGGAGCTGGCCGTGCTCAAAACGTGCTTGTGGCTTTCCTCATCTTTGGCTCTTTGCTGTGGTTTCGGCCCCTTCTGAATCCCCCAGTGTTCAGGAAGAGCCGGAGCGGTTCTCACACTCTGTTTTCTCTCCTCCTTTACTTTTTCCCTGGCATTCTCCAGGCTTTCACTTGCAGCCCATCTTGGTTTTTAAATGCACGTTGAAAACCTTATGTTCCCCAGTTTTTTTCCACATTGGATGTGAAAGGAAGAACAGACTCTGTATTAAATCTGTTTTCTTTTCTTTCTTTCCTTCCTATCTCCTTTGCCTCTTCCCACAGGTCTGTTATTTCCAGACTTCTCTGCTCCTATCAATGTCCCCAAAACTTTCAGCTATTCGTGCCTGTCAGATATGCGTCAAAGTGCTTGGGTTTCATCACCAGAAGGAACTTTACAGTGGAGGCATAAACCCCTTTAGGAAACCTATCTTTATGAAATACTGTATATAAAGCACTGCCTGAGGGAGATCAGTTATGGAGCAGAGAGGCAGCACAGGCTTTGCTCTTTGTAGTAATTTGTGTTTTTGCAAAGAGAGCAATTGGCAGAAACAATTCTTACCCTCTTTGCGCAAACAGAAAACAGCCGAAAATCAGGACTTTGTATCCGCTGAGTTTGGTTAGTAAGATCATAAATAACCCATAAGATGATCTGGACTGCTGCAGAATACAAGCTGGAGATCTCATCCAGTGAGTCCAACACCAGACGGTATAATGCAGGGACACTTGGTTTCAAGGACCTAATTCTCATTTCTTTCCCAGTAGCATAACTTAAAAAAAGGCTCAGAGGAAATGAAAAATGACACCCAAAGCCCACACGTCTAGGGACAACCTGACCCATTTCCAGAGGATTATTTGCCATCGCTACAAAAAAGATGCACTGAGTAGCTACTCCGAATGTTTCTAAATTAATTTTCCACTTCCACATGCTGCTGGAGCTAGCTTCTGTCTTTTTATTGTAAATTTTTTTCCTGGTGCAGATTTGTGTAAACTGTGATTGAACTGCTTCTCCAGGAGTCCTGCCCATGTCAGAAGTATGTGACCCGAGAGGGATCTTTTATTTTCAGCATGGTGTGATCCTCCACAGTGTTTTGCATCATCTTGTGTCTCAACTTCCATCATGCCATGCATGATTGATTTGCCTGCTTTCTACAAGGCTTTGCTCAGTTATTTGTTATCTCTATTTGGGCACCATTGTGTTCAAATCAATGAAGTCATCTACTCAATGTTCAATGGCCATAAAAAAATAAAGTAGGAGCTGGCAGAGGATTATTTTGAGGTCAGACACATTTGTGTTTGCTGGGCTGGTGGCCAGGAGACCATAAATATAAAATGGGACAGTATAGTCTTCCCTTGACTGTTGCGCTCTGTTTTTATGTTCAAAACAACACAGCAGAAATAGAAAAGGTCTAGACCTGAAGCTAAAGAAATGCCACAGCATTTCTGTACTAAGGGGCTTCAGAAATGATCCTCATCAGTCTCCAACAGTCTTCCGTAGCTGAGTCTCTGTTGAACTTGCCTGGAATTATACTTGAATTACAGCAACAAGAGAGGATAATGAGGCTCAGAAACTGGAGGTGAGACTGACGTGTTAACCAACAGCCCCAGCCCGGTGTAACTACAGGCTGAGTCTGCTCTGGATTATGCCGTTTTGCACAGCTGCACCCTTGGCTGGTTGATAACAAAAGCAAAGGCAAGTGGCTTGTATCTGTAGTACTTGCACCGAGTGGGATGTTCCTGCATCCCCGTCTTCCTTCCACAGGTCCAGCTCCTCACAGAATCATGGAATGGCTTGGGTTGGAAGGGACCTTTAAAGTTCATCAAGTCCAACCCCCCCTGCAGTGAGCAGGGACACCTCCAACTCGATCAGGTTGCTCAGAGCCCCGTCCAGCCTGGCCTTGAATGTTCCCAGGGATGGGGCTTCTACCACCTCTCTGGGCAACTTGTGCCAGGGTTTCACCACCCTCAGCATGAAGAATTTCTTCCTTATATCTAGTCTGATATTTCCTCTTATGTCCCAATTCATGAAAGGTTTTCACATCTTTGATATTGGACTGCTGAAGGAGATGGCAATCCTCATGTACTCAACCTCAGACACGCAGCCAGCACTGGATATTTTCAATGCAAAATTGGGGTCTTTGTGGATAATGCTTTCCAAAACATGTCTGCTTTTCACTTTGAAATGTCCAATTTGCAAGAAAAAAACAAAAAGATCTCCCTTTTTATATTTTGAATTGTTAGTGTGATTGTCTGTTGTGGCTACCCTTCCTTGGGGATAAGCTACTCTGCTAAGACCGCATCTCCCAGGGTTTTCCTGGAGCTCAGAGAGCTGGGAACAGGTATGTCTGCAAAAAGTTTCCTCTGGACATATTTTCCATTTTCTCTGGGCATATTCTCCAGGGCTGTCTTGTGCCAATGAGATGAAAAGTGTAGTGTGCCAAAATTTATGTGCTGGCATATGTGTGTGTGAGTGTATGCACGTGTGCACACGCACGTGCGTGTGTTGATTCTTGGGGTGCTGCCTATGACATGGCACAGCTCTTGCCCATGCCGGTAGACTCTCTCATAGACTCCCCTTCCAAAACACACCCCCCAGATAAGGTTGTCTACTTCATACTGTCTACTGGGAACCGTTTCTGCTCCTGAATACTGCGTTTCCTAGGAGGGCCCGTGTTAGAACGGCCATGGAGATTGTTAGCAATTAAATGGTCTGGATGGCTATGTGATATAAGTCCTTTTCAGACCCCGGTGTGATGGAGAGTGCTGTGTTTAAACCTGATTAGGAGAGGAGTGGGCTTGCTCCTATCGAAGGAGCCGTTTCTGAGGAAAGGAACAGCAATGACGGGCAGCAAAGGTTATTGAAAGTGGCTTTTAGTCATCACGTCGCGACCTGCCTGTGATTTCAGTCACAGCAGGTGCTGCTGAACTGGACCAAAGCAAATCCTGTACAGCCCTGGTGTGGAGTTCTATCCCACTCTAAAGGAAAGTCGAACAAAGTTAGCTCCAGCCTGACACCTTTAAAAAGAGGTTTTTTTTGCCTTTGGAGAGATATTCTTGTTGCATTCATCTTTTTCCTCTTTTAACAGCCGTAGATGAGAAGGAAACAGGATTTCTGATAACGGCACTGAACAAAGTTGCAGGTGGTGGGGATTCAATTTGTGATCATTACCTACCTGGGAAATAGCTTAATCCCTCTCTGGACTTTAATCCCCAAATCTGTATAGAGAGGACAAAAATGCTTCCTTTGCTTTCCTTGCATCAGACCTCAAATGCCTGTGGGCTAATGCAATGTGCTCCCCTTTTCCTTCCACCTCCTCATCTTGCTGTGGGACTCTAGGTGCTTCCACAATATAAAACTGTAATTTCAGTAAGGCCAACCAGCCGTTCCTGAAGCAGAGGACACTCCTGAAACCTCCCAGAGCTCCCAGCCTTCGTCAAGTCCTATAGCTCCTGGGAACATCTTTCTGGGCCTCTTCTCTCCCCTGTCCTCTGCTAATAGCGTGCTTACGTTCACTGGCTTTCCAAAGGCATGGGATGGTGAAGTGTTGCAGGGATTTTTGCCAGAAAAATGAAGCCTTTTCCTATAGAAGGACTTTGTCTGCCCCAACCCAGCTGGCTCGTTCTGTGGCTCGAGGAACCATGCTTCCCCTAAGATTTGACTTTACCTTGGAAATGTTCATCTTTGAAGATAGGGGAACAGAATGTGTTCCCGCTGCCAACATAGTCAGACCTCTGCCGCCAAGAGCAAAGGGTTGCAGGAACGCTTTGCAAAGAGCCTGTGTAATTGTCTGCAGTCTTGGGTAAGATGAGACAGGCACTGTTTCAAATGGGGCTTACTGCTTCAATACAGACTAACCTTCGCACCTTCTTCAGCCCAGACTGGCATAAAGGCTCCTTGATGAGGGTAAAAGCAGATGTACATATAGCCCGAATACCATAAACATACTCCTCAGGGATACATCATCCCAGAGGTTACAGAGACGCCTTGTCAGGATGCTGACAGCTCGAAAATAGCTATGGCCAAGAACAGCACATGTTTAGTCCTAGGTGCAGACAGGATCATGCTTTCATTTAAGTCCTTCCCCCTCTCTCCTTGTCTTTCAGGACTTCTGAGAAGCAGCCCTCATCCAAAGGGTGCCATCCCGCCCTGGGAATCCCTTCCAGTTGCTCCCGTGGGGCTTGGGCTGAGCTGTGTGGGGTGATGGACCAGCTGCTGGGTTATGCCAGCTGTCCCCTCCTGTCTTCAGGCTCTGCAGGCTCAGCAAAGCGAGTAACGGAAAACGCTAGGTCCAGATTTTGGATGGTTCAGACCATCCATGGCCCCGCTTTGCCCTCTGGAGTGATCTCACGGCACTGCAGGCTTTGGCACCCACATACCAACCCCCTGTGGCCTACTGTTCTGTGTCCTCCAGCAAGGAGCAGCCTCCAGCTGAGATGTTGGGTGATGATGTCCGTGACTGGGATGCAAGAGAGAGAGGACTCAACAGAAGTGGTGAGAGACCCCAGAGAAGGAACCAGCTGGTTGGTCTCTATGGGTGGGATTTATCACCAATAACTGCAGCTGCCTAAATCTGGGGCATCCAGTCAACAGCAGCTCTTTAGGCTGCCTCCAAAGCCAATCGGGAGCGATCAGGGACTGAAGAGGGTGGCTTGTTCCGCCCTAAGACTGGTGTGCGGCAAAGATGGCCTGGATTGCGTTCTGAAGGCAATTTCTCGTTCTCGGAGAGGCACTAGATAATAAGCTTAGACAAGGTGCTAGTTTTTGATGGCTAAAACTGCCCTCTTCAGTGGCAACATATCATAACCTTTCTCTCCCCTCTGCTTTTGCAAAACATGGTAATATTTCAAGCTTTTAATTTTTTTTCCTCTAACTGGAGGTTTCCCAGTCCAAACAGACTAGACAGAAAACTCAAAACACAGCACAATACACCATGAACAAAGTTTTTCTTTGGTGTTTGTTGACTTCTTTGGCTTTAGACTCTGTAAGAAGCCCTGGGGAATTCACTAGGACTATTCACATAATGAAGTGTAAAACCTTTTGGTAGCAACAGCTTCTAGCAAATACTTGTAAACTAGACAAAACCAAGGGTCAAGAACTGGAACTTGCCCACTGATGCTGCAGCACAGCTTTGACCCATGCCAACTTTTGATCTCCTAGACATGTCCCATTAATTGCCTGCGTAGGGAGAAGGACATAGCATGATCAAGAACATCCTTTCCTATGCTATGTAAAGCAAGCCAACCTTTTTTTGGGGAAAAGAGAGTTTGGCTGTACCCATGTCAGCTGTACCATGTCACTTGCCATCAGGGCCACAACTGTCTATATTGCTAAATTGCTACAGCAGCATCTGGTTTGGTTTTGGCTCAGGTCAAGTATAGTTTTCCCAAGGAACTCCCAGACATGGTTTGGAGGTTCATGTGTGTGAAGAACAACTTCCAGTGGGCAGTCAGCAGGCAGCCACCATGCTCTGAGCATGAAAATAGGGTAATAATGGAGGTGCAGCGGACAGCTGCGGTGGAGGGCACACAGGACCAAAGATTGCCCCAGAACATCTCATTTACTAGTGCAGACATGGCCATGGGCAGCTCGACCTCCTCGTTCAGGCTGAGTAGAGCCAGAGGTTTCTGAACTGCTCGTGGTATGTGAAGCACTTCCAAGTGCACAGAGGAAAATCCAGTGATGAACGTAATTTTTGCTTTCCAAGCACACGGGTTCATGCCCAGTGCAGTGTGTTTGGTGGGCCTTCGGTTCAGAGCCTGTACATGACTTCTTTGACTAATTGGGTGCATCGATACAGTTCAGGAGCATCCAAAAGAGCAGCAACGCAGTGACAGTAAGCCTGGAAATAACTTTCCACTGCTGCTTTCCCAGCCTCTCTGAATGGATATCCTTCACACTTGAGCAACTTTATAAGCTAAATATTCACACCTCATTGATTGCCACCTGGATGTTTATAGGACCTGGGCAAAGCTGCCGTAATGGAGGGAAGGATAAGAGAGCAAAGGAATAACAGCAGATGCCTCAGTGAGGTTTCACTTGCAGACTTGGACTCGGGGAATTGTCTGCCTCTGTCTCGGCCGGGAAAGCGTTTGTTTGAAATGACATCATGGGATACCCTGTTAATTTTGTCTCTGTGCGTGCTCCTAGATCAGATTTCACTTTGCAAATCTCTCAGCTGTTTTTTCAAGCCTGCCAAGGAACATGCACTTAAGAGTGACACCAGCTTGTTGATCTCTTCCCACCCTGTGCCACTGCACCTGCATCTCATGGGAAATTCCCCAGAAACAGTCTCTGGTGTTGCTCCCTCTTCATGCCATCGGTCATGGTAGGATTATAACGTCCCCGATACCGTATCTATGCACTGAGAGCAAGAGAGTGCAGTGAAGAAAGGCCACCAGTAGTCCAGCTCCCTCTCATTGCCTCTGGATATACTGGTCTCCACTGGCACAGCTTGCCTGACCATGGGAAAATGCCCAGTGAGCTTCATCTCACTGAAACCGAAACATTTATAAAGCAGATGTCTGCACTGGGGCTTGTCAGCTTGCGTCCCCTCCACCATCTGGAGCGGGGCTCGTTTCATCCTAGAGCAGAAGCGTGAAATGGGCTGGGCAGATCGCGTCTCGGCCGTGCCCGTGTCTCTACAAGGAGATGCTGGGGCATGTTGCTGCAATGTGGATGACTGCAGTGATGACAGATGAATCCTGTTTGCTCCTCTTTTCCCCCTCCCACCCTTCAAATTCACACCAATTTGCAGAGGTCTCTTTTTGTGACAGGTAAATTTGGGTGCCACTCCACAGCCCCAGAAAAGCTTTACAAAAGTTATATATAGTTTGCTGAGTTCCCCTGGGAAATTGTCTAGAGCCATTTTCAAATACCTGCTTTTTAGCGTTTGGACACACGTAACGAAGTTATTGCTGGTTGACAAATTAATGCATGTCAAGTGATCCAGGATCACTGCTTGTATTAATTCTCCTGATTCACGGCTTTACCTCTACGAAAACTTGGTGCCAAACAGCAGAGCTATTGGAATGGTGCAAAAGCAGAATTACAAACATATAGCCCTGGGGGACTGACTCATACATATTATATGGTGGTTTGCTCTTCATACCTTCAAATATTTGCAGGATTGCTGATACTTGTGAAAATGTTTGTCAATGCTGTAAGGACTGTATTTAGTCACGGAAATCTGTGTGTCTGCATAATTTTGCAGTTACATGGAGCTGTCTCTATATACTTCACCAGTCGTCCTCAGTGGATTATTGGTTGTACACTCAGTAGCGTACTGAGTTCAGCATACTGAACCCAGTTTTAAATGGGGATTAAGTTCTTATTTACATGCATTAGAGAGATGGTTCACAGTTAGAGTAAACGTATGTCCTTAATTCACATCCATTCCGGGTCTTTATCTTTCTCCTATCACTTGTTCTTATCTTTTGGAAAGTTAAAAGGAAATGAAAACTCTTAACTGCATTTCTGATTATGGTAAAGTGGTTTGAGATGTGCTCTGCCCACCACAAATTTGCACAAGATCTGCCTGTTATTGTAACTGATGAGCAACGGGAGCCTGTAAGTGTCAGCCTTCAAATAAACTCTCACGGTGAACTGAGATATGAAAGATTGCAGCTTGCATTTCAGATTCCCTTAACAACACTGTGCCATTTTAGACTTTATTGATAACAACATTATTGTTCCCATTACCTTTCAAAATGATCTTATTTGAACCCGCTCTAGTTCTCTCTTACCTCCAGTCCTATTAAATAGCAAAGATGCATTGAACACACCAATTGATGTTTCCCTGCTGTTAGCACAACTCCCGCTAGTGGAATCATTCCCATCCATTCCCCTCTTTCTCCCATTAGCATCGCAACAATTCAGTTCTTACTACAATCAGAAACAGGCTTATACTCAGGAGCACATGAAAATGATTCTGCATATTAGATGTAATTTAGGAGATGCTGCGTAGCCTTGGTATCAAGTCTACTTCTCTTCTGGCAGCTCCCAGGACTTCTGATGTAGTTTGCAGGGCAGCCGGTGTAAATCTGCCTCACCCTTCACCATGTGTTTGCATGTTCATTTTCTTTTCCCGTGTAAAACGTTTCTTTTCTGCCCTTGTATCTCATCTCTTTTTTTGTCCCCACCCTGCACAGGTCAGGAATAATTTGGATTCAAAATGCGTGGTTCGTCCACAGTTTGAGCTGTCAGTGTTGTATACTGCAAATGCTGCTTCACAGCCCAACCTTTAAGCGGAGAGACTCAAAGGCAAAGCCATCGTACACTCCTCCCACAATTGCTACGCTTTAATAACACTAATTCATCATCATTGGTAATAGGAAAGGTAAACATATAAACATAACCTCCTAACAAGTGTCATTCATTGCTCTTAAAAGACCATCATAAACGTCTGTTCTCAACTGGCTGAGTTACCACCTGGAGGTACCAACATCGCTTCGCTGAGTCTGGAGGTCTGAAGAAGATGCCTGCTCGCTAACCATCTGGGTCCCACAAGAGTTGTCTAAGAAACATAGGCAAATAGTGCTTTTATCTGTTGGTCTCCATCCAGGGCTACCGAGGGAGACTAAAGGACTGGCTGAGACTATGTTCCCCACTGTTAATTAATTAAATTACTTAAAAAATAATCCAAAATTAGGGAAGAAGGATGTAGGCTCAAATGTCCCTTTTGCTTTCATGCTGGAGTCTGAGTATTTGCTCTACGTGGTGTTTCCTTGGAGAAGTAATCACTGAAACGGGGCTGGGAGGATCCTTGAGAAACTGGGTGTCCATCCATTGTCCCAAGGCAGGACCAGCTCTGCCTAAATAATTTCTGACAGGAGTTAAACCAATCTGTTTAAAAAAAACCCCTTCAATAAATGAAACCGTGGAGGGCATAAGCACCAACAGTGTGTTTGCCTGTGTCCTAAAGTCTGGTAGTATCATTGTCATCTTCTTGACAGCATTGGACACTCTCTGGGGTAGTGTTGGTAGCCACTGCATGTGGGTTTTGTACTTACGTGCAAACACTTAGTTCCGTCTCCTTTTTTTCTCTTTCTGTCTTTCTGGAGTATTTTGAGATGTGTCCGCTGCTTATCACACCGTGATGTTGCCCATTTTACAGGAACAAGGAAGCCTGTGTGAATCTGTTGCTCACAAGTTGTAATTACATCAGCACCTCGTTCTCAGTTTTTCAGGAATCTCTCTCCAGGGCTTTCTCTCACATCTTTGCCTCCATCTTTTCTAGTGGATTCTTATTTGTCTAAAATGTGTCATTTAAGTCCATGTCAAAGCTTTTTTAAAAATCAAGGTGCAAGTTGTCCTATGCAGTGCTCGTATGCTTTGTTCCTTGAAATTCTTTCTAAGTTTCACCATTAATCTCCTCTGCTTGGGCTCAGTAAAAGTGTCAAATGTTTCAATATCATCTATTTCTGGAAGCAAATAGGGGTTTTTTAAATCTTTCTCCTTGGCTACAAAATGGAGGCTTCTGCTCCAGAAGGAAGCCTGCAATCATCAACAATGTTCACAAAGTAAAATTAAATTAATAATTTGACACAGACATTTTCCCTAAAAATGCTGCAGTGATGACAGAAATATTAGCCACTTAGCTGCTAACTAGCAAAATCTGCTCTAAGAAAGATAAGCTCATTTCCTGAAGCAGTTTGAAAGGAATGTCTTTTTTCATATAACTTAGCATTTTTTTCAGGAAATCATTAGAGCTTTCTTAAAGCACGCTTATGAATTTTAAAAGAGAATTTAACCCCAGATCCCCCCTTCCTCTAAATGTGTTTGGAGAAAAATGTTTTCATTTTCTTACACTGGCAGAAGACAGAGAAAGTGTTTGTCCAGCAGAATAAAAATTGCTGATTTTGCTTTACATTCTTCTTGTTGGAAAACTTGGCATTTTCTTTAAAAGGGAAGATGTTTGTTAAAAAGTTCATTTTAATAATAATCGTTAAAAAAAATATCAGCAGAAACAACTATGCAGCTCTTGAGAAAAACCCCCTGGCACCAGAGAGGGCCTATATTTAAAGTAAGTGATATGAAAGGTCGGCTTTGGCTATGCTGATGTGCTGGTGGGGCCACGTGGTGCATCACCTCAGGGTGAAACAGCAGACCGGTCCCTGGTCTGATTTACGGCTTGGTTGTGTAAACACAGCTGAGGGACATGGTCTCGGCTTTGCTTCCTTCATCTGCTGCTTCTCCTAAGTTACTGTTAAACGACTGCCATTTACTGCCACGGCATCATGGAGGTACGTCCAGGATCTCCAGAGGCTGCCTTCCGCCACCAGTATTGGCCACACATTTCCATCGCCGTCCATTGTACTGTGGTATGAAGAAGTGCCTTGCGCGATGTGGATTCTCATGCTCTGTGAAAAGCTTGTGGAAGGGACGCGTGGCCTGAAACCTCTTGGACAGCTTCCCTTTCCCAGGCCGTGGTTGGGTCAGAAGAGTGCAGGAACCTTTCTAATAATTTTTTCCTGCTGGAGGACGCAAAATGTGGAATCCTAATATTTGAGCCCAGAGCTTCAATGAACAGTCACACAAAGAGCTTCAACTCCTTCGTAAGCCCTCCCTGTGCCATAAACCTGTCTGGTCTCAGGTATCACCAGTGTAGGCTCCACCAAAGCTGCTCAGAGTAATTATCAGTGACTTCATCAGGGAGAGGCTTCTTTGTAGCACCAGGCAATCTATCTGCATCACATTGACTTTGAAGTCTTGGAAAAAAACCAGATAAATGAAATGTCATGTCAGTTTGGGTATTAACAGTCCTGATTACTCAAAGGGGCACTGAAGCTGGAGGATGTGCACTCTTCAAACAAGCAGAGAGGAAAAAAAAATCTAGTGGTGAAGTCTTCAAGTGGTATTTGACAGGATAGTGAAAAGTGGCTGCGTTACAGAAGCTGAAAGCATGTAGTGACACCACCACACTGCTTTGATGCCACATTATTGTTATTAATGTCACTCTTTTTCCAGAGCATGCAGTTAGCTTAGGAGAAAGTAGCCAAATACCACTAAAAATGACAGCTTGATCAGATGCAGAAATGCTGTTGAAATGGAAATGATCAGTGATTCTTCTCCCTTGACACAGGAGACCAAGTTCAGTGGCCGGAAGGATAATTTCCATTTTATAATCATTCAAGTTCTTGAACTCTTTACTGGCCAATGGGCTAATTATGGATGAGAGTGGGATTTGCATATCAGGGTTTGTTGGATCATGTTAGCGCAATCACTTTCTCCCCCAAGAAATACACTCTGGTGGTGATTCAGGGGTTTGAGTCAAATAGTGACCTGTTCCTGGGGAGGAAAAAAACACAAAATAAACCAACAACGACAACAAATAAATCAGGAAAGTCATTCCTGGCAGGCAGGGTAAAGGTCTGTCTGTGGTTACTCATGACTTAATTCCTTGTCCTGTAAAGAGGGCTCAATCCTGTTAGGCGCTAAGCTGAGTAACTTCCTATGACTTTTGTGGTAATGTCATAAAAATCCTTACTTTTCTGGTCTTTGAGCTGGCAGAGGAGGGGAGGGGGTCAATGTGTGGTACGTCCATGTTCTTAAGGGATTTTATCAAATTAAAATCAGTTCATAGAATCGAATTATCTTGAATCTATGATGTGCCCAGTGCATCAGGAGTCTGGCTGGTGCGTTGGTAGAGCAGGGTCCATCTCCCCTCCCATTAGCATGTTTTTTGAAGATGCTATAGCTTTGAGAGTAGCAATCCTCAGAGACCCTGCTCAGATGCTGGGTTATTATTATAGCTATGGGAAATGATATAGTATTATGTTCTGGCAAAACCTGAAAGGCCTTGGTCTGTGTCTCAACGGGAAGTGGGCTTGGACTGGTCTCCAGGTTATTTTGGATGTGTGGTGGTTTGATACAGGCAGTTGCAAAGATTATATCAATGCTGGGTTTCAAGAGCAAGCAGACAGAGGCAGATTTTGCCACATTTAAACTTGGAATAAACAATCCATCGGGCTGATTCATGCAAGCCAGCCAGTCTCTTTTTTTTTTTTTACTTTATTCTTTGACTGTGTTTTCTTCTCCTATCAATCACTGAGTCAATTAATCTGTCATGGAGAGATTTCCCTGACCGCGTCAGACAAGCGATAGTCTTTGTCAAAGCTCTTCCATGGTTCAGCACAAACATCTGTGGAAAATGTGCGGTGCTGCTGCTAACAATGAGAAGGACAAAAAAAATGCATCCTCCTGAAAGCCCCATTCTAGGAGGGAGTTTTTGGGCTTTAAAAGCCCCTCACGCTTTGCAAATAGATCTTGTTTCCTCCCTCTCTCTCCCTGCTGCTGTAGACTACATGCAGTCTTGTTTTTGCCTGTGGATCTAAGGAGGTGGTGGAGATTTTTCTTTTTTTCCTTTTTTTCCATCTATTTTCTTTTTTTTTCTTTTTTTTTCTTTTTTTCTTTTTCTATTTTTTTCTTTTTTCCTTTTTTTTCTTCCCCCCCACCCCCCCCCTATATTCCATGCAGAAATCTCAAATGTCTCCCACAATGCTGAATGGGCAATGTTAAAGAAGTATACAGCGGTGACACCCATCAGCTGTCTGTAACAGCTGAACTCTTTACCACTTCCCCATCTAAAAGCTGGGTGTGCAGTCTGAGCAGGTTCATCGTCCAGCCAGTGCCAGAAGAGAGAGGCACCTCTGTTTCAGGGAGCTGAAAGGGTTTGTGCCAAGTCAGGCCAAATGCTCCCTTTGGCCAGGATCCTCCGTGGTCTGGACAGCAGCAGATGCCACGACAAGATCAGAGATCAGGGCAGATGCTTTGGGACCATCTCAGAGCCTCTCCTCCTCCCAGCAGTCTGCAAGCTTGTGTCATCCCTGAGCTGACATGCACCTTTGGGTTTGTCCCTGCTTGCATCAGGCGCCAAATGCCATTGAGATGACTTACCCTCTGGGAAGACCTCTCCTGACCTTGGAGGGGGCTGACATGGGTAGCTTAGCTGAGATGCCCAAGATGAGACCCTTCCCACCTAACATGACACTCAGCAGGCACTCCTTTTAGATTTTAGCATGAGCTGAACTCTGTCTGAAAAGTGCTTCTGCTATCTACTGAACAAAAAAGGGAGTTTAAACAAGGTCAGATGGAAGCATCTTCTTTTTGAAAAATCCCCCCTTGACCATAGTGGTTTCACCCTTAATATTTAGATAACTGAAGTTACCTAAACTCAGCCAAAGGAGAAAGAAGAAAGGAATGAAACCACCTAAGCGTGTGGTGACCCCAGTAGACATGCATCTGCCTCTTTACGTACCTGTCATTGAAAAACGAGTGCTCAAAGACTTTTCTGAAGCCATGTGGGCAAGCTCTGGCGGAAAAGGGAACCAGGCCAATAGTTCAGGTGCGAATCTTCTGACTGAGCCAGCTAAAGCCAGGGGAACATAAAAAAGCACATGGAAGAAGAGGAACCTTGATTAGTCTTTATGAGAGCTGGCCTGCCTAAAACACCCTATTAGCACTTATTCAAGAGCTGCCAGTCTGTATCTGTACCGAATTTAATGCAGCTTGTTTGGTTAATGCTTCCTGGTTGGATTTGGGTAATTGCAAACGAGCAGGTGCAAGACCATATGTGACGCAACTGGAAGGTCCATGCCAATGCCTGCGTCACTGGGACATGGCTGTTGCACCCGTTCACCCCGTCTCTCTTTTTAAGGCGCAGTATTTTGAATGGGACACCTCTGGTACCATCTGTGTGAGTGACCTTGCCAATTGCCTTTGCCAAACACAAAGAAATTGGTGGAATAGGGAAAGACACAGTTCTGGACTCTTTGCAATTGATCCTGGATCCTGGTTGCATCCAAAACCAACAATAAAGGAGAGGAATTTGAATCTGATAATAGACACGGGCTGCAAGAGAAGAGCAGAATCCTCCAACCACAGCAGATTTTCATTTCTGAAAAGACATCTGCGTTGGATGTGATGTACCCTGGTTCTAACAGAAAAAATTTGGAGGCAAGATGTGTTCCCTACTTGGTGCTCTATGACTTGCAAAGATGAGAAGTGATGAGTGTGTGTGAGTGATAACTGAGGTTGGCGATTGCCTCCTGCATGACAGACTCTGCATACCGTTGGAACAGGACCTCACGGGTGGTGCATGGGACTGCTCTGCTTTCCCCGTCTCGACGCCCCCTCCTCCTCTCAAATGCCAGATGGGAAGAATGTCTACACCACAAAGTAAATAGCAGGCTGGAGCATGGGTATAGGCTTGCCGAGTCCTGAGTCTATATGCTTTTTGCCTACACTGCGGGCCCTGTAGGTCGCAGACAGTGGGTGGGATCCATCCTCACTAGAGCTGGATGTTGACAAGACAGATGCCTCTGCCTGAGCTAGCCACCCTGGAATCCCTTTAGTGAAACTTAATCAATATATTTAAGGAAGCCAAGGGTGTGATTTCCTTCAACCCAGCACAGGCACTTCAAGTAGGACATATGAATTAGTCCCTAACATTTCCTGCTTCTCTCCATGGCAGCTATGCAGTTAGCATCTACTCTGGAGACACTGGGAGCTGAATCCATCCTGGGGTGTCCATGATGTGCTCAGGTGGTGGACTAGGACGTGGCAGGGTGAGTTCCTCCTGTAACTGACTCCTTCTGGCTGTGCTGAGCTTTTTTGGAGAACTTCTGGCAGGGTGATGAGTGAGTTCTTGCACCCTCCCTGCCAGAGGGTTCAAGCTAACCCTGTGCCTGACGATGACCACCTGTATAAACAACACGGGTAATGGGTAAGTTCAAATCTGGACTCAGTTTGGTATTTAGAGAGCTCCCGGAAGGACATACAGTTTACTGAATAGGCTTCCAAGTAGGCTGGTCTAAATGACCTTGAAGGACTAACTTGATAGCGAAGGAAAGCTGAAATGCCCTACCCTAGCTGTAGTATCTTTCAAGAAGATAGTGTTACAAAAGAAGGAAGATGCTGGGAAGGCTGGAGCATCATCCCCGGACAAATTAATCGTTAGGAGAGCTCCCCTGAGTCGATGACGCTTCCCCTGAGCTCCTTCCCCTGCTCCACTTGGACATTCACAAGTTGCAACCAACTCTCACAACCCTTCAGAGAAAGGCGGTATGGATCACTGGACCTTCCTCCTCCCTATCCTGTGTCTCTGCCACCGGTCCCTGCCTCGCAGCTGGCACAAGTCACAGCCAGGAAAACGCACGCTGCAGGATGGGTTTCCGAAAAGACGAGCCTCACAGCTTCTTGACGCAGCTGGGCCATTGCGAGCAGATGTTGCGAGGAGAGGAACGCTGGCACTACAATTAGTTCTGCGGGGTACACTACAAGCTGTATATATTAAGAGCAGACCTGCTTGGAAGGCTTTTAAACAGAAACGAAACATTCCCCTTTGGCAAGACGCTCAGCGGAAAATTTCAACTTGTCAGTTAGACCCTCTCCTTTCTCCCCTCCCTTGATCTCTTTTTTCCTCCGCTTTTGGCTAAAATTTTTTTTGGTTTCCAGTTGGATCGATGAGAAGATTTAAAATGGGAAGGTTTTGGTGAAAAATAAACAAAAGCCAATTTTGATGGAAATCGATATATTCCATGGGATTTTTCACTGAGGTGGAGCGAAACACTGACAGGCGGGAAAGCTTACCTGTTTTTTGTCTAATAAAAGAAACTACCTCACTGCTTAAAGCTTGCCGTGTGCTGTATTTCTGGATCATCATAGCTGGAGCAACACAGCTAATAAAAATATCAACAGCAAATATGTGCCTGCTTTTAATTAAAAATGGGATTTTTCATAAGCAATCACTACTGGTTGAATTCTGCTTCGGCAAAGTCGACCACTTGCTCTGGAGGGCAGAGGAGTGACTATTTCCAGACTCTGTGGTCTTGGGCAAACTGCTTTCCTGCTCTGTGCCTCAGTTGCATGGTCTCTCACATGCTACATGTCTTCCTCCAGGCCACTCTGCGGACCGAACAAAGCTCTACAGAGTTAATGATTATTATTAACATATGGCTGCTCTGCTCATCTGTGTCGTGAAACCCTCAGTGCTGTTCAACATGACAGTCACTCTCCCAAAATAAATGCAGTTGTTTTTAAACATAGCTGTATTTTTACCCACATATTTCTGAGTCATTTGGGGTCAGAGTATTGATTCCATTTGTCACCCAGCTTTATCTTGGCCAGAAAATGTGTTTGCAAATAAATAATCAGCAAGAAGGAATTTGTGGGATGTGATGTCATCAGCCTGCTTTCCAGTGGGGCCAAAGCAACTTGTGAGTTGTAATAACACAGTTCCTTCTCTCTTGCTTTCATCTGGCTCCCTCACTGGTATTGATTCTGAGTTAATATCTCAGTATTTCACAACGGGTACGCTAATCTCTCCCCCTCTTTTCTCTTCACCTCCTTCCAGAAGAAAACAAAGCAGAGTGCAGTCTAAATGCTTAAACCTGGGATGAGCAGAAGGGTTGTGGTGAGTGCGGGAAGCCCATACCCTTGGGCAGCCCAGAAAGTCCCAGCCCAGAGGGAAAACGTCCCGCAGAGAAGCCGGTGAGCTTTGCTGGAGATGCGGAGGTGGTGCCCACAACCAGGATTGCGACCCAGATGTAGGTTCTTTTGTTAACTCCCCTGTCTTTGTTTCTCTAGCTGGGGTTGACATTTATCTATCCCGGTGGGTGGCTTTACGACTTGAACGGGTTCACTACGCTCTCCTTGAACCATGTGGTTGGTGTTTGTTTTACAAACACCATTGACTTTACAAACACAGGCTGGAATTGCATTGCTATATCCAGCTAGGGACCCATCTCCAGACCTCCTTTGGGCATGCGGTTTTCTTTATTTGGGGGGGGGGTTGTGTGTGCTGGTGATGCAACGGGCCTGGAAGGGGGCTGTCAAGGTCTTGCTTGGGTCCAGAAAAAGGTATTCCCCCAAGACTGAGTATCTAGGGAGGTGTATGGCCTGTAAGGAAGGATGCTTTAACACGTCTTGAGCTGACAGAACTTAGCCGTCTGTTGCCCTCTGACTGTGCTCTCAACCACTGCGTGAACCGACTGCTCTGCTCTCCTGAGGGCTGCTCGGACCTCGGCTTGTCTGGTGGGTGTGTGATGGGTGGGACAAACCCAGAGCCAGGAGGGGCGAGGATGTCACGGCAGGACAGAAACCCAGCACCAGACCCCCTTTGTGTAACCTCTTCCAGAATGAGCAGATTGCTCTGCGTACACATGGAGGGAAACGGAGATCAGCCAACATTACAGGCTTTATTTCTCTCCTCGCCTACGCTCCTCTCCCTCATCACACACCTCTGGGGAGAGGACCTTTCTGCTGCCCTCCGATAAAGAAGGATGCCAGACTGTGGTGCCTGACACTATTTTTCTCATGAGCTCAGCTCCTGGGCTTCATTACATCATGTGGATGTACTGGATAAAGGGCGGCTTGGTGCACTCGAATCCCAGCAGTGGGAAGAAAGGCGGCAGCTGTAGCTCCTGAAATCTGGTTCAGCCAAGCCGTATCCTCCTCGCTGGTGGAGTCGGGGGGACATCAAGGGTGTCACTGCCATCGCTGGCAGCAGCTACGCTTGTGGGGACCCTGGACATGCCACTAGCTGTGTGTGACCAAGGTAACAGCCGGTCACAACGGGGGTCAGAAAGCTGATGCTTTCCCTGCTGAAGGCATCGTAAAAGGAAACAGGTACGTGACTGAGGCGTTTCACTGCCGAAGCGTGAAGCATGTGGGAAGCGAGCAATCCAAGCCAGGGCCGTCAGCAGGCTAATATGGCATTCCTATCCCCACCCTTCCTTGTAAAGCAAAAAATAAAAGATTAATAGCAAACAGACAGTCAAGCTGTCCTCAGCTTTCTGGTTATGAGGTGTCTCTTCTTCCAGATGGCTCAATTGATTGCCAGGAAATATTATTATTAAACTTGCTAAAAATGGGGGAATTGTTGCAAGGTGTAGCATTTTGCTTGCTTTTAGGTTTTATTTCCAAGACTCTCGGGGAAGGGAGAAATCTTCTGCTCGCAGGTGGGGACCTAGAGTTCCCAAGACTAGACAAGGGGGTGAGGCGGGAGGGTCAAGGCTTCCTAGACCAAAGGCTGGTTCTTGGTTGCTGCTGGAGCATCCCTTTCGGGTGTGCAACGTGCGTAGCTGTGTGAGTGTTGCAGGGTGCTCTCACCAGCAAAGAAGGAAAAAACCAAAGACCCCCAGAGCATTCATGCGTTGAACCCGTGAAGAGTGAGAAAAATCCAATGCCCATAAACTGAAACAGATGCCTTCACACGGGACTGAGCTATTGTTTCCGTGTGATAGAGAACATCGCTTTTCGTGTCGGAAAGGCTCGTTCCCTCCCAATGTGTATGACGTCTTAGTGTGCGCTGCCCTGACTCTTTCATGATGAAGGATCTGTTTTTCCAGGCTAAGATCTCACATCCCTGCCTTCTTTTGACCTTTTGTTCTCTAAAAAGATGATTATTTGCTTGTTTAGGTCTGCTTAGAAGATCACATGGTCTCTTCCGGTTGGAGTAATTCAATGTATTGTAGCTGTAAAAATATTTATTGCCCTTGCAGTCCATGCCTGGAAGGAAATCCCCCCACCAAGAAGCTGAATTGCTTTCAAGTAGTGACCTAAGCTTTCTGATGGCCTTCATCAAGTCCTAGCGTAGGGAAGACACCTCCCTAAAGGTCACCAGCTCCTACTGATGTAAAAAAGGAGTGGAACTACCTCAATCTTCCTACCTTAGCCATCTGGAGAAATGGCTACTGTGAAGTGCACGAGGCCAAACCCCAAATCCTAATGACCACATACATGGCACCAGGCCATGGGTCGAAGGGAGGCAGAACTGCCATTTGAAGGCAGAACACCTTTGGAGCATGTGTGGTGACAGGCAGGAAAATGAGCCAACTCCATCAAGAGGGGACAGAAAAAAACCACGACCTTTGAGGGAACAGTTCTCATGCGAGAATGCGCAGACTCTGACCTCTGTCCTGGGCCTTGACTTTAAAACATCTTTTCATGAAGAATCTGGGCACAAAACTTTGCAATTTGACATATAATCTCCTTCCTCCTCCATCAAATGCTCTTTGCTCCATGCGTGATGAATTCCTTGTGTCTTCCTTCCTCTAGGAAGGTAATCAGCTGCCAACTCTCTCCATCATGCTCCCTGCCCTTCTTCGTAGCAGGTACTATCTTTTCTGTCAGATGGTCTAAGGGATCCATAGCTCATTAAGCCAAGCTGTCAACTTGAATTTAGCTGTGACATTTGCTGCTTTTCCAGACCTAAAAAAGGCTTCTTGTATCTGTAAATTCACTTTTTTCCCTCAGCTATATTATTAGGTCTTATAAAATACATAATTTTTCCCTACTAAGATGTCTTTGCCTATGTAACGAAAGGCAAGCAATCTGGCCGTGTTCCAGCCTTGTATCTCCTGCATGATAAAGGGAGAATTTTATAACTAAGATGGTGCACTGGCATTGCCCCTCTAGATGGGCAGTGGACCTGCAGGCAGGTCACAATGTTCACCCATGTTTCTGCTCTGTGTACGGGGGAGAAAACTCCCTTTCCCTCTTGTCTTTAATACATAGACTCTTTGGAGCAGGAACTGCTGTCTGAGCTGTCTTTGATAGAACGTCCAGCTCTGGGTGAGGGGTTGGATTAGGTGATCTCCATGTCTCTTTTCAAATCTAAATTATTCTCTGATTCTAGGCTACATATTGACATCTCTTTAATGCAGCAAGGCTCTGGTCTTACTATGGACTGCGGCAATATGAAACAAGGGTATGTGAAACCATGCCCTAAACTGATATTAATGTGCATGTATACGTATTTGTATGCATATATACTTGTTCTACTTAATAGGCTTATGAATTTAAGCTCCGAGGCTCATTTTAAAGAAGTCTTTATAGGTCTCTCTTGTGGATCGGGACAGGGAAGTGGGAGATGGAGTTACTGTGCATACCCAAAGGTCAGGAAAGCCATGGATTCAAGTGCTGATTGCCCTGCGGACACCTGGAAAATATTGATCACACTAGGCACTTGGGCAGGGAAGGAGCTGTTACCCCAGCATCGTTCGTTGCAGGAGATGGGAGGAGAGGGATGGACAAGGCAAAAACCTGCTGAAAGAGGAGAGGTGATCCTGCACTACGCTGAATACTCCCGCGTCTGTGCCCTCTAAGCACAGACAGCTGTTAAATGGCCACTACGTTCTGCCTGATCCTTTCACCTGATTTTAAGCACTTAACCATGGCGGCTAAGAAATCCAAACGCCTGATCTGAAATAACAGAGGCTGGTTTGCATAAGTGCCGAGGGCTCACAGCGGCAGCTGATGGGTGCTGTGCCTTGAACATGAAAAAGCATTACACAGAGCTAAGTGCTCTAAAATAAAAGACCCTGGGGGAGGATATTCATCTTCCCTAGGTTGGACATCTGAGTCTGAGCTGGGCCCGCTCTGACCGTGTTACTGGAGAAAACAGGCATGTCCTGAGGTCTTTCTTCTCGTCATCGGATATATTTCTCACGGAAATAGTATGCTTGTCCTCTGGAATAGCTGACTGATTGCAGAGGGAGTCTGTAAGGCCTGGTTTGACAGCTAATTTTGAGGTATCTAAATTTCAGAGAGAGAAATCCCTCCTGAAGCACCTGTAGATTTCCCTTTCTCGTCTGCTGCAAGCCAGCAGATACTCTCAGGCCTGCTGTATTGACATCGTATTGTAGGATGCTGCAGTAGCATCCTTTCTGCTCCTGAGTGCTGCGATGACGGATTCCTGTTTTGAAAGTGCCCAGGCATCAGCGTAACAAGTGCTACAGGGATGCCAGGAAAAACAAACTATTCAATCTTCAGAGCAGGGGTGGGTCAGTGACAAAAATATGGGTCACAACAGCAAACAACGAGAAGAAAGCACACTCCTGACAGTTTCTTCTCTAGCAAGCCCCATCCGTCCCTTGCAAAAAATAGCTGATGAGCCCCAAATGTTGGGCCGGAGGAGCATACAGTCATCTTATTCAGTTAAGCTGTGATGCATACTCGCACCGAAGATGTTGGCAATTAAACCCACATGTCTCTGGGATGTAAATAGCAAATCGGTTGGAAACTGCAGTCTATGTGGGCGTATGTGAGTGAATGGAAGATGGGGCAGGGGCCTCGCACTGGATAAATAAAAATTCTGAAGATTTTTCAGCAATTTCAAACAGAAAATATCAGGAGGAAGCAATGCTTCTGTTTCAAAGCTGAATCTAGTCATCATTTCGAGAGGACCCGATAACTCTGCAATACATTCATTTTTGTTCCAAGCTGATCCCAAACGAAATCGTTGAGACTTTTATTTTTAATCTCATTAATCCATTTCATTTGAAGGGCTTGATTCCGATCCCTCCCCCCAGTCAAACAAATAATCTGTTTTCGTTTGAAGCTAATCTTTTCTTTAGCTTTGGCAAGCATACCAAAAAAATAATGATAATCCCTATTTGCCCAGAATTATTGCACGGCGACCTTAGTTCTGGCATTTCCTAAATTTTAAGTGTTTGATCCTGCAGCTCTGATGTTTTCTTGAAGGCAGGTGTTTTAACGCAATTAGAATGGCTTACGGGTTTCCACAACAAGCCTTTGTCCCACGGGACCAACCTGTGACTCCGCCCGGCCCCGTTTCATAAAACGAAACCAGGAAGCCTCCCAAACATGGCGTTTATCCTAAGATTTATGTAACAAATTAATTTCCCTTTGAGCTCCGGAGAAAGATTTGTGAGCCTGCGAAAGTGTTTATGAAATCCAGCCGGTTTAACTTCCCCTGCTTGGAGCTGCGCTCGCTCTTGTGACAGAATTAATCAAGGAGGTATGGCAATTCAAAGAGCAGAAGGGCAGAGCCCAGAGCGGTGCCAATGGAAAGCATGTGAGGCTTTGTGAAAATAATTAACTTTTTGTAAAGGAATATGTCATCGTTTTGCCATGTGGGGACTGAAACCGACTCCCCTGCCTTTATCCTCCGTTAAAAAAGGAAAAGCAAAAGCCTCTCTGTTACCCGCTTGGATGAAAATAAAACTGGATGGGGCTCGTTATTTTGGCTAGCAGCAGGTGAACCTGATGCCTTCTCTCTGAGCTCCCCTCTCCCCAGTAGCCTCCCCCAGGCCCTCGGAGATCAGAGCTGCTTTCGAGAGGAACCTGGGCCAAAACCTGAGCGGTCCAGGGCCAATTTGTGCAGTTCCACATTAACCTGGTCAAGTCCTGGGCAAGACTGGATTGCACTTCAAACAAACCTGGGCTGGGTCTGGAGGGAATCCAGGATGAATTTCTGAGCAGGCATGACACGGAAGCAGGCCAAGTTTCAGATTAATCTGGGCTGATTTTTATCACTCCAGTCAATCACAGGCATTTTTTCTCTCTCCCTTTCCTTCCCCCCCCTCCCCCTCCCCCCAGCTTTTAATTTTGCTTTTATTCTGAGTTTTGATTCTCGGAGCAGCACCTTGTCTGCCAATAGCAATGAGGGCCAGAGCTCTCTCACCTCTGCTTGCCCTTCAGTGAAGGAAGCAAAATGATAATTTCTAGCTTTGGCTACAGGCTTGTGTCTCACGCTGGAATACAAATGGTTTTAGAGAGCACGCGCAGACAGTGAACACAGAGCAATACCATGGAGGAGGAAAACCTTCTGACTGAAGCCTGGAGAGACTGATGTTCCCACCAGAACAACTAAAACAGCCAGGCTATGTTTGAATCGTCAATCGTAGCATCCTTATTCATGGGGTTTTAGCTATATCCTGAAACGGTGTGGAGAGTCAGGACCCGGCAGATGTGGATAGGAGGTGACCAGAATTATCCCTGGCTCCTCTCGCCTTAGACGTAGTCCATATTGTCAGACAAAGCCAGGTGGCTATAGGTGGTCTCCTTGTGGTCCCCAGAGCTGCTGCTGGCTGTGAGATACTCTGTACAGTGCTGCCCATGGGCAATGGAACATCTCTCTGCTGGAGTCTTCTCGCTCATCTTTGTTCCCTTTGCCCTCCTCGTTCTCTGGGATTTCAGTAGCGGGACTCTTCACAGTGAAGAAAAGGAGGTGCATTTCGTGGCGCCTGGGATCTGCAACTCCAACGTGATGGTACACGTGCCGTGTCACCTGTGTGTGTCACTAACAGCCCAAGCTCTGGAGGCAAGGCTTGCTTTCAGCAGAAGCACTGGGTTAGGTTTTTAAACCTCCATATGTACTTATCATACCCCCACACCCCCAGTCTTATTTCTAGTAAAACGACTGACCTTTTTTCTTCCATGTGCCCAAACCACTGAACCATATCACCTGGTGAGACTACTTTGTGTTGATGCCATAAATATATGCAATGCTCCTTCCCTATGCCGAGACCTGCAATTGCCCTCTTGGAGTCATAGAGGAATTCAGAATAAAGTGATTATTGCTGGAGTTTCAAATAACCCTTTTCAAGACGGTTGTTCCTCTCTGGACTAATCAGTTCCACAAGTGCAATAAATTGGACAAGGGCTGCATAGAGGGAGCTGAAGGAAAGCCAAGGCTTGGAAGCTAAAAGCCAGCCTCTAGCTCAAATTTCTACTCCAGGGAAAAAGCGGTCGGGGCTCTCAGGGGAAGTTTTAATTGATCATGTTTCACCTTCCTTCTCCGAGTCCCCCTTTCCTTCCTATTCCAACTTTCCCTCCTTTCTTTTCCCATTATCAATATTTTTCCAGAAGTATTTTCCTTGCTTCCTGAGAAACTAAGTTCATGACCATCTTTCTGCGCCTAACTTCACACCTTATGTGAATTAAGGCCCAGCATACAAAGACCAGCATGACTTCCTCTGCAGTCTGGATATTATTTTTACTGTTGCAGTAGCTGAGAAAGCTGATAGCATAAGGGTGGGGGAATACTAACCTCCTCTGAAACACATGTTGACATTGCCTTCTCCTGATTTTAAACTGTTAAAAACCTAAATTCAGGCTTAAGTGCCTGCTCAGTCTGGCTCCAAAGTCTTTCAGCTCGGTTAGAGCCAGCCTAGAGAGGTAAAGACTATTCTGGGTCTACCTGTGTGCTGGTTTTGGCTGGGATAAAGTTAATTTTCTTCATAGCAGCTGGTATGGGGCTATGTTTTGGATTTGTCCCAGAAACAGTTTTGGTAACTCAGGGATGTTTTCCTTATTGCCGGGCAGTGCTTACCCAGAGCCAAGGCCTTTTCTGCTCCTCACCCCACCCCACCAGCGAGGAGGCTGGGGGGGGCACAAGGAGTTGGGAGGGGACACAGCCGGGACAGCTGACCCCGACTGACCCAAGGGATATTCCATACCATGTGACGTCATGCTTAGCATGTAAAGCTGGGGGAAGAAAAAGGACAGGGGAACGTTTGGAGTGATGGCATTTGTCTTCCCAAGCCACCATTAGGCGTGATGGAGTCCGGCTGTCCTGGAGGCGGCTGAGCACCTGCCTGCGGTGGGGAGCGGTGAACGAATTCCTTGCTTTGCTTTGCTTGCGTGCACGGCTTTTGCGTTACCTATTTATGTCTTCAGCTCAGCCCATGAGTTTTCTCACTTTTACTCTTCCAGTCCTCTCCCCCATCCTGCTTGGTGGCAGCGAGCGAGGGGCTGCGTGGGGCTGAGTTGCTGGCTGGGGTTAAACCACGACACTTGTGAATAAGGCCAGGCTGTTTGTTAGTCTTGACATTTAAAGACTCTTGAATCAGGTCTTCTCTCTCGATATTTAAATAACATTTGTGAATGGTGTTCTTTATCTATCTGACGGATTTTAGTCTTGTAGGATACCTGTGTTTAAGCCTTTTAGCATGTGAATGAGGATCAAAAATACCCTTAAAAGTGACAGGAGACTTTGATAGAAGAAAATGAAATGTTCATGTAGTTATGTTAGTGACACCAGCAATTAGGTCTTTGGGAGAACTACCAGTAGGCTTGTGCTGGGGATAATAGTATGCCATGCGGGAACACCAGTCTTTCTAACTGCATAACTCAGACAGTCACTCTCCACATGCTTGTCAGCCCTTCAAGCACCTGAGATGAGCTGGGCAAGGATAGAAACGAATCGTGACAGGAACCTGAATACTCCTCGGTTTAGTCTTGATCTTCAGACGCAAGATCAGCTGAAATGAAACACCACGATGCAGGACCTAGGGGAGGCACCTTTCTGCAGCAGGAGATGGAAAAAAAGCAAGCTGCCCCAGGTCACCTACAATAGTACCAGACCCTTCCTATAGGCAATGGAGACCCTTGCCTACAGTCGCCCAGGCTATCGTACTTTTGGCTTTGCTCCATATAGTAATTAATACTCATCCCCTCTCCTCAGGGTGAGGAGGCACCCCTGGGAGATTGCACTGTGTGACTCAAGGAATATGGGGAAGAAACTACCCCGAGAAGCTGAGCAGGGAAAAGAGGTGTTGGGAGTGCAGAGATGTGCATTGACTGTGGAGGAGGTCTGGGAAGCGCCAGCAGGAACTAGAAGAGAGTAGGATGAAACACCTTAATGAACCGGGAAAAAAGTGGCGAAGAAAAAGGAAAGGTGAGGAGAGAAAGCAGAGAAATCTGGAAAAACAATTAGAATAAGGAGAAATCTTCTAGAATGAGTAAAAGGGACTGAGAGAGCAGAAAGGAGGGAGGGAAGAGCCAAAACACGGGGCGGCAATGTGCTTATCCAACTGAGCGATACAGTCTTTCTGTGGTTGCATTACCCTGTCTGTAGCAGGACAAGTTCTATAGCTTCAGGGAGGAAGGGCAGATGGCTGCCTTGACATGCTAGATTAAAAATGTTGCTGCTCCGGATGCCACGGATAGCTGTTTAATTAATTGGAGGGGAAGAAAACAATTTTAGATCTCATCAGAATGCCCCGTGGGCGTTCCCAGCAGCAGGAGTGCCAGGACCTCCACTATCAGCTACCAGCAGACAGACAGGCTGACGGCAACCCTCCTGACACCTTCCTTGGCCACAGCCGTCCGGGTTTCCTGGTCTTTCTGCTCAACCCCAGCCCTTCAGCAGCGGCACCAGATGGTAACTGAGACAGAGCCAAACACTTCTTTTTGTCGTTTTGGGGCATAAAATGAGAGCACGGGTCTGCCAATGACCCCCAAGTTGTCTAAAATCAGGACTTAGAGACAGCGGGTAAAATTGTACTACCACTTAGTTCTTTGATACGGATTTAATGCGCTGGAAAGGATGCTCTGGGATAGTTTTCCTTATGTTCTTTGTCCACGACGGGAACCATCTCACTTTGACCGCTGGACCAGCGTGTCATTACCTCCTCCCCAGAAACCTGCTTGATAGTTAAACTAAATCTTTCTCAGAGGTGCTGACTCAGCAGTCCCATGCTCTAATAGACCAGTGCTGCACAGTTTTGCTAAACAACCCTGGCATGAGGACTCGCAGTGGCTGCATTCAGTTCTGTGTCAGTGAGGGAAAGATCACTTTGCTTTTTGAACCTCAGCACGTGCATCTATAAGTGACGGTGTAGGAAAGGCAGGTAAAGAGTTAATTGCATTCAGAGCTAATGGTACAAAATTAATCACTCTTAATTCTAATCTTTTGCTTGCACCGTGGATCGTGCAAAAAAAGGTCAAACCCCACAGCTAAAGTTTGACTACTACCTGCAGAAAGTATTTGTTCCAGACTACAGTATTCTTTAATACATCCTTGTAGTCATGAGTAAATACCTTTTACTGATCTTTTTTCTCTCTAGACAGTGATTCTGCCATGGGGTATAAATTCACAGTCCAAACAGCTAATCATGGGGGATATCTTAAGTGACAAATCCAATACAGAGTCAAGCTATTTTTAATAGAGGAGGCAATAAAAGCCAAATCACACCGGAAATAAATGTGCATTATTTATCTTGGTCTGTTTAGAGAGTGGACAGCAGCTGTTTCCATGGATTATTTCTCTCCAATGACCTGTTGTACATGGGTGATGGAGACGCACAATGGGATAGTCAGGAGGTTCCCATAGAGTGCCTCCCTGGTCTGCTTCACCGAGTGGGAAAGCTGCAAAACGCATCCTGGCTGCTGCGATTGCTGACCCTGGGCCGAGCAAGAGCAGAGTAGTTCGGGGTGGAAATTGGATTGAAATGGCTTCTGCTGCCTCTATTGCAAACGGCTCCTTGTTTCCCATCTTTTGGGGCTTCTTCCCTGAGGTTTTTGAAGAGCTTGTCGAAGAGGGAAGCTCCAGCACAGCCGAAGTTGCTGTTTGCCTCTCCAAAGCTGTGCCTGTGGTGGTAAAAAATCATGGGGTCCACTCCTGACCTGTTGTGGTGGGTTGACCCTGGCTGGACACCAGGTGCCCACCAAAGCCACTGTATCACTCCCTCTCATCAGCGGGACGGGAGAGAAAATATAACGAAAGGCTCGTGGGTCGAGATAAGGACAGGGAGAGATCACTCACCAATAACTGTTGTGGGCAAACCAGACTCGAGTTGGGGAAAATCAGTTTAATGTTATTACCAGTCAAATCAGAGAAGGGTAATGAGAAAATAAAAGCAAATCTTAAAATACCTTCCCCACTCAACCCCACTCCTGATTTTATCTACCTCCTCCTCCCCAGCGGTGCAGGGGGACGGGGAATGGGGGTTGGGGTCAGTCCCTCACACCCTGTCTCTTGCCGCTCCTTCCTCCTCAGGGGCAGGGCTCCTCACTCTGCCCCTGCTCCGGCTGGGGGTCCCTCCCACGGGCTGCAGTCCCTCAGGCACAGACGGCTCCAGCGCGGGTCCCCCGCGGGGTCACACCTCCTGCCAGCAAACCTGCTCCGGCCTGGGCTCCTCTCTCCACGGG
>JAVKLA010000073.1:44040125-44057034 GCA_034782735.1 Sagittarius serpentarius | reverse complement strand
GGTCTTCCCCACGGGCCGCAGGGGAATCTCTGCTCCGGCGCCTGGAGCACCTCCTGCCCCTCCTTCTGCTCTGACCTTGCAGGGCTGTTTCTCTCACATGTTCTCGCTCCTCTCTCCAGCTACAGTTCCTGTTGCACAACAACTTTTCCCCCTTCTCAAATCTGTTATCCCAGAGGCGCTACCACCGTCGCTGATGGGCTCGGCCTTGGCCAGCGGCCGGTCCGTCTTGAAGCCGGCTGGCTCTGGCTGTATCGGACACAGGGGAATTTTCTAGCAGCTTCTCACAGAAGCCACCCCTGTAGCCCCCCCACTACCAAAACCTTGCCACGTGAACCCGATATACCTGCGATGAGCCATACTACTAAGTTGTTAATATTCTTCTTAACAAAACCAGCATGCCCCTGGTATGGTTTTATGGTTTTATTTAGCTATCATTTTAGCAGACAATCCCAGGCATAATTTGGGGTTTCAGTGTGGCCGGTTGAGCAGTACAGATGTGTGTGAGATAGGATTCAAGCCTGTGCCTTGCTTTGTTTGCTATTGCAGACACAGCCAGCGTGCACGTAACACTGAGGAACTGGGCTGTAGCTGCGTTTTCTGCTCTGGACCTTCCTTTGTCCAAGTTAAGGGCACTGAGAGCCTGATCCAGCAGCCACGTTAGAGGCGTGGGGTGACCAGGATCAACTCGGAGGAACACCCAGGCACTGAGGTCTCACAGAGCTTGTGTTCTTCCCGTTTTGTGTTCATTTTGGTTTGGAAAAGGTGTAGAAAAAGCTAATACCGGGAGGGAGAGTGGACCTGTCATGATCAATCTTTGAGCTTGCTCCTTCACCGTCATGCCTGGGAGCAGCTTAACCCTGCTTTCCCCTCTGTCTGGGTAACAGCTCTGTTGTGGTCTCAGCCTGTTGAGAAGCTGAGCCCGTTTCTGCCGTGACAACTTCATCGCTTTACAGCCTCAGGAAGCTGTGACTGCCTGGATGGCCTCTATTCCTCCATCTTACTGACCCTAGAAAAGAGCAAACCCGAAGCACAAACAAACCCGCATGAAGAAAGGATGAGGGGTCCTCTACATATGTCAAAAATGAGGGTTCAATGGGTCTCCTGGTGCCGGTTCTGCACGTCGTGATCCCTCCCGAGGAGTTTCTTTGTCCCTGGATGCGGGGGACCTGTGTGTTGGAGAAGCTATTTTGGCAGCAGGGTTACCTCCTGAGGGTGCTGCTGGTGCACAGGGGAGAGGCAAGGACTCTGCTCTTGATGGCAGGCGAGATCTCACCCATGCCTCCTGCGACAGCATTAACCCTTCACGGCCGCCCCTGGAGGGCCCAGCTCTCTGAGTCGGGCTTTTGTCTGCTCATTGCGTGCCAGTGTAAATACCAGCTCCCAGTTCACTACAATGGGAAAGCCGGCCCTGCTTTCACTGAGGTGAATAGGTGCAAGGATGCTGGACGGAGAAAAAGTGTGCGGAATGGCAAATGTGTAGCCAGAAGGGGTGTTATGCAGCAAGATATCAAGACTGTATTGCTTCATGTGGGTATTTTTAAAATCAGCTTTTTTTAAATTTGCTTTTTGTTAAGTTTTGTTTTGTCTGAATGGAGAATGTGCATTACAGATATGTATCTATCCATTATCAACCTTTATTGTCTGCTGTGATTGCAATGACACTGGGGCCAAGCAATTGGGGGAAAAAGTGCTGATTTCTGGGTTTGTTCAGGACAGCCTGGATGTGTACCGTAGGGGGACTAATGTACTTTTATTCAAACTTGATTGATCTGTATTTTTTTAACTGCTGTATTACTATAATAGCCTGTAGAGAATGAAGTCAGTGCTTGGAACGGGAGAAGCCATTTCTCAGAGGGTCCCAAGCCCAAAAGAAATTTGTTCATTTTATGAATGAGTGAAAATGTTCATTGGTTTCCCCATCAAGACTGATTTTGAAGGATTTTTGGCTTCTGTGTAGACGAATGCAGCACCTTCAGGTCAGGCTCTGCTCAATGCATTCACTCTTTGCTCCGTCACTTTCTTTTAAGCAAAACATTGTTTTAGAACAGCTGTTCTATATTACAGACGTTGCCTGGCCAGGTCTTCATCTATGTGCAGGCTGTTCCCTGAGAACTTGTGTATCTCTGAAGTAATCTTACTGACTTTCATCTGCATTGAATACGGTTCAGTGTGAATATAACTGACTGTATAACTATATTGCACCAGGTTCTGACATCCTCCCTCCAGAACCAGTTGTATTAACTTGAGTGGGCAACCTCAGGGAAGAAGATACTATTCACTGTGAAGAAATGTGTTAAAGGCTGAATTTCTTCTTCTAAGTTTCTGATTAAATGGAGGTCATGACGTGGTAGAAGACACTCAAAATGCAGCAATTTGAACTTGGGGCAATAAAAAGAGTTAAAATACAAATGCATTTCTGTAGTTTCTTTAGAATACTGGCAGGACAGAGCCTTAACTGGTTGCTAAGGTTTAACGGACAGCCATTACAATCTCATCAGTGTCTGAATATTAATGCTTGCTTATTGCAAGGGCAGGGTTAATGGGAGGGGGTCAGTAATGCCAGTCAAAATAGGTCAAATGCTGAATGCTTCTCATGAAGTGGCAATAAAAAAAGCACTCTGTGGATGAGAGTCCTGTTCTCATAAATTATTTTATGAATAAGAGATGAACTGGTAGAGATTTTGATGTGCTGTCTGACAGTTTGTCAATGGGGAAAGAGATTAAATGTTCCAAATAATAGTCTATCTTTGCTTGGTTGGGTATACATATCTATTCCAGATAAAGGATCATTTGTAATTGTTGGTATTTATTACAGACACTATGTGACCAGACCTTTATTTTACATGCGGAGCCTAGCACCTGTGTCATCTTTGAAGAGCTCTGGGAAGATGATGGGAGCTGATGACAGCAGCCATCAAGTAATTGAAGGATCCTACAAACTGTGATTAAACCAGGGATTATTGTAACAAATCTGTGGACCTTGCAGCTGTTATTGCGCGGCTCGTCTTGATGCATCAAAGCAACCACGACAGGGAACGGAGAGCTGAACTCAGTGCTTGGAGAATTATAATTGACTATGGTTTGATATGGGGGTTTTTCTCTGTTATCTGCAATGCCTGAAGACTTTGATGCAAAACTGAATCCTTCTCCAGCCCTCCGGCAGAGGATGTGGCACAAGAAACCACCTGAAAGTTATTGCAAAATTTAAGCACACCACCAAACCCCCTCACTTTCCCCAATATGTTCTTAGTTGCTTAGGTGTCCCTGCTCCGTTGGCACATTCACTGTCAATTAATATATCTGTAGTCACGGGAGGAGAGGAATTACTATAAAAATGGAAAATAATAGGATGAGAAACTGGGGCAGAATAAAAAAAAGAAGTTTATATCACCGTCCTTTCCTTTGGAAGAAAGCTCTCCTATTACCTTCACTTAGGACAGAACTTTTTGTTCCTACTTTCTTGGCCATCTAAAGGTTTAACCAAATGTTCTAGGCTCTCTTTAGAGGCAGTAAAAGCATATATCCCCATAGTTCCTGTGTCGGGCTCCACGCCTATTGCATGTCCCAAGTGCTCTGCGTGCACAGGGGTAGTTTTCTTTCATATTTACAAAGGGTGCCCTTCAGTTTGGCTGTCTGTAGAAGGGGACAAAGGGCCAGGTGATGGGAGCCAGAAAAGCCCATGCAGGCTTCAGGTCCAGAGCCCTAGGAAGAAATTTCTCTGTGTTGCTTTGGTTCAAATGCACTATTTTTGTATTGCACTAGAAAAACCAGCTGAGGAAGAAGTTAGCCTCCGTGCCTGGTGCTTGTTTGTTAGTAGCAAATTCACTCCTCACTCACAAAGCGGCTGCTTCCCTAACACAGTTGCTTGAATCTGTCTGTTGCTCCCCCGAAAAGACACCATATGGGGATTTGCAACCAGCACTCCTGCAGCACAGCGTGGAGGAGAAGCCAAGAAGCTGCATTGCAGTCAGGAGTGTTCATGCATACACATGGGAACGTCTGGGAATGGCTTTACCTAAAGGTGAAGACCTCTCTGAGCTCAGTTTCTGGTGAAGTGACACCAGCTGCAGCTGCCTAAGCTTTCTTCTGGATGCACCCGGGAACGTCCTTCGGGATGCCTCTCTGGGAATGTCACCTTCTTTCACAGATAGCAGGGGAACGGTGGAAGGGAAACCTCCCTCTCAGCAAAGCGGAAAGCAAGGACCTCTTCCAGCTCTTTCTCTTGCATTCCCTGAAATGCTGTGCGAGGTCACGTCCTCAACCCTCCCTTTGTCTGGCAGCCTCCTCCAGACAGCTGGTCTGTGGCTTTGCTGGTGCATGCAGGTAACTTCCCTCACCCAACAGAACTTCTCCAGATTTACACCAGTCAGGCAGGAGGGGAAACGGGCCCCCCTGAACCCAGCGAGAAACTGGCTCAGGAGAACAGATTTGCTGCAAAAGCTGCTGCCTGTGATACTTCCAACCTGCTGAGAGAGTTAGCACTTTCATCTCCCCCAGGCAGACACCTGCTCTTGCAAGGACTTTTTAGGTTGACTTCACCCTGCAATCATTATCATGGCCCGCACTGACAAGGGTGGATGACACTCATCAGCTGTGTGTGGTTCAGAAGTGCTTTTGAGGCTGCCTTGGCGCGGACCAGACAGACTTCTGCCTTGATGCTCCTCTCCAGGGGTGATGCTGATCTGAGCTGAGTGCTGGTGCTGCCACGTGGAGGGACAGTTCTGGTTTTATGAGCCACATCAGCTGGTGGTGATGCGGAAAGGTCTAAAACGTTGCACTCGTGTGTAAGATGTGCTGCTCTTGCTTTGTTTTTAAATGAGCTGCTGCAGAACTTTTCTTGCTGAATGCTTTATTTACAAGATAAAAAATTAAATGCATCAGAAGGCTCCTAGCCTTAAAACAGCTTGAAACAAAATAAATTATTACTGTTGTGGATTCCTCAGGAGAGGAGGGAGACTCAGCAGAGGCGATGGGAAAACACTCCCAAAGTCCAGTGATGAAAGGGAAGAAGTGGGTTATTTTCTTTCTGAAGTTAGCAGATGCTGAAATAATGATAAATCATTTGCCTCTGCCATTTTCCTAGTCCTCTGCTGTAATCAGTAAAGCTATTCTCTCTCAGCTGGGCTAATGTGTTTGGCTGTCTCTGTTCTTCAGGTGATGGGGTGAGGTGACATGGTGTTTTCCGCACACTGGGTGACTCAGGGGACTGCGACCACAGTTTTCCAGTGGAAGTATGGAGCCTACAGCAATGAAAATCCCTGCTCTGAGCACGGCACCGAAGGCTGAACTAGCTGGTTAATGGAGTTACTTTTCCTCCTGCCTGTTGGCCCTGTGTCTCTGGTTTCTCCACTGCCCTATATCAATCACTACTTTTCTGGAAAATGTGGGGTAAGATTATTGATCTGGATTACTGTAATTTTAGTCCATTTTCATCTTGGTGCAAGTGAACACATAAAATGCAAAACTACACAGAATATACGGAAAATAAGGCAATGCATGGAATCCACAGTACTGCAAAGTTGTGAAGCATCCTGCTCCAGGAAAGATCCCAGAGAAGAGAAAACTTGAGGCAGGAGCGAAAGCTGAAGGACTGGTTTGTATAGAAAGGATGTCATGGGAACGAGACATGGAAATGGTCTTCAAACATCTAGGAGGCAACTGCAGAGATGGAAGGAATGAATTGTTACTCGTGTCTTCTGGTAAGTGATGGTCCAAAGCTGCAGCAGAGAAGAGATCAGGCAGTCCCTAGGAAACACTTCACAGCAATAAATAGGTGAAACCTTAAACTGACTAGCTGGGGAAACAGGGAAACCTCCGTCACTGGAGGCTTTCATGACCATGAACGAGCCAGATGAGAGAGGAACATAATGTAGAAGGTGGATTATATGTCCTCAATCACTGCTATGAGATGTCCTGCCACCGCTACTGTGCGCAGTTCTGGTCTCTACAGGTGGACCAAAGCATACCTACATGCAGTGGAGCAAGAAGCAGAATAAGGAAGAGAGATACAGTGATCAAGAGGATGGACGCATTTCTCCATGAAGAGAGACTAAAATAGTCTGGGACTCCTCAGTCTGGAGAGGAGAACAGAGAGGGGGATGCACTCCATGTTTCCAGCATCATGAAGGCATTGGCTAAGGTGAAAGCAGAACCGTTCAGAAACACTTAAATCTTCTCTGTGTATTGTCCCACTTCTTCTCTTGTCCCTGTGCAACACTTTGCCAAAATAAATTTGTTGTATGCTAAGATTATTTTCCTTTGGCGGGAGACAGTAAAATGTACTACTTCTGCTTTTAATTCTTTTCTGTCTCCTGAGAAGTCTGCTCTGTTTTATGGTGGTACAGCAGCCTCTACCGTAGAGCTGACATTTGAGAAGTTTCAGAGGTTTAGGTTTTTAAAAAAAATTTATTACAAGGAACAAAAATCTCTTCATGGACATTCCTGGCAGCAGGCTTTTCTGTCTTACCGTGAGATATGCCAGCCATTGACTTCAGCCATGATAAAATGCCAGATGGACCAGGCTACATGAGCTGCTCACTCTGCTTGAGAATTCCTCAGGATGCAAACGTTTTCAGCTGGAGAAGGGGCTCACGTTGACCTAAATTCAGAATTTCTGGTGACAGAAACAATAAACCAACCAAACAGCATTTTAACCCTCCCCTTCTCCTATCCTTTCCCAATCACAATCCTGAAAAAACCCCACATTTTCTTCATCCTAAAATGAATCACGACATTTGGGACCATTGTAAACCAAAAGTAGGTGTCTGTGGAGGTTTGCATACAAGGTGCTGACTGGGGTGGAGAAAACCTGAATGCCACTTCCGTCACCATCTACCCGTCACCTCTAGAAACTAAACCTGTCCTGAGCCAGCAGCTGTGTGCTACTGGCACACTGTCACCCTCCTATGCAGGATGACACAGAAATTAATGGAAAAGGGATTCTCCTTAAGGACTTGGTTTGAGAAGTCAGGGTTAGTATTTGTTGGAGTAATAAAGACGTGCACAAGAGACCTTTCCATCAGTGACGATGAGCCCTGCTCCCTTTCTAGTTACCAGAGTTTGAGTCAGCAGGATCGTAGAATGGAGAATATGATTTGTTGCATCCTAATGTCAATGACTGGAAATAAGACTAATTAATCACACTCTAGAAGTGCCTATTTCCCTCCCCTGACTTTAAGACGAGGCCAGCTTGATGGGCAGAGAGAAAGATGCTATCCCATAGACATGCCGGGCTTGATTCATTTGCCAAAACTAGGCATCTGGAGCCATTCGAGGGTTCCAAGTACTGCATCCCTCCTGACCTTCAGCTGTGGCTCCGAAAGGGCAGTGGTCTCCTTTGGTCTTAAGCCACATCTACAGTCCCATGTAGATGTTGCAAACACCTCAACGTGTCACAACTGGCCCTATGTGCCTCTTTAGACAATTACATCCTTTCCTTAAAGGCAGACAAGGCAAATCCCACTTTCTAAGTCTTTCAGGGTAAGGGATGATGTTTTGCGTGAATACCAGCCCCTGCCTTCTGCATAGGTAGCATCCACTGGGCGAGGGGAGTCTTGTGTGGCCGCCCAGGACACACAGGCATGATGCTCCATTAACAGCAAGTGTGGCCCTTACCAGATATTTGTTCACACCTTTGATTGTAGCAGAAACTCCTGCCTGGACAATGGGTGCTAGGATTGCCACAAGCAGGAACAGGTAGAAACAGGTTGTGTCTATTGTGGGAGCTCCACAGAAGTGCACCTAGGGTTGAAGAAGTTCTTCCAAGTCAGGCACAGACTTCACCGGTCATTCCATGGACGAAGCAGCAAATGGAGAGACGAAACAGAGCAGACTGCCCTGGGGAAAGATCATACAGGGATAAGATGTCCCAATATCATTGCTGTATCTGTGGGCTTGGAGGAACACGAGGCAAAAGAAGCTGCTGAGCAGCCCATCTATTTTCCTGGTGCACAGCATGTTATGTGCTTTTACTGGCAGTTAGCATATGCTGATGGTTTAGCAGAATATGTTAACCAGCATCTGAGGTTGTGGCTGTGCAGTCTTTGATAGGGACTCTTTGAGCCTCCTACACTAGGCAACACAGAGCTTCCCACTTCTCTTGCTTTCCCTGGCTTAAAATCCGGTCGCTTCCCCAGTATCCTGTGTCTTCCCTCTTCCCGTGCCTCAGAATGCAGCCTGGGATGTCAGAACAAAGCTCTCCAGCCCAAGAGTCAACGGCATCCCTCCTCGGGTACTGCAAAACCCAGGCCACCGTCCCGTTGGGTGGTAGGCTTCCAGTCCCTGCTCTCGTGTTTGGGACAGAGGCCAAGCCCTGGAGGGGGATGCCTGTTTTCAAGTGAATCCCTTTGAGACTGTGTAGTTCTCCCTTCAGTCTTTCTTTTTTTTTTTTTTTTCGCTTTTCCCCCCTCGGTTTCAATTATTTCCCTCTTTGAGACAGAGAACAATATTCATATGGGCATAGGCGATTGATAGCTTGCAGAGCTGAAGGGAAATTAGCAGAGTCTTAAAATCCACATGGGTGGCTTTCATTTGGAGCGAAACGGAAGAGGAGGGTATTGAGTGATCTCCCCTCTCCCTCTGATGACAGGCTATACATTGCTCGTTGTCACACGATGTGATGCTAAAGGCAAACAAGTAAAATAAATATCAGAGCAGAAGGAAGCTGCGAGGGCAAATCTGGGTTCCTCTTGCTTCACAGCCTTGTTTTGGAGGTGGCCTGAGAGTGACAGCTCACTGGAGGGAAGACATGAAGCACAGAGTGCAGGATGAATAAACAGCTCCAGACAGTAAAGTGATGAGCATCATAGGGCACAGGACAGATGCAGCTAGATGGCTTGGAAGAGGCTTTAGTGACTGCTGACGCTGCTCCTCTTGCAAGTGTCTCGTGAGCCCTGTGGCAGGGGCTTAGCTGGCCTTTGGGCACTGGGTACGGGACAGTTTCACCAAAAGAGAGGTCCAGCTTGGACCAGTGTGTAGCTGGCAGTGTGAACAGGCACATAACACATAAGATACAAGATAGGATGTGATGTTCCTAGCGTGGAGGGTTCCCAGGGCCACCCTGCTGCAGAAGCGGAGCTGAGTCCTGGGAAACTCTGAACATGAGGGAAGTCCAAATTCATCGCTATTTCAGACAAGGAACGCCAGAATGGAGAGGAACACACATCAAAAACCCGGTGTGACAGTAGGCTGGGAGCGGTCTGGCTTGCAGTTAGCTCTGATGTGGCTGCAGCTTCCCTGATGGGGCTGCAACCTGCCCGTTGCCTGTGCAGAAGCCAGGTAGCACGGCACAGCACAGGAACAGGAGGGTATTCCAGCACCCTGGCTCGGCATGAACTCTTAACTGTGCCACTGGCAAGTCCCTGCAATAACCTCTTCATCTCTACAGGGGGATGATTTATCACTGTCGTGGTTTAACCCCAGCCAGCAACTCGGCACCACGCGGCCGCTCACTCGCTTCCCCCCCACACAGTGGGGTAGGGAGAGAATCGGAAAATAGAATAAAGCTCGTGGGTTGAGATAAGAACAGTTTAATAGAACGGAAAGGAAAAAACTAGCAATGACACTAAAAACAGTACAGTTACAACAATAATAAAGGGATTAGAATACACAGAACAAGTGATGCACAATGCAATTGCTCACCACTTGCAGACTGACACCCGAGTCGCACTCCTCCCCCCTCACCAAGCAGGGCATGACGTCCCATGGTATGGAATACCCCTTTGGCCAGCTGTCCTGGCTGCGTCCTCCCCCAACTTTCCTGTGCCCCTCCAGCCTTCTCGCTGGCTGGGCAGGAGAAGCTGAGAAGTCCTTGACTTGGTCTAAACACGACTGAGCCACAACTGAAACCCTCAGGGTGTTATCAACATTCTTCTCACACTAAACCCAAAACACAGCGCTGTGCCAGCTACTAGGACGACAATTAACCCTATCCCAGCCGAAGCCAGGACAATCACTCAGTGACATCAGATGGTGGTGGAGCTGGCTATGGAAACCCTACCTCATGTGCAGATCTTTTGGGACATTGCTGACGTTTGAGACAGCTCCAGGGACACACTGTGAAGGGGAAGGTGAATAGCCACAATCCAAGGTGTGCTTCACAGTTTTTCATTCACTTCACGTTCCTTATCGCACTGCCCATGAGAAATGTGCCTGCTTTATCCAGGATACTGGCCACTGAGTGCAGCGAGTTGGTCCTTCCCCTGCTGCATGAAGGAGACATGCGAGCTGCACCACTGTCTTTTTCTGAACCTAATCAGTACCACTGTTGTAATAAATCCCATCCACCCAGGACATAAATTCAGCTGGCATGTGTATTCACCACAGAGGCTTCAGCAGCTTCCTGCAGGGTCTGTGCTTTCCCAAAGCTTGGCAGCTTTTCCTCCTATCGGTTACCGTGACCTATAGGAGGGACCACCCAGAAACTCTCCTGCTATTGTTCCACTCGGACGCAGAGCGACGGTGTGCGAGATGCTGATTCTGCAGGTAGGTGCCACCCTGGCCGATGGGTCTGACTATTAAAGATTTCACAACAGGCCCCATAAACAGCTGATGAGCTAACCCAGCGACTGCCGAGCAATTTCAGTTATTGAAAATCACCTTACTGATGCTGCAGTAAAAGTGAGGCATTAGGAAACTGTCCTTGCTTTGAAGCTCCCTTTGTACTTAAAATTAAGCCTGTGCTTGAGTGGAAGATAATCACTGGGGCAAGAGGGACCTCAGGAGAGTGTCTGCTTTCTCCTCCTGCAGGAGAGCCTGGTCTGGTTGCACTTGCCCGTTGCCTGCTTCAGAAAGGTCTCAAATCCTGGCCATGTGGGAGAAAAATGTCACGTCTAATGTTTGAACAAAAGGGGGACTTCTCCAAGGAAGGCACTAAGGCTCTTTCTCATCATATACTAGCCCTTGTAAGGGAATATGGCACTGGCCCTTCATGTGTGCTACTCTTGCACGGGGGAGAGAAAGGGGAAAGGGAGGTCAGGAGATGCTGGGAGAGGTGATTGGATGGAGGTTGCTCCAGGACAGTATTCGCAAAACAAGGGCATAGGGGTCACGGAATAATTCAGGCTGGAAAGGCCTTCAGAATGGAGGTCTCTACTGCAACCTCCTCCTCAACGCAGGGTCAGCTCTGAGGTCAGACCAGGTTGCTCAGGGCTTTGCCCAGCTGGGTCTTGAAAACCTCCAGGGATGGAGACTGCACAGCCCCTCTGGGCACCCTTTGCCAGTGCCTCACTGTCCTAATGCTCAAAACCACACCGCTGAAAGGAAAGACATCACTGACGGGGAAGGGTAGTCGACCTGGGATTCACAGTTCTTGATACTTTAACTGACGGGGAGAAAAGTACTCACCGTACCCTAAGGAAGAATAGATCTCCACAGGGTAAGGCGGACTTGCTCTCCTGAAGGTGTGAGCCTGGCTGTACCATCTGACACTCTGTTACTATAAATATGATTTCATTAGCCCTCACAGGAGGAAATCCCAAACTGAAAGCAACTGCAGTTAAAACTAGCTAATACGTTGTCTGCAGCGGCTGATAAAGCAGCCAGCTCAAGCCTGGAAAGGAATAATCCCGGGATATTAAAGAGTGACAAATGCAATTTGACATAATCAAAATGTAGTCAGGAGACTGGCTATCCCAAATTTGCAACTCCATCTGCAGCAAGCCGAGAGCTTTCCACCAGGCTTCCACGCTGCCGTCTCACAGAAGCATCAAAGAGGAGCCAGCAGGAGGGAAAAATGATTCCCAGTTCGCTCTGTTGCTGATGACAGTGCTTGAAGATTTTGTCTTTGGCTTGGAGCAGTACATGTGACTCTTTTCCCACGACTATGACAGTTTAATTGGAGCTGCATGAAATTGTTTTCCTTTCACAGTAAATAATAACATCAAATTTGACTATGCCTTCCCTGATTCTGTGTCAAAACTCTCAGTGACTGGTTTTATTAGGGGTATGCATCATCTGAGCAACAGTGGAAGCAATAGATCAATTTCTGTGCTTAGTCACAGTGGCGCGAAAGTAGATGAATCTCTAATTGAGTGAACGTAGCCTATTCTAAAGCAATTAAAGTCAATGCAGCAGTGGGAGAGGACTGTGGGTGCAAAGTCAGAAGTCATTGCAAGTCAGAAGTCATAGAATCATAGAACCCTAGAATGGTTTGGGTTGGAAGGGACCTTAAAGATCATCTAGTTCCAACCCCCCTGCCATGGGCAGGGACACCTCCCACTAGACCAGGTTGCTCAAAGCCCCATCCAGCCTGGTCTTGAACACTTCCAGGGATGGGGCATCAACAACTTCCCTGGGCAACCTGTGCCGGTGTCTTGCCACCCTCACGGTGAAGAATTTCCTCCTAATATCTAATCTAAATCTACCCTCTACCAGTTTAAAGCCACCAGGATTTATCTGACCTGTAGCACATTCAACAATAGCGAACAGAGGCAAACAGACCTAGGAGATCAGCAGTCACGTAGGGTGGGTTTCAGGTCCTGCTTCAGACACTGCATGGAAGCCAGCCTCCCATTGCTGGTAGACAGCAAGAGCTTCAGGGCTCGCTTCTGTTGTCCACACAAGGGCAACAGGCAGAAATGTAAGGTGCCCTGAGGTATCTTAGACATGCACATGGGCCCAGCAAATATGACACAGGACTTATGAGAGATCTGTGCCCTTTTACATCGGTGGCTGGGGGACAAGGAGGACGTGCTAAGGTATGTCAGATGGCATTAGATGTACATCTGGTAAATGCAGTCAGTTTGACACGCTGTAGAGCAACTGCAAAGCTGCTGCACATTTGATTTTTGAAAGCAATCATATTTTACGTCCTGTACATCAGGCCCAGCACCCAGACAGCTGGGCACCCCGGCACATCTTTTGCAAGGGCATCTGAGATATAGGTTTCAAGGGAAAGAAGAGGAGAAGCACGAGCGTGTTTTGAGGAGCACGAACAGGTTGGCTCAGGTTTCTGGTTTGCCGTAGCCAGTTGGGAAGGTGAGGAGAGAGAGGAAATCTCCTTGCTAGATCAAGAGTTGCACAGTATTTTTTTACTGGGAGACACACAGATGTCACTGGTAGTAAGCAGGGCTTCTTTTGAGGTCTGGAGCTCTGCATTAATCTTCTGGGTCTGTAAGAGCCCACCTACTGTGGTGCCGAGTCGCTAAGCACCTCTGAGTGTGTGTGAGTGTAGGGTGACGCAAAGAAAGGAGAGGCTGGCCTCACACTCACACCAAAGCATTAGCAGCTCATCCCCTAAGATTTGGGAATCCCAAACCCTGAGCCAGATTTACTGTAGGAGGATGTTTTTTCTTTCTGATACAAATACCGACTTTCTGAAATGATGACTTCTTGTCTGTGAGAAGAGAAAACAGCTTATTAAGCACCAAAACCATTAGCTCAATTTTCTCATCTTGCTCAAGCAGTTGAGTTTTAGTGATCCCTTTAAGTTTAAAATGAGTCCTTTTTCATCAAGCTCTGGCAGCAGATAAGTCCTCAGTCACAGACCCAGCTTGTTCGTTGGGTTCCGGAAACCTCCCAACGGCTTCTTGGGTGCTGCTGAACATCTTTGTGCATGGACATGCCCTAACCTTTGCATGTGCGTAGAAATGCATTGAAAAACATCTCTGTCTCACTCCATGCCCCTGTGTTAGGGCGACATAGAGTGAGAAGCAGAACCAGGAACATTGCAATTAGAAGGAATTAGCTGAAGAAGCATCCTGTTCCTGCATGGCAGCTGGTGTGTGGTGAGATTGGCAGGATAATGAATTTTGACTGCAGGGATGTCTCTTTCTTATGAAGGGTCTTGGGGTGGAAAGTGTGGGGGCCGTGCCTAAAAGTTTGTCTGCGCTGAGGTTCACCGTAGCAGCTCTGCCATGTCCCCAGGGTCTTGCTATGCTGTCCTGGGGTGGACGTGCTGCTAGCTTGCCCCTCCGAGGTTCCTCTGCTTTCCGAAAGGACTTTTCTGGGCACCTCGTTGTCCCATGCCTTTCAGTTGTGTCTGTGTACACCTGGGCATGCCAGGCTCTTTCCCCACCGGCAGGCAGACCGAGAATACAGTCAGGAGTGACAACGTGCTGCTCACTGGCGGCATGGGGGCCTTTGCAATGCATGGACAAAGAGAATGGTGGGACCTCCTCCAGAAGCTGTCTGCTGAGTCGTGCAGCTTGGTGACCAGAGCCATGGGAATTTCCAAAGCTGTGTGAATAACCAAGGCGGGGATGAAGCAATCAGACTTGAAAGGGATGGCAGGAGCTCTGCTCAAGGGAACATCGCCATGAGGCAGCTTGTATACACAAAATCTCCTTAGCTGTGTTATTAATTACATACTGGGTTATTAAATTATATCTCCACTCTGGGGAAGAGGGATGGGGAAGAAAACAAAGAAAAGAATTCAGTGAAGGCTTGGTACTTTAAATCTGGATATTTTAAATCTGTGTCCCATCTGCTGTGGAGACTGAGAGTGCTGCCTCTTTCAACCGCAAGCGTTTGGTGCAGCACTGGCTGAGAACAACGCTCCAGCGTGTGTTGCGTGAACACATAGGGACAAATTCAGAAAGCAGGACACCTCATGAAGTCATGGGACATGTGTCTTCCCCAAAGGAATACCACAAACATATTCACTTTTGTAGCTGATTTGTGATTCTGTATGTTCTGCCATAATAAAGAAGATCTGAGACAGCTGGTTCTTCATCCAGCGGTGCAGAAGAGAGATTGATGGATGTTGCTGAGAAGGCTGAAGTGCCCTTTTTGTGTAGTCTGTCCTAAAAATACTGGCTGTGGCCAGAGAGCAGTGTTAACGCCAGGGATAAGGGGGTGAGATCTAGGTCTAGAATAGGGAAGGAGCCAGTTTCAACACTCAAACGCATGAGAGAATTTCAAATTGGCTGCCCTCACTTCATCCTTAAATATTTTAAGAGACAGACAGTGGAATTGCAGAGCTTGTAATGACTGTTCTAGTGAGCATATGGAAGATGGATGAGGTACATGAAGAAAGGAAAATGTGTAATGCAGTAATCTTTAAAAAGGGAGAGAAAGATGAATGAATTATTGAGCAGTCAACTAAAATTTCTGAGAAAAAAAAAAAGGAATAATTAATTATACTATTTGTAATACCAAAAAGCACAAAATGGCTGCCAGGTGAGCTGGAAAACAGATTTATGGAAAAGAATGAGGGGGTCCTGGTGGAAAAGAAGGTGAACGTGTGTCAGCAGTGCCCTTGGGGCAAAGAAGGTTAACCTCATACTGTGTTGCACGAGCAAGGCCGTATCCTGCAACTCTAGGAAAGTGATCCTTCCCCTGTTTGGCACTTGTGAGACCGCATCTGGAGGGCTGCCCAGCTTGGGGCTCCCCAGTACAAGAAAGACATATTTTTACTGGAGCGAGCCCAGTGAAGGGCTCCCAGGAGGGTTGGAGGTGCACTGGATATACGAGGAGAGGCTGAGGGACCTGGGTTTGTTCTGCCTGGAGAAGAGAAGACATAGGACAGAGATGCTTCTGTGCTAACAGTTACTTGATGGTGTAAAGATAGAGCCAGACTCTTCTGGGAAGGACATAGTAGATGGACAAGGAGCCATGGACTGAAGTTGCAAGAAGGAAAATTCAGATTAGATATTGGGAAAATATTTTACATCACAACAGTGGTCAAATACTGGAACAGGCACCCAGAAAGTATTCTGTGATCTCCTTGCTTGGAGATATTCAACTCTCAGCTTCAAAGTCCTGAGCAACCTGCTCTATTTTGGGCAGAGGTTGGACCAGAGGCACCCACAGATCCCTTTCAGGCTATATTACTCTATGAATCTAAGAAGTTCAGATCCCCACAGCACTGGATAGCTAGGATTTGTTGAGCCATAAGCTATTAAGTCACTGCATCAGGAGAAGCTGAGTCGACTCTGCTGAGAGCAGTGGAGTTTTCACAGCAAATCTCAAAGTATAGTGCAGATGCAAAATAAGATGCAGCAGATGTTTCAGCTGACCTGTTTCAAGCTTCTCACAGCAACTGCTGGACTTCAAATACCCTGGGAGGCTTATAAATGCCGCAGTCCTGGTTTTGTTCAGTGGAAATCGCATCTCAAGAATAGAGACATGTAGCAACCTAGGACCAGCAGGAATGCGTGTTCTGGCTATGGAGAGTTAATAAGGCAGTTGACCGTAAGGCTCTGGGCTTCCATGCTGAAAAAAGGGAATTTGGTTCCTCATGTTTCTATTTGCATCTATCTTAGTTTATTTTATTATTGAGCTAGCCCAGTCGGGTGCCAGTTTCCTTACAAATAACATAGTCCTAATTGTAATCTCTTTTTCCAAGTAGCTCTGTTCTTCATCTCTGAGATAAAAGAACTCTTGCAGGTTACACAGAGGAGGCTCAATTCCTATGAGATACTGATTGTAGGAGAGCTCCATCATTTATAACATAATGAATTGACTTAATAAAGTCCATTATAGGAGAAAAAAAACACAACAGGCTGGCCGGAGGATACTGAATGTCTCGAAGGGTATTTTCACCTAAGCTGCATCAGCGTGTAGCAATTATATGAGTTGTTTGTGGCTACTTGATTGACGGGACACTGAGCTGACTAATCTGATCCGATGACAGGGGACAGGCTGCTGACGAGAAAAGTCCACAGTAAAATTGTAGGAACGTGGTTCAAGTGGGCCTTGAGAAATCATCTATTCCAGGCTCTTAAGTGTGCTTAAATATGTGCATGCAAGCTGCATCTATACTGGAAGCTAAACAGAACCAGTTACCGGCCTTGGGGTTCGTAGCACAGCGTAATTCATATTCAAAGAGCCAACAGCCCTGCAGCCCTGCGGAGAAGGACTTGGGGGTGCTGGTGGAGGGAAAACTGGACACAAGCCAGCAGTGTGCACCCGCACCCCAGAAAGCCAACCAGATCCTGGGCTGCATCACCAGCAGCGTGGCCAGCAGGTC
>JAVKLA010000073.1:44020448-44040025 GCA_034782735.1 Sagittarius serpentarius | reverse complement strand
CCTACGGGAAAGATGGGGAGGCACTCTTCATCAGGGAGTGTAGTGATAGGACAAGGGGTAACAGTTTTAAACTGAAAAAGGGTAGATTTAGACTAGATATAAGGAAGAAAATTTTTACCATGAGGGTGGTGAAACCCTGGAACAGGTTGCTCAGAGGTGGTAGAAGCCCCATCCCTGGAGACATTCCAGGCCAGGCTGGACGGGGCTCTGAGCTACCTGATCGAGTTAAGGTGTCCCTGCTGATGGCAGGGGGGTTGGTCTCGATGAACTTTAAAGGCCCTTTCCAACCCCAAACATGCTTTGATTCTGTGATTCTATGATAACATCTTCCCTCCCATGAAACAAGGCAGCCTCATCCCCACTCTCAGCTGGGGACAGTCCTTGCCTGTGCGATCCTGTGCTCAATAGCTTGGGCAAAACCTGTGCCAGGGTCTGTGATAGAACTTAAACAGGATAGCTGTGGGACAGTCCTTGAACCAGTGCTCTGCCCAGTTTGGACAACTGATGTCCTTGAGTGAGTTGTGTCACTGCAAGACAGCTAGGTGGGAATTCCTGAGGCCCAGTTTCACATCTGGAAGGAGCCTATTTTTGTGTGGATTTAGTAAATTTAGTGAACTGACAAGCATGAGGAAAAACATTAAGAAGAGGTAAAGTAGGGCTCAGGAGTAATATACAGGCAAATTTTGCTGCCCTTCCTGCCTGTAAATAATTTTCTTGCAGGTCCTTGTTTTATTCAGCCAAGTTGGCTGGTAATTGCTTGTGTGCAGATCTTTTTCACTGAAGCATGAAGAGGATTCAGTAGCAGCCATTCAATTTGAGCTGTATTTGTTGCAAAAGCTGGTCAGCAAAATTTGGGCGACACAGCTCTTCCTCCAGCTTTGCTGACGCATCAGGTTTGACTGAATTTCCTGCAAAGTAAGTTTGCCAATGAATGGGTTGTCTTTGCTGTTTGTCATTGCAAGCCTGTCCCCAGAGTCTGTAGGGCTGCTGGCTGTATAAAGTCCTCTGGAAGCAGGTTTTAATTTTGCAGAAAATTTATAGATTTGGAGATTTTTATCCAAGAGAAGTGCTGGAATTCAGCAAAACTGGTGTTTTGTGGAAGGCAGAACGGTGGCTGGATATTTTTTTTTCCACTTGCATGTGTGTCCATCTACTTGTTTTGAGTCACACGGGGAAATCAGCTGAGTGTTGTGCTCTACACTGCCTCTTTTTACGGAAGATGATGACTCCCAAATGAAAAAATGTGGGCCTTCTCAGCGGCCGCAGTGGTGATGCCCCTATCCTACTCATCAAGATGCAACTAAATGTTATACAGACAGGGTAAACCTTCTGGCGCTGAGCTTGAACATCTCTGTATGGGGGCTGATAGCAAACCTTTGGAGCAAATTTCAATCATTGCAGGGGACCTCCCTCTCTCCAGACTCCTGCTCCCTGGAGGACTTGTGTGGGGGGAAGTTTTAATAGGAATTTCACCATTGCTGGGGAAAGTGGCTTTTTCTGTCCCTTCCTGACATCATGGCGTACCTCCGAAGCCCTGCGAGACCTGTCCTCCTTGGCAGAAGGGAGGAGGGAAGGGGAAGACACAAGACAGAGTCTTGCCTGCCAGCATGTGGGAGTGGGCACCAGCTCGGCACCTCTGCAGGCATGGAAAGATTTTAATGAGACTTTCCTCCCAATTAGAAGGTTCCTAGAGGGACCCTCCATCCTATTACTCTTGGCTGTCCTTGTATAAATCCACTGCAGCACGGTTTTAGCACTGGGAAGGAAGATTTTTTTCCTAGAGTGAAAAACCCCTCTCTCCTGCAACAGATTAGAAAATTCATATAAAATCCAGGGTAAGGTGCCAGGCCAGGCTTTTATTTGATGTATTCCTGCCTGTTGCTTGTTACAGAATGACTCTGTCACCCAGTGGGAATCCATGAGGGAAATGTTGGGTACACCAGAGGTCTGGAGATGGGGGAGATCTTTTCCAGTTTTGGTCACTGCATAGAGCAATGAAAATAGGAATTTGCTTCATCTTGAAATGTATTGGAAGAATCTCATCTTAAAAACACCCTATGGCTGCAAGACAGCCTGGGATGACCACCTTGAATCTAGGTGTTTCCTCTGGAAGATCTCAAGGTAGGTGAGACAAACACTACTCTAACAAGCCGTCAGCCCGGAAGGGGCCATTCTGACCCCCCAGTCTGTCTGCACGGGGTTGAGGTCCTTGCTCAGAAAGATGGGTAGGAAGGAGAAGGCAACAGAGGCAGGGGTTTGAGGCAGCGGGAGCATGCAAAAGGAGGGAAATGAAGGAGGTAAGCTGGAAATGGGGTATGGAGGGAATGGTGGGAAGGGAGGTTAGGTACAGGGTGAAGCCTGGGTTTGGAGAAATATGGGTTACATTAGGGGTAGTGCAGTAGGGACCATATAAATATGGCCTGCCTGTAAATACGGGCATGCATGATAGATGGGAAGGATGGTGGGACTGGAAGGACCTGTGGGAGGAGGCACAAGTGAGCTGATTGGGAATAGCATCCCTGGCCCCGCAATGCCTATATGGAAGATGGACTCAGTGGTCCCAGGCTTCTCTCACCCAGGAATCTTCCCTCCAGCCCCATCTTGGTGCAGTCACATCCTGAGAAAGCCCCTTGCCATTGGCTCCCCTAATGGCTGCAGCAACCTTGCCCCCAGCTATGGGTACAGCCACAAAACAGCTGACTGTCTTCCTCTTTTTTTTCCCTACAGATGAGACTGTGGAGCAGGTGGCCTTCTGTAATTATAAAAGATCACAGGACACACCTTGCAGTGAGGTTTAATTGTTAGCCTTGGCTGAACTCTAGGAAAGGGAACTGCATTCTGACCTGCTAATTTGCCAATTTGCCCTCCTTCTGTGCCACTAATTTACAGATTTGTCCTCTTCATCAGAAGAAAACACATTAACCAGTAGTGTTTTGGGAGCATAGCAGAAAGTCCATGCCCCTCCAGTTTCTGAAGATGTTTTGTTTCATTGTACAAGGTAACTAGATGAAAAATGAAACCCCATGCAATGGAAGGGTCCCAAGGTACTCCCTGAACCTCAGCGCTGTGCTGGAGACATCATGGTCTAAAGCTGCCGAATTGTAAATGTGACCATGGTTGCCTTTGAACAAAGAGCTTTTTCCTCATTTTGGGAGATGTGAGAGCCCGGTGTGGTTAGTTTCCCTTCTGAAAATTCTATCATCTGCTTTCCCTGGCCAGTTGGACACAGCACCAAAGGCAATGTCCGAGGAGGGCGCGTGGTTCTTTCCAGACCACTGAAACTTTGGCCCTTCAGCCTTTCCCCATGGGTAAAACTGGAAGCTGCACTTGCTGTAAGGACATCTACTATCCCAGTGCCTTTATTTCTCCCACTCTGGTAATAAACTCCTCTTCACTATTTATCTTGTCATTCATCCCCCTGGTCAGTGTGCCATCCTTTCTCCTCTTGTCCCAGTTTTTGTGCCACCCAGGTCTCCTCTGGGCTAGCAGCTCTTCTCTTGCAGAATGCACCTGGGTGTACAGCAGCCCCCTGAAATATTTGGGGATGGGACACTGTTCCCAATGAGATTTTTATTAAAGGGAATGAAACTCACGTCAATGCAATTATACAGAAATCGGTGAGGCTGAAGTGGACGCTGGGTAGCATTTGTTGATGATGCGTTTGGCAAGTAGTCAGAGCTCCTTGGCAAAGAGGGGGCTGTGGAGGGCTCTGCTCTAGGTTGCTCAGAGTGGTTGGTCTTTGGCATGGCAATGTCAGGTGCATGGGGCCATGAGGAAACATAGACCCGCTGCTTTGGAGACCGCTGAAGAGGGCTTGTAGAGAGCTGTTGGCATGAGGTGACCCTCCAGACTGCTTACAAACCAGACAGCTAGAAATATGCTGTTTTGGGGGGAACCAGTGGGATCTCAAGGCTAAGATGAGTTTTGAAGAGGTGGATGTCTTTGCTCATATGGGAGATAAGTATTTGACTGAACTCTTCCATACCTGTTTCCTTTTCTGTAAATGGTCCTAAGAAAAATAAGCCCTAGGGGTTGGGATACAAACCAGGATTTGAAAGATTTTATACTCTACCACCCTGGCTCGACTCAGCAGTAATCCCACCTGCAGGAGCCTGCAACCATGTACATAAGTGAGCCCAGGTTACTGTGGGACCACGGGCATGCAGAAAGGCGAAGGGGCTTGTACCTTCAATCACAGCTCAGGAACTGACCCCTCATTCTCATCATCTCCCTAAGCCCTTGGGCATGCAAAGAGGTGAAGCAAGCTCAGCACCTTCTCCTGGGTCCGTGCAGGTGCACTCAGGCTCCTATCAGATGGCACTCGTGAAAGGGGACTTGCATGGTCTCAGCCCCAGGCTGGGTGCGTGCATCTCGCGAAAAGCAGAAAGTTTTCCCGCAGGATGGCCTGCCTGCTCCAGAAGCAGCTTTCTGCGACAGGGCCTTTGTCAGCACAGCACAGGTGCAACGTCCTTTTAATTGCATGTGGTCCACCGCTGAGTGAAAATGAGTAGGTTAGAAGCTCCCTGGTTTCCTTGGCTTGAGTGTAGGAGCTTACCATGGAGACACCTCTGTGTCCATCACCCTAGGATTCCCTATAGACCATGGACAACAGGGTCAATCCAGTTTGCGGGTACAATTCATCTTATCGTAAAGCTGATGACCATCACTTGTGGAAGAACACCGACAGCACTTGCTTCTTCCTGTTGGTTACAAAGGGAACCTACGTGATGAGCTCAGCTGGAGATTGCTGTGCTGGTTGCATTTAGATACCTGATAAATCCCAACATTTATGCCTCAATTCCCTGTCTATACAAGTGAGATGATGGCATTTCCTCACTTCATGTGTGTGTGCGTGCTTGTGCAGGGCAGGGGGGTGACAGGCACAGAAGTTGGTGGAAGATCACAAGTTCATCCCCAGACTAGAAAGTCCAGATGAACAGCTGAAACAGATGATCTGCCTCCAAGTAGCATGAGAAATGTAATTGTTGCTTCTGATATGCTTACAGTTCCTTGGCTCAGGGCCCAAGGCCTTGTATTATTGATGATAGTGAGTGCATTTAAGGAGAATCTAAAAGGGTTTCTTTTTTTTTTTTTCTCTCCTTGCCAGGCTTTTGAAGGCTTCAGCTTTCAAACAAAAAAAGAAAATTAAAATTTTAACATGTGCCAGGGACCCATGAGGGAGGTCATATTCTTTTAATATTTCACATATCCCTCTTTTTATTTTTTTTTGCTATGAAAGAGTCAGGCACAATCCTGCCCATGTCTGCCGACTGGGAGGTGGAGACAGGGACCTTCAGCCTTGGTCCCATCAAGCGTAGGTGGAAGGTGGCTCTGAACCATATATTGTGTCTCCAACCAACTGCCTAACACCAACATGACCGCCATACTGAACTGCTCTAAAAAGTGATGCTGTCATCTGTTTTATTGCCTTTTCTCTCCTCTCCTCACTCAAGAAGCCACGGCAGTCCAGGCTGCAGACCGGCAACTCAGCATCTTTGAATAGTCCCAGGAAGGAGAATGACAGGCATTTTCTTTCACTGGCAACGAGACCCAAACTGAATTTCTGAGAGAGCAGCATACCAGGCTGTAAATTAAGCATTTGCTGGGACACAAGCAAAAAGAAAATTAGTAATAAAGTACGAAAAGTGCCAGCTTTTATTTTTCTTCATTTCAACAACCTGCTGTGATATTCTCCCAGGGAACAGTTTGGCTTCATCCCCTGAGGCTGGCACAGGGCTGGTGTGGGGACGGGAGAGGAAATGCCGCGGTTATGAACCCCAAGGGGGTTGTAAAGAAAGTTACGGTATTTGCTTGTGGAGCAGCCGCTGGTTTTCTTTTTCAGCCCTCACCTCACTGAAGGGTGGAGCTCCCTCAAACAATAGGAAATCTGTTGGGGAGGGGCACTGGGTGGAGGTGACCTTCACGTGTGTGTGGCCCAGCATGAGTGAGTTATGTGGCCCGTCACTGAAGGTTGGGTTTTGCCACCACAAATGGATTTCTCGTGCTCGGGGAGGATGTGTTGGCAATGCATGGAAAGTTTCACTCTGCTAAAGCTGAAAATCTTTCATTTCCACCTTATTTTGGGTGTTTTGTCCTGTAAAAGCTATATCCGCTTTGAACCAGCAGTTAAAACAAGCATCTGCACTTTAATGCAGTGGAACTCTTCCAGCATATACCCCTTCTTGCAGTGAAGTGCTGACTTTTTCTTCCCTCCTTGAGCCAGCAACAGAAAATAAAACCTTGCTTTTTTTTTTTTCTTCTCCAGGATAAGGGTGAGGTATATCATGCAGCTCTTGTACTTTAGGACATGGTCAGATGTCCTTCCATCAGTCCCGCTGGAATAGCTCTCTCTCTGGCTGCATCTCCTCAGGGTTACTGCCCCAGAGCTGAGCAACATTCGTGGTCCAAGTGAGCACTCTTCACACCTTCAGTGCAGTCAGCCAGCTTAACTTAAATGCCCACAAAGGTGTTTTCAGCCAACATGTCTGTCTTGGAACCTTAAGTGGTGCACAAAACACCTCCTGAAAGTACCTCTCCATCCTTGCTGACTCTGCAGGAAGCCTAAAGGTCTGGCTTTGACCCAGGTGGGATTCATCTCCAGTTGCAGAGAGCTGATTTTAGATGTCAGCAGGAAAGCTACTTGTGCATGGGATATAAGCGACAATTAGTGACAATGTCAATGATATTAGTGACAATGATTCAGCTCCAAAGCATTGATGGCTAATGTCATCTGAGAAACTTTATGGTACTCGGATAGGAGAGAGGACCAAGGCACAAGATATTTCTGCCTAGACAAACTGAATTGTAGCTTTGCTTTTCATTGACTGGAAAAGGAATTTAGATTATCAGGGTGTAATTCAGCTGTCAAAACACAGTTCTCAGCACCATTTGAGACTCCCTCGGGTAACCTAACACCTGTGGGCACCTCCATGTAATCTCCAAGCCGAGACATCTGAAACGGGGAACTGAATCTCAGCTCGTGGGGCTCTCTTTTAGAAAGCTTGAATTATTTAAAATAAATTTGATGCTCAGTCTCTAGCCCCCAGATACAGAAGAGACCTATGGCCAATTGAGCAAAATTTAGATAACGTAGCATCGATGGGTGCCAAAGAGTGACCGCGTGTGAGGACAGCTCTCCAAGTGGTGAGTTACCTACAACCCTGGGAGGACATTGCATCCCTGTGAAACCGATGGGGGATTTTAACAGGATGAATGAAGTTGCTCAAACTGGGACTTGGCCAGGACAGTGTGATTAACGCCTCTTCTCCTACAAAAAAAATGCCAGGGGATTTCCGTCACAGTCAGGCCCTCCATTTTTCACATGTCATTTGAAAGACATGGGAGAAGAAAAAAAAAAAGGACAGCTTCGGAAGAAATGCACACAAGAAAATGTCTTGGCTTGGTTCAGCTGTGAGCTGGCAAGCGCCTAGCTGGTCAGATAGCTGGTTTTCCAGTATCATTTTTCTCTCATGCTCCATTAACCCTATCTTGTTGATCCTTCGCTTTATACCGTATCTTCATGGTCGTCGGCTTTACGCTTACCCTCTGATTTTTTATGTGATGATCTTCCACACAACATTAACAATCAGAAGGGAATTCCCAGGAGACTGGATGGTGTCTGAGAACATTGCTCTTAATGCGACAGAAAACTACGTGTATGGGCATTGCTCCAGATACGCTTTACCTTGGGCTTAAAGAGTTTCCACACATCTGCAGCTTTGAAATGACCTTCATCACAGATGCCCCCTTCTCCTGGAGAAGATGGGGTAATTTCTCACTCCTTCTGTGAGAGAGGACCTGCACTGAATTGCTTTGCATCTGCTAAAGGGGGAGATCACTGCTCAGGCAGATACTGTGAAACAGCTCACGTTTGGTAACCAAAGATATTTGGTAACTGTACATTTCTTTGATTCTCTCTGCAAGTTTGCTCTGTGCCTCAATTCCTTGTCCTGCAAGTGCTTTCACCCATTTCATCAAATTAATCCTCAAAATTCTCATTTGCCTTGATCCAGTAGACAGACAGACAGACAGTAGCTGGGCTGCTGGCATATGAGACTAAATACTGCCTTTGACGCTGACTGGTAACTTCTTGTAGTTTCCTTTGATGCGTCTGCCTTTCGCAGAGCCCGTCCTTCCGATCTGTAATTGCACCCTGCCAAGCTCAGTGGAAGTTCAATTCACTAACAGTCTTTTAAAAACCTCCCTGGCCTGCGTCCTTCACGCTTTCACGCAGCCGTATTTTGGTCCATTCGCTGGGCGTCTGATTTCCGTTAGTCCCTTCACACATGTGGAGCTGCTCGTATGTACACAGGCTCACCAGCCCTGGGATGGAAAGGTTTTCAGGATCCAAGCCGAAGTGTTAATGATGCTGTAGGAGAGGATCAGCACTTTTCTGAAGTGTGCTGGAAGGGGAGAGACTGTTGCTTCCCAGCAAGCAAACGTGCAGACCGCTTGCTAGACCTGGAAAGGGGAAAATCAGAGTTGCTGGGACTCCAGCTAGCATGCTGGACTTGTATTTACATCCCCAGCAGCAAGATGAGGTGTGAAGTTGGTTTCTGTGGATGATTTAGTGGTTGGCAAAGGCTGGAGGTGGTAATTGGTACCATTTGTGCTAATTTTGTCAGCATTTTTCCCCCTGCCCGATTGGCTTCTGTCAGCTTTTAAATTTTTTGTTTTGTTTTTTTGTTTTTTTTTTTCAGTTTAGGGGAACAGAGCTATGGTTTCACATTCTTGTTAAAGACCAAGGCTATGATTTATTCTGGGTGGAGGCTGGAGGGGAGAGCACAGGGAAGGACGTTATAATTGGACTTGGGTTTCATATTAGGTTTAAAAAAATAAATAAACTGGCCGGAACAGCGGTGGAGCCAAGTAATTCTGTTTCACTTCACACCAAATTTAGTAAGATGGAAGAAAAAAAAAAAAGCTCGGTTTCACAAAGCCATGGCAACTCCTTCTTTCTACCTTAGGTTTTCCTCTCTTTCCTTAGTTTGTGTCTACTGAGAAGAGGTGCACGTAGCCTTCAGCTTCCCTGGGTTCCAGCTTTAAAAGCTGTAAGATTTATAAAGCATTGTAGAGTTTGTGGGAATAGTAATGGGTCTTTTTCTGCTAGGTCAGGGTCCAACTCCTCCCTCCCAACACCACTAGCAAAAGTCCTCCAGCCTTACGAAGGCTCTCGCTTGCAGGAACAACCTCCAGAGGTCAGGAGGTGATCACCTCACCAGGTTTATTTGACGTATGTCAGAGCAATAAAGAGAAGGTCCTTTTTTCTGCTGGTTACCCTGGCATTTGATAGGAGAAGGACTGGATGCTGGCAGTTTGCTTTTCTTCAAAAGCTGACCCAAGGGAATGAGTTTTGATCAGCCTGAACTGACCTGCACACCTGGAGCGGAAGGTGGATCATCCTTCAGCTGGCACAGCGCGAAGGCTCTCTAAGGCGTGAGGTTGTAAAGACAGACCTCAGCAGATCTGCTGTGCTCTCCAGCTGCCTCAGGGACACAACCTGTGTAAGCCAAGGTGCTGGTGGAACTTGATCACTGGGGATCACTGGTTGATCTCATCTTAGTCTGGACATTTCCAGCTGAGCTTGTCAACCTAGACCCTTTCTACAGGCAATAAAGAAATACAGAATTCTTAGGATGCCATACATTTGAGCTGTTTTCAGTGTCTTCTTTGGGTGAGATGAATCACACTCATGGCTGAGTAAACATCCCCTCAGTGGAAAGGGAGCCCAAGGCAACCAGGTATCAGTGATGCCTGCATTTGATTGGGTAAGCCTTGTCTTCCCCATCGGGACAGTGCTTTTCTTGGCAAAAGGATAGGAAGAAAAGCCCTCAGAAACAAGTGGTAAGGCAGTTTTCTGCCTCGAAAGCCATTTGCGCTCTTCTAATGGTGCCCCAGGCTGCAGAAGAGGTACTTTTGATTTTCTTTTCTGTGTCCTCTTTTTCTCTTGAGATACCTTCTCTTCTTTGGAGAAGCATTGGCTTAACCAAGCAGGCATTCACCGGGAACTTGCTCAGAGCATGCACAGAAAGTCCTGCCGGTCTCCAAGGTCATGCACTTACTGTGCACACAGTTATTTCCATCTGAGGACCTTCAAAAGGGAACGCAGTAGCCTTTAAGTCTAAGCTGGTCTTCACCACCAGCCAGGGAGCACTGGCGTGAGTGAAGACCTAAATTCAGTTGATGTTGCAGTTCACTGACTCCAGGGGCAAAGATTCGTCTTCAAGCTTCCATTCTGGGGGGACAGGAGGGCTAATGGTATGAGGTGCACACACTCTGCAGTACTTTCCGTCAGTACACATCCTACTTCAGGCCGTCAACTGGGCTCCAACAGCGTCCTTGGGTATGTTACTCCGTGTGTCACGTCTTGCATGATTTCATTGCAGTGAAATGATTTATCTGGCTCTAGTTTCTATAGATCCACCTTGCAGATAGACTTTGAAGACTAACTCCCTTTGTCATTTGGTCATTCTTCTTCTATTTCCTCCTGCATGCTTAAATCATGGGCTGCTACAGGTAAACACAGTGAATAGTCCTAGGGAGGTGGTGCAGCATGAGAGTCCCAGGTTAGAAATGACTTGCAGAGGATCCAGCTCAGATTTCACTCTGAAATGGGGCCTGAGACACCAACCTGAGTCTGCAGAGAAGCTGAAACAAAAGGTCCAGGAAGAGACAACTGACCTGTTTATTCCTGAAATTCTTTTGCGTTGGGAAATTTGGGGCACGTGACCATGAACATCTGTGTACGACATCCTTGGTCTGGGATGGGGGCATCCTCCCTTGGCTGTGGCAGACCCCAGGCTGTCTGAAGGGTGGATGGAGCTCCAGGTTACCATGCCAAGGAGAGGTGTGCTGCCAGCCCCAAGGCAGAAACAGACCTGAGATGGCAACTGAGATGGGCGGAAAGCTCTGAATAGCTCTGCTCTGCTGCAGGCTAGGCTGTCTGGACAGAGCTGGGGACACAGCGAGGCCACTGCAATTAGATCCTGGACAGCACTGAAGGTCACTTCATTTAACTTTATTTTTTTGGAATAGAAAAACACTACACTTCTTTCGATAGATTTTACATAGATATAGTTACCAATCCACAAACATACCTATAAAATTGGGCCTTTTAGGTGAAATCACTGCATAAACAGAAGTGTTTATAGAGAAATTAACCTGGCTGAACTGGTGCCTGTCTGGGTCAGGAGCCCACATCTACCTCCCCCCCGCACCAGTGCATGTCACCGCGTAGGCACTGGCTGCTCTGGCTTTCCTCACCGGCTCGCGCAGCTCAGTGCAGGGCAGTTAAGATGGACAAGGGGCTTTTTCGGAGAGGATGGGTGGTGGAAGAGCAGTAGAGATGCAGGTAAATCTTCATCTGTCTTCCTCACTAACTGGATACTCAGGATGCTGGGGCAGAAGGCCGTTAAAAAGGGAATGGATAGAAAACTGTCAAGAATGGGGGCAGCCCTGTCTAAGGGGAGATGGTCCAGGTGTTTTCTTTCTTTCCCAGTGACTCATGGATGGTCTCGAATTCGAGGGTGATAAGGAAATGTGAGCACAGAGATGTGAACTCACAGGAGTCACACCATTCGCAGTCACAAAGTGTGATGATTAACTAATCATTATTTCCTGGCACTCCTTGGTGGGCAGAGAGTGCTGCTGGGAAGGGAGCTTTCGGGGATGGTGGCTGAAAAGGCAAGATCTCTAAGGACGGGAAGAAGCCGTCTTCCCATCTTCCTTCCAGGCGAAGAAGGAGACCATGCCTTCTCCTGTGTCCCTCCTGTAGGAGGGATCACGGTAGGGAGAGGCTGTGCTCTTTGCTGTGCCATCTGCACAGAGCAGCTGGAGTTCTTCTCAAACCTTGAGCTTTGGGCTCCTTCTCAGGGTGGACACACTTTGAACCTGAGCTGCAGCAGGGCTGGCATGGTCACCGGGCTCGGTGGGTGTTTGAATCCCCTTTTTCCTTGCAGTGTAGACAGAGCCTTACTTTGGTTCTTGAATAGACGTTCCAGAGGATCAATATCTCACTGGCTGAAACGTAGACCTCAGGTGGGCTTTGTCCTCAGAGTAACCTCCAGTTTAGGGACTAGGGGCAGTGTGGGGATGGCCTGGGAAGAGCCAGCTCCTTCTTAGCTGAAGAATCGAAGAGGAGAGTATGTCCTAGTCCCAGTCTGGGCAGGACCTGCCTTTGAGGACCCTCTCAGGTGCCTTTGAGCCGTCAGGACTTCTGCCTCACACTGGGGCTGCTGCCCGAGGTGTTCATTGCCCTTTTGGACAGGAGATACTTACCCACTTAAACAACCAGGACATGATTGGATCCCATCCCTTCTTCTCGCTCCGTTCCTCTGGTCACTATATGATAACTCACATCGCTTCAAACTGGCTGTGCACAGAGGATGCTGCCCTCTCGTCCGAGGACAAAGATCCAGCTGTTACTTGAATGATGCACTCTGAAGCTGACCCACTTGCAGGTTTATACCGTAAGGTCTGGACTTGTCCTCCACAGGCACTGTTCTTGCCCCTGTTTCTGGAAAATTTGGGTGACGCAGTGGGTGAATCACTTCAGCAATTAGCTCTGCCGAGAAAGAGAGTTTTTCCCCCCCCGCTTAGTTTTCCGTCAGACCAGCAACTGATGCCGTGCAACCTAAGACTACTGCAAATGCCAGAGCTGAAGCAACTGAGAGGCTGGGAGCACATGGCGGTGGGTGGAGAAAGGGCAGAGGTACCAGGACCATGTTTTTGGCAGCAGAAGGGTCTCTGATGGACTGGAGCCCACGCTGACACCCCATCCTCACCCCAGGGGACAAACAGCATCTGTCAGACTGCACCATGGTGCCTTGGTTGTCCTTCGCAGCCTCTCCTCTATGGATTGAGGACAGGTGAAGTGGAGGGAGGGTGTTTTCTCCCTTGGAGGGAACAGAAAATGTGTCTAGAGGGTGCAGGTTATGAGAAAGTCCCTTGGAGAGAGGGTTAGCAGGGGAAGAGGAGATGTCCTGCACCTGCAAGACATTTTCTCGTCCTCATCTCAGGACAGGCCATGTGCTGGTCCCCACTTGGCCAAGCCGCAAGTGGGGGACCACCGAGGATGAGCACGGATGAGGATGCAGGTAGGGAGGACATGGGTCAGGGGTTAAGAGAGAGGGGACAGGGTCTGTGTATATCAGCATCCAGGCATGTTCAGTGTGACCAGGGAAGGACTGAGCCCAGGAGCAATGATCTGTGGGCATTAAGGTATTGCATGCAAGCAAGGGCTAAGTCTTCAAGCTGGTGATTGCATTTTTTTTTTTTCCCCTTTACTCCCTTTTGTTTTAGTTTCTGCAAGCTCTTTCCCATTTGTCCTGGCCTGTGGACCCACGTCCTGAGAGCTTGCTTTGGAGTTCACTGAAATCAAAGGGCAAATTTTGCTTTGCTGGCAGCAAGGACTGTATCAGACCTTTGGGGGCTTCTCTCTGCTGCCCACGCCAAGCCTCTAAAAAGAGATTTTCTGACTGTTTGCCTCAGCCTTTTTATTGTGCTTGGCCAGTGCCACAGATGAACACGGGTTATTTTTGTGCTCGCTCCTTCACCCACAGCCCCACCCACACACCTCTTCGCCCTCTTATTCTTCGTGTGCATGCATCGAAGTCCACGTATGACATCACGGTGACCGCAAGAGGAAAACCCCCGAGACGAGCGTGCGCGCAGCGTTAGTCAGGCTGCTGCCTGTGCTGTGCGTGAGGAATTTAACAGATCCCTCAAGAGTTTAAACCAAAATAACAAGCAAGTTCGTTTATATTTTTTATTTATTTATATATTTATATTCTGCCCGGGAGGACAGGGGGTGGGGAGTTGGGAGGGAACTAATGGTGTGGTTTCAGAGGAGGATCTGTTGAGGCCTTTTGAAATCGCACCCCCTGAAAAAACAACCCTAAAATCCACTCAAAAGAGTAAAATAAACAAACAAACAAACATATTTCACTGCAAAGAGCTCAAAAGTGGAGGGAGATGAAGTCACATCCCCACTCCTGGTTTGTTATCGTAGGGTTTTTTATAAAAAACAGGACATCCAGACTCTGAAATGACCAGATAAGCTTTCAGAGGGGAAACCTGACAGAGGGGTGTCTCTGTGAGACGTATATGCGGACCTGTATGTGTACATGTACACACTGTTTACAGGTATGTGTTTGCAAGCAGGTATGTGTGCATGCATGTCCGTGTGCCTAGACCTAGCAGCATGGCTTAAAAAGGGTATGATTGAAAAAGGGTCTAATTTGCTCCTGCAAAAATCCCACCCTTAAAAGCTAAGTGGCAGGACTTGATTTGCTTGCACAAGCTCTGTGCAGGAGCACTTGCCCGGAGTGCCGGTGGGGGAGTAGGAGGTGTTCAACGCGGCCGAGTTTGTCGCTGCTGGGCGCATGGCCAAGGACTGCACAGGGCTGCCCAAACCTGGCCCTCACCCCGAGGACGGGTGCACCCAGCCCTGGGTCCCCTCCAACTGGGAATAACCCAGAAGGGTCTATCCTGACACGGTGCATCGGTGCGCAGGGCTGGAGGAGCAGCGGGAGCAGGAAGCACAGAGCAATCCGGATGAGAGGAGACCAGCTTCACCCAAGTCTGGGGAGTCGTGGCCCCAAGCTCTGACAGCCGCTTCTCCCAGGAAAAGGGCCTGCTTTTGGATCTGCTGTGGCACGGGAGGTGGGAGTCAGGGAACTTGCCTTTGATGCGTGGGACTCCGTTTCTCCCTCTGCAGATCCCTTTCTTGGCAGGGAGCAACGACGCTTGGCACCCAGACTGCCGCTGAGAGCCACCAGCATGGAGAAGGACTCGCTTCAGCACTATGAGGCACCCCTCCCGACCGGAGAGGAGCGGAAACTGGGAAGGGACTGGGCCGAGGGGAGGCAATTCCTGCGTGGGAAAGCGCAAAAAGGGAGTAACAGCAAGACGAGGCAGGTCGGTGAGCGAGGGCTTTGCAGGTGGGACAGCTGAGGAGCACAGGGATCAGGTGGCCTGTCCCAGATCACTTAACCACCTGGTGAGACTGGGGAAGGACTGAGAATAGCCCCTCAGTGCGACTGCCGACACAGGGACCTTTGTTTCTTCCCTTTGCTGGAAGACAGTCCTGGCCAGGAAGAAGCAGCAGATTTCAACGTAAGTGTATTTAACTGTTCAGTTAGTTTACCAAGGCTTGTGACAGAACCTCTGTCCCTAAACACACTTCTTTTTTTTTTTTTTTCAAAGCAAGATAGGTTTTGCAAATGTGTTTTGGAAAAAGCCACGTTCCTGTGTGAACGGGAGTGAATTTGGGACTGTAGCAGACAGCATTACGCAGGAGGCAAGACCAGACATCTTCTGGCTCTGTAATCTCTACAGCTATGTCCTACATCTCAGGCCAGTGCTTCTACCACGAACCTATCCTTTCTCTTTTACGCTGGAGCAGCACTTTGTGTTTGAAAGTCCATGGAAAACCAGACTTTCAGATTATGCTCAGCGTGGGTTTAAAGAAAGACCCAATAAACTCCATTCCAGCTACACGATCCAACTGCCTTCTCCCATCCGTTTGATTTCCAAACAGAGGTTTTGCACTGTAGTGCCCTTACAAAATATTTGTGGAGGGTCTGTGGGCCAGCAGGATCTGCTTTATTGTGCTTGCTCACAGTGACGCCTATGCCCAGTAAAAAGGCAGTGGATGTGCAGCAGGGAGGAAGGCTGCCTGGAAGTCTTCCTGGGGACCTGGTCACTGATTTCTTGAGGAGGGTTCTCTGGGATAGCTGTGCACAAGGAGTGGGTTTACAATGAGGATACAAACTAAAAGTTTGTAAAATTTGGAAGGCATTTAATGGCCAAGACTTAACTCAGCCCCAGGACAGTCTGCAATGTACTAAAAGTGTTCTTGTAAAAGAAGCACAACTGAACCAGAAGGATTTTGACAACTGCTGGAGCCCCTTTGGCTTGCGTGTAGTGGTGAGGATGAGTATGGAGGTTGGTCTACTGAGTGACCCCTCTAGAGCTGCTCATCCACAAATTCAAATTCCTGTGGGAAACAAGGCGCATCCCACTGCATGCCCAACACTGTATTATTAAGGTATAAAAAGTGATCTAATAAGAAGATGTGACTAGGACCAAACTAAGGAACCAAGGCTGTCAAACTCAGCACGGGGGCTGGTTAATTCAGCTGCAGCCGGTGCCAAGTTAGATGCCAAGGTCAAGAGATGTGACCCCTGTTGTGAACAGTGGTAAAAGACCACTGAACATTGTCCTTATCTTCCAAAGCCTGAGAGGTGCTGTAAGTAGCAGCTGGAACATTAGATTAATGACAGGGATAGACTTAGGCTGAGTTCTTTGGATTTCACCCCTTTCTTTCTCTTGCACGTCTCCCTTTCTGTAACCAGGAGCACAGCCCTCTGCTTCGCCCATGTAAAACTCCTTGTTTCCATTCTGTGCTTGCCCAGTGCATGGACCAAATTCGGCAAATCTGAACTGCACCTCCCTTTCACAGAGCTGCCAAGTCCTCAGCACTACAGAAACAACCTTTGGGGCTCCAGAAGCCCAAACGAGTTTGGGAAGCGGAGGGGTCTGTTTCACAGTCATCTACAAGGATTAGTTATGTCAAATACTAGGAAAAAGAGAGAAGCTCTCCCAGGAAGCATTAAGCAGTGCCTCTCTGACAAGAAACGGATAGGAGGGAGCCAACTGATTGCTGAAGGAAAGCCCTGTATTGTGACACTGTGTTATATGGGAAATCAATCTCAAATGATCTAATGGTCCCTTGTTGCCTTAGGAAAAAAAGGCCTATTAATTTGTTCCAGTTAGTTGTACATGCAAGAGGAATTGTGGAGGAAAATGAGCCAGGAGAAAGAACGGACTGCTAAAAAGTATTTGCTTCCTGCAGGGTGAGTGGAGTTAAAAGAGTGGCTTGGAGGAAGCCCTAGCACAGACTTCTGCACCCTCTGAGAACCCCTGCACCCTCACGAACGGGAGCTTTTTGCTGCTGCAGGCTCTAGTGGATCTCACCTAAACAGGCGTGCCCCCTCAGATCTAGAGGGAGCTCAAGGTAAATTGCTGAGGCCCTTTGGATATCCGTGGGCGGGCACTTCAGCATAGCTGAGGGAAGATAGGTTGTACATTTGGACTCCGGTCAGGACCTATGAGTAATACCGGCCCACTGTATGCTGGGGCAAAAGCTTCAGGGCACATCCTTGGCTTTGCACTTCGATGCAGATGGTCTTTTGGTACCAGCAGGTCTAGGCAGCACCTGAAAGAAGCTGTGGAAATGCTCCCTGACCACTCTGGGCTTGATCAAGGACTCTCCGTGATGCTTCAGACCATGGCGTTGATGCGAAGATCTGCTCCTCTCTACCACGGCTCTGACTCAGTGGCAGCTCCTCACCACAACCTGGACCCCTTGCTGCCGGCGTCAGGGCTTGCTGATTCCACACCTAGCTGGCCAGCTCCATGGTATGCATTGTAGCCGAAGAGAGGACGCAGAGCTCGTTGCCTGTACGTGAAGCAGTGGTCTGGCTGTGAAATGGGAGAGAGGCAAGAGGCAGGCCTGGGAGTGTCCTACACAAAGTGTCGCAGAGGGCACGTCTGCAAAGCGCTTGCAGAAATCGTGGTATGTTAAGTTAAATGTCCCGAACTCCTCTGCTTTGCAGCAAAGCACGTGCTGAGCACAGCATGTGCCGAGCTGAATTGGGGCCCCGTGCCTAAAACCACAAGACCTCTGTGGAAAAGCTTATTAGCTCTTCCTGCCTCCGCCGCCTTTTAATTCCTCACAGCTGACTTCCAACTCGTGCTAACGTCTCCCCAGCCACGGCACCCATCCCCGGTGAATTCGAAGACAATGCTGCTCTTAAGGAGCAGGAGGGGTAATAACTGGATTAACAACTGACCTTCTCTCATGTGTTTTTTTGTGCTTATGTGCCTCCAAGGACAGGATTTGTACTTTTTGTCCTGTTTAGAAAAACACGCTTGCCCTTGTTTTATTTTTTTTTTGTGGAGTGGTGTAGGTTTGGCCAAGAGAAAAGCATGAAGCAGAGTGTCGTTGAAGCTGTAAACAGGGGAGGAGCAGATGTTTCTCTCCTTCTGCAGAGAACATGAGGCAAAGGAGGGAGAAAGAACAGGGGAGAGAGCCAGAGCTGCCCAGGAGGGAGGAGTGAAGTGTGGTGTGATCCAGTTTGGAAGGAGCTGAAAAGATCTTGCCTGCTTGAATTAGAATACAGCTTGATAGACCTTGAGTGCGCCTCTTTTCTGTGTGGAGCCCCTGGAAACCCTGCGGGCAGAATAGAGATCTAGCAAATCTAGCTAGGCAGAAAAAGGGAAAGAAAGACGGGAGAGAAGACTTTCCAGAGAATGGAGATTCCTGGGCGCTGGCTGACTTGACCTTCACCTTCACGACCCAAGCAGTGTACCCACCGCCAGTGCTCCACCCTTGGCTCTGTAAAGGTAGATATGGGATGAAACGCCCATGAATGGCAGGGCTGAGGGTGCAGCCGAGGCACTACTGGGAGGCCTTCTCTGGATGTCCTTGCTGGCATTTTCCGCTCAGGTCTAGAGGGTGAGCCACGAAGACATGTCACCCGGTCTAAGCTGCCCGACAGCCATGTAAGTGTGGTTGGAGTCCTTCTGCGGGGCCGTAGCTCAGGCCTGGCGTGCTGAGACCACCTCTGTGTTTTGGGTGATGATGGTGGGATGTAAAAGACTGAGGTAAACCAGGTTCTGTCTGGTAATTGCGGGACTGCATTCACCTGTCGAAGACATGTCTGGTATGAGAAGGAAGACTTTGAGACTCCTGTGTCTTGTCCTCACTGCCTTCTGTGGTCGAGGAAGATGCCTTTGAAGCGGGAATGGTGCGCAGAGTTGACAATATAAGACCTGGTAAAAAAGGAGAGGTCAGACCCGAGGAAGACATCAGTTCTGAGCAGCAAAACCAGCGCAGAGTAGGGATAGAACTGGTTTTTAATACAGCGGTCAGTGAGAAAGAAGAGTTATTTAAGCTCAAGGATAATGTCAAAACAAAGGCAAGTGAAGACAAACTGAGCACAGATCAATTCAGAGGGGAAATGAGAAGGTCTCTAAAAGGTAGAAAATGGATGTTTTGGAACAGGTTCAGCGAGAAGCATCCAAGGACAGATCGTGGCCGCTTGTCACAGGGAGCTCGGTTAGTGTTGGAAAGGATGGTGGGTGCTTTTGCTTGTGACAGAAGGGACTGGACCTCGTGGGCCGGTTGGTCCTTACTTTCCTTGCTGTTGGGACAACAATGTGTAGGAGATAGATTGAAAAGTCCCTTTGACTAAGACAAGCGTAAATATAATCCTCACTGTAAACACTAGCAAAGAGCTAAAGAACTTGGGAACCCCAAGGCAAAAGGCCTCCAGAAACTGCCTGAATTAAAAAAAGACACCCCTAGAACACAAACAGAAGGAGTTTGAATGCCTCATTAGTACAAACAAGGTACAGAAAAGGCTGTTTTCCCAGCTCATTTATTCCAGCAAGTCCATCTGACAGCAAGTGGCATATTTCCCCCTGAGTGCAATTTCCTCTTACGTTTTTGGTCAGTATTTCACAGCTTGTCACTTCATTTTGCTGGGGCGGGGGGGGGGGGGGGGGGGGGG
>JAVKLA010000073.1:43998354-44020438 GCA_034782735.1 Sagittarius serpentarius | reverse complement strand
TTGCGCCCCCCCCCCCCCGCCCCCCGCCAAGCCCTGAGTGAAGCTGCCTGTGGATGATTGAACCAGTTGTATTTTCCTCCTTCCAGAGGTGGCTGCCTTTCAGTAGCAGGTGAGATGATAGCGACATGGCTGTAGAAGTGCCCATTTGTCCCTCCAGCCCAGGCTGGACTCCTTTCTCAGCAGAAGGGCGCCTGGACAGACAGGTAGGAGACACACCAGACCATGAATGCTAGGTTTCCGCCTTGAATTACTCTCTGGAGATGTTTAGACAGCAACTGCAGGGGAATTCATGGGGTGAATGAGAGACCACTTTGTGTGGGTGCCACCGCACCAAACTGGGTGCCACCGCAACCTGGGGTGTCTCCAGCAATGGATGGGTGAGGTTTAGTCACGGAAATGTGCTGCTTGTACACCCGCCGCCTGGGCTTCTCCCTGTGGCCTCAGGGAAGGCCTTTTTTGTCTTATGAGTGCCATGACTAAAGAACAACAAATCTTAAATCAGTGGAAAGGTTAAAGGAGATCCTGTCTCTGTAATGGTCTGGGTGCTCAGATGAAGATATATGACTCAGCACACTCATTTAATACTAACAGGCCGATGGTTCAGCTAGTGCATCTCATTGCAAGAGAGGACTTTACCTGGTAATCCAATAATCTTAATGATATCATTCTGATAATAAGCAATGAGGCAAATTCAAGGGAGGCAAAGGCTAAACACAGCAGTCCAAACAGCCTCGTGATTTGTTACGTGTCAGATGATTTTTAACCATGCTATCATACTGCTACTGGCTTCTCCGCCCAGTATAAACCAGTGCAGCCTTACTAAAGTCAAGGTAAAACTTGGTCAGTTTTTCCTGCTCTGAGTATCTAGTCTGAAGTGATTAATGCTGTTTAACTTGCAATACTCATTTTAACTGTGTGAGTCACGAAAGCTGTGATTCCAGTAAAAGGCTAGGTCTGCCTCGCATCTAATCAAGTAATTGCATGTAATTGCAGATAATCAGAAGCCTTAGATCTAGAATGCGTAGCAGCAAAACAGCTTGCATTTCAAAAAGGCTCCCAATTAAATGAGTGGTGAATGCAAGTGTGTTTTTCTTTTTTTTTTTAAATGTTTTTGTGGGGCTAATTGCAAGATAGGAGCTCATTCTTAAATGAGACTGTTTTGTACGTTAAGGATTGCTTTTAATTAATCTGAAAGTCTCCATTCTCCATCACAAAAACTTCTGCATGTGCATTCTTTTCTAGAACAGATATGGCCTGCTACATTTGTGAATTTTCTTAGTCCACATTCACATGCAAACATAAACAAACTGAATTAGAAAGAAGAACTCTCAAAACAAGGCTACGAGTACACAAAATATGGCTATCACAACAGGGGCAGTGTTGGAAACTAGAGGTTATTGTGGAAATGGCAACATATTTTGAAGAAAGTTTTCTCTCTTACTCTGAAGCCCTGAAGGAGAGAAGACGCAGGCTGCTTTTCACTTTACAGTATCTGAGATTAAGTTGCCTGGGGCTGGACACAGTACCCTCAGGGAAAAGCTACGGTAACTTGCCTCCACTAGATTTTTTACATCAAATAGGTTCCCTTCAATTTCACAAGGTACATTCTTACCCTGAAGATACAACTGGAGTCTAATAAAATAAGGTGGTAATTTATTTATTTATTTTTCTTCCGTGCAGGAGCAATGTTTCCACCATGTAGCTGTACCACTATAGCTGAAAGCTTCTTGCACAGAGAGGCACCATCAAATCTGAAGTGACATCGCTGATGTAATTTGTGGCAGAGACACAGAATTTGTGGAGGACGAAGCTCTGAAAGTTCAGGAGACTACTGACCCATAAAGCCCTCCCCTGGATTACTATGCCTGCAGGAATTTAGCCAGGATGTCGCTTGAACCTGCAGCTGACGTGTCTCAGGTCACATCAGTATCTTTGTTTTAGACATCAGGTGAGCTTATATTAAGGTGTTGGGCTGGAAATGGAGTGGTGGGGCACAGACCCATTGATCTCTGGCAAAGACATGGAAACAGAGACTCTGGTTCAAAATTAGAGCAAATGATACCTTTTAACATTGGTTTTCCCTCTAACAAATTGATTTCTGCACCTCCCTTCCTTCCAAGCTCCCTTGCACTTTATAAATGCAGACATTTAACGTTTTTTTGAGATTTCCTTTCAAAGTTGTATTTTCTGGGCTAATTCTCATGGTCCTCAGCTGGGTGTGTCTCACTCCACCCCAAAAGCTGATGCTCTCCTGCTGCCTTCCTGGCAGGATGAATAGTCACCTAGTCCCAAGGAGCAAAAGGGTTTAATGGTCATTGCTTCTCAGTCCCTTGAAGCTCCCTCTCTCTGCTCATGGTGCTGTCTTCCACGGTGCTTCGCTGTGCTGGGAATGGTCCCCACAGCCCCACTGAGCACATCTGTCTTCCTCTGTTCCCTTCACAAAACCTCACTTGCTTTCTTCAGCTCTCCGACAATCAGCTGAGTCTGTCCCATTCCAGCTAACTAAATTATTCCTGTTATGATTAAGGAACTGGGGCGACAGTGGTATTTTTGCTAACCAGGTATCCTGGGATGCTGTGGGATGCCCCTTCCTCTCTCCCTGCTTTTCACCACTTCTCTTCCCGCCGCCCCAGCCAGTGCTCCAAGTCCAAGAGCTGGAGATCCCGAAAGCAGGGACATTCACCCACCGTTGTCCTGGATGCTCTCTGCAGGGCCCAAAACACACGTCTGGAGTTTTTCAGCTGAGCCTGGCTCTGCTGGGCAAGGCCGGACACGCTGCTCGTTGAAGCCAGTGGAAAGGCTCTCCCCAAGGGCAGCGTATGGACTGTTCCCAGACGAGAGGGAAACCCACCAGATGAACACCCTAGAGCTCAGCAGAGATTCTGGCACTAGCTCTGCATGATGTCACTTTCTAGCCATTGATCCGGTGATGATGTGCCCTGGTGCACATGGACGTGCTCCAGTACCACGGCTTCCTTCTGAGATGAAGTCAGCTAGCTTATTTTCCATACAAACAGAACACCTTATCCTGAGTGAATTCCAGCTTGGCTGCAGAAGTTTTCTTGAAATGTTAAACTGATTTGGAATAAAGGCTGATACTTCTCTTGAATAATCTGAGACATGGGATACCCATCAAAAAAAAAAAAAGAATTGACTTGAGCTGGTAGGAAGCTCAGAAAATGAGGGCTGTTTTAGAGACATGGCAGCTTTTTGAAAACTGGCAGCAATTTGGGGGTGAAATATGGTGTTTCACAATGCACAACAACATAACACAATAGTGTCAAACAGGAACCAAGAGCAACTAATATAACTTCTTCCACCTTTGAGGTTATTTTAGGCTGTCATTAACAAAGTTAGAATGAAGACAGGACAGTGCAACGAAAGAAAAAAAAAGAACATTTAATAGCCAGAAACTGTTTTATAACTACACCAAAAGAAAGATCCATTCACCTTCACACCTTTTTGCCATTCCATGATTATTAATCCAGGGGGGATTTAAAGGAAAGGGATTATACTCACTGGATTGGTAACACTACGCTTCCCAAATTGGAACTCATAAATCCAGGTGGATGCTTACAGCATCATCAAAGCAGAGGAAATTCACCCGTGAAGGTGAGATATGCAGGTGAAAGTGGCAAACTGAGTGAGGTGATGAATCTGGAGGTGAAATTACAAATGGTCCCTGCACAGTTCCCTCTGGCTACATGCCCTCATGCCCTGCTTGCGGGTGGACATTGGGCTGGAGGTAGACTGCAGAATGAAACCAGCCAGCCTGTAGTCTGGGGATCGGAATGGCTTCTCAGGGCTCTGAAAGAATGCGAGAGACTCGCCTGTATGTGGTTTCTTCTTATGTGGGGAGTTCTGGGCAGGTTACATACCCTGCATGGAAACGGAGCAGAATTGAGATCTGCAGCAAATAGGCATGAAATCTGCTTTCCTTGGTATTCAGCTTTTTCTTCCATGGAGGCTCTCAGCTTGGTGCATGCTTTTGTCGCTATAATTACTCGGTGAGTACATTAGATCCCTGCTTTTAATTTTTATTCATTCTCTTTTGTTTCGATGCTCTTTTTCACTGAGAAAGAGGCATTCATTTCTGGCTGCTGGTCTTACATTTAACGATTCACGCTTGTCACTTTGGGGTGCTTCTTGCTGGGGGTGTAACAAATGTTTTCAGGAAACACTGCTGCTTTACCAAACTGGCAATGTGTCAAGAAGGGAGAGCTGACTGTCAGGAAAGAAGCACTTCAACTGCTGACGGGCATTATACTTGAGTTTAGGCCAAGCGTCTGAGTCCACTTAGTCTTCTGATTAACCAAGAGAATGTGCCTGTGGGGCTTCATGCAATTTGTCACCATGGAAGGGGCCTGGGAAAACGTAATTTACTAGGAGAGGAAATGCATATATTTGCAAAAAGCCAAGAGTCCTTATTGTAGGGGCTTATCAACAGGGTGGAAAAATGAGAGGCTGGTGGTTATAATACCCACGTTCCTACTTACAGTCATTGTACTGTCACCAACGCATTAGGCTCTGGGAGCTCAGCATCCCTGGGTGAAGTGGTGTCTTTCTTCTCTGGGTTCATACAGCATCTAGTACAGCATGTGTGGGAGCACGTGAAGGATCCAGACTACGCCTGGGGCTTCAGGACAAAAAAAAAGAACAATTATTCAATTAAAAGACAGCACTTGCATGCCTTGAGGAACAAACCATATGTGGAGAACAGATGGGCTCAGGCAGAAGGGCTGTCTTGGAGCTGACAGATATAAGAACATTGATACATATGATATGCTAATGGAGACATGATGGAGAGGGATGGAGATGACAGATGTGCCTGGGACCTACCTCCTGGCTGTAAGGAGGGTAGGGTGACTTCCTCCTGTCTGGCTCTGTGTGCAGGGGAGACTTCAACCCCAGGATGAATCCCAGCATCTCAGTGGGAGACTGACCGTCCTTAACAAACAGACCTCTTTTCCTTTGCCTGCTGACGGATGAAGAGGTTCTGTCAGGCAAGGTGAAGTTAGGGACACGAACCTGTGATCTCTCCTCCTGCGGAGTATTGCAAAATGCATGAGGCTTAGACAAAGGGACGTTAGTCTGCTTACATCTATGAGAACTAGTCCCTGGCTTTCCTTGCAATAGCATCCCCCAGGTGCTCAGCAGGGCTTGCTAAAGGATACAAACAAATTAGCCATTAATTGGCTTTTCATTTGCTCTGAATATTTTTCTCTGTTCTTTATCTGAAAACTCCTCAACTACACAGAGTCCTGTAATTAATCCTTCTTCTCTTTTTTTTGGCCAAGATCTATTTTATAATGAAAGAGCATTAGAACTCCCCCTTTGGGGAAGAAGAAGAGTGTTATTCCTGGCTGTGATAACCTGAGATGTTATTAAGCTTCCTGCATGAGTCCTTAAGCTATTCTGCTCTTCCGTAGTGCTTTTCATTAGCTGTTTGCAGAGTGCTTTGCCGTGGACGTCAGACTTACTGCCTTAAAGAGTGGGTGCAGGTTACACAAGGGAAGATGTCGTGGGTCCTAACCCGCTGCTTTGGTCGGCACCGACAAAATTACACTCCTGGCTGATTTGGCTGCATTTAATGCTGGTGAAACAAAGGCAGAACAGGGTCCTGAGCACTGTCCCACCATCATTTATATTATGGAAATATTGGCGTGATCTGGCACGGCTTTGGCCCAGGACAGCTAGTGCTGTCCTGGACCATGCAAAGACACTCTTCTGGGCATAGTTCCCCCCGGGGCAATATGGCCAGGTCTGCGTTGACTCCTTCCACAGTCCTCCAACACTACCGCAGTAGTCTCTGGAGTTCCCAATGCTTGTGCGCCCCAGGGCACAGGTTGCTCCATGTGCAGCCGTGGAGTCCACCAAACGGTGCGTGTTTGTTTTACAGCTCATGGCTGGAGGCTACGGGAGGATTTCCTACCTCCCCAGTTTGCACCTTGGCAAGGCAGAAGTGGGACATCTGCAAGGAAGGCCTTTCCCTCTGGTGGGTGGCAGCCAGGAGAGAGGAAGGCATTTGTAACTGAATGTGGAGCTATGACAGATGTAGAGCTTGGGGCTGGGTAGCCCCAGGGCTGTAGTAAAGGCTTTGCAGGCAGCGTATAAACCGTGCTGGGCATTGCTAATGTATGGGCAATAGCTCACCCAGGTGCCACCAGAACACTGGGCTTGGTCCAGTCCTCAGGAGTGCTCCTCTGACCTTGGTGTGCTTTTCCTCACTGCAGGGGAGAAACAGTTATGCCTCTGGCCAGGCTGGTGACCTCCTTCACAGAAAATCCATTGAGAGCTCAGCTGAGGGACACCTGGATGTCCTGCTGGGGTTCATCATCCTGGACAAATCCACACCAGCAGCACACACTTGGCTCCTGGTGTCTCAGCTTTGGTTGTTTTCTTGGTGACGGCACCTAGACAGCTTCCAGACTCAGAGGGAGATTGAGTCGAAATGAGGCAGGGGAACAAAGACTCTTTAACCTTTGTCTCCTTCATAGACATTAGATCCAGGGCATTCTCCAGGGTTCAGTTCCTGGCTCAGAAGCGATAATAAACTAAACTTGGATTGGGTTTGATTCACCTGTTTAAGCTAACCTGGCGTGTCCTGGTGGAAACAAGAGTAGTTGATGCTCATGCAAGCAGCTTGGCAGGTTGATGTATGTGAGGAGAAAGAGGACTTGGGGGAATGTCATCAGTAAAAACTTTTTCTGGGGAAATTTCAGTACTGCAGAGTAAGCAATCATTTCTATATGCTTTCATATGGATTTAGGTCTTTAACTGCTTCCAGGTTTTTTGAAATCTCCCCTGTGGAATGGGTTTGATATAAACACGGCAAGAACAGAGGAATGTACTCATCAGCAAAAGCATGAAGAGAGGTATACAGAGGGAGATATTTAGAAAGATACTTGACTATACAAAGCATTGAGAATGATGAAAACCTCATTTCACTTTGCTGCAGAGAGCCATCTCTTGGCATCTGCTTAAATCTGGATGGTAGACAAGTGTCTTCTGGTCTCTGCAAGGCTAATGAGGCTGAAGATGTATGTAAATGTATACTATTTACTAGAGAAAAGGACGTTAGTTGAGGAAATGAATAATTTCGGAGAGTATAAACTAATCAGAGATGTTTGGAGAAGGAAGATGCTCATATAATTGGATTTGATCCAAAGGATAATGCAATCAAATGATAACGAAGGCTGGTTGTTTATCACCTGTTGTAAAAGAGTTGTCTGGGCAGAGCATAAAGAAACAAATAGTGTTATGTCTCTGTAATAAGAACCTCCAAATAGCCTCTTACAGATTTGTAGGGTTTAAAGCAAGATGGGATAATGAGATCTTCAAATCTGACCTATGTATGCCATTGTCCTTCCAGCTTCACAGTCGTCTCTGCACTGACTCTATTACATTGGGTCTGATGATAATAAATCTTTTGGAAGAGTATTGAGTCTTATTAAAATCTGTGAGTCAATTCTGTAGCTGAAGTTCCCAGAATTGCACTGGTTTGGAGTCACAGAGAGTTTGATGCCATACTTAAAGTAATAATAATGATAATAATAAAATTTGTTTCTCAGTTTTTTGTAGTACTGTATGAGAACATTAAGAGTGAACCTCTGTTAGGAATCATCCTGGCTTTTAACAAAGTGCACTCTCTGTGGTCAGTTTAGAGACTGGAAGAAACACAAGCCTTATTTTCTGATCAAATTGTTTTTGCAAACCAGTGGGGCTTGCAGTTACTTGCAGCTTTTTGCATCCTGCAAAAACCCTCTCTTTTGTGACAGTCCCTAGGATTTTGGTTGAGAAGTCACCTCCCAGCCAGCAGCATGTGAAAGGGCTGGCATCTTCGTCTGACTTTCATTAACCCCTGAACCCAAGCTGGATGCATTCAATAAAGCTGCTATTTTATTTTTTTTTACCATCACACTGAGACCTGTTGAATTCTCTCTGTTGCTTGGACCTGCCATCTTTAGTAGGTGAGTGGTATCATAAAATATGCTACTAGTCCGCAACGCTGCACACCTCGGTGGCATTCAGAGTCTTCACATAGACTTAGCTGGCAGGCGGGCTGTGGAGGGAATTACTGAATTACCCATGCATGCAGTCGCCTTGGCAGTAATCCCCGTGGTTGTAGCTTTGAATCACACTAGAAACAGCTCATCCTTCTGAGGTAAATTAAATTCATTACTCTGTAAAGGTCATTTTGAAGGAACTTCAAAAAATGGAGGCCTGCTTTGTCGCTTTCTGTAAAACATTAAGACTGATTTCTCTTCCACTTCCCAGCATCTATCAGAGTTGGGATTCACCAGTGCTAAGTACCCGATAAACAATTCGGAGACGGTTCTTGCACCATTAGCCTCTTGCCTCTCCTGAGCCTGGCTGCTCAGGAGCCTCATTCACTGCCGAGGAGCCGAGGTGCGGGAGATGGTGGGTCACCCACAGAGGCCGTGGCAGGACTAGGAAGGTAATTCAGATCCTACAAACTTGTAGCTGGGCCTCTCGACTTGATTCTTCCCTGACAATCTTGCACGATGAGTGACACACTGTTTATCACAGCCCACATGGCTGCATGTCTGTGTTGGAAGAATACAGCTTGTACAGAACATTCAGGTCGTTCAGGCAAGATTTCCTCAGAAGCACCTTTCCTTCCCATGATATAAAAGTGCTGAGGACTGTGGGCTGAGCAATCCGAGTTCCCCAGGGTTCACCTTCCCGCCCAGCAGCATCATATACTCCAAAGCTGAGTAGTTCTTCTGAACTGATACCAGAAAGATATGCATTTCCTCATCTTGATGGTAGCTCTCTTTACAGAGACTATGAAATAAAATTAGTTCAGGGATGAAAGAGGGAAAAGCAATCCGTGGAATGTTTTGGTGTACCTGAAGTAATAGGCAATAATCTTGGGATAGCTTTTTTGTTGGTGATCTGGGGTTTACCTAGAAGCTGGAGAAATGGGACATAAATGTAGAAAAGGAAGAAGCTTGAGGGACAAACAGAGAGGAGAAGGAATGAAAGTATTCAAGAACCTAGGGCATTGCAGTATATGCCCATGCAATGTGCGTGGCTGGTGGAAGAAACCCTTCCCAGATCTTCCTGTCCTCTGCAGACAACGTTTTGGAAGCTTCCTGACATTTCCCACTTACTCTGGTCTATGAAACAGCAAATCCATGTGAAATTCATGACTACCATCTCCAGACTCTACACTGCTCACCAAAGTCTGTGAACAGCACCCAGGGAAGTGAACTTTTATTAGAGGAGTGGTCACCCGATCAGAAAAAGGTTCATGGACAGGGAAAAAAATAGATTTGGCTTTTCCATCTTTCTTTTTTTTTTAAATTATTTATTTTTATTGCCTGTGTGGGATTGTTCAATAAGGTTGTCACATAGGAATATGGGACGTTAGGTAACTGGATGGATGAAGAACAGAGGCTGTGTTGGGATCAGTCACAGGGAAGTGCAGAATTGTATTTCAGTGTGGTTTTCTACATCCCTGCTACCTCCTGGCCTGGGACTATTAGACGGATGGGGTAATTAATGGCTGTTTGAGCTGAACCCAAACCAGGACTGGAAGTGTGAGTCTCTGAGCTCCCCATGAGACCCACAGGGTTGAGTTCCCAGTGGATAGGATCTCCGTGGATCTACCAGAGGCCAATTTCAGCACTGGTCCAACCGGGAATGGCCTCGATGATGCATCACGGGCTACCACCTACCTGTGCACATCTGAGTCTGGTCTGTACAGGCAAAGAAGTGCACCACCTACATCTCAAGCTGCCGTGGACCGCTTTCTGGGAGATAATTTGCATCTGAAGAAGACATGGAACATGTTACCGCGTCTCAGCTCTGTATGTGTCGTGTGTCTTGCACGGTGCCAGCTGAGCGCACAGGGTTTGGCACAGTCCTGCAGCGCTGTCTCAGCAGGAACTGTGTGCCCACACAAGCTCACGCTGGATTTGCAAGTCACGAAACACCCACCCACGGGTTCATGCTATAAACATATTGCTCTGGCAGGTGGTGCGACAGCCTTCCCACTGTATCAGGCACCTTGAACAGAAAAAACCCAAACCATGCACATGTGAATAAAAATGACTTAGACCCACAGGGACACCACATGGAGCTGATGACAAACTGCTGTGTAGCTTTGACATTCATACATAAAACTTTTCAGCTTTTGCCTTATAGAAGTGGAATGCTCCATTATAAAGTGACTTTAAATTCAACGTTGAAGCATCAACAGCAGGGCTGCATAACTCCAGGATTAAATGAAACATTTTTGTGTCAAATAAAATTTCTCAGTTTGACCCAAAATGGAAAGTTCAGAATTAAGTAATTGTCAAAAAGCATTTTTATCTTGTCTGCTGAATTCTTTCCTCCCTCCTCCTTCCCCTTTTTCCTTAGTTTTGACCTCAGCCACTGAACCAAAACTCCCATTATTCATCCAGCTCCATGCCAGCATTTGCAGAGGGCTTGCAACAGAAGTGTGGAGGGGGCAGCTCACCCCATTCATCTTAGCAATGCATTAATGTAAATCTGGGGTGATAATGCATGTGTCAGCATAGCAAACTCTTTCTTCAGCCTCTCAGAGGCAATGTGGAGATGGAGGGATTATGTTTTCAAGGTCTGTTCTGTATATCTGGAGCGACAACACTCTTTGTTTCAATATCATGAGAGGCGCTTTTGGAAACTCACCCCACACAGAATTGTGGGCAAAAGCATAGACAGTACGAAGAGAAAAACAAGAGCATTAAGTCAAAGGCAGCTGAAAATCAGATTCAGCAGCGGTGAGGAAACCAATAACAACATAACTTAGATAAAAGCATGCAACTGCAGAGATAGTACAGATAAGAGCATAAGATGTAACATCCTGTACGAGGGGATCTGGCTGGACGGGAACAACCACAAGAGAGGGTTAGAGTGGTTTGAGTCAAACGAAGTGATGGATACTGTCTGAAAAACTTGCCTATGAAGAGAAATGGCCTTACTCAAGGGACAACACTCAGAAAAGCTGGCTGACCTAAAATTGTTAACCCGGTGACGTTGGCTGGTTCTCACGTTTGTGTCTGCATGAGAGGAGCCGGAGACAGGATGGTCTATGCTGAGCGAAGCTGGCTTTTGTAATCACACTGTGCTTCAAGTGCAGAAGTAAGCAATGGCTTGAGTCTCTAGGACTCTCTTGTGTTCCTGATACCCTCAGTACATTGAGGCACCTATTGTCCCGAGATCCAACTCTCCCCATGAAGAAAAAGCCTGTAGAAGTCTAGCAAGATCCTTCAAGGCACCTGAGCTCGCAGAGGTGAAGTCCTTGAACAGTGACAAACCAAAGGAGGGTCCCTGAAGGACTCATTTTGGGTGGCATCTCTTTCTGATGGCTAAAACCAGGGAGCCTGATTGTAAAGTAGAGGTACCTTCTCTGTCCTCCATCTAAAGCTTTCCCTAAATAATTAGTCCCCTGAGCTTGCTTTCCTCTCTTTGTCTGTATCAGACTGTTCCTCTTGCATCTTCATTGTGACACAGAGGAAGGCGATCATTATACAATAACAATAGTCATTCTACCGATCAGCCTTAATAAGCATTACGGTAAGAGCAATTTAAGCACGCTGTGTATGAGACCCCTCTAATCATTTGAAGTGGATATTGATGCCCTGCTGTGCTGAAAACCTGTCATGTAGTCTCCTCTCAACAGACAATGTCTATTCTTAACAGATCCCTCTCAAAATGAATGAGAAACACTGAAAACTGAAAGGGAGCAGAAGGACGAGGTACGATTGATTTAAGTTTCAAGAAATTTCTGATTAGATACCAGGAAAATAAAAAAAATTACAGTGACAGTGGTCAGAAAATGGAACATGGGCCCAGAGGCTGTGGAATCTCCATTCCTGGAGATACTCAAAACTCAAGAGTATGTGGCCCTGAACACACTTTGAGGTTGGATCTACTGTTAAAGTTGACCCTGCTTAGAGCAGGGTGTTGGACCAGATGACCTCAGAGATCCTTTCCAACTTAAATTATTCTGCAGGAATGTAACAAACCTATAATAGGCTTCTTCCAGACTTGCCACCATGCATACTGCTGTCGTGTCCTCTTGGCTGTCTGGGCCTAGGTCTTCTTGGAGAGGACTGTGGTTTCCAGTTTGAGATGGAGTAGTGGGGACTGCTGCATACCCAAATATCTCTGTATTGGGAAGTAATGCCAAATCCAACAATATGGATGTATGTGGAATGCAAAGTCTAAGAAGATATATGGAGGGATGTGTATATACATGTTTTCCTATTCATACACACACATGCACAAATGTATTTATATATATGCAGGTAGAGAGAGGAAGATATATGGAGGGAACATGTACAGAGTGACCCTGGTGTTCGTCAGACGGCTTCATGTTACTGGACTACCATAAAAACCTTGGCCAAGAATTTGGTCATTCTGACATTTTTAGAAGCCCCTAAGTTATACCTAGGGGCTTCTTTTTATGCCAGAATGCCTTTCCAGACATTCCCAGTCCTGCTGCCCCATGCAAGTCTCATTGCAAGCCTTTTGAACACGGGACTGATCGCGACACTTTGAAGGGAGAGAAATAGAGAGAGAAAAAGAAAATTCCAAGCTGAATCCATCTCTCCTCATCCTTACATCCCCTATAAAACAACCGGTTTATTTTCCCAGTGAATGAGACCCTCCAATCTCATTACCCATGTGCAAATCATTCTTTTCCTCGTGTTGGCTGGTTATCTTTATCTGTGGCTTATGAGTCCGAGGGAACTGCCTACTTGGCATAATAACCAGCCATGAGTGTCACGCTGAAGTTTCCAGAGGAACTCCTTTCTCTCTGACAAGGTATTCCTTGTGCAAAGAACCAGGGCTGAAAAATTAGCACAGTGGGGATGTGATGGCCTCTGGCTGCCCAGGGCAAACTGAGGGGGCAGCTTGCTTAAAGAAGTCACCCAGTCTTGTGCTCTGGAGAGAGGATGTGATGTTTCTCCATCCTACTTAAAATTTCCAATAGCATCAAGGGACAATTTAGTCACAAAGTACGGACCCCCTGAACACCTACATTGCTACCTAACCTGCCCTAAACAGGGTTTACCCCTGGTCCAGCCAATGAATTTTGGGGAAGTGCTCAAGATAAAGTAGACCTTTATGGCACTGAAGCCCAGTGGGTATTTGTCAGCGTGGAATGAATTTTGGGTCGATTTCTATTTTTAGGCTAAATGCAAGGAAGATCTCAGATGCATGTGAAGATTTATGAAGTTGCCTTTACCCCAAATCCATAACAAGATCAGGGAAGATGGTGGGGCAGGGGGGTTGTTGCATGAACAAGGCAGGACTGAGCTAACTCCAAGACAAGGCAAAACCTCTGATCATCGCTGTAATTGGCTGAGGGACTGAGGGAAAGATATATTTTCAGCATGCCTTTTGCAGCATTCCAGATGTTTAACTTTTTATTTCTTTGCAGAAACTTAAGACCCCATTCCCAAAAAACCCCAGACACTTTTCTCTGGGGAAATGATTCAGAAGTCAACAAAGACGTGTTTGCCTCACTGTGCAGATTAAGGCTCAGTGGCATCACGCTGGCAGATAGGAGCTGACCAGAAAAATGTGCACGATGATAAACGAGAATAATTGTGTTGGATTGGATGGATCTCCCTGGATTAGACTAATGTCTTCTTTTCCTTCAGCTTTTTCTTGCCAGACATGCCCCCAAATAACTCTCGCTCCCCTTCAAATGGCGTTGCTGGTTCTTGTGAGTTCATTGCAGGTTTCCCAAGAGCTGGCATTTTCCTCTCAGGACTCCACTCCTAAAGTCCTGTGGTTACCAGAGAAGCCAGCTGTCTTTCAAAACCAAAATTAAATTTCCAGTCCTCATGGCTGCGGAGAAAAACTAAACATGGCTCAAGTCTAACCTGAGGTCAAATATAATATGATCTTTTTCTTCCCAAAAACAAAATAGGAGATCATGTTTTATAAACTTGACTCTGGATTGCTGATCCAAAGCAGTTATCAACAGCACAGGCAAGCTGGCTAATTTTTAAGCTATGTTTGATGAGTTTGTGAGTGAATTTACATACCAGGGTCACCTACAGCAACCCCGAAGATCCTCTGTATTCTGTGGTCTGGTGTCCCCTTGCCCAGATTTCCCTTCTGCAATTTCAGGGCACGACTCATGGCAGTCACTACCGTTTCTCCGTAAGTAGCCAGGAAGACCAGCACCCTCCTTTTGGGAAAGCAAGGCTTTACAGTGGAAATACAGATCAGGGAAGTACAGACAGCATCAGTATCCCGATATAGCACTATGAAATGTTAGAGGAAGAAGAAAAAAAAATCCTGTAATAATGAAATGCTAGCTGCTGTTTTGTTAGTACAAAAAGTAACATGCTGCTTATTTCTCCAAACAATCCCCCGTGTAGAGCAGGCAGGTGTACAACCACCTTTGCCTGGTTCATTCAGGAGAGGGAGGACAAGGTCTGGGATTTTGTTAGGGAAGGGAGCAATGTGGAGCATGTGGAGGAGTGCATGGGAGACCTGCACCCGCCTCTGCTAGTACTAAAGCTATAAGAACTCAAGCATGATTATCAAGGTGCAGGTTGAAAACAAAAGGTGGTGGAATTTCAGACTGTGCCTAGTCCAGCTGCACCTCTAGGAAGTAGGTCTAGAAAAACGAGGAGGGACAAACATGAAGGAAAACCCTTCTGAGGACTGTGGAACTCCACGATACCCTTGAGCTCCAGCCTCCAGGTGTACCTCTTGGGAGTGCCTTCGCTTGCTTAGCCTCCAGGTGTATCTGCCCCATCGCAACCTTCCTTTGTGGGCAGCAGAAGAGCTTTGGGGCAGGGAGGCACCTCCTCCACATTGCATAGTGGGAGAAAGTTCCGCAGGGTGCATTCAGGAGCTGATCGTGTGCTGACCATCGCAAAAGCAGGAGGGAAGTGTTTCAGTAAGGCTTCACTTTGCCCTCTTTTGCCGTGATTACATTCACCAGCAAGGACCTTGCTTCATGCCACAGACCTTTTCCACTTTAAATCTTCTCCCTCTTTTCCTACACTGTATCCTGGCTGGTAGCCGAAGTATCTCCCTACCGACCGAGGCTGTGATATGCCTCTGTAAATCAACATCATCCCTTGGAGCTCAGTGACATTGTGCTGATTTACTTGCGTGCAGGGTCTGGCCACGCCGTGGTGTGTGATTTAAACAAGATGTTCCTCAGGCTTAGACGTAAGTGAATAAATGATGCTTGACATTTTGGAGAAGCTCATGTTCTCTAAAAACATTTCTTGTTCCAGCAGACTTACCCTGGTCGTTTATTCACTTAGTTCCTCTGCATACTTTCTCCCGCTCCCTTCATCCCACCTTGGTACTATAATGCTTCCAGGACTCTCACGTTTAGAGATTTTGCTTCGCATGTGAGCTAAATCTTTCCTGGTCCCATCTCAGGTCCCTTCAGCGCTTTCTCTGCAGATACCATCTTCTAACTGAACTCTCAGCGTGTCTGCAATTATCTACTGTTAGGTAGGAACCAAGCCCTGAGGGAGAGTTAGGTTTGCATCTGGTCAGTGATATCTCTCCCTCTCAGACATAGCTCCCGCCTTTCTCTTTGGAAGACCAGTGTCTCGTGCGTTTTCACTGTCAGGGTTTCTTTCCTGTTCTGTGGCCCCAGAGCCTGATGGAAATTGTTGATATTCGCTGCTGACCACTCAGATCTAGACTACAAGGTCATGGTATGGGAGAGAGGCCAGAGGATTGGCTTGGGCTTGTCTTGTCTGGAGCTGTCATGGGTAAAAAGCAAGGGTAAAAATTCCTACAGCTGGGTAGGAATGATTTCCCAGCTACAGGCAAACTCCTGGGCTCTCCCACAGAGAGGGACCTCATCTGCCAGATGAGCCTTTCAGCTCGTGACCCCCAAAAGTGGCAGTTCAGCCCGCTGGAGATTTCATTGCTTAAGAGATGCTGTGGTTCCTTCAAAAATGTTAATGAGGGCTGGTCTGCTTAACTTCTGGTGAGCTAAGATGTCCTCCAGGATTGCTTATTCCTTCAGGAGAGAGGAAGGAGTGCAGTGATATTGGGGGAGACTTGGATTTAAACCTTGCAAAATCAAGCTTGATTATTTAAGTTTGGAAGGGACCCTACATTTAATTCATTCTCAAACTAGTAGGAACTGTGCATCAGGTAGGAATGAGCAGCCTTTAAAAATCAGAATTACAGGCTCCTGCTTTATAATGGTGATTTTGCTACTTTGCTATCTCCCAAGCAGGCCATAAAGCACATTCAACAAGTGTTACATGAGCTTTTTTGATGCTGGCACTGATAGAGATACTCCAGATAGACTCATGGAGTAGCCTAGTTGGCTCACATCCTACTGCATAGGTGGCCGCAATTTACCGCTCGATGTAGCCCTCCTCCCTCACCACACACACGCACAAAGCAGCTTGAAATGTGGTTTGCAATACACCTGCTGCTTCAGATAAATCATTCACCATTCTTGCATCCAGTGTTCCTCCTACAGAAAATTTATACAGTACTGCATATAAAAACCAGCTGTTAGCGCTTTGGCAGATATCAATCCTTCCCTTCTCCAAAGGGGTATAGCTTCCAAACAGACATAGCTTGGATTGAATTTATTTTTCTTGCTCAAAGTTTGGCTGCTTAGATGTCCTCTATTTTCCATGGGCAGATGAAGGTACTTCGGCGGAGCTAATGTTACTTGTTAATCTTTGTGGCATTCAGCAGGGAACGGAGAAATGGAAAATTCTTTGCAAAATTTTTGTTCTTCGAGAGAGAGCTGAAGAGATTTGGAATGGCCAATTGCTCAGCCAGCAGCAAACTGAGACTTCTCTTTCTCATGGGGGAAAAATATGCACGTTTTTATGTCAGTCTAGATCTGGCTTGTTTATTTGTCTTTGATTCAGTATCACTGCCTTCCTTTCCAGGTTCACCTAGGTTGCATTTAAGGGCATTTAGCTCTCACCTGCCCCTGGTTAGGTTGAACTGTTGGCTCAAAGTGCAGAAAAGAGTTGGAGAGAAACCATCTTGACAGTGAGACTTCTGGCAGCATGGGTGGGAGTAGAATGGCTAAGTATCTAGGGATACGCTTAGGTGCTCACTGGGAGAGGATTTCATTTGTGATTCGGCCCAGCTCCGGGCAGACTGCACCCAGACCACCTTTGTTCTGCCAGCTCTTTGCACCACGAGACCACCGCAGGAAAACATCGTACTGTGCTGGTCATCCTCCTTTCTGCTTCACAGGCAAAATGATTCTGCCTAATTAGACATCCCGCATATGATCAACATGGGAGCTGCCAACATCCCATGCCGCTTTTGCTTCACCTGTGCACATAAACGGCCCAGCACAGTGAACCTGCTACCCAAGCTCCCCCAGAATGGGATGGTGCATAAAATCACATTTTCTCTGGTTGGTGGTGCCTGGGAAGAAAGCAGCTGGGTGCTGTGGAACCAGCAATGCAGGGTGCACGCAGCTGGCATCAGCTGGTTTAATCCACCGTTTGTTTGTAGAGTGTAGAAGGGCCCCAGTCTCGTGTAGGACTGCGTGAAGCAAGAGTCTCCGCTAATTTGGGCCTGGTGCGTAACAAAAATGGAGTGCTTAGTTGTGGATTCTGAAACCATTTAGTTTTGGAATGGCTAAGTGAGAGGGGAAAGGTTACAGGGGGAATGAGTTCCCAAGCATGCTTGAAAGCACTGAGCAGTCTAGCCAGTGGGGATGAGCAGTCTAGCCCGTGGGGATGACACTCTGTAAAGGTCTCTGCTAGTTAGGTTTTACTGCGATTATATTCCATACGCACGAGGAGCACCGTTTGCTCGTGCCCAGTTACAGCCTTCTCTCTGCGCGAGGGCAGAGAGCCCAGGGATCCACCCCGCATTGTTTGTGCCGGGCTGGATGAAGGCATCGCGTAGCTGCGAATGGAATGAGGCACCCCTCATGACACTGATACCGTGAGTGTATCAGGTGGCATGAGAGCATCCTTCAAAATAGCCACTGCAACCACATTAAAACAATAGAGCTAGAAGGCACCATGCTTTGGGACGAGGGAGAGAGAAAAGGGTGATTTTTCCAGTTTGCCTTTTGCCACTGCTTTATTTTTGTTCTGCAGTTTTCGACTGCATTCTCCAGCTGACGTTTAGGGCCATGGCCAGAGAGACGTCATGCACCCTTTTACTCCAGTGAAAGTTAATGCAGATGATGCGGGAAACAGTCTTAACATGAGACGAGGGGAGGGCTCAGACTTACTGAACTGCATCACCCAAGCAACTGTTATCCACACGGTTGGTCATTTACCAACTTGCATTGGGTCTGAAGCCATCCATGCTGTGCTTGAAAAGAACTGAATCCGGGACAGCTGGAGGTGGATGGGCTGCAGTGTGCTCTGTCCTGGTCCTCTCCATTCAGGTGAAAGAAAGCCTGGCTGAAAGCAAAGATTTGGACTATACCCGGCCTATCTCTATTAAGACCCAGAGCTCAGGTTCGAACCTTTGAGCAAAGGTGGCTTGTGTGCAAACGGTGGGAATGGGCTGGGAGTCAGACCTACTCCTGCATCACGCCGAAGTGGCATTGTAGACAAGCCCTGGGGTAAGTGTGAGGAGCTCTGTCAGGGTGCAATACCTTCGGCAGTGGTGGTGTTCTCTCTCCTGGATGTTATCTGATGTTGATACTGAAGTCAGTGAATGGGATCAGGACACTCAATCTACACAGTAGCCCGTCTCGTTCTCAGCCAAAACCTGTGGAGCTCCATCTGGAGCAAGCGTTTGTGCATCTGCCTTTGTTCAGCAGTGTTCTCGCTCCTTGCTGCTGGGACCTGAGTGTTTTTTGAAATCAGGCCAGTCATTCCAAGTTTATCCATTTAAAAGAGCAGAAAATTTTTACTCCCTGTTTCCACCTGTAGTCATTGGCTGGCTTTCCTGAAAATATTGCTGGAATGTGGCCGCTGCTGGAGTGGTGGTACACAGCCCACAGAGCGTATGCGATGTGCTGAACGCAAATCTTCCTCCTGTGCGAAGCACACTCTTGCATCGAAAGCAATGCCATGACTAAACTCAGGGAGGAAAAGCCTGAAGTTTCAGCTTCAGTAAATCAGCTTTCTTACCTAGAAGCTAAACCGTGCGTAAGGAGAAGGTTGTCAGCGGCTGAGTCAGCATGTCGCCAGAAGCTGCTGCCCAGCAGGAAGCGTGGAGGGGAGCTGACCAGGTTTGTTCCCAGGGCTCCTGAAAACCACAAAGTCAAGTGGGCATTTAAGCCACCCAGTGTGACGTCTTCCCAAAGGTTTTCCAGAGACATAGCTCACTCCCATCTTTCCGTATCCTTAATGAACATGGGGATCCTTCCTCTTGAACCCTGAGGAATACCTAACCCATGTCCATCTAAGGGTGCCTCTGAAGGGTTTTTGAGGCTCTGAGTCCTATAGGCAGAAAAAGACACAGGATAAATATTTCATGAGAATCAATAAAGGTTTCTTTTTATTTTAATTCCCTTTTACATACACCTGTGGTTTGTCATTTTCCGCTTGTTACTTTGGTCCATACAGAAAGCAGAAGTGGAGGAATGTAAACCAAATGCCTGCCTGACGACACACACAAGGCAATGTCCCTGTAACACACAGAAAGAAATCACAGTTTTGTCCTTTAGTTTTTCAGTTTTGTCCCTCTTCTGAAGTGAAACAAGGTCTTAAAACCCACTTCAGTGAAAGTGCTCATGTTGGAGGGGGAAGAACACACCCCAGCTCCTTTCCCTCCTTCTCGGACTGGAAAAAAGGAGCCAATATCTTGAAAAGACTCCCTGGGCAGAGCCTGGCAGACCGCTGGGAATGGCTGAGTCCTTTTTCTAATGCTCAGACCCCATCACTTCGGGTGACCACCATGACTGGGTCACCCTGAAGTTGCTGAGACAAAGCAATGAGTTTTAGCAGCAGGTCTGTCTCTTCGTGCATACCCCAGCTCATGCAGATGGCAAGAGATCGACATAGTGTTTCTGAACATGGGGGTGGGCCACGGGGGTGGGTTTGGGTGATGGTCCTTGGCTATGCCTGTCCTTCCTCTTCTGCCACCAACTGACTTTCCTCTCCCACCAGCTCTACCTCATACAACCTGTTCTTTAAAACATTTCGCCTCTCGCAACAAATGGCTTCTTGTTCATCCTTCCCTGCAGCTCTCAAGGAAGAATGATTAATTTAGACAGGGAAAAATTAAAAGGTAAAAGCTTGGTCTGGCAAGAAGCACCCAGCTCTATATTTAGAAGGGCTCATGCCTGTTGTAATGCTCTGGTTTAAATAGATGCTGCTTCTCTGGTGAAGTCATGGTTTTGCCTTCTGTTTTAGGTACTTGAGGTCTGCCTGTTTGGAGAACACCCTTCATTTGAGCTTGTTTTAGGCAGTCTTTCAAGCGGAAATTTTATCTCTATTTCAGAAGATGTAGGCCCGGGCATTTTGGAAGCCCAATGCACACTGATCCCATCTATCTCAAACATTTTAATCCCATGCCTTTTTCTAGCCAAATATCTACCACGTCCTAAATCCCCACATGTAGAAGCTGATACCAATATGAAAGCCTAATGTTGTCACTTGTGAAGCATTTCAGGAGACAAGACTGACACTCAGACCATCTTCTGCCTCTTGATGTCTGCTTTCTGGTCTTGTAGTGCTATTGACCTAAAGAAAAAAGACACCCTGAAATATGGGTGGCAAGTAAGGTTTTGGGAACAGGGGAAGTAATTTATTTGAATCATTACCCTTTTCCTCTTCAGAATTTATGGGTGAAACCCACTCCATGGAAATCAATGGACTTTTTGGTGTCGATTTTCACGGGGTCAGGATTTAATCCCAAACTGATACCAGCACATCCGTGTTGTTGCACACCACATCACTACCCAGCATCATTAACCCTCAGCCTGAGGAAGATAATCAGATGCCATCAAGTTCCTTAATTAATATGCCAGGAAAACAATTGCTACGGTCACAGGGAGAAGTTACTCTGTGGGACCCAGGAGAAATGAGTCTGAATTCCAGGTTCTCGTGTTGAGGTTGTTCTAATGTACCCCCTTTTTTTCAGGTGAAAAAAGAAGGGAAAAGTGCCAGTGCGGATGAAGAAGAAAAGAGAGTTGTACTGACTTTGTCACACGCCCCCCATTTGCTCTCTGAAGACATCCCCTGTTAGGAGAGAGTGTAATTGTGCAAGAGAGTCTACCTCTGTCGGATTTGTGCTGGATAGGGAGGTCTGCCTGAAAAGCAGCCAGATTTATAAGACTTCCTAATTACTTATGATCATTGGGGTCAGCTCTTCCATAACTTTTTCTTTTGTTCCTGGCCCCTGCCAGACTTCGAGCTGATTTCCAGCCCTGCCCTGCCTCACTGGAGTCTTGCAAATCTGTTCTGAATTAGGACAAAGCTTGCTGCACTCTGTTCTTGCAAACGCTGCCTTTGGCTCCCTTACAAAGCAGCATCGCTGCCCATCAGTGCTCGATGCCATCAAGAGATGCGGTCAGAGAGGAGATGGCCCCAGATGGGTCCAGTAGTTACTACATGCCACAGATGCAAAGGCAGTTCAAGGGACAGTTCTGCAAGTGCGCCCCAAAGCAGCGACCAACCTAGGGAAGGATGCAGAAACCACATGAGCAGATCAGAATATTAAACTTAAGTTAAACAAGAATATTTAGTAGCGGTGTACCATCTCTAACCCCAAGCCCTCTGAAGACAGTGGAAAGACAGTGTGAGCTTTGCAGGACGTACTGAACGGCCTGAGATCTTCTATGAGCAAAACATGAGCGAGTTCAGTTGGAGGATGAAATGCTGTGCCAAGGTTTGCAAACCTTTCCCTGGTCCGTGGGAAAGGTTTCAGAGGAACCTTGTTTAATATTTCTTTTAATGCTCCCCTGTGACATTCTTTTCCCGGCTTGCCTCCCAAGTCCTGGCAAAATGTCGATATTATCTTGAACTTTGTATACTGCAGGGCTAGCTTAAACCTGGAAGACAGCAAGAAAACTTGGAGTATCTGAGTTCACATGCAATTAGAATAGAAAAGAAAAAAGGAAAGGAAAGGAAAGGAAAGGAAAGGAAAGGAAAGGAAAGGAAAGGAAAGGAAAGGAAAGGAAAGGAAAGGA
>JAVKLA010000073.1:43974729-43998254 GCA_034782735.1 Sagittarius serpentarius | reverse complement strand
GAAAGGAAAGGAAAGGAAAGGAAAGGAAAGGAAAGGAAAGGAAAGGAAAGGAAAGGAAAGGAAAGGAAGGGAAAGGAAAGGAAAGGAAAGGAAAGGAAAGGAAAGGAAAGGGCTAAGAAAAATCCCTACCAATTGAAACAGCTGAGTGTGGCTCAGTGCCTACAGTGTATGGCAGTGGGGAGAACAGGCTAATCTGGACAGGAGCAGATAAAATGGGATTGTTTTATGTGACAGCTGATGCCTCGGGTGTCCTTTTATTTAATCCCAAACAGCAAGCCTGGTCTCTCATTCTCAGCAGAGTATCCCTGTAGCTCGAGTTGGAAGCTTTATTTTAATTCCATTATGCAAATTGTACATGAGTCCTGAACTGTGGTCTAGATTCAGATCTGTTTTGCCTTGGCATTAGACCGAGTTAACTCGATTAACTTCAGTGGAGTAGCTCCTGCCTTCTGCCAACAAATATAAATCAACATCAGGTCTGTTTCTAACTGTCCTGCCCTAGAGACCAGTTTTGAATGACTCCGTCCGCTCATTATAGCTGTTCTGTCCACCACAGAGAACTCTGACCGCTTGGGAGAAGCCAGAAAACCAGACACTGCACAGACCCCATCAGTGCACTCAACAGAACCTGAAGAAATAAACAAAGGATAACTTATAATTACTGTTTTATTGTTTATAATCCTTCTTAAGTGTGGCGTAAAGACAGTGAGTCTCTTTCTTGCTCTCTGTGGCCTTTTCTTGTTAATTCAACAAGAACAAAAGACTCTTTTGACAGAGCGACCTTCCACCTCTGCCAGGGTACCTGTGCTCTGAACCCGGTGTGATGGGTACAATGAGACTCGGGCACTGTGCAGCTGATCTGAGCAAATCATGTTCCCATGCTCTAGATTGGTTTTGAAACTGAGAGTTGAGATTGGCTTCTAGCCTTAACCCCCCCCCCGAATTTGCATCCAGTTAAAATGGAAAATGAAATCCTTAACGAAATTCTTTAAAGAAGTTTTTTGGGGTTGTTTTGTAGGGTCATTTTGGAAAAAAGAAGTTAAGTGTAGGGGAGGACTCGAACCAACCTGAATTTGGGATTGATATGGCGGGTAGGAATGTACACCTTGCTCATGTTCTTTTTGTGGGCTTCTCTACCTGCTAGGGACAAGCAGCCTCAAAGGTCTAAAATGGTTGATGGTCCACCATCAGCCTAATGCTACAGGTGAAGTAGGTACGTGGGAGTCTGCTAGCACTGCCAAAAGATCACGTCTCGGTCCCAGCTTCAACTGCTGGACACTCAGTAGAAGATACCTGCTCTAAAATCTTCAAAACCTCCTACAGACCAAAGAGCAGCCAGTGAAGATGTCTATTAGCACTGAGTAAAGAAGCATCCTCATTAGGATACTCTTTGCCTATTACAGGGCTTAGTATATAGACAGCAAATTAATTTGGGGTTAACCACTGAATGAAGCACATCATTAGCAATATTTCTGTTTCAGCACAAGATTGCTTGATGTCTCTCAGCTTTAAATGACCAGTAGCTGGTCATAGGAAAAGGTGGGTTCTGAATCGCATGTCCATGCACCTCTCTCCATCCCAACTCATTTACAATGGCCTGTGGAAGATTTCCTACAAATAGGCCAAGGAGGACATGGAAATGCCAAAGAGGCCAGACTTCTGGCTCAAACTTTCTGGCCAACTGAGCATTATTGGGAAAAAAAATAAAAAAGAAACAAACAGAAAAGCCAACCTGCATTTCTTGTTCTTCTTATCCCTTTTGTCTCTTTCCTGAATGAAAGCAATCTGCATTTCCCAGGCTATTTTTTTTTAAATCAAAGTGGTGGGGTCATGTTTTATTATTGTTCAGTTAATTATGTATCTTTACAACAGCTCACGTCTGCTTTCTTTTGCTCTCCCACCTTTAGCTAAGAGCTAAGCTTGAGTTTTGATTTTATGAGAGGCCACAAAAATAGTTTGGGTGGAACAGGATAAGCCCAATAATTTTTATACAGATGTCAGGATTTGCTGCCTCAAAACAAGATGTTCCTTGGGGCCAACAGTATTTGCTGTCCGGCAGATTCAACCTTTCACTTCCATGGGCAAACCCAGGAGAACTGCCTTCCAGTGAATGCCCACAGAGATGGACATGCTTTTTATTTTACTTATACAATTCACGAACTATTATGTTTTCCAGGCAAATCCAGACAGCCATGGCCAATCATGATGGAAATTTATTTATAGGGTCTTTCACAAACTCATTTCCTTTACAGTTTAATATTTTTGTCATTTCAAGACACCTTACAGGAACAGGATATAAAACCTACTCTGTCTGGAGAATCACACTGGATGCCTGAAAAGCTCTGCAGCTGGCCAGGGATATCATATATGTCCCCTGTTTACTCTGCAGAACGTGGCAGCCCCTCAGCAATAGCAGTAAAAATAATAACAACAAAAAATCAAACAGCAAACCTGTCCCAGCATGAAGATTGTTGAAAAAAGCCGGTTTTCCTAGACCTGCCTGAGGGTGCAACATGATCTCTTACCTAGCAGGTGCTGTCAGTGGGGAGGGGGCATGGTGAAGACCTGTTAACGTGTCCATGGCCTTAAAACAAGGCTTCCTCACCTGCTGAGCAGTTTACAACCTGCAGCCATCAGTGAATGCCAATTTGTGACATAAGATATACGGCTGAGGAGCCGTTACCCGCCAAGGGTGGAAAAAACTGTCGCAGATTTTTTTTTCCTTTTGCTTCCTGTCACAGCTAAAATGTCATAAAATTCAGATAAGGCCAGAAAGAGAGGATGTGAACCACATTACTGCTGCATAACTTTCCATGACAAGGCACAGACTGGTTTTCAGCAAACTCATGGGCACCAAGAGGTGGAAAAAAGCACAAGCACCAATAAGAAGCAACGTTGCACATTAAAAGACTTCACAGATTCATACAACCTCTCCCTTAAAGGTCAACTGTTAAAGTGCTTTCTCTCGTTTCATGCAGTCCTATCTCAGGTGAATGAGTCATTGACCATAGTGAGAGATTCAGATGAGTTAAGGGATATACTGATCACTCTCCTCATCAGCAGTAATTCTGTTCGAACCTTTCTAGGTGGAAGGTGTGCAGAAAAATGAGCCAGTGAAAAAGCAAGAGAACCCAACCTATAAATGAGATTTCTTAACTTTTTGAAACATCACAACCTGAAATTTAAAAACTTTTAAGCCAGCCATTGAGTTTGTCAAAACAATAAACAGGAATAAAAAATTGGAGATCTTCCCTCTTAATGTCTTTTCATAGTTTAAAAAGATGGAAAATTCTTACCAGCACTATGGATGTTCTACAACCTTCAGCCAATTGCCCATAAACAGACAAGCAAAGCCAATCCCTGGCTGAAGAGCTCAACTTTGGGAGATCTTTGTGAACTGATTTGGCTCTAATGTGTGTCAGACAAGAAGAAGCAGAGACGAGGAACGGTGAGCAACAGGACAAGACATGATCTCATCTGAACCAAGACCAAGCAGTATATAGAAGGTGTAAAAACTTTTGTCTGTGCGTAGCCAGACAAAACAGAAATGACAAGGCTGCTGCCAAAAGTCTTCTTCCTGAAGAAACACAAGGCTGAGGAACACTTAACAGCTCTGTGTCCATCCAGAAAAGAGGTAGCTCATGTAGGAAGGACTCATGAGGAAAAGTACACTGCATTGCCGTGGATGGGAAGAGGAGAGGTGCTGGGTTGGTACGATGAGATGAACCAGGCAGCGGGTGAGATTCCCTGCCCAAGCCCAACATCTCTGTGGCACTGGAGAAGAGGACATCCATCCAAAAGGTGGGCAAGGAGATTCCTTCCCATCTGAGCCAGTCAGCTGGGAGATTGCAGGGCACAGCTTGGCCTGTGGGCTTAGAGAAGGGAGAGGGCCTACAGGACTCCTGAGTGTTGTCAGCTGCTTTACAGGATGGGAAGAAAAGGGGCACAAAGCTGACATCATGGAGGAGGGAAAACTAGAAAAATACAGGCAACCAGTTCCTTTGGACCTTTCTCTCCTCCTTGAAGGGAACTTGAGAAAGTCTCTGTGCCTACGTGTTTGCTGCACACCGACTCCAAAGCAATCTGCTCTCTCTCTGCTCCACTGTCCCATGGTGGACCCGCACCAGGATGGGCACAAACCCTGTCCTGCTTGCAGGGTTTGCAATGGTCGCTAGATGAATGACAGGCAAATGCATCCTCACCTCACTACGTTCCTGTTTTCTGTGGCTTTCGGGTCTATGTTTGCTCTAGTAAATTAGACAGGAGAGGAAATACCACCCCAGGTGGACTCAGGCCATTGAATGGGGGTAAACTGTCCTTGAGAAATGCTCGCATCTCCTGGTGATGGAGGCAGCGAAGGGGACCCCACTCTGAATCTAGAGGCTTTGTCTAAGTGCCAGCAGGACTGCTCTGCTTGCCCTTCCATGGCAAATCGCAGCCGCAGATTGTGGTTCTTCTCTGTTTTTAGACATCACTGGTCTGATCCCTTCCTCACTAAAATCAGTGAAGGATGTCCTTGGATCTTTAGCTAATAGATCGTGGCCTATACACTCAATCAAGAGACCGTGATCAGCCCAGGAAAGGTAGGAAGAGGCTTTGACAAACATACAGTCTGCTGTGCCTTAATGGCGGTTATTCCCCTTTTTCGGTATCAGCGTTTTCCCAGTTTTTGCATGAATATTGTTCATGCACGTGAACACCCAGAAATAAAAACTCTATTATGTATGATTTGTAATTGAAAGGATTAAGAAAAGATTTCTTCCCCGGTACATCCCTTGTGCATGTAATTTTTGTCTAGGTTTAACAACAGTTTTTAGATATTTATTATAAATAATCCAGTGATGAATGAATTTCAGTGAGGGCTGCATTTTCTGAGGGGTGTTGTATTTCTTTATAAATAGTTTTATGGCTTTTGCTAATTCCTTGAAATTTGCTAAGTGATTGTCAAACATGTTATTAATCTTGAGTTCTCAGTAACAAACACAAGCAAATAGTGAGTCACTGGTGGGGTTTTTTTTTTTTGGTCTTTTTTTTTTTGCTTTGTTCCAGCAGTGAAATGATACTATAAAATTTCTTTGAGTGAGAAAATCAGGAGGGTCATTACATCTACTTGGCAGGACTTAAGCACAATGTACTTCTGGAAGGGTGAAAAGCCAGAGCCAGCATATTCAGTGTTCTTCTCTCTCATCGGTGATTCAGCCACATGGGATGCTAAATAACACAGCCGTACACACTCTGACAGCTGACTGTTAATAACTCCTGCCCCCTTTGATTGCCTCCAGAAGCCATACCAGCATCTGCGAGGAAAAGGCGAGCAGTTCTCCATGCCAAACTTTCACTAGAGTTGACTTCTCTTGCAAGATTGCTTAACTTCTCTGTAATACTGTTGCTAGTATTGTTATATGAAAAACAACAACAACAATAAGAGAGCATGAAAAAACATTATTCTTTGAAAACCTTACATTTCAATAGCTGCCATTTGGTGGTAAATGGTTACGATGAGTTTTGACTTATTTTAATGATGCAAAACAAGAAAAAGAACATCACAAATAAATACTGGCTTTTAAAGACTTGCTCATGTATGTCTGCAGCTGGTGGAGAGGTGCTTCAGTGCCTGACAGAGGACTGCCTCTCAGCCACCACCTCCCCTACCAGGTCTGAATCCAAACCTCAGAGGTGTTGAAGGGAGGAGGTTTTTTCCTTGACTTCACGGGGCTTTGGATCAGGCCCTAAGATAAGAGCTTCTTTAAAGAAGATGTGGGGGACAGAGTCAAAATCCCAGCTGCTCATCCTGACCTCCTTCAGCATTTTGGGGAAGTTAGTCCTTAATTTGCCCTCAGGGGACCAGCTGATTACATCAACTGGATGCATCTCAGAAGTGCTGGTTGATGTGACTCAGCAGCTGTACCTAAGGGATCAGGATAGAGAGTGGATTATCCCATTGGCCCCACCTGCATCCTAAAGGACTTCTGCAAACTTGCCCAATACCTTTTTCTTACTCCATTTGAATAGCAGCCAGGTAAGGCCAAAATGCTTCAGGTACTAGAAACTTGCCAAGAAGGAAAAAAGCAAATAAGAAAAAAAAGGACCATGAGGACCTGACTCTTAGACTGCAGCAAGGGAAGAGTGGTGTTATGACAGGGGCTGAAGAGAGGGTCCAGGCTGGCTCAGCCACAGTCCTTCCTTTGGGGAAGCACGTGCTGCAATAGGAAGTTTGGTCATGTGCCCAATTTCCCACTTTTGGGCAATTTTCTATCATGCTTGGAAACTGGCAGAAACCCTTCGCTGGATGATCAGCTGGTCTGAAACAGCCCCAGCACAACGCACTGTTGGCCAACAAGGACTGTACCTCTTCATCGCTGCTGAAGATGACGTGTACCAAAAAACCCCCTTTTGGCACACCCTGCAAAAAGCACCAGCAAGGGAGACTCTGCAAGGTGACAAAATCTTCCTGGCCTCTCTCTCCTGTGCTCTTCTCTTTGGAGGCAACTGCAATAGCATTTCCTCATCTCAGCATGTCTAGGCAAACTCAGTGACTTTGGTTGAATTTAGACTTGTTACACCAGCTAAGAGTCTGAGCTGGTGTGTACATATGTGTGTCTGTGGCCAAAACACAAAGAACGGGAAAGTTCAGAAGACGTTCAGAAGGTGACCATCCACAAGCAATCCCTGTGCTTTTACCCAGCGAGTTTTGCCATTGGATCTCATGCAGGCAGCTTTGTCTGGCTGTATCCAGCAGCTGGCGCTTCTGGGTGATACAGGCAGACTGTTGATGGAGTCTTTCTCCTTATGAGGGTTTGGACTAGTGAGAAACAGGAAATTCAGAGGGCAGAATGAGAAGAAATTTAGAGGTTTAAAAAAATGACCGAAGCCTGTTTCCATGAGCACCCACAAAAAGGGAGGGCTGAGTTAGCCACCCTCTGAACCGATTTTAGCCACACACACACAGGCCACACGCCCAAGATCTGCAAATTCCCCGCCCTGCCTCAACCCGCTTGGTGGGCCCCTCTCCACTGCTGCATCTGGAAGAACAAAAATGTTGCACATTCTGATAACCACATTTTCCATCCTAAAATTGCACTGGTTTCTGGCTTGCTACTGGGACTCAGGTCAGGGAAAGGAGAACAGAGTTTTCTGCCCGCATCCAGCAACCATGAGCTGTTAACCCTGCCCACCCCAGAGGAGCATTTTGCCAAGGAGTGAGATTGCCCAAGGGAAGAACATGCGACTGTTTGTACTGAGCTGTCCGCGTTGAGCGCTTGTCTGCAAGACAGGGCAGCTATGACCCCCAAGAGGTCTTGATCGGTGTTGTGTGTGTTACCAGGCAGACTTTACAGGGAAAGAGCAAACCAAACTGAAGACGCTGATGCCCAGGGTGGCTTGTACCCTCACAAGAAGATGGCACTGTACACTCCCCGCAAGACTCTTGCTTTACTGGGTGAGACTCCCGTCCTCCTTGGCTGCCCACGCTCTCCAAGAGGTCCAAGGACCACGTGCTGCTTTGCAAACCTCCCTCGCGAACGCTCAGTATCTCTGTTGTTCAGCAGGTAGCAAGGCCCGCAGGTCTGGATAGCCCTGCCTCTGTTAACACCAGGGAGACTCAGATCACTGAATATATGTGTGTGATCGACAGCTGGCCACATTGGTGGCTCACTTCTTTTTCCCATATAACTTAACCTCTTGTTCCGCAGAACAGAGAAACTGTATGGAAACCCTTGGCATCCGATGCGTGGCCTGATATTCTTTTGCCCACTAATTGCTCTCCAGGAACCTTTTTCATCCTTTTGCTTCTTTTTTCTCCTCCTCTCTTTACATCACTGTCTCTCGTTCTTCTTCAACAAGTACTGTGGGTCTGTCTCCATCATAAAGCCCAGAGCCATTCAGGTACTCCTCATCTTTGTTGTACTGCTCTGGTCCAGAAGAAGGCATGGAGTTTTCAGAAATGGATCCATTTTTTACATAACCTGGCAAATTCCGGTGTCCATTGAGGGTCCCTGGTATAAGTCTCGTATTGAGATGGAGGGCAAGTGCTCCTCTTGTGGCTACATTTGTGATGCTGGTGTGGGAAACCATTGGTCCATAACTGTAGGTTGTGCTCCCACTTCGTGCTTTCCTTTTAAAGTCAAGTGCTAATGTCCACCTGCTCCATGACTTCTTTATTTCTGCTTGGACCTGAGAGACAAGGGGGAAAAAAAAAACCATGAGTGGGAGGAGAGAGGGGCAAAGAGTATCGGAAGGAGGTAGTATCCACAGACAGAATGGGTGAGAAACAACCTGGGGAGTGAAATGGGAAGGAACAGTAAATTCACATTACATCTGCCCTTTCCAAATGAAATATTTGACACTGGGAAGCTTGAATGGTTGAAAACATCTAACTGAAAATGTGGGTTAACCCTCTCTCAGGGTTAAGGGGTGGTGAGGAGCACGTCCAGGAGAGAGTCCTCTCAGTGTACCATGAGTGTCAAGTGGGATGAACCACCTTCAGAGATGCCCGAGTCACTAGAAACTTCCTCTAGAAAGGAGTTAGCTGACTACTTCAGATGGACTATCCCACTTTTAGATGGCTAAAGTTAGGAATAAATCAATTCCCCTTATACAGTGTATTTGTAGTTGCATTTCCCCTTAAAATACATAAAATGAGGTCAACCCAGCCTTAGGCTGGGCCATGAAAGTAGCTCTGTCCTTTCCCGATGTGCATCCACTGACCACCTAGTTTCTTAGTTTGCAGTCAGAGGGAATTAATGGAAAAGATGACTTTAAAGCATATCATGCTGGAAATAGAAACAAAGGTCAAAAAAGCCTGGACAATCAAAAGAGCTTGCTGGTTAGGCAGCTACTTTATCAATCCACTTTTCTTCCTGCCACAGATCTGAAATTAAGCAGCACTAAACAGCACTTGTGCTGGGAAAAGAAGGAAAAACCACATTTTTTTTTCTCCATTAGCTACTTCCAGTAGCATATTTCTTGGTGACATATTGACCTGGATGTCTTACATGACCAAAACTGAGGATATGAACTTTCTGTGTGGACTGACAGATCTTTCACTGAGTGCAAAACAGGGTTGCATCTCTTGAATGTAAGTGAGGATATGCTGATGTGCATCCACTTTATCATCTGTGTGTGGAACTAATCTAACAAAGGAGGGAAATAATTAAGCAGCTCGTGACTTACCTCTCCATTGCAAAAACAGTATATGATGGCAACAAAAAATCCCTAGAAGGAAGAAGAAACAACATATTAATGTTAATCCTGCTGCATGTGAGTACCCCTTTCCTGATGGTGCTGCCAGCATCCCTGTGTTCCTCTGAAATCAATGACACTCATAATATGCTGTATATAGTATGTGTAAGAAACCTTGCATTGTTCAGTAGTGCATGAGGGACAGATAAACATAGACATTTCCCTGCAGACTATTGACAAAGCAGACAGACTATATAAGCCTTCTGGGTCATGGTTTAGCTAACAGGTCTATTTTCACCCCCAGATCTTTTGCAGAGGTTCTGAGATGGTGATGGTGCCTGGGAAGGTGGTGGGGTCTACCTCACAGGAGGTGTGTACGAACTTATTGGATCAACATTTCCCGTGTTTTACGTGGAGCTGAGCCTGCTGCAGGATGGGAGGGTGGAAGACGGTCCTAACGGGACTCTTCCAGCTCTGGCTGTAAGTGGGGCAGCCCATGCGTGGAGCAGGACTGGCCGAGTGGGCTCAGCAAAGGAATTCAGATGTGAGCAAACCATCCACATCTTTTTGTCAGCCAATAGTTTACCCAGGTCTTGCTGAGGTCATCCACTATTTTATCCCATCTGCATCCAACAGGAATTGTGGAAGCGCATGAATGCAAGCTTGGTCCCTTACAGTTTCTCTAAACTGCTGTCTGGCCAGACCCACTGTCCACCTTTCATCATCCACGCTGGTCAAGCATGATGATAGGCAGTGGCATGCGAGCCAAAAGATAATTTCTCAGGGAAGGGTGACCAGTGACGATCAAACACTGCTCTGCTTGTAGAGAGGTGTGTATGCTTGCTGCTGTGTCTTATATAGGACCAGTCCTGTAACTGAACCTGCCTTTTGCCCAAATCTAGAACTGAGGAATCCATTCACAGGACTAAAAGACAACTGGGAACAAGCAAATTGGGGGCGAATTTGAAACAACATGTCTCTGTGGATCGCCACCAGCTTACGTCTAACCTGGATCTAAAGGGATTTATTTTGTGGGGCAAGTTATCTTTCAACAGGAACATTTTTTTGTTGGACACACTGAGCCTTTATATGTTATATTTTGCACATATAAACCATACTTGATGCTAAAATACTGTCAAATCACCTTGTGAATGAAATCTGGTGTATTGTAAAAACAGTCCTGCTTCCAAAGACAACCTTGCACTCTCATTTCCCTCCTCTCCCCACTGAAACTCTTATAGTTTGCCCCCATAGTTTAACAGTTACAATACCTGGAAAGAGTTGAACAGCATTTCATAGTGCATTTGAACTTGCCAAAGAATCCCTGACACGTCTGTGTATGGCATAGCCATGAAAACAATATAGTGAACGCCAAACAGAGGCATAAGGACGAGGGTAGATTTCAGCAGCTTTCTGTAGCAATAAGGAAAGAGAAAGACACAGAGGAAATCAGTGGATGGAGTAAACCTCCCAGTCAGGCTTGTCCACCTCATACCTTGGGCACAAGCTGCGCGTAATTTCGTTCCTGCTTGCGTGTCCCCTTGGCTAGGCTTGGATATCTTATATTTACACAGGCACTGTGTCCACTTGCAGTTTCAAACTGATGCTTCTCTTATGGCACGCGACACAACCCAGTCCGTCCTCCAGTGTGTCTTGATGTGCTAGTCTAACCCTCCCCACATGCATGCCCCCATGTGATGCTGCTGTAGGTACTGGAGATGAAGACACTGAGACGTCTTTTTCAGCCTCAGACTGTCCTCAGCTTTGGGTCGGGATGATGGGTAGAGGGTGGAAGGGTGACTGGAAAGCAATATGCACTGCTGCTTCCAGCCCTCAGCCTCTGACTGGCAATAAATCCCCTTGTCACTAAAGGAGAGTTCTGCTTCAGCTTACAACGCCTGGACACGGTCCTATACAACCTACAGCAGCTGACACTGCTTGAGCGGGGAGGGGTTTGGACTAGGTGACCTCCAGAGGTCCCTTCCAACCACAACTATTCTGTAATTCTGTGATTCTGCCTGCTTATTGAGGCAAGACACGAAGGTCCACCCTGAGTTAGTGCCTCCTGTGCAATGAGCCGGGCTGATGGAGAGGGAAGTGCATCTAGGAGCAGAATTACTCTAGGTATCAAGTGGAAGAGGACTATGGGGTAAGCAGAAGGTGAACACTCTTAGGAGGTCCTTGGGACTGCAGTGTGGCTTGGAAAGCCCCTTTTTAAAGATGCAGCTCCATCTCCGCATAGGACCCATGTACTTGGCTGGGTTTGCTCCTGAGGGAACCAGCCTTGCCTGGAAGTGATATTAATTGAAGGATTAAACCTTCTGCCAAGAGTTACAGCAAGTCACCAAGTGCAGGCAGTCATTGAGAAGGGCAGACATCACTACCAGAAAGACCTGGTACCTCCTCTGTCCAGCAACTGGAAACCACTGAGGGAATTTAACACATTAAAAGGAGAAGGCTCCATCCAAACCATAATTAATAGCAAGCTTCAGCCAGGGACAAATAAATAAATAGATAAATCAGAGCCCTGACAGGGCAGCAAAGAAAAATGGAGAGGTGTTTTCCTGCCAAATCTCATTCCTGCTTCAAATGAAACGTCTTGTGTTTGGGGACTGAGATGGTAGCAATGAGCTCATGGTTTGCAGCCCAAATCATTCTGCTTTCCCCGTTTTCTGTGTGTCATGCTGGTCAGTCGGGCTCAGGAGATTATGAGAAGCCTTGGGAGCTCTCAAGCAGCTGAGGTATCTCAGCAATCTGCTTTTTCTGTCCAGTTTTGACCATGCTACAAATATCCTAAATTATCAAGAGAGAAGAGCTGGCAGGACAAAGGAAAACAAAACAACGAAGGAAACTCCAGATTTCCAGCAAAGAGTCAGGGATCTTTTTTTCATTTCAGCAAAGGCACTGAAACACCCGCTGAAGGGCAGATTTAACACACAGACGAAGTTTCACACAGCACAGGAGGGAAATAAATAGAAATAAATTAATTGTTACAAATTTTAGGGGCTTCAACAGCATAAGCAATGCTTTTATTTTTGCACTCTTGGTTCAAGGCCAGCGCAGTCACTTCCAAACTGGCTGAAGAGACTGAATTCGTCTCTTTTAACCTATGAGGCAGGTCCCCCAGGCTGGATTTGAAAGGTTTAGGAGATGTTTAAGTTGCTGTTGATTCCTTCTGCATTACGAGACTGGAAGACAATATTCTTCTCACTTTATTTTAGGTGTCTACAGCATAGGCACCATGAACTAGCCACCCTGGGCTCCCTCTGTGGTCAAGGGGGTGAAAGAAGGACTTTGAAATCTCCCCAAAAGTGGAGAGGGCATGTGACTCACCTGTACTGTTGTCTTGAGTCACACCTCCCTGCATTCGTCTCTCGTAGCTTGGTTGCTAGGACTCTGATAATATTGATAAAAAGAATAAAATTTACCTGGAAGAGGTGGGGGTGGAGGGGTGGGGGGAAAACAACAAAGAAAGAATAACTGTTAAAAAAGGTGCAGATGATGACAGTGTTGTTTAGTCAACGCTTTCCCCAAGATGAGTCAAGGGGCTGTGGCAGTGACCCGATCAAGCTGCGTAGGAAGGTCCTCCTGGGAGAGCGTGTCCTGTGGAAGGGATGAGCTCCCCAGCAAAGACCCCGCGTTTGGTGGGATCTAGTCAGCTGTGTTTCACCTGAGTGCCTGAGGGAGGGAAGGGAATGGCTTCCTCTGACAAGGTGTGGGCACCTTGCATGGGAATGCCTACCTCTGAGCTAGCCAGCCCGGTGGACACCCGATAACTGGAGATGATATCAATATATAAGGCAGTGCTTACCAGGCATTTTGAGGTATGGACTACTGACAACTCTTAGTATTTTTCACACCACCTTTTTTTAAAACTCCATACAGTAATATGGGTCATTTTCACGGCCTCATAAATCTCTCGAACTTAGTTCGGGGTCTAGGGAGCAGACTGAAATTAGGTTATATTTGTCTCTTGCAGCCCACCCGAGATTAAGATCTCCTCAGGCTAAGAGAAGCGTTAGTAGGATGCCTTTCCCTATTTCTGTGTGCAAAAGGAAAGAAGAGCAAGCAAACTGCACCGTGATGAAGACACAGAGTACATCTAACTAGAGGTGACAGATCAAGAATGCAGAAGGGTGACATACCTTAAAACATCTATCATATGTCTGCTGCTAACTCTCCCTCCGGAGAAGTGTTTAGTATGGACCAGATAAGGAAAGTAAGGAAGCAAGATCTACATCCTATGCAGGGAGCCACGTCTATGAACCCATCGTGTGGCCAGCTGCTCAGCCAAGCTAACCTGGTCCTACAGGAACACGCTCGCGGTGACCCATGCAGCAAAAGGTACCGACAACATCTCGCGGCTACGCTGCCGCTTAACAGGGGGGAGATGCTTGAGGGACTCTCAGCTTTTTGGAGGTCTTCAGAGGTTGGTTTCTCTGGGGCTGGGAGGACACCTGCTGCTGCCCCAGACAAACTCGTTCTTGGGACTACGGCAAAGCCACAAGCAGAACCATTGTGTAACTGTCTGCGCTGCGCAGATCCGTGTTGCTGGGCTATTGCTGATGCCTATGGGTTTTTCTGAAGGCTTGCAGCAGCCATTTGAATTCTCAGATGTCAGTGCAGCAGCATTTCAAGGAAACAAACTACCATGCCACACACAGGCTCATAGTTTTACGCCAGAAGGGACCATTGTGAACCTCTAGTTTGATCTCCTGCAAAACGCAGTCAATAAGACCTCCTTGTATTCATTTTTGTAAGAGCTATAGCAGATCTGGGTTTCAGTGTTTCCATGACGGAGATCCTACCACAACCATTGGTAAGTCGTTCCAACAGTTAATTATCCTCACTGTTAAAACAAGTAGTTCCCTGAGCCGCTGAACGAACGTGGCCTGGTTTGCTACAGCTTTGTCTTCTGTGGTTGGATTCCTTCTCCTTTAATGAGGTGCAAGTTCATTTTGAACAGCTCTCCTCTGTGTTGAAAAGGGGGCAAGGTCGTACTACACCCTTTCCCTTGAAGGGGCATTAGTTGAATCTCTCTCCCATATCTATTTGACTGTTTTCATGAGGTTTGTGGGAATTTAAAATCCATGCAACCCCATTCCCTTAGTGACATTTGGTTGGAATTTACTGACTGGCACAAAAGTTATAAGGGAGGGATGGACAGACTGACAGGCGGAGAAGCATACAGCCTGGGGGCATATAAGTCATTTTCATTGGAAACCAACCCAAAAGGAAAAAAAAAGGCGGGCTTTGTTTCTCATATGGGTTTTGCTAGCTTCAAAGGCTCAAAAGTGGGGGTTTGTTCTGCATTTGTCAGCTACAGTGAAGATGTCCAACCTTATCACCATCAGGAGGGAAACTCCTCTGACTTCCTGAAACATGTGCTAAGTTTTAAAAGAAATCCAGACAACCGAATAGTATCAAAGCCAGCAGCAGAATGGAGGGATTTTTAAGCCCCTCAGCCTCCAAATTCCCTGCAAGTACATCCAGAAAATGCATAACTTAGTCCAGCAACATACGACCAGCCAGTGTGGGAATTGAAAAGGCAGCCAAGTGAACAATATGAACCCACAGAAATTAAACAGAAACAACCCACAGAATATTTTTGCATGATAAATAGCTGCATTTGCAAATAGCCAGGGTACAAGCACAGCAGAGCTTCATGGAGAAACATTATTTTTACAAGGACGAGCCTCAATTGAGCTCTTTCTCCTCTGCTAATTGGGCTTTAAATTAAATGCAATGGGGTTGCTGGCATTCATCTAGTTGAACTATCTGAACTTTCTTCTCCATCCTACTATTTAGCTTCCAGTGACCACGATGTGGGCTTGGTGATTCGTTTCTTCCAAGGTGCAGAACTAATTACTAGAGCCAGGTGGAGAATTTCCACCAAAAGGAAATTCTGATGAAGAAACTTTCCCCCCTGCCCCCGGCGAGTCCAAAGCAGCTCACCTAATTGCACATATGAGCATATTCACCTCAGAAACTTTCCTGCTGTTAATATGCAGATGGTCTGATTTTCTTCGCACTCACACTGATCGTCCTCCAAGGCCTCCTGATTTGTGAGTCAGAAGGAAGTATATAGACCTTGATGCAAAACTCTCTGAAGACTAGAGAGAGATTCTTACCGACTCCACTCAGCTACTTGTGGGTGAATGTAAGGGGGACTAGGATCTGTGGGAGTGGACAAGCTCTTTTGCATGCACTCATCTAAGAAGACGGAGTACTGGAGAACCACAGAGCAAGACAGAGGGAGGAGAGTAATTTGTGAAAGCAGGTTCTCTACCTAATTAGGACCTTGCTCAAGCAAACATGTAACTACCCACCAAATACCCCTTGTGCAGGTAATCACATCTTATAATGGCCTCTCCAGCCTGTGAGAGCTCAGTCCTTTGTCTGGGTAACGTCACTTATATCCTTTCTGTCCCCTCTGGCTCCTGGGGGCGGGGCTGAAGTAATCCTCCATCAGTGATAAACAGCATGTCAGATCATAGCTGGGATGGTTTAACTTTCATCCCCACCTTTGGGGTATCCTGAACTTCTATCCGTTCAGACAGACGAGTCTGAAACAACCTGATGACTCTGAAGCACAACTGGGGAAAAGGTTTGGTCCAGCTACAGAATGCAAATTCCAGTTCTTCCCACTGCAAATGCCCAGTGAGAATGTGTTATGACGCCTAAAGGTTTCCAGTATCACATGGGTTGGAAATATTGGCTTGAATGTTTGTTCCATTAATGATTTTAGGGTCTTACCCCTGTGTCATTTTTCTCTCCTAAGCAAAACTTGAAGTTGCTCATAAACCCCTCTGCCGTACGCAGCTATCAAACTTACAGGCAGGTCAAATACAAGGCACTCTAAACTGGATATCCAGAGACTCCACACTACTAAGGCAGGAGCTGGGTTAACAGGGTGATTAGAGTAGGGCAGCCTGGCTCAGCAATTCCCACTGACCCTGCGCTGGCGCAAGGCACTGCCTCCCACCCCTTGCAATCAGCCAGTACTCACCACGATAGCTGCCAGGATGGGCACCTGAATAATCCATTTTAAATTGCCAGCACTCAAGTCCCAACACCTGAAAAGAGATTGACATCCCATCAGGAAGTCACTGGTTACAAAGAGCAACAGGTTCAAAGGTCTTGGATAAATCCACCCGGGAACGATGGGTTCCTCCAAAGCCTGGTGCAGCGGAAAGACCTAGCTCTAACCCTGCCTTCAGTCAGCATGGCTTTGAAATAGCCCTTCTCCTGCTGTTATACTACTCAAAACTGAAACCACTACTAAACACATTTAAAGTTATTCTCTCCAGATGGTGGAACAGCTCTTTCCACCGTCGTCAAGACTTGTCCCTTCTGGGCAGGAACCCACCCTTTTCCACTTCTTCTTCACCTCCTTACCAGAAAAAAGCTACACTAATTCAGCTTTCATGAAAACAAAAGAGGCTGAAATGGCCTAATACTATACCCCTTGGAATAAACCCGCACAACTTTGCATGGAGCCAGGTCCTGTCTGAAGACATGGCGATGGGGACAATACTGTGGTTCTACATTTCGGTTCCTGTGCTTCCTTCAGCCCTGCTCTTGCAGTGAGTCCCAGCCATGCCCCACAAAAGTCTTTATCTCCTTTTTGTCTTCAGCCCTTATCGAAGTGACGACTGGAATAGCAAACTGTCCGTGGTGTGGATGTTGGGCTACGGTCCTCCGTCTGCCAAGAAGGGGCTGAACGTTATTTCCTCCCAGGCATTTCCAGCAGTCATTGAATAAGGTCACTCAGTGTTAATTACTCTGTTTGAATTCTCTCCAACCATGGAGAGAGGAGTGCCACAGGCTTTTCTTTATCTGAGCCAGACAGCCCCCACATGGCAGCTGCAGTTTTCATTTCACGGGCCAAAGGCTGCCCAGGCAGCTATTCAAGGAAAGTGAGAGGCAGGGGCAGAGAAACCACCAGGGCTGACTGAAAGGCTCTGCAAGGATGAGCCTTGCCAATGCACGTGCGTCAGACTTCAGTAGCTGTGCTACTCCGTCCTTCCAAGCCTGGAGCTGAAATCCCGTTTGGAAAGCAGTGTCCTCCTAGGTAAAGCCATTTGGAAATTTGCCTGGGGACCCCCCCACTTTTTCTGGCAGATCATGGGCAGATGAAAACGTTGTGTGGTCAAGCCTGTGCATTATGGGGGGAAAAATGTGATTGTTCGGGGGTTTGAAGATTGAATGCTGTGGATCCTTCGTTCAGCATACCGTAAGAATATGAGGCCGTCAGGGTGCATGTGTAGGACCAAAGGAAGAGCTGATCCGTATCTTGTTTCTGACAGTAGCCAGAAGCTGATATTTAAGGTGGAACAGGTAAGCAGGTAGTAATATTTTCCTAGAATATTCCTCCAACAATTTGCCGTTCAGGCTGACTTCCTGAGCCAGAGCATTGCTGAGTATCTTATACTCCTAGAGGGATTTATCTTTCGTGAATTTGTACAAATGCTTTTAGAACCTAAGGACGTGCTGGCATCCACACCTCCTGCAGGGAGGAGTAAAGGCTTCACCACCTCATCAACACCGAACCGCCTACTTTGACTGTGCTGAACCTGCTATCTCCCACCCTCATTCCCATTTACTCAGAATTTTAAAGATCCCTGTCCTGTCCCTGCCTAGGTGGGAAGCAGCCCCCTTTAGCCCCAGGGATAACAGCTGCAGGTGTTCACATTTATCAAATTCTGTAAAACGAAAGGAAATCTAGGAAAGCTGCACCCACTTTATCCTTCCCTGCCACATACACTCCCAAAAGTTTGCTAACTTCATAGTAGAAAGCACGTCTGGCTTTGCCTGGTTCCTTTTTCCCTTTTGATTCACCCACAAAGTCACCATTGCCAAAAGCCCCACAAAAGCATCACATGTGAAAACGAGAAAAGAAAATCCAATGCGACTCACTCTGTGTCGGCTAGAGTGGCTCTCACGCTGGCCCATGCTGTAACAAATACAGCAGGGAGTCCTGCAAAAAAACACAGGGCAAACAGGGTGAGTAGGGGGACTGGAGGGCTCCACTACCATCAGCCCAGGTGGAGTGGGCTAGAGGAAGGTGGAAGAAGCACTTTTTAAATATTCAAGAATGATTTTGACTAGGAAAGCCTGATCTTGATCTCATGTCTCTTCTGTAGTCCAAACGGTAAACAAAACAGTGGCAGGGAACATTTTCTGGAAGACAAATGTCATCGTCTGGACACATCCACCCTACAGAACTCTCCTGGCTACCAAAACGGAGCAGCTTGCTTTCCCAAGTTGCCGTCTGGGAGTGGTCCAGGCTTAAGCTACCTCCTGATTCATGTTTGGGAGATACCCAGCTGATCTGGGCCTGAGAGGGGTCATGGACTTCACAGGATAAATCATCAGGTCCCGTGCCTTTCCTCTAGCACTACTTTATAGATAGTGCTTGAACCTGGGTGACCCGATACCTGCTTTAGCCAGCTCACTCCATTTGAAGCAGAGAAAGATTTCATGCAGCACACCTTTCCCAAGACATTTGTTCCCTTCCCCTGACGTCAAGGAAAGGCAGATCTGGAGTCAGGCTCGGACCATTTCTCCCAGCACAGGGCTGGATGGTTTAGAAGCTCTGTTAAGTGTGAGAGACTCGCTGCATGAAGCAGATAAATGCTAGAATTTAGGGTAATGCTTGCAAAATACTCTAGCCAAGGGTTCACTCCCAAATGAACCATTCAGCACAGTTACACTGGGCATCATCTTTTCCCTGTGAAAAGTAAAAGAATCACCAATATCCAAATGCAATCTTCTATTTATTTTTTTAGGGTCCAGTTCTGCTTTATTTGTACAACTGAGTCCCCTACTGGCTTCCCTTAAAAGGCAGGATCAAATCCACAGTAGCTTCCACAAATTCAAGAAGAATAGTCCCTTTCAGGTGAAAAAAAAAATTAAAAAATAAATAAAGGCGACATTTATCACCGACGACTGTAAATATGCTGTTCATAGTCTAAGCTCATTGGGGCTCGGCATGCATAAGCACACGCTTAACTTTCAGCATGCACTTAAGTCTCATTAGGGTGCTTAAAGGCTTTCCTGACCACGGACGCTTTCCTGAGCGGGGGTGTGGAGCAGGGACGCCTGTCTCATACACACGTGGACAACGGGGCCGTTATCTTGGTTGGAACCTTTAAATGCCACGGTAATATAAGAAAGCATAAATAATTAAACACAGAGCCTCACTCAGGACCAGAGCAGCAGCGCTGCCTACAAAGATACCTTTATAAGGAATGCACCCTGCTTTACAATCCCCTGCGATGGCTGGCACTGGAAAGAAAATACTTAACCTATTGCACTGAGAACCCATGAGCGTGTTGAAGCTGAGGGCTTGGGGAAGGTGATGATTTATTGCAACGAGCACCGTCTATTTCCTCCTCGCTGTTAGTCGCCTATCTATGAAAAATACATGCATGCTCCGGACTACTGGCTGAGCTGTCAAAGGCTTAAATGCATATAACTTTGCTGATATTGTTGGTGATATTCCAGTTTATATCAACTGAGAACCTGGCCATGTTGAGAGGCCGACATGCCTGCTGCCTGCTTGTGAAACGGTGGACGTTCACCCAGTACTGTGAAGCTCTAAGTTTGAAAGGCAGATTGTTTCAGAGATGTGGATGTGTTTGACACATACTTGTTCCTCTCTAGCCTGTCCTGCACTTCAGAAGAGAGACTGTTCCCATTCATGCTAATCCTGTGCTGTGTTCAAGGTTCCTAGCAACAATAAAATATAGACGAGAAAATAATTATACCTGAAAAACCCCTATGTGTGGATTTATTGTGCCCTGCGCACTGCTGCCTCACTCCGTTCAGGCAAGCTTAGGAAAAGGATCCTTGACATATTCTGCAAAACACACAAAGTGAATTCCTGGCACGAGGTTTATTGCTACATTTGTCTTTCTGTGTCTCTTACATTGTTCTTTTTTTGCAGTGCGAACAGTCGTGAATGTTCTTAAATTTACAAAAAGTGGTACGAATCCTCTCCCTCCCTTTCCTCTGTCTCATTTTTAGATTCCCTCTGCGTCAACAAAACATGAAGCGCTTGGGCCGTCAGGTAATTTGTAGAGCTCAATCTTTTCCTCCCACTCCGGTAAGCTGGTCTTTTATTGTGAAGAGTCAGAAGGCTTAGCTTTGCCTCCAGCGTCAATTTTACTTTCACGTAAAAACTTTCACTTTTTCTTTGATGACTGACTGTCCGGTGTCTCTACTCGAAAGCCCTGGTCTGTGATGCCCCACGATTGAAAATCCCGCCTGCTGAGCACTCACAGCATCCACTGATGGGAGAACCATTAAATCAGGACCGAGATCCTCAAAGTCAGACATCCAAAGATATCCGCAAACAGCAAGACACCCGAGAGGATGCAGCTCTGTAAGCAGGAAAGTCAGATGTGATTAAATGCATCTGGCCAACCCACCAGAGAAAGGAAAGTGAGTCTCCAAAGAGCCTGTGGTCTCCTGGGTGGCTGTGAGCACAGACAGATGCGGGTGTGGACGGATGCATGCATGTCCTCCCCCTTGCACGTATGTACCCCGCGTGCACGACTGGTGTGACGCAGGACGAACCCTGCCGGGCGGCGGTGCCGTGAGTGACTTCTACAGAATCCACATTGTATGCGCTGTGCATTTCCAGTCAATACACACAGTGTGTACAATGCAGGTGCTATAAAGTCAGGTATCTCCCCATCAGCTGGAAAATGTGCAAACCTCAACCTGGGCAAAGTCTGGTGGCCACCCCAACGCCCTGCTCTCCTCTGTTGCTTTTCTTGTGTACGTGTCTCCTAGCAGCTGGGAAAATGGCTTCCACGCATGTGTCAAAGCTGTGAGTAAGAGAGCTGGTTGCAAAGCGACTGCTAGAAGAAAGCTTATGAATAAAGACCTTATGTAGGTCTGGAGAAATCTGGTCTCAGTTCCCTGCTATTTGAAAACCTTTCTGAGGAACAATGCATGTGTTTTTTTTCAGTCCCTCTGTGTCACAGTTTCCTAATATTAAATGGGGCTGATAATACCCTCTTATGCCTCTTGTCCTGTTAGGTACGAACGCTTTCAGGCGAGGATGATTTCTGCTTAGATAAAGATGCGGGGCTGACCATCATGGGTTTTTGGACCTGAGCACCTCTAACAGTAAAACATCGATCTATTTGTCTTTTCCAGGTCTCCCTGCAATCCTCATTTGCACCGTAGCTGAAAGCCAGTGCAGTCCAGCCAGCGGGGAGGGGTGGGGGGCGGGGGGGCGGAATTAACATGGTGTGAACGAAAAATGCCAGTGGAATCAGCTTGGGTTTTCTAGCTATTGGTCATGCTTCTTAGGCTTCCTTCATAAAACAGCTGCAGGGAACTTGAAGTCTGCTGGGGAATTTATTGTTGCCCAGAATATCATTATTTATTTATTTTTGTTGGGTGCTGGCAGGGAACAAGTTCCTTTCTGTCATCAGTGTCTCCCTTGCAAGAAAGGCGCTGCGGACTTTCACGGAGCTGTGCTCCCTTCTGCCAACGAGGATGTGGATTGAAAAGGCTTGACAGAAATCTTTGGGTCTGACATCAAAGAGTAACTGTATGTTCTGGTTTCTTCAGTAGTCTGGAAATAAGACGTTGTAGGGTGATTTTTGCTCCCCGCCCCCACCTCGGAAATTTCCAGGCAGGATAAACGCACTGCTGTTCATTGTTACACAAGCAAAAAAAAAATGTCCCAGCTTTTGGGGCAAACTTGTCTTTTCTGTACCTCTGTGGAATGTTGTAATTATTTATCACTGATTCCCTGTCATTCATTGCTGTGGTATGGGCAGGATCCAGTGCCCGCTGCAGGGAACTGGAGTTTTTCCACTGACTCCAGTGGGTCTTGGATTGGGTTGCCCTTTCCAGTGCCCAAAACCCATCAAAACAATACGTCTGTGCGGGGGTGTGTGTGTGTGTGTGTGTACATTATCATGCTAACCAAAACAAAGCAAAACCAAATGCAACTGGAGGGATCCTATGTTCTCATTCCAGAGGAATTTAAATTGAGCAGCCTCAAACTTTTGGAAGCACACAGATGATTGGTGTTGTGACAGGTGTGACTTCAGCTTTGTGGTTGCTCTGATAAAATGATTATACTCCGGCAGTGGTTGGAAGAATTAATGAGAGGAACCCATGCCTGTTAGACTGTTTTCCTTTGGCTGCGTTACGAGCAGCGTCAAGTTGGTTTTTCTTGTTAAACATATGGCATTATTTTTCAACTGCTTCCCTCTCTCCCAGAATTTGCTCTGGGGAATTGCTTCTTTAAGTCTGCTCTGTACAGTTTAATGCCATTTTCTGAGGAGCAAATTTTACGTAGCTTGAAGGTTTGGAAGAGGATGTTTTTGTTTTTGTTTTGTTTTGTTTTTTAATCTGTTTTTTGTTAATTTGTTTTAAAAAAGAGGTGACATCTAAAGTCCTGTCTGTCTCACAGCAGCTGAGGTAAGAAATGCCCTGTCCCCAAAATATCTCTGTTTATGTGTTTTCCCCAAAACCTACCGTTTGGCGGGGACTAGACTTTGCCTGAGAGATGGATGCCCACTTTGGGATGCATGTTTACACCTCCCGTCTTTATCATCTGGCAGCACCAGCAGTTTCTGACCTACGCACCAGCTGAACATGAGGTTAGCGGGGAGCTCGTGGTCCCCTTCTCCCCCCTATCGCACTTCGGAAGGAGGAAGGCTGGAGAGAGTCCTGTGGGCTGGACTGCCCTGGGTTACTGAATCCCTTGCTTGCTCTCACAAAGCAAAAACCTGCAGTCCTCCATAAACTCGGTTCCGCGCCGTCTGGCTTGCCAGAGCTCCGCTGTCCGAGACACCGGTTTTGTTCCAGAAGCAACCGTGTTCTGGAGTGGGGATGGTGTGGTGCGCACATTAATCTTGTCCTAAAATGCAGTCAGGATGTGGCCAGGTGCATTTTGGACCTGGAAACTGGGAAGTGGTCCTGGGCCATAGAGTTTAGAGGTAACCGTAGACACCTCTGAACAGGTTTTTCCTGCTCTAAGCTCCTTTGCAGACCTACACCCCATTATTCTTAGCGATGTCCTCGAGGATCTTCTAACACGTTTCCTGTTCTCCCTTACAGTCCACACACTTCAGACAACTGTGGGCAGTTGTTTTACTGTCCTCAGCCTACCAGCACCTCGTAACTCCTTGCGAGCCAAAGCTAATGCCAGGAGTGAACAGGAAACGTATACTCATCTGAAAGGTGTGTGCCCACAACGCCTTCCACTAACGAGCACCCTCCTTGCACCCACGTCCCGCCCCTTTCTCCTTACTCCGGGAAAAGATGCCCAAATTAAAAGAAAAGGAACAAAAAAGTCTTGGGGGGGGGGG